>OY728161.1:1675973918-1677223918 GCA_963277665.1 Viscum album | reverse complement strand
TGAAAATCACTAAGGTTTGGGTGGTCAATGAAGACTCTAGATAGTTGGGTGAGAATATCAAAAAGTGTTCTCATTGTAGCTCCCATATCATTCAGTTGCTTGTTCAGAAAACTGTCATAGTTTTCTTCACATCCACAGTTACTTTGGTGCTTTCTAGATCTAGCCATTTACTATAACCAAAAAGGTTAGTGTGACTATATTAGAAAAATCATCATATAATATCTTATGAGGATGGTAAATACTAAGATATACATATTCATGTTATCTTAAACTCATTCACATTATAAAAATAACTATGACTCTTTCTATAATCCTAATCATTATGGTAATTTCACTTATGCTTAAATTGTATCCTAACCTCTAAAGTTATCTAAACCTACCTTTGATACCAACTATAAGGACCCAGCCTTAAACATTACATAATATTGAATTAAATGAATAATTCACATTGGGGATATTTATATGTTTAGAGTTTTAGAGAATTAGGCCATAAATATTACATAACCACTTGAATATTACAAGTAGACACTTCTATTTAGTATCCATTTTTTTCATAAAATAAAAACTCTTAAAAAGACACTTGTCAAGTTCCATGTTTTAGACAGCCTGATATTTCCTTGATCCCATCATTGAACCTATTCATGTTTAATTCATGTGTAAGACATTTAAAAAACATGGGATTATCATAAAAATCTTAGTAAGGGTTATAAAATAAGGAAGGAAAACATTATCCCAACAATAAATACAAATCCATGAAACCATACATTCATATCATAACATACCTTATAAAATCATATGATTTATGAATAACACACACAAATCATAAATCACTAAGGGTGCTTATGGAATCCATATCAAACATACATTGTATCTATCACAGCTATGTATGGAGTTAAACTTGGAATACCCATCAGAGTATATTCCCTAAATCTATTAGGAGAAACATCACGTTTACCTCCGTCACGTTATCCAATGCATTGGAGATCTATCTCGGGCTCACCCGCCCTAGGTTTATCACGGAGCCACTCGTATATGTAAAAAATTCCCAATAAACATAACATAAACATAACAGATAAAACAATTATAAAGGAAATACAAAATTTCCACATTCCACTATATCAAATCAAGATATAGAAGTAATAAATTCTTTATCAAACCATTTTCAAAAACCATTTAACAAGAGATTTTTGAATCAAAGTATCCCATACCACATTATTGAGTTTAAAGGAATTATCATTTGAAAACATTATTGTCCATATAAATAAATCCTAAAACCCATTTTGAAAACATGGGCATTAATGAGAAATATTTATAAGAATAAATGTTTAAAACATTTAAAACGATGATTTAGTTAAATAATTTTTTAAGAAAAAGAGAGACGCTTGAATAAAAATAATTGAAGAATAACTTTTAATCAGAACATTATAATATCATGAGAATAAATTGATTCATGATATAATATGTCAAAGGAAAATATATACACCATATAAGAGTGAATTGGTGTATAACAACAATGAATCCTCAATGGAAATCTAAATTGAGATGAAATCCCTTATAAATATTGTATCCTTAAATTAATGATAAATCAATTTCATAATTATGTGTAAAAAATATAAATAGACCCAATATAATTAGATATTAAGTGTAAAAAAATCAGAGGTCATTCACACATATTCATAGGATGACATAATTTAAAAATAGAAGATCAACCCAAAGAATGGGAATTGGGTTAAGAAGTTCCCTTACCGATTTGGAAACTTACAAAACGTTTTCCACATGAATGAAGGATCATACAATGAAGATGTAAATACTCAAAAATGAATTTTTATTACACAAAGAGTATAATCATGGGCAGTACATACACCACACAGAATGAGACAGTGGAAAATATAGCATGAATCTCACGGGGATAAATACAAGTGAGATGAAGACCTCTTACCACGTTGTAATTCAATCGAGTCATATGACCAAAAGTTATTGACCACCAAAATATTTACAGAATAACATGAATATGATGATAATCATGATAGCATATCGAAAATGGCAGCACAAATACACCACATGCAATAAAGAGGAGGTGAATAATAAAAATCTCACGGAAAAAAAGTGAGATGAGAAATCCCTTACAAAAATTCAGCAGCCTAACGGTGCCACATAAAATTTCGTAAAATGAATTGATCAGAGTAAGAGGGGGACTCTAATCATACGAAAACAAAATTACAGTATTTTTAATATAAAATAACATCCTCTAACATAAAAACAGGGAGCATAAATGAAATGACACAAAAGAGAGTACTTGAAAATAAAGAGTGAGGTCGGATCCCTTACCCCATGTCCGACTTGACTCAATCGTTCTTTAATCTCCTGAATAATAAACTAAGTTAATTTATACTTTCTTAAGAACCTTTTCCAAGTTTATTATTCTTTTTATATCACTTATTACCATGTTATTAACATTATGTAATCATTGAAGTTAATAATGTTCATTTTGTCGATATTTGGTACTTGAGTCAAAAATGGACTTCTTATAATTACATGTTGTTCATGTGGTCAAAGGATAATTATATGCAGAATGATATTAATGATTTAGATATCATATATTTCAGATATATCCATTATATACAATTATTTATAATATTACATAACATTTAGAGGTAACAAATGAATTGCACCGTTCATGGAGAGGGTAAGCCGTATGTACACATGAACGCTAATTTCATGTATATATCCACTTTTAATGGAAGTAAAACATAATGATACATAGGTATATTATAATTACAGTATAATATAATATATAATATCATTAACTATTTCTTTTATACATCCCACATAAGTCATTAACAAGTCACATCACTCTGAGGGGGCGGTAGTCCGCGCATCCTCAAATGAGATTATCGTATTTACCCACTATGGAAACCATAAAGTCGTGATATAAATGGAAAATTAAATAAGAATAAATAAAACATAAACATAATTTTTATCTTATATAAATATAGTGCCATCATAATGGCCACCATGAGAGGAGGTTAGAGATATTTGAACAATCATCATTTCGTGAGGCATTAGTTTTCCAACCACAGAAACATTATGTTCTTCATCCATTAGATGAAGGTGTGTGTAAGTGTAGTTCAAATAAGTCTCATAAAAACATAGTAGTATATTGAGGATACTAGTTTTGATACAGAAAAATGAATAAAAAGAGTTTAGGGTATGGATTAGTAACTTAAAAGAAAACAATTTAAGAGAAACTGTTACCTTTACTTCGGGTAACTCCCTTTGGTTTGAACCAAAGGACTTCTTGAAGTGCCTTCTACCTATGGTAAGGCTTCTATGATGAGGGGAGGGATGTAGGGAGATTAATTGGTTAGATATTTGAGGAGCAAAATGGCTAGATAGGTTTGAGGAATTGTTTAGAACTGGTCTTATTTTATAAGGGAGAGGAGGGGCTCTTTAGGTAAGTGTGAAACTATTATTTTATAATATAATGATATTCAGTTTCTAATGAAAGAAATATCATTATAGTCGAATATAAGATGTGTCATGGTCGAAATAAAATCATCCAATTAGATTTGGACATGTTTTGGATAATAGTTTAATAATTATAATCTTGTTTATTTAAATAATTTATTAATGAGGTAAATAATGCATCATTATTGTATCATAAATAATTTAATTTATTTGATGTATAAAAATTATAAAAAAATACCATGATATATTAAATATGATTATCTTTCCAAATAATATTTCTCGTCTAATTTAGGACTTATATAACACCATATAAAAATTAATTACTGAAATATTTTTTTAATGACAATTTTGTCTTTGCATTAAATTAATTAATCTAAATTGTCCTAATCACTACCATGTGGCTCAATGGGGTCCCAAAATCGACCCAAAGATTCCCATGGTCGTAAATGACTCAACCAATAAGGTTTGGACAACTGTTGAGGTGATTTTGAATTAATATAATATTATTTTCACCTTGAATTACTTTATTTACCTTTAACTACGGTAAATAAAAGTCAAAACTAACTACTCACCAAAAAATTATTTTCATCTTAATGAACCACATTTTACTCCTTCATAACAAACATGTATGTCGGATTTTTGAAAATTAAACTCACATAAGTGGTAATAATTTATTTAAATGAAAAATTCAGTTTTTAAACTATAACTATGTTGTTTCCCTATTCATAAAAAATTGAAGTTTTCTGAAAAATAACAAAAATTCAGCCTAAGCATTATTTGATATTCCAAATTCAAAATTGATTCCTATTTTTACAAATTCAACAAATAGAAGTGGAATTAAATAATTTAAAAATTAATTCCCGTTATCGAAACAGATATCTTTTTTTTACGAAACAACAACTATCAAAAGATTGATACTTGTTTATGTCCAATATCAAAGTGAAAATAATTCTAATGGCATGCATTGGATTAAATGGTAAAAATATATTTTAATTTCACTTTAAAACCAATTAAAAAGATAATCTAACCAAATAAATTAATTAGATTAAAAGTCACTTTTGATTTAAAATACCACATTTTCACTATTCATTAAAAAATGAACTTTATCGGAAAAATTTCAAAAAATTGCACAAAGTAAATTTTGATTTCCCCATTCTAAAGAAGGATTTTTTTTTCAATTAGAATGTATTAAAGTTACTACAACTATATATAATGATAGTTCTCCATTAAAAGGCGATAAATCGGTCTTTTAATGTAAATTATGCTTAAAATTAGATTCATTCACAATTTAAGCCTCTAACTTTTATTGGATAAATGTAAATACATTTAACAAACATGTATAATTATAATTTATTTATTTTTGTTCATTACTTCCAATACAATAACTAGGAGTTGACTAACATTTAAAATAATAATATTATATTATTATTATGTAACATATGATTTCAATGAAACCCGTTGTTGCATATCAGGTACGCAATTGAACATAGAAACTCTTTTAATGTAAAATTAATATTTAATTAAAAAATATTAAAAAATATGAAATATGTCTTATGCTTTCTTTAACTAGGATGTTACATCCTTTTCCCCTTTTTTGGAATTGCGTCCTCACAATTTAAAAAAAGGGCTTGGAAACATCATTGATGGTCCCACATCTAAAAAAGAGTCCGTAAAACTATCACATTAAAAGAAAGAAATAGAAGCCCAGAGGTCACCCGAGTTAATCCATATCAAGATTCCATGAAAACATAGATATTGAGGAGAATACAAAGTTCAAGTTCCAATGGAGAGTGTTAGGAAACATGTTTAGGAGAATGTTAACCACCAGAAAATCACAAACTTGTGATGGGTTAAACAGTGTTTGATTCCCCAGTAGGAAAATTTAATAGACATGGTTTTTGTTTAATGTTAATTTTCTTTGATGAATTTATTTATGATCATAAACAAAAACATAAGGAAATATGCTTACTTTTCATGTAGACATTCTTCTTTTACTATATTTGAAACAGAAACTCATAATTTCTCCAACTGATGAATATTTAGGATGACTTTTTTTCATATTAAGAGTGCTATAATCAACTTCAAGTGAATCACATAATCCACAAAAGATCAACTATATATTAACCATGTCTTCAGATATTAACTAAAACAAAAATGTTTAGTATAAGATTTGATAATCACTAAAAGGATAATAATTTATAAAAAGAAATACTACTCTTAATGTCAAAAATTCCACAAAAAGAACCCAATGTTCCAGAAAGACCATTAAATAAACAGTTGTCCATAAAATTATTCAATGTAATCCATTATAAGATTGAAACCCAAATCTCTGAAGGATTTAATCGCATAATCTTCCAAGGTAAATCTTAACATTTATCACCAAATAACATCAGTTACACTTAATGTCTCATATTGAAAAGAAAATAACCTAATCACATATCCTCCATGATAGGTTTATCATTTCCATAGATAACCCAAAATTAACTTATTCCTGATTCATAAGATCATCTAACTAAGAAAAATTAGTCATACTAACTAGGGACATCACGTAGGCCAGTGGTAGGTGATAAATACCCGTCGCACTTTGGTTGTGGGTTCGATTCCCATAGCTTCGTCCGACGTGACGGGTTGTCACATGGTTTGCTTGTTGTCCCTTTTGAAAAACTACAAAATTTTATATCATTCCAAAAAGAGATAAATTAATCAAAAATAACCATAACATATTTTAACCAAAAAGGTTATCTAATAATTTTTTTTTTACATCCCAAAATATATTAACCAGTAATTGCCTCAAATTCAAGGATCATATAAACCCAAATGGTTCTTTATAACTATATCCAACAAAAGAGAAGATAATTATTCCCTGAATAAAATTTTCATATATCAAACATCAAGGTTACACATACTATAAAAATTATTCTAATGTAATTCCATCATCAAAAGAGCCTCAATAATTTTAAGCATTTCAACATCCTAAAATCTACCATAACTCTTGAATCCCTTATATGTTGACCTCTTACTCAATCAACATTCATAATGATTCATTAACCATTCTTTACCAACATATTCTGAAATACTTCTTTCCAACAATCAAAATCATGAATCATATCCTAAGATTTTAATAATAGGATAACATATGTTAGGAAATTATCCATAACTTTCATTGGTCATTGTCAGTTTCTTCATCCTCAATCAGAATGGCATTAAGTATTGGTAAACGAATATTTTTACGATCCAGGTGATCCCATACCTGAAACATCTTCATAGGACATATGTATGCATAATGACCATGTTCACCACATTTAAAACATGCAATTCATTATGTAGAAAGAACATCTTTCCCTTTCCTTGAGTCACCTAGATGCTTCCATTTTCCATGGTAGGTTCTTGCTTTATGACCTTCATTTCCACATTTAAACCATATTTATGTTCCATTGAAACATTTTCCTATTTTTTTATTTCCACATCTTAGAGGCATAGGTTTTTTAAAATAGTTACATTAATGATTATTACCTGAAATACTATAGGGATTTGTTTTTTGCATATATGATGTATTCTAAAAATCACTATGGTTCAGGTGGTCAATCATGACTCTAGATAGTTGGTTGAGAATAACAAAAAATAGTTATCATTGCAGCTCCCATATCATTTAGCTACTCGTTCATAAAACTGTCATAGTTTTCTTCCCATCCACTGTTACATTGGTGCTTGTTAGATCCTGCCATTTACTATGACCAAAAAGGTCAGTGTGAGTATATCATTAAAATAATCATATAATATCTTATGAGGAGGTTAAACAATATGATATACTTATTCATGTTATCTTAAATTCATTCACTTTATAAAAATGACTATGACTCTTTCTAAAATCCTAACTATTATGGTAATGTCACTTATGATTAAATTGTATCCTAACCTCTGATGTTTACTAAACCCACATTTGATACCAACTATAAGGACCCGACCTTAAACATCACATAATCTTGAATTAAATGAATAATTCACATTGGGGATCTTTTTAGGATTAGAGTTTTAGAGAATTAGGCCATAAATATTACATAACAACTTGAATATTAAAAGTAGAAACTTCTACTTAGAATCCATTTTTTCATAAAATAAAAACACTTAAAAGGACACTTATCTAGTACCATGTTTTAGAAAACATGACTTTTACTTGATCCCATCCTTCAACCTTTTCACCTTTATGTCCTATGGAAAAAATTCCAAAAACTTGGGATGAGCATAAAAAGAACAGTAAGGGTTATAATATAAGGAAGGAAAACATTAGAACACCAATAAATAAAAATCCAGGAAACCATACTTTACTATCATAACCTACCTTATAAAATAATAATATTTATGAATAACACACACAAATAATAAATCATTATGGTTTCTTATGGCATACAAATCAGACTTATAGTGTATCTATCATAGCTACGTAGGGAGTTACACTTGGAATACCAATCACAATATATTCCCTAAATCTCTGAGGAGAAACATCATGTTTTCCTCCGTCAAGTTATCAAATTCCTTGGAGATCTATCTCGGGATCACCCGCCCTAGGTTTATCACGGAATCACTCGTATACGTAAAAAATTCCAAATAACAATAACATAAACATAACACATAAAACAATTATAATGGAAATCTAAAATTTCCACATTCCACTATATCAAATCAAGATATTGAAGTAAATAATACTTTATCAAACCATTTTCAAAAACCATTTAAATAGATATTTTTGAATCAAAGTGTCCCATACCACTTTAATGCTTTTAAAGGAATTATAATTTGAAAACATTATTGTCCATATAAATAAATCCTAAAATTCATTTGGAAAACATGGGCATTAATGAGAAATATTTATAAGAATAAATATTTAAAACATTTAAAATGATATATTAGTTAAAGAGTTTTTAACAAAAAGAGAGACGCTTCAATACATATAATTAAAGAATAAATTTTAATCATAACAATATAATTTCATGGGAAATAATGGATTCATGATATAATATGTCAAAGGACAATATATACACCATATATGAGTGAATTGGTGTACAACAACAATAATGTCTCAATGGAAATGTAAATTGAGATGAAATCCCTTATAAAGATGGTATCCTAAAATTAAGGATAAATAAATCTCATAATTATTTGTCAAAAATATATATAAACCCAATATTAGTGGATATTATGTGTAAAACAATCAATGGTCATTCACACATATTCATAGGATTACATAATTAAAAAAGAGAAGATCAACCCAAAGAATGGGAATTGGGTTAAGGAGTTCCCTTAGCGATTTGGTAACTTACAAAACATATGGCACATGAAAGAAGGGTCATCCAATGAGGATGTAAATAATCATAAATGAAAGTATATTACACAAATAGTACAATCATGAGCAGTACATACACAAAAAAAAAAGGATACAATATAAAATATAGCATGAATCCCACGGGAATAAAAACAAGTGATATGAAGACCCCTTACCATGTTGTAATTCAATCGTGTAGTATGACCAAAAGTTATTAACCACAAAAATAATTACATAATACCATGAATATAAAGATAATAATGATAGTATATAGAAAATGGATGTACACAATAAACCACATGCAATAAATAGGTGGTGAAAAATAAAAATCTCACGGAATTTAAACTGAGATGAGAAATACCTTACAAAAATTCGACATCCTAACATCACCACATAAAAATTCTGAAAATGAATTGAAGAGATTAAGAGGGGATCTCTCATAATATGAGAAACAAATTACAGTATGGTGAATATAAAATAAGATCCTCCAACAAAAGAACCTAGAGCATAAATGAAATGAAAGAAAAGAGAGTACTTGAAAAGAAAGAGAGAGGTCGGATCCCTTACCTCGTGTCCGACTTGACTCGATAGTTCTTTAATATCCTGAATAATAAACTAAAGATAATTTATAATTGATTAAGAAAAAATTTCATTTTTATTATTCCTTTTATATCACTTATTACAACGTTATAAACATTATGTAATCATTTACTTTAATAATGTTCATTTTGTCGATATTTGGTACTTGAGACAAAAATGGACTTCTTATAATTACATGTTGTTCATGTGGTCAAAGGTTCATTATATGTAGAATTATATTCATAATTTAGATATCATATATATCATATATATCATGTATATACATTTATTTATAATATTACATAACATTTAGAGGTTAGAAATTAAATGCACCGTTCATGGAGATGGTAAGCAGTACGTATGCATGAACGCAAATTTCATGGATATTTCTTCTTTTAATGTAATTAAAACATAATGATACATAGGTATATTATATTTCCAGTATAATATTATATATACTATCATTAATTATTTCCTTTATACATCCCACATAAGTTATTAACGAGTCACATCACTCTAAGGGGGTGGTAGTCCGCGTTTCCTCAAATGAGATTATCATATTTACCCACTATAGAAACCATAAAGGCGTGATATAAATGGAAACATAATGAAGAATAAAAAAAATAAACATAATTTATATCATATATAAATACAGTTCCATCATAATGGCCACCATGAGAGGTGGTTGGAGATATTTGAACAATCATCATTTTGTGAGGAATTAGTTTTCCATCCCCAAGAAACATTATGTTCTTCATCCAATAGATGGAGGTGTGTGTAAGTGTAGTTTGAATACATCTCAAAACAACATCCTAGTATATTGATGATACTGGTGTTGTTACAACAGAAAGTAATAAAAAGATTTAAGGGATGGAAAAGTAAAATAAAAAAACAATTTAAGAGAAATTGTTACCTTTAATTTGGGCAACTCCCTTTGGTTTGGACCAAAGGACTTCTTGAAGTGCCTTCTGCCTAAGGTAAGGATTTTAGGAGGAGGGGAGGGATCTAGGGAGCTTAATTGGGTAGAGTTTTGATGAGACAAATTGACAGAGAGGTGTTAGGAATTATTTAGATGTGGTCTCCTTCTATAAGGGAGAGGACGGGCTCTTTAGGTAAATGTGAAAATATTATTTTATAATATAATGATATTAGGTTTCTAATAGACCAAAAATAATTATAGTTGAAGCTAAGATGAGTCGTGGTTGATATAAAATCATCAAATCAGAATTGTACATGTTATGGATAATATTTTAATCACTATAATCTTATTTATTTAAATAATTTATTAATGAGGTAAATAATGCATCATTATTGTGTCATAAATAATTTAATTTATTTGAGGTATAAAAATAATAAAAAATAACACGATATAGGAAATATTTTTTTCATTCCAAATAATATTTATAGTCTAATATAGGAATTATATAACACCATTTAAAAATTAATTACTGAAAGATTTGTGTTAACGTCAATTTTGTCTTCACAGTAAATTAATTAATCTAAAATTGCATTATCACTCCCAAGTGGCTCAATGGGGTCCCAAAATCGACCCAAATATGCCCATGGTCGTAAATGAGTCATCCAATAAGGTTTGGACAAGTGGTAAGGTAATTATGATTTATTATAATATTATTTATCCTTGAATTACCTTATTTACCTTTATATGCGGTAAATAAATGTCAAAAGTTACTATTCACCACAAAATTATTTTCATTTTAATGAACCACATTTTACTTCTTGATAACAACCATGTATGTTGGATTTTTTAAATTAAATTCACATAAGGGGTAAAATTTTATTTAAATGAAAAAGTCAGTTTTTTTAACTACCACTAACTAGTTTCACTATTAATCAAAAATTGATGTTTTTCAAAAAAAAATCAGCCTAAGAATTATTTGATATTCTGAATTCAGAATTGATGTCTATTTTTCCAAATTCAGTAAATATAAGTGGAATTAATTAATTTAAAAATTAATTCTTGTTATCAAAACAAATACCATGTTTTTTAAGAAACAATAACTATCAAAAGATTGATACGTGTTTATGTCTAATTTCAAAGTGAAATTAATTCTAATGGCCCACATTGGATTTAATGGTAAATATATATTTTAATTTTACATTAAAATCAATTATAAATATAATATAACCATATAAATATATTAGATTAAATGTCACTTTTGAATTAAAATAAAACATTTTTCACTATTCATTAAAAAAATGAACGTTATCGGAAAAATATCAAAAAATTACACAGAGTTAATTTGGATATCCCCATTATAAAGAAGGATTTTTTGGTCAATTGGAATGTATTAAAGTGATAAAAATAATATATAAAGAGGGTTCTCCACTAAATGGTGATAAATCTACCTTTTAATGTAAATTATGCTTAAAATTAGATTCATTCACAATTTAAGCCTCTAACATTTATTGGATAAATGTAAATAAATTTAACAAACATGTATAATCATATTGTATTTATTTTTGTTCATTCCTACCAATATAATGGCTAGGAGTTGACTACCATTAAAAATAATAATATTATATTATTAGTGTGTAACGTAAGACTTCAAAGAAACCCGTTTTTGCATATCAGGTACCCTATCGAACATAGCAACCCTTTTAATGTAAAATTAATATTTAATTAAAAAATATTAATAAATATGAAATATGTCTTATTCTTTATTTACCTGGGATGTTACATCCTTATCCCCTTTTGGGAATTGCGTCCTCCCAATTTAAAAAAAGGGCTCAGAAACATCACTGAAAGTCCCACATCGAAAAAAGAGTCAGTAAAACTATCACTTTAAATGAATGAAAGAGAAGCACAAAGGTCACCCAAGTTAACCCATGTTAATATTCCATGAAAACATGGATATAGAGGAGAAAAAGGGGTCTGGTTCTAATTTATAGTGTTAGGAAAACAGTTTATGAGAAAGTTAACCTCCAGAAAATCACAAACTTGTGATGGGTTAAACAGTATTTGATTCCACAGTAGGAAAATTTAACGGATATGGTTTTTGTTTAAAGTTAAATTTCTTTGAGTAATTTATTTATGATCTTAAACAAAAACATAAGGAAATATACTTACTTTTCATGTAGACATTTTTCTTTTACTAGATTTATAACACAAACTCATATGTTCTCCAAATGATGAATATTCCGGATGACTTTTTTTCACATTAATAACACTATAATCAACTTCAAGAGAATCACGTAATCCACAAAAGATGAACTATATATTTCTCATATCTTCAGATATTAACTAAAAAAAATGTTTTGCATAAGATCAGATAATCTCTAAAAGGATAATCCTTTGTAAAAAGAAATGCTACACTTAATCTCCAAAATTCAACAAAAAGAACCCAAGGTTCAAGAATGACCATTAAATAAATAGTCATCCTTAAAATTATTCAATGTAATCCAATCTATGATTGGAACCCAAATCTCTGAAGGATTTAATCACATAGTCATCCAAGGTAAATCTTAACATTTATCACCAAATAACATCAGTTATTCTTAAAGTGTCATACTGAAAAATAAATAACCTAATCACATATCCTCCATGATAGGTTATTAATTTCCATAGACAACCCAAAACCAACTTATTCTTGATTAATAAGATCATATAACTAAAAATAAATAGTCATACTATCTAGGGACATCACATAGTCCAGTGGTAGGTGATAAATACCAGTCGCACTTTGGTTGTGGGTTCGATTCCCACAGCTTCATCCGACGCGACGGGTTGTCACATGGTTTGCGTGTTGTCCCTTTTCAAAAACTACAAAATTTTATATCATTCCCAAAAGAGATAAATTAATAAAAAATAACCATAACATATTTTGACCATAAAGGTTGTCTAATAACTTTTGTTTTGCATCCCAAAATGTATTAACTGCTAATTGCCTCAAATTCAGGGATCATATAAACCGAATGGTTATTTATAACTATATCCACATAAGAGAAGATAATTATTCCTTGAATAAAATTTTCATATAACAAACATCAGGGTTACACATACTATAACAAGTCTTCTAATGTAATCCCATCATCAAAAGAACCTTAATACTCTTAAGCATTTCACTATCCTGAAATCAACCACAACACTTGAATCCCTTATATGTTGACCCCTTACTCATTCAACGTTCTTCATGATCCATTAACCATTCCTTACCAACTTATTCTGAAATACTTCATTCCTACAAACAATATCATGAATCATATCCTAAGATTTACATAATAGGAAAACATAGGTTAAGAAATAATCCATACCTTTCATTGGTCATTGTCAGTTTCTTCATCCTCAATTGGAATTGAATTAGTTATTGGTAAATGAATATTTGTATGATCCTGGTGATCCCATTCTCGAAACTTCTTCATAATACATGAGTTTGCATAATGTCCATGCTCAGCACATTTAAAACATTCAATTGAACCATCAGAAAGAACTTCTTTCCCTTTCCTAGAGTCAACTAGTTTCTTACTTTTTCCATGGGAGGTTCGTACTTTATGACCTTAATTTCCACATTTAAATCATATTTCTGTCCCTTTGAAACATTTTCCTATGTGTTTCGTTCCACATCATTGAAATATATGTTTTTTAACATACTTACCTTTATGATTATTACCTGAACTACCATAGGGATTTGTTTCTCACACATATAATATCTTATACAAATCACTAATGACCAGGTGTTCAATAATTACTCCATATAGTTGGTTGAGAATAATCAAAAGAGTTCTCATTACAGCACCCATATCATTCAGCTCCTCGATCAGAAAACTATCATAGTTTTCTTCACATCCACTATTACTTTGGTGCCTGCTAGACCCATCCATTTACTATAACCAAAAAGGTCTGCGTTAGTATATCAGTAAAATCATCTTATAATATCTAATGAGGAGTGTAAACACTAAGATATACTTATTCATGTTATCTTAAACACATTCACTTTATAAAAATAACTATGACTCTTTCTAAAATCCTAACCATTATGGTAATCTCACTTATACTTAAATTGTATCACAACCTGTAATGTTTTCTAAACCGACCTTTGATACCAACTATAATGACCTGGCCTTAAACATTACATAATCTTAAATTAAATGAATAATTCACATTAGGGATTTTTTAGGTTTAGTGTTTTAGAGAACTAGACCATAACTATTAAATAACAACTTGAATATTACAATTAGACTCTTCTTCTTTGTATCCATTTTTTTCCTAAAATAAAAACACTTAAAAAGACACTTGTCTAGTTCCATGTTTTAGACACCATTAATTTTCCTTGCTCCCATCCTTGAACCTATTCATCTTTAATTCATGTGGAAAACATTTAAAAAACATGGGATGAGCATAAGAACCTCATTAAGGGTTATAAAATAAGGAAAGAAAACATTAGCCCAGCAATAAATACAAATCCATGAAACCATACTTTTCTGTCATTACATACCTTATGAAATCGTAAGATTTATGAATAAAACACACAAATCATAAATCATTAAAGTTACTTATGGCATCCTTATCAAACTTACATTGTAGCTATCACAACTACGTAGGGAGTTAAACCTAGAATACCCATCACAGTATATTCCCTATATCTCTTAGGAGAAACATCACGTTTCCCTCTGTCATGTTACCCAATGCATTGGAGAGCTATCTCGGTCTCACCCTCCCTAGGTTTGTCATAGAATAACCCGTATACGTAAACAATGCCCAATAACCATAACATAATCATAACACATAACACAAGTTTAGAGGAAATACAAAACTTCCATATTTCACTATATCAAATCATGATATTTATGTAAACCATGTTTTATCCAACCATTTTCGAAAACTATTTAAAAAGAGATTTTTGAATCAATGTGTCCCATACCACTTTGATGCTATTACAGGAATAATCATTTTAAAAAATTATTCTCCATATAAATAAATCCTAAAAACCATTTTTAAAACATGGGAATTAATGAGAAATATTTATAAGAATAAATCTTCTAATCATTTAAAACTATTTTTTAGTTATAGAGATTTTAACAAAAAGGGAGAAGCTTGAATACAAATATTTTAAGAATAAAATTTAATCAGAACATTATAATATCATGAGAATAAATGGATTCATGATATAATATGTCAAAGGACAGTATATACACCATATAAGAGTGAATTGGTGTGTAACAACAATAAAGTCTCAATGGAAATATAAATTGTGATGAAATCCCTTATAAAGATGGTATACTTAAATTAAAGATAAATCAATCTCATAATTATGTGTAAAAAATATAAATACACCTAATATAAGTGTATATTAAGTTTAATACAATTAGAGGTCATTCACACATATTCATAGGATGACATAATTAAAAAAGAGAAGATCAACCCAACGAATAGGAATTGGGTTAAGGAGTTCCCTTTCCGATTTTGTCACTTACAAAACATATGCCACATGAAAGAAGGATAATCCAATGAAGATGTAAATACTCATAAATGAAATTATATTACACAAAGAGTACAATCATGGGAAATACAAACACCACACAAAAGGAGATAGTGGAAAATATAGCATGAATCTCACACGAATAAAAACAAGTGAGATTGAGACCCCTTACCACGTTGTAATTCAATCGAGTCGTATGACCAAAAGTTATTAACCTACAAAATAATCACAGAATACCATGAATATAAATATAATAATGATATAATATAGCAAATTTCAGTACAAAATAAACCACATGCAATAAATAGGTGGTGAATAATAAAAATCTCACTAAATTAAAAGTGAGATGAGAAATCCCTTACAAAAATTCTGTAGCCTAACGACGCCACTTAAAATTTTTTAAAATGAATTGATGAGATTAAGAGGGGGTCTACCATAATATGAAACTAAAAATTACATTATGATTAATATAAAATATCATCCCCCGACATATGAACACAGATCATAAATGAAATGACATAAAAGAGAGTACTAGAAAAGAACGAGAGAGGTAAGATCTCTTTCCTCGTGTCCGACTTGACTCGATCATTCTTTATTCTCCTGAATAATAAACTAATGTTAATTTATACTTGCTTAAGAACCTTTTTCAAGTTTATTACTCCTTTTATATCACTTATTACTATGTTATAAACTTTATGAAATCATTTATGTTAATAATGTTCATTTTGTCGATATTTGGTACTTGAGTCAAAAATTGACTTCTTATAATTACATGTTGTTCATGTGGTCAAAGTTTCATTATATCCAAAATGATATTAATGATTTAGATATCATTTATATAATATATATCCAGTACATACATGTATTTATCATAGTTCATAACTTTTAGAAGTAAGAAATGAAATGTGTCTTTCATTGAGACGGTAAGCCGTAAGTACACATGAACGCTACTGTCATTTATATTTCTCCTTTTAATATAATTAAAACATAATGATACATAGGTATATTATAATTCCATTATAATATAATATATAATATCATTAAGTATATCTTTTATACATCCCACATAAGGCATTAACGAGTTACATCACTCTGAGGGGGCGGTAGTCCGCGCTTCCTCAAATGAGATTATCGTATTTTACCGATATGGAAACCATAAAGGCATGCTAAAAATGGAAAAATAAAGACTCATAAAGAAAACATAATCATTATTTATATCATATATAAATACAGTTCCATCATAATGGCCACCATGAGAGGTGGTTGGAGATATTTGAACAATCATCGTTTCATGAGGCATTAGATTTCCATCCACAAAAACATTATGTTCTTCACCCATTAGATGGAGGTGTGTCTAAGTGTAGTTCGAAGAATTGTCATAAAAAAATACTAAAATATTGAGGATAGTGGTGTTTTTACAAAATAAAGGAATAAAAAGAGATTAGGGGATGGAGAAGTAAAATAAAAGAAAACAATTTAAGAGAAACGGTTACCTTTAATTTGGGTAACTCCCTTTGGATTGAACCAAAGGACTTCTTGAAGTGCCTTATGCCTAAGGTAAGACTTCTAGGAGGAGGGGAGGGATATAGGGAGATTAAATGGGTAGATTTTGGACGAGAAAAATTGCTAGAGAGGTGTGAGGAATTGGTTATAAGTGGTATCCTTTTATAAGAGAGAGGTTGGGCTCTTTAGGTAAGTGTGAAAATATTATTTTATAATATAATTATATTCGGTTTCTAATGGACAAAAAATAATTATAGTATAACATAAGATGAGTCATGGTCGAAATAAAATCATCCAATTAGAATTGGACATGTTTTGGATAATATTGTAATCATTATAATCTTATTTATTTAAATCATTTATTAATGAGGTAAATAATGTATCATTATTGTGTCATAAATAATTTAATTTATTTGATGTATAAAATTTATAAAAAAAAATACCATGATATAGGAATTTTCTTTAACATTACAAATAATATGTATAGTCGAAAATAGGACTTATAAAACACCATATAAAAATTAAATACTGAAAGAATTTTGATAATGTCAATTTTGTCTTCACATTAAATTAATTAATCTAAATTGTCATTATCACTCCCAAGTTGCTCAATGGGGTCCCAAAATCGACCCCCTGATGCCCATGATCGTAAATGACTCAAACAATAAGGTTTAGAAAATTGTTAAAATAAATTTGAAATATTATAATATTATTTTAACATTGAATTACCTTATTTACCTTTAAGTACGGTAAATAAAATGCAAAAGTTACTATTTGCAAAAAAATTATTTTCATCTTAATGAACCACATTTTAGTTCTTGATAACAACCATGTATGTAAAATTTTTAAAATTGAATTCACAGATGTAGTAAAATTTTATTTAAATGAAAATGTCAGTTTTTTTAACTACCACTAAGTGGTTTCACTTTTCATCAAAAATTGACATTTTTCAGAAATATATCAAAAATTCAGCCTAAGAATTATTTGATATTCCGATTTCAAAATTGATGTCTATTTTTCCAAATTCAAAACATTGAAGTGGAATTAATTAATTTAAACGTTAATTCCTGTAATCAAAACAAATAGCGTGTTTTTAAAAAACAAAAACTATCAAAACATTGATACTTGTTTTTGTCCAATTTCAATGTGAAATTAATTCTAAAGACCCACATTGGATTAAATGGTAAAAATATAATTTAATTTCACCTTAAAACCCATTAAAATATAATATTTACATATAAATAACTTAGATTAAAAGTCACTTTTGAATTAGAATACAATATTGTTCAGTATTCATTAAAAAATGACCTTTATCAGAAAAATTTCAAAAAATTACTCGAAGTAAATTTTGATGTCCCCATTATAAAGAAGGATTTAATTTGGTCAATTAAAATATATTAAAGTGACCAAAACTATATTTAATGAGGTTTATCCATTAAAAGTAAATAAATTGTCCTTTTAATTTAAATTATGCTTAAAATTAGATTCATTCATAATTTAAGCCTCTATCTTTTATTGGATAAATGTAAATACATTTAACAAACATGTATAATCATATTTTATTTATTGTTGGTCATTCTAGCAAATAAAAAGGCTAAGATTTGACTACCATTTAAAATAAAGGTATTATATTATTAGTGTGTAACGTAAGATTTCAAAGAAACCTGTTGTTGCGTATCTGGTACGATATCAAACATAGAAACACTTTTAATGTAAAATTAATATTTAATAAAAAAATATTTATAAATATGAAATATGTCATATTTTTTATTTAACTAGGATGTTATATCCTTCTCCCCATTTGGGAATTGCGTCCACGCAATTTAAAAAAAGGGCTCGTAAACTTTATTGAAAGTCCCACATCGAAAAAAGAGTCAGTAAAACTATCACATTATATGAAAGAAAGAGAAGAACAATGGTCACCCAAGGGAACCCACATTATGATTCCATGAAAACATGGATATGGAGGAGAAACAAATGGGTCATGTTCTGAGGGATAGTGTTAGAAATCATGTTTAGGAGAAATTTAATAACCAGAAAATCTCAAACATGTGATGGGTTTAACAGTCTTTGATTCCCCAGTAGGAAAATTTAACAGACATGGTTGTTGATTAAAGTTACTTTTTGTTGAGGAATTTATTTATGAGATTAACCAAAAACATAAGGAAATATACTTACACGTCATGTAGACATTCACCTTTTTCTATATTTCTAACACAAACTCATATATTCTCAAAATGATGAATATTCAGGATGACTTTTTTTCACATTAAGTGCGCTATAATTTACTTCAAGAGAATCACATAATCCAAAAAAGATGAACTATATATTTCCCATGTCTTCAGATATTAACTAAAACAAAAATATTTAGTATAAGATCAGATAATCACTCAAAGGATAAACATTTACAAAAAGAAATACTAATCTTAATCTCCAAAATTCAACAAAAAGATCCCAAGGTTCAAGAAAGACCATTAAATAAACAGTTCTACAAAAAATTATTCAAAGTAATCCAATCTAAGATTGAAACCCAAATCCATGAAGGATTTAATCACATAGTCTTCCAAGGAAAATATTAACATTTATCTCCAAATAATATCAGTTACTCTTGAATTCTCATATTGAAAAGAAATTAACCTAATCACATATCATCCATGATAGGTTAATCATTTCCACAGATAACCCAAAATCAACTTATTACTGATTAATAAGATCATATAACTAAAACTAATGAGTCATACTAACCAGGGACATCACATAGTCTAGTTGTAGGCGATAAATACCAGTCACACTTTGGTTGGGGGTTTGATTCCTACAACTTCGTTCGACGTGATGGGTTGTCACACGGTTTGCGTGTAGTCCCTTTTCAAAAACTACATAATTTTGTAACATTCCCAAAAGTGATAAATTCATCAAAAATAACCATAACATATTTTAACCACAAAGGTTATCTAATAACTTTTGTTTTTCATCTCAAAATGTATTAACCAATAATTGCCTCAAATTCAAGGATCATATAAACCCACATGGTTCTTTATAACTATATCCAAAAAAGAGAATATAATTACTCCTTGAATAAAATTTTCATATATCAATCCTCATGGTTACACATACTATAAAAATTCTTCTAATGTAATCCCATCATCAAAAGTGCCTTAATACTTTGAAGCATTTCACCATCCTGAAATCAACCATAACACTTGAATCCCTAATTTGTTGACCTCTTACTCATTCAACGTTTTTCATGATCCATTAACTATTATTTACCAACTTATTCGGAAATAATTCTTTCCTACAAACAAAATCATGAATCATATCCTAAGATTTCGATAATAGGAAAACATATGTTAAGAAATAATCCATACCTTTCATTGGTCATTGTCAGTTTCTTCATCCTCAATCCGAATGGTATTAGGTATTAGTAAACAAATATTTGTACGATCCTGGTGATCCCATTCCCGAAACATCTTCATAGGACATGTGTTTGCATAATGACCATGCTCACCACATTTAAAAAATTCAATTGATCCTTCAGAAATAACTTTTTTCCCTTTCCTAGAGTTAACTAGATTCTTACTTTTTCCATGGCATGTTCTTGCTTTATGACCTTCATTTCCACATCTAAAGCATATTTCTATCCCTTTGAAACATTTTCCTATGTGTTTCCTTCCACATCTCTGAAACATCGATTTTTGAACATACTTACCTTTATGATTATTACCTGAACTACCATATGTATTTGTTTCTCGCATATATGATGTCTTATAAAATTCACTAAGGGTCAGGTGGTCAATCAAGAATCCATATATTTGGCTGAGAATAACCAAAATAGTTATCATTGCAGCTCCCATATCATGCAGCTGCTCGTTCAGAAAACTGTCATAGTTTTCTTCCATCCGCTGTTACTTTTGTGCCTGCTAGATCTAGCCATTTACTGTAACCCAAAAGGTCAGTGTGATTATATCCGTAAAATCATCGTATAATATCTAATGAGGAGGACAAACACTAAGATATACTTATTCATGTTATCTTAAAATCATTCACTATATAAAAATAACTACGACTCCTTATAAAATCCTAACCATTATGTTAATGTCACTTATACTTAAATTGTATCATAACCTATAATGTTATCTAAACCGAACTTTGATACCAACTATAATGACCCGACCTTAAACATTACATAATCTTGAATTAAATGAATAATTCAAATTGGAGATATTTTTAGGTTTAGAGTTTTAGAGAATTATGCCATAACTATTACATAAAAAATTGAATATTACATGCAGACACTTCTACACAGTATAAATTTTTATTCGTAAAATAATAACTCTTAAAAAGACACTTTTCTAGTTCCATGTTTTAGACAGCATGACATTTCCATGATCCCATCCTTGAACCTATTAATCTTTAAGTCCCATGGAATATATTTCAAAAACATGGGATGAGCATAAAAAGCTCATTAGGGGTTATAAAATAAGGAAGGATAACATTACGCCAACAATAAATACAAATCCATGAAACCATAATTTTATAACATTACATACCTTATAAAATCATATGATTTATTAATAACACACACAAATCATAAATCATTAATATTACTTACGGAATCCATATAAAACATACATTGTATCTATCACAACTACATAGCGAGTTACACATGGAATACCCATCACAGTATATTCCATAAATCACTTAGGAGAAACATCATGTTTACCTCTGTCACATTACCCAATGCATTGAAGATCTATCTCAGGCTCACCCGCCCAAGGTTTATCATGGAATCACTCGTATACGTAAACAATGCCTAATAACTATAAAATAATCATAACACATAACACAATTATAAAGGAAAGATAAAATTTCCACAATCCACTATATCAAATCATGATATTGAAGTAAACAACGCATTATCAAACCATTTTCAAAAACCATTTAAAAAGAGATTTTTGAATCAAAGTGTCCCATACAACTTTCATGATTTTAAAGGAATTATAATTTTAAAACATTAATGTCCATATAAATTAATCCTAAAACACATTTTGAAAACATGGGAATTAATGAGATATATTTATAAGAATAAATCTTTAAAACATTTTAAATGATATTTTAGTTAAAGTGTTTTTAACAATAAGAGAGACGCTTGAATACAAATAATTGAAGAATAAATTTTAATCAGAACATTATAATATCACGAGAATAAAGGGATTCATTATTTAATATTTCAAAGGACAGTATATACACCATATAAGAGTGAACTGGTGTATAACAACAATTAAGTCTCAATGGAAATGTAAATTGAGATGAAATCCCTTATAATGGTGTTATCATTAAATTATGGACAAATCAATCTCATAATTATGTGTGAAAAATATAAATACACCGAATATAAGTGGATATTAAGTGTAAAACAATAATAGGTCATTCACACATATTCATAGGATTACATAAATTAAAAAGAGAAGATCAACCCACAGAATAGGAATTGGGTTAA
Source organism: Viscum album (assembly GCA_963277665.1). Lineage (NCBI taxonomy): Eukaryota > Viridiplantae > Streptophyta > Magnoliopsida > Santalales > Viscaceae > Viscum > Viscum album. The sequence goes on along the minus strand of OY728161.1, from coordinate 1,677,201,114 downwards.
GTAGTTCCCTTAATGATTTTGTAACATAAAAAACATATGCCACATGAAAGAAGGATCATCAAATAAAGATGTAAATACTAATAAATGAAATTATATTACACAAAGAGTACAATCATGGGCAGTAAATATACCACACAAAAGGATATAGTGGAAAATATAGCATGAATCTCATGGGAATAAAAACAAGTGAGATAAAGACCCCTTACCACATTGTAATTCAATCGAGTCATATGTCCAAAAGTTATTAACCACCTAAATAATCACATAATACTATGAATATAATGATAATCATGATATTATATATAAAATGGCAGTACCCAATATACCACATGAAATAAATAGGTGGTGAATAATAAAAATCTCACAGAATTAAAAATGGGATGAGAAATCCCTTAAAAAAATTCGGCAGCCTAACGACGCAACTTAAAAATTATTAAAATGAATTGATAAGAATAAGAGGGGTTCTATAATCATATGAAAATACAAATTAATGTATGGGGAATATAAAATAACATCCTACAACATTATAACATGGAGAATAAATGAAATTACATAAAAGAGAGTACTTGAAAAGAAAGAGAGAGGTCAGTTCCCTTACCTCATGTCTGACATGACTCGATTATTCTTTAATCTCCTGAATAATAAACTAAAGTTATTTTCTACTTGATTAAGAACATTTTTTTATTATTCCTTTTATATCACTTATTAACATGTTATAAACACTATGTAATCATTTATGTTAATAATGTTTGTTTTGTTGATATTTGATACTTGAGTCAAAAATAGACTTCTTATAATTACATGTTGTCAATGTGGTCAAAGGATCATTATATATAGAATGATATTCATGATTCAGATATCATATATATCATATATATCCAGTTTATACATGTATTTATAATAGTAAATAACATTTAGAGGTATGAAATGAAATGCACCATTCATGGAGACGGTAAGCTGTACATACGCATGAACGCTACTTTCATTTCTATTTCTTTTTTAATGGAATTAAAACATAATGATACATAGGTATATTATAATTCCAGTATGATATCATATATAATAATATTAACTCTATCTTTTATACAGCCCACATATGGCATTGACGAGTCACATCACTTTGAGGGGGCGGTAGTCCGCGCTTCCTCAAATGTGATTATCGTATTTACCCATTATGGAAGCCATAAAGGTGTAATATAAATTGAAAAATACAGAAGCATAGAGAAAACATAAACATAATATATATCATATATAAATAATTTTCTATCATAATGTCCACCATGAGAGGTGGTTGGAGATATTTGAACAATCATCATTTCATGAGGCATTATTTTTCCAACCACATAAACATTATGTTCTTCATCCATTAGATGGATGTGTGTGTAAGTGTAGTTTGAATACTTCTCATAACAACATCCTAGTATATTTAAGATACTTCTGTTGTTACAAAATGAAGGAATAATAATTGTTTAGGGGATGGAGAAGTAAAATAAAAGAAAACAATTTAAGAGAAACTGTTACATTTAATTTGGGTAACTCCCTTTGGTTTGAACCAAATGACTTCTTGAAGTGCCTTCTACCTAAGGTATGGCTTCTAGGAGGATGGGAGGGATCTAGGGAGCACAATTGGGCAGAGTTTGGGCGATCCAAATGGCTTGAGTGGTGTGAAAAATTGGTTAGAAGTGGTATCCTTTTATAATGGAGAGGAGGGGTTGTTTAGGAAAGTGTGAAAATATTATTTTATAATGTAATGATATTCATTTTCAAATGATCCAAAAATAATTATAGTCGAAGATTTAATGATTCATGGTTGAAATAAAATATCCAATCATAATTGAATATGTTTTGGATAATATTATAATCATTATAATCTTATTTATTTAAATCATTTAACAATGAGGTAAATACTACATCATTATTATGTCATAAATAATTTAATTTATTTCATGTATGGAAATTATAAAAAAATACCATGATATAGGAAAAAAATTTAGATTTCCAATGAAAAATTATAGTCTAAAATAGGACATATATTTTACTATATAAAAATTAATTTCTTAATGATTTTTGTTAATGTCAATTTTGTCTTCACATTACATTAATTAATCTAAATTGTCATTATCACTCCCAAGTGGCTCAATGGGGTCCCAAAATCGACCCAAAGATGCCCATGGTTGTAAATGACTCAATTAATAAGTTTTGGACAATTGTTAATGTAATTTTGAATTATTATAATATTCTTTTAACCTTGAATTACCTTATTTATCTTTAACCGCGGTAAATAAAAGTCAAAAGTTACTATTCACCAAAAAATTATTTTCGTCTTAATGAACCACATTTTACTTCGTGATAACAACCACGTATGTCGGATTTTTGAAATTCAATTCATAGACGAGGTAAAATTTTATTTAAATGAAAAAGTTCGTTTTTTTACTACCACTAAGTGGTTTCACTATTCATCAAAAATCGATGTTTTTCAGAAAAATACCAAAAAATCAGCCTAATCATTATTTGATATTCCGAATTCAAAATTGATTTCTATTTTATAAATTTCAAAACATATAAATGGCGTTAATTAATTTAAAAATTAATTCATGTTATCAAAACAAATAGCATGTTTTTAAGAAACAATAACCATCAAAAGATTAGTACTTGTTTATGTCCAATTTCAAAATAAAATTAATTATAATGACCCAAATTGGATTAAATGGTAAAAATATTTTTTAATTTCAATTTAAAACCAATTAAAATATAATGTAACCATATAAATAAATTATATTAATAGTCAATTTTGAAATAAAATGAAATATTTTTCAGTATTCATTAAAAAAATTAAATTTATCTGAAAAATTCCAAAAATTTACACAATGTAAATTTTGATTTCCCCATTCTAAAGAAGGATCTTATTTGGTCAATTTGAATTTATTAATGTGACAAAAACTATATTTAATGAGGGTTCTCCATTAAAAGGGGATAAATCAGCCTTTTAATGTAAATTATGCTTGAAATTAGATTCATTCACAGTTAAAACGTCTACCTTTTGTTGGATAATTTTAAATATATTTATCAATCAGGTATAATCATATTGTATTTATTTTTGTTCATTACTGCCAATACAACAGCTAGGAGTTGAATACCATTTAAAATAATAATATGATATTATTATTATGTAACGTAAGATTTCAAAGAAACCGGTTGTTGTGTATCTGGTACGCTATCGAACATAGCAACCCTTTTAAAGTAAAATTAATATTAATTCAAAAATATCAATAAATAAGAAATATGTCTTATTCTTTATTTACCTGGGATGTTACAGATAACATAAGTAAACCATTTTTTTGAGCCTTTGCATTTCTCAGAAGAGATAGTTTCGAATGAGAAGACTAAGGCTTTAATGTTCATGATGGGACATGAAAATGAAATTATTTCTCTCGTAATGTTGTAGATGCTTCATTATTATGTCAAAATTAAATATAGAGCAATTATTTTCAGAAAAGACATATCTATAATGTTGGTGTTATCAGTAGTTTATTTCTCTTCCAGTGGAAGCTTGATTTCCTTCAAAGGATTGCAGAAGTGTGATAACTCCTATACTGGTTATCGACATAACGATCATTATAGACCTCCAATAGTACCTAGAATGTGCCCATTGATTTGAAATGAGTATGAAAAGATGGTGGATTCAAAGTGGTTATTCACTACAACACCCATAGGTTATTTGTTCTTGTGGATATTTAGGACAGTTATTAAAATTCTTCCATGTATTTTACACTACATGTACAGTAAAGGGATCCACATATCCTCCTAAAACTATGGGAAAATTATATTCTTCACACATGAAATAGTTCCATCCATTGGAATCTAGAACGAAGCATCTTCACATAGAGGAAGAGTCTCGAGATGATATAGATATGGGTCTAATGACTGTGAGATATACAATAACTATTTATTTTTCATTATTGAATTCATTATTTTCTATGTAATCATCTCATTCATTTATATCATCCAATATTTTCAATATTATAAATATTAATATAGAGTTTTTATCATATGTTTTGGATATTTCTAAACTACTTAGTATGAAGGGAGAGGTGGGTCTCCATGGTCTAGCTTGTGTCTTCTCTCTATCAAATGTTTAACATTCATGGAGTTTTTTTATCTTTAACATGAAACCTATTGAATTAATATTTGATATGGATGGTGTCATTTAAAAAAAATCCAAGATTTATTATTATCTTAAATGGTCTCCTTCATTAGAACCAATTATGTGTTCCCTGAGATTCAATGACAATGGGACACATGTTCTTGTAAGAAAAAAACCATATTATTGGGGGTTGCGAAATGTAAAATTAGTGTATTCTTTTGATTTGGATTGTGGAAATTTTTGAGATGATATCCCTCCAATTTTTTTTGAGTATCCCTTTGTGTCTCATTTGTAACCTTATAGTTACAATCAATAAGATAGGAGATTTATTCTGTTGATTTAGTTCCCAGTACTCAACTGGTTTCTATTACTCTTTAATGGATGTCACTTAATGAACTGAACAATCTGATGAATCAATTTGAGATCTTCTAGATAAATGATATATACAACTATGTGTGTCACCTTTGGCGGTGTTGGTTCCCTTTTTTATGAATGATTGTGTTTCACTTCTATTATGTACTGATTACTAAAACCTCAATCGAGTGACTATAAGGAACAAATATCCATTTTCATGGATTGATTATCACTTTGATTAGTTGAAAGTGGAGATGTGGTTCATGAAGATTCACCTACAGTCTAGGTAACATTCATTTTGGTGAAAAGAATATGAAATTATTTAAATAACTGTTGGGAGAAGGTATTGTCATTATTATTACCTTATTATGCCCCTTTATATGACCAGTTAATCAATAATATTTATGGAATTAATAAAAAAAATGCCATGAGTATCTAGATATATTTTTTATAGTAATTGTAGAGGAAATACTTTTCTAATCTATGTCTCAGGAAGAACATATGAATCATATGAGAATAGTTCTAGAGATTATGATATATCGTTGAATCTATGATGATCATTTAGTGTGTGAATTCTGGGTTTAGGATGTGAATTTAAATGGACACAACTTTTTAAAACAAGGGAAATCAGTTGATCCTATGAAGTTGAAGGGGACTAAATATGGGAATAACCACTGATTTTTTATGATATTCGAAGCTTCAATTATCTATATAGGTATTATAACTGGTTTATTAAAGACATCTCATTGTTGTATTCTATTATGAGTTCAATAACCCAAAAGAGTGTAATATTTTCTTTGGATGATAAATTTCATAATTATTTTTATTCAGATGAAAAATATTTGGACTAGTCTATAAGTGTTGATCCTGTAGAGGTCGGCCCGGGCTATGTGGTATTCTAGGAGGCATCAGGTTCTTTTTTTTCATGTATTCTTATATAATGTGATAATGTTGATCTCATAATTTTGGACCCAATGAGATGAATTATCCAAATCATGATCATGAACTTTTAATTGTGATTCATGTGCTTAATTGATGGTAACATTATCCTTAGGTAGATTTTTCAACCATGTATTCAGACCGCAAGAGAATGAGATACATATTCTCTCCAAAATATTATAATATCCACCAATGTTTTTTGTTGTAATAAAATAAATCCTTTGAAATTGACATCCTTTATACCCCATGGAAAGGTAATGGCATTACTAATTTTTTCAGTAAGAAACTTTTTACCCAGACCATGAAACAATATTCTGAAGAGTAGAATCTGATATCACTACTTGAAAAGTTTAATATTGTATTCCATGAATCTAGGGAATGGGTATCTTTGTCCATTTTTCAGGTTACATCCTCTCTTAATGATTTCAATCATCCAAACAAAATATTTATGGTGAGTTCTATGAAATTTGATAATAAATTTATTATGGTGGGAAAGTAGTTGAGTGGTATTTCCCACAAGAGGTCATTCTATGATATCATAAATGTTTTTTTGTATCTTTAGAGGTGAGTAAATTTGATATAGAGTATTTAGGTAACTCTCATTAAGATATGTACCAATGAACCATATATATTATGTTTTACATGAAACATCAATATTGGTGGACAAGTATGAGATACAGATTTATTGAATTTTTATATAATTGTTATACATGGTAACTGGTTAGGGCTGATCAAACGGAAACATTAAGTTTTCTCCATCTAATTCTATCACCTACTTGGATGTGGGATGGAATATATACGACGTTTTTGTTAGGGATGACATGTACCAAGATAAAGAAGAATGTGATAGGGTTTTGATTTAAAAGTTGAACAAGTCACCTCAAATTATACCCATTCAAGATACAACAAAAGATGAGGATTTTTAAAATATATATGTTAATAATATTTTTAGGTTTCATGGAAAACTATCTATTATACCCTCTACTAGTGATCCTTAGTTTACTTCTCATTTTTGGAGAGTCATTGAGGAGGCACTATGATCTCACATTTATTTGAATACAACATACCATCCATGGTCTAATAAACAAAATTAACGAGCTATTTAGATTCAAGAGGATATGCATCATGATAATGTTCTTGAAATTGGAGGATCTTGAGATTGAAATTGGTCAATGTTTGTGTTTTTTAATTAAAATAGTTAGCATTCAACGATTAGAATTTATCATATTGAGGCCTTGTATGACCGGACTTGTAAATTTATTTTGTGTAGGATGGAGGTTGTGAATGTTAATTGGATGCAATAACAAGGATCAAGAGATAAAAATAATGATTCAGTTGATTTGTTAATAATGTTGATGACATCAATCTGGTATAATACATATGTTAATCATCATCTAATACAATCGTATATTTCAAATGGTGATTGGGTGTTCTTGAATTCTTCACACCGGTTGGGTCTTCGATGGATTTGGAGGCAAGAGAGACGTCTTCCTAAATTTTTGGGACCATTATAGGTTTTGAAGTGGGAGGGATATTTTTCTTACCATTTTAAACATCCATATAAGATGACGTCGATGCATTATTTGTTCTATGTATCTCAGTTATAAAATTAACTGTTTGATCTATTTCATATTATTAGATGGAATTATCTTGAAGATGAACCTTACTTTTTTGTGACTGAATTTCCATTAAAAAATTTTAATCTAATATCAAGATAATTAATTGGGGGATGATATAATTTTTTTGAGTTTTACGGTTGTACCTTTCTAATAATCTTGATGCATGGGAGAATGAGGCACTTATAAGAGAGTAGTGGCCCATATTTTTGTATTAGAGGCTTCTGAATAGGCTTTTTGGGTATAGAAAGCTTCTATGGAGGGGATATTGTTACATAATTTTTTTCAAGTATTACAAACCCATAATTTTACAAATAATTTTTTTGGATTAATTAGGGGTTGTTTTTTGTTAAATTTTATATGATTTTGAAAATTCTTGGCTAGTGAATGATTGAAGCACTATTTTTTCAATTCATGTGACCTGTCGAGAAATCCATGAATCCCAATATAGTGAACTTTTTCATGTTTGGAGAGTGACTAGTCATACCATGCACCCTCATAGGATAAATTCATTGGCACATTTAATGCAGGTGCATGGTAAGTCTACATGGTTTTTCAAACCATACAGCTCTAGCCAGCTAATAATACCCAAGATTTCGATACTATGAAAATACATTACTATAAAATGTAACCACAATGTTTGTTTCCTAAATGACGTAGAATTTACCCATGTTATTTATTATTCCTATATATCACACAAGTAAAGTTCATGACCCCTTTCAAACCACCAAGAATTTATTCTTAGCTTGAGAAACAGTCATTGATCATTAACCGGTCAGTTCCCTCACCCCGAACTCTTTCTCTCGTGGTCTCTCTACTCCACCATAGGCTTTCTTGGATCCAAGGGTTTCATTTATGGTATAATACCCTCTATTTTATAATTATAAAACTATTTTTATCCTCATTTACATGATTATGAGATCATCATTCATTGTTGTCAAATCATGATTTTGGTTTGGCATTATGAGATTTGTTTATATCAAGGTAATCATTTCCGTCATTATGCCAAATTTATTTTATGCCTAAATTTCATAATTTAATTTCAATTAATTTAAGTAAATTAAATATCTTGATTTTTATTAAATTGATTTCAGTTGTATTATTGAAATAACCTAGCTCGATTGAATTCGTGGATTAAAAAGGGGGTTTTACATGGAATTGGAAAGCCACAAAATTTCATTATATTGGTGTGCGTTTATAAAAATTAGGTAAATTTAATCTTATTAATTAACATTTTTGAATTTATTTTATGGTAATATTGTGAAACCCCCCAATTCCATTGAATTGGGGGTTTGTTGTGAAATTGAGTAATTTTTTTAAATGAAATTGATGAATTTAATTGTGAAAGTAGATTGTGAAATTGAATTCTAGATTGATTTAAAATAGAAATTTTGGAAAAAATAATAATATGGTTTTTAGTCTAGAAACCCATTATTGGTTTCAAATGAAAATTGGAATTTTTGAAATTGGGGAAGGATACATAATTGTATTTTATGGTTTCTTAAAACAAATTTCTCATCAATGAATGTTAATTGAGTGCATGAAAGCATTTAAAGTTAGTTTTTTATTGAAAAAATTACAATAGGTTTTAATTATCTAGAAATAGACTGACTATTTACAATTCTGATAAAACTTTGGCTAATATACCATTCTTCTCTATTAGGATAGAGATTATTCCCCTATTGCAAATGAGAGTGTATATTTTTACAAATCTCTTTTTATCACATTAACATGTGAGGATTCCATACCCTAGAACTATAATACATCTTGGAAGATGACTATGTATCTTTCTTTTTAAAATATGAGATATAAATTTATGCCATTTTTGTAAACTAGTTTTAATGGAATATTATTTATAAAATCTCTTTTACAAAAAATTGGTGATAAGATATATTTTAAGTGTGTTTCAATTATTTTTAAATATAAAGAATGATTTGATAATTTCCATACATCATTTTAATTATAAAGAATACACAATTGAAAAATTGCCTTATACCCACGGTTCAAAACCGTGGGTATAGCCCCCAAAACCGTGTGTATAGGCCCTAAACACGGTTTTGGGAACCGTGGGATGGAATGACGTCGGGATAGGGGGGTCGGCCAATACCCACAGTTTCTCCAAACCATGGGGAAAATATTTCCACAGCGTGGAAGATGCGTGGACATGCTGGCACTATGTTGACCACACGGTTTGAGAACCGTGGGGATTTAATCTTCAAAAATAACGGCTAGAGGCTTTCGATCCCGGGCCTCGTGCTGCGCCTGGCGGCCGTGCCCCGCAAACAGACCACCCATGCTGCGAATTCTATATGTTATATATACATATATCTGCCTATATATATATATATTAATATGCGATATTTAAATTCTAGAAAAAACTACCGCCGTGTTTCGAACCCGTACATCACAATGAGTCTCGTGGCTGCACCCCATCAACCGTCCAACATCAATCGTGTAAAAGATTCTACCAACCGAGATAAATAACATTTCATAATTTTTTTATATGGATATAAATATATTAATCAAAACCATTAAAAAATGTCTTCCCTCCAAAATTTTTTTCGTGTCCTGCCTAATTTTCTTTCCCCACCATAATGTGGGAAAGCTATGCCCATGGTTCTGTAGAATAGTCGGTATAGGTATTCAGAAAAAAAACTACAATACCACAGTTTTTAAGAACACTAGGTATAGGTCTTCGGAAAATACCCTATACCCACGGTTTTCTCCAAAACTGTGGGTATAGGACTTAAAAGAAATCTATACCCACGGTTTTTGGCACAATCGTGGGTATAGACAGCCTATACCGACAGTTTTGGAAAATAGTGGGTATAGGTTCACATACTATCCCTATACCCACAGTTTTTTTCAAAACCGTGTGTATAGACCTATTTTCCAGTAGTGATACATTTTTTTAAATAAAATTTTCATATGAAAAAACCTGATTATTTGAAAATTTAGAGAATGTTTTTTATTTAAATTGACATTTGAATACTATTATGGAATCTTCTGTGGGAATATACTAGGATTTTCTCTCAAACCCTTAGGATGCCTTTGGGTGGTTATAGATTATATCCTTCCAGATTTGAGTAGGTGTAATACACCACATGATGGCTGTTCTAGCTATTGATCCATGGATTTGGATAGTGCATCCATTAAGACATGTTCCTTTTATCGATCATGTTCTAATGGTACCTTTCCCATTAAATTTAGGGTTTCCTACCCTTTTGACATCTGATACACATATCCCAATAGTGTTTCTTTTGTATGAATTCGGTTTTTTAACATTATTCAATAATTTTATCGGTAAAAACAATTCCAATGTTAATTTTGTATGAGTCTAGGTGTTAATCTCCAACCCATGGGGATTAAGAACACCCTTCATTCCATGTCCGTGCCAGCTTAGATATCGGTATACATGGTACCCTATCTAGTTTGAAACACTGTCATTGGGTTTCCACATTATCATATTAAAATTTCATCAAAATAATATTTCATTATTGAGATTATACAATATTATAAATTTGTTTTAGGTAATATAATATTATGTATAATATTAATAATTCTATATTTCTTATAACTATTAATCGATACTCTATTTTGGTTAGTTTCTATCATAAAAATAAATGACATATACACAATCAAATATATTGAATCTATCAATTAAAATAAACTATACCTTTGAAAAGTGGATAATTTAGGGGTAGGATTTTTTCATGGTGGATGAGAGTGGTGGAATGTGAGTTTTTTTATTTATATTTATGAAAAACAATATTTCTTCCTTCAAGGAATATTGGATGTGGTATCATATTTGTGTATGAATATATCTTATATATATTTATATGAATTTCTATTGGGGTGACTTTTCTATTCATTGGGATGTGTGTAGGGTGACTAAAATAAAAAGAAACCAATTTGTGACACATTATTTTTTATTATAAATAAGATAAATATCATTTTAAAAATAGTTTTTGGGTTTATAATTAAATTCGATTTAGATTGAATTGGTGTGTAAACAACTAAAGAGGAGGAAACATGTTTTATTGGTGGTGGATGACATGAATAAAATGTATTGATAACATGATGATTTTGAATATTATTTTAATATAAAATGATATGTTTGCATGAAATAATCCTTTCTAACTCATTTTAAGAGGATGGTATTACAGATGTATGGCTGTAATGTGTACTGATAAAATATATGTTTTCTAGTTGTGGTATTGTTAAACCATGGAAATTTATTTGAATTCAATAGAATGTTTTTATATGGTATCATCCTTAAAATATTATACATAATTATATGAAAAAACATCTTGAAAAATAGTTTACCTTATATGATGTTTGAGTTAATTTATTTGGTGAAATATGATTTAATTTATAACCCTTAAATTGTGATATTAATTGTGTTCACAAAAATTATTATTTACATACTTTGTATAATCCATGTTATCATTAAGAAGATGTAGTCATTATCTATTTACAATTTTAGGAAATGGGGGATTGAAATTCGTTTTATAGAGGTATTGGTAGAGTTTCAATTTTTAAAATGTATGTAAAACTTGTCTGTCGGTTATAAAAATGGGGTAACATATTATTTTCCTGAAATACATTTCAGCAATTAAAATATGAAATAAATTTTTAATATGAAATGGCTTATCACCAAGGGTTATAAAATTATAAAAAAATTAAAAATGGACAAATGTTTGGATGTAAATTTATTTTTCATCCACCTGGCTATGATAAATGTAACTATGATGTAGTTTTCCCTAAATAATTTCACAGTAATCATTTTAAATCTAAAATAATATATTATAATTTAAATATGAATTCATGTATGAGTATTTCCTCTAACTTATCATTATTCAAACTATTTAGAAGATGTTTTTTATATATTTTCACATTAAAGATGTTTTTGGAAACATGTTAGTATAGAAAAAATTAATAAAATACAATTGATAAAATGAATTATTTATTATATTTTTATAAAAAATAATGGGTTTCATCTCATTTGATTATTTATTATAATTACATATAAAATCAAAATAAAACATTGTTATATCATCTATTTTCATTTAATGAATTAAATATTCATTGAAATTAATAAGAAAGATTCATAATAAGATTCAATTAACAGAAAATGAGCATGTGTATTCCCTCTATATCGATTTTTATATATGAGGTTATATTTTTCTAATTATGAATAATTGAATGGTGTTAATGTCATGTAAAAAATTATCAACAAGTGGTAAACTATTGTATCATAACTTTGGGAATAAATTCTCATGATGTGATTCATGGATCATAGAATATCAAGATCATTTAATTATAATTCAAATAATATTATTATGATGTAATTTTTTATATGTCACATAGTTATGGAAAAAATTAATTTCCATTATTTAGTTTATAAAATTTGAAATTTTTATATAACAATATTATTTTACGTCATGTAGAACATGAAGACAACATATATTTATAAAAAACACATTTAATGGATTCAATCCAATATCAATTATAATTAATATTTTTGTAATAATATGTACATAATAACTGAATAATAACCACATGTAACTACCATTATCCTACTAATTGTTTACTATTTATGGGTTTTAGTGACTAATGGAAAATTTCGATGTGGTATTTATATAATAATTCTCCATTTATTAATAACATATCATTTCAATTCCAAATTTCACCAAAATATTACCTGAACAATACATAATTAAAATGTTGTCTAAAATTAAAATAATACTTATTTTTTGGGAGTACTTACACTAAATATGTATTAATAAAATATCTATATATTTTCATGGAACCAATCATCTATCAAAATTCATATATACTAAAAAAACATGAGCTCACCCAAATTTAAGAGATGTAAACCGATACATGGGTATAAAATATAATAATATCTTAGTTTATTGATAAACATTCTATATTATAATAAAAAACCTCACTAGTAATGTGATATCTTCCCTTAATAACATGCTGAATAATTTAAATATTCATTCCAAACATATCGATTCCCGTAACTAAAAATACACTTGTAAATTAATATATTTACTAAGATTCAATTGTAGGGTCTATGTACTAATCATTTAGACTCCATCAAAAATTATCAATAAAAATATACATCATATATCAATGCGAATAATTTCTAAAATGTTATATTGAAAAATATACAATTTATATATATATATATATATTCACCCAATCATTAAAAAAAAATTTACAGTACAACTAAAATCCAATACAACATTTTTTTTTCATTTCACGAGCCTTAACACATCTCAGGTTAAACCATTTTACCTCTATCTATGATTAATATGAATTATAATACCTCTATAAAATAATTATTCAAAATGATTTGAATAAAGAAAAATATTTTTGGTCATAATACAAATCATATTGGAAGTTACGATAAACATATGTTGAAGAAAGTCCTATCTGATATCTATATATGAAAGGGAATATGTGAAAATTTTCTATGAAAAATTAGTCACATTAAAAATGTTACAATTTCCCACATCATTTTTAATATATCTTTCTAAATTATGGAATGTATCAATGTTATAAATAACCCAAACTTTTATATAACAATGCTTGTATAACATTACCAACATAATTTTTTTATTCACAATAGGGGATAAAATAAACAACCCATTTATCATCACTAGGGAAACACATGAATCGTCTAGATTAAATCATATTATGATGAATGTAATATAATAAATAATTTTTTTAATTACAATTAAAAAAATTGAATACATGATTTATTTCATTGAAGAGAATAAGAATCTATATTTATTGAAAATGATAATGATTATTTAATTATTATTATATATCAAGCCAAAAAATAAAAGAAACATCTAATCATGGCATATAATCATTCAAATGAAATTACAATATTATTCTCATTAAAAATAGACATAAAATATTGGTGAATATTACAAAATTGTACAATATAATGAAATAAATTATTAATCCCATCGATTATTTTCCCTGTAAAATATTTGATAAACAATAGTTAATAGGTAAGTATATTTTCTAATGATATATTTTTCTACATTATATTTATATATAGAGATACACTAATAATCTTATGAGATATTTAAATGGGTTGTAGTTCAAAGAGTGGTTTCCACTCAATAGTAATTTTAGAACTACTTTTTATATGTGATCAAATATTCCCTTTATAATATTTGACGCATTCTTGAAAAATTATGTATTTTTTACATCTTTTACCCTTTTTTATATACAAAAAATCTTTTCTACCCCCACTAGATACTATCACATAATAATATTTTAGATCATTAAGAATCATTGACGTGTTTAGGTTATTTTTATCATGATCATTTATCCCTGATATTTAGTTCATAACCATAAATATCCAACATTTACTACTTTTTAGTCATTATAAAACTAATCACTTTTGAAAATTGAATTTAAAAAATTTAAATATGGTTACACATATGACTGACCAATTCCACATGCCATTATTTCTATTAAAATTTTTAAAAACTATTTCTCTAAATCATCCATAAACAAAAATTTACCAAATCATATAACATGATTATAACTCTAAATCATGAATATATGACAATCATCAATAAGAATGAAAATTACATTAAACTATTCCACATAACACTATTGAATGAAAAATAAATGCATTATAATGATCTATTGGCCCTAACTACTACTATGATTATCTCTCAATATTTGTAGTTCTAGAAACAATATTATAATTATAATGAAGGACTAAAAGGGATACATCAATCATTGTAATATGTAACCCTAATAATACACACTGACGGAATCATGGAATCCTAGATAAATACCAATTAACTATCACCCTCTATAATAATTTATGTATATATGAAAAAACATCTATATATTGAGAAAACTTATAACAACATCTATCGTGTAGTTTTAGAAAAAAATAAATGGATATTAGTTCATTTTTTAATCATAAAATGTCTACAATTAAAGCAACAATGAAATATCCATCATTTTATAGAACTTCAGATGTGGTAAATGTATAAAACAATTTTAAATTAGTGAAATTGATTTTTGAGTTATATATTATAGTGCATAATTATGATTCCTTATCCATATCATATATATATGACCATCAAAATAAGGGATACAAGTTTCTATGTTATAGAGAAATAGGATTACCACTCTAGAATTTACATTGGTTCATATATTATAAATTAGAATGAGTTATTTATTTAATATTTTAATTTAATATAGAAATTTAGTTCAATTATAAAAAATATATATAAATAAATGTGTTTGGGTGCATGGTACAAGGATACTAGGTAACTTGTTAACCTATGGGGAAACCCACATATTAGATCAACTAATGGGTACATGGTGAATCGTTACTCGGTATATTGTTTACATTATTTACATATCTTATGGACTTAAACATAAAATCACTATACAAAGAAAACAATCCATGAAAAATCATGTGTAATGATTAATAAATATTTTTAACTACTCCATCTATCATTTTGAATATTGAATATATCTAAAAATGTAGAAGTAACCCCAGTCAATATCTTTTAGATGTATTTTTGATCAAATTTATCCATTAATTTTGTACATAGGACATTATAAGTCACTTGATATATTAAATCTAATACATGATACATACTAGAAATGTTAATTTATTATTATATCAAGGTTTTATTGTCATTACAAACCTAACATACCCTATCATAAAATAACATTGTCATGTAATATACCGATTACAAATAAAATTATCCTCGGTAATGACTATAACTATGAACTTTAATATGAGACTATTTTATCTTTTGGGTAAATCTAATACAAAAATAACATTATTGATGCTAAAAAAGTTTTTATGAGTAAACCACCACAACACATTATTATATTTCCCTAGATTTGTGATCATTCTAAAAACACAAGTTCTCAAATTCTATTCATCATCAATGAATATATTGTAATCCAAATAAAAATCATTAAAATTATATCAATAATTTCATATCTATATAGGTAATTTAATCAATAATAACAAACTATATATTATTAGAGTTATACACAAATATCTCCAAACAATCTAAAATACAATTATTAATTAGAAAATTAAGATCCCCATAATTGTCATTAGGTCGATGATATAATTGGACGTCTTCCACGATCAATATAGGTATTTCTATAATGATCCATTCAATAGATTGATTTTAAGAATCACTAAATGGTATGTTTATAACATGGTTAATGTCATCATTAATTTCAATATAACACACATTGATGGGTATTATTAGTGACTCATAGATCCATATATGATTTTTATAATTTACAATAACATCCATAAAAATTGACATTAGTTTTAATGATGTGTTTCATCATTACATATAATTGAATTGAGAAAAAAGAATAATAATTTGTAGCTTAATAGATATATTTTATTATGTTTTATAGATAAATTTCCTTGTGAATGTTAATTTTTAACAAATTAATAATTTACATCAAAAATTATTATGGAATATATTTATAACACACAATTTATAAATGAATTTGAAAGCGTCCTTTTAATAA
The DNA here is from genome assembly GCA_963277665.1 of Viscum album. Classification (NCBI taxonomy): domain Eukaryota; kingdom Viridiplantae; phylum Streptophyta; class Magnoliopsida; order Santalales; family Viscaceae; genus Viscum; species Viscum album. The sequence goes on along the minus strand of OY728161.1, from coordinate 1,677,184,497 downwards.
GCTCTAGAATTAGTGATTTCTGACCATGATAGATTGAATGTAAACTCAATTCAATGTACTGTATTAATTTTTATTATACATTACACCATATAAATAATAATGATGTATATTCATTATTAATAAAATATAAAAACATACAAAATTAATTATCTATGAATTATTTTTTCCGCTTTATGTGAATATCAGTACATATCTAAAATCATTATACCAAAAAATTAATTCGGTAAAAAAGATGAATCATGGTGTTCATGAATTCCAAAATAGATTTTAGAAACTCCATCCATTTTTCAATAACACCATGACGATAATAATAAATTAATTATATAAATAATTCCTATGTGTATATATCGTAGTAATGTCAATGCAGTAAATACTCTACACACATAAAACAAAATATTACACTTATTAAATAATATATCATATGAGAAATTATATATATATAAATAGTAATGATAATAATCATATATAATTCGTTACATACTTTATAATATATCAACCATGATATTGATGCTTTGAAGTGTATATAACACTATGAAACCACTATTTTCACTCAATAGAACATATTTTAAAATTATGTGTATTAATTAATTTAACATGATCTACCACTAAAATATTATGGACTATAGAAATATTTTTTTAAAAATTTTTGTCTTTTTATCTTAAAACATCAAAGGGCACACAAAAAATTAGTGAAAACTATCTTATATAAGAATTAGCTAATTATATTACATCCATATTTTTAAACAAAAATATTATAATATCATTTGAAATATTGAGATCAATGTATTTTATGAATCCAATATAAAATATAAAAAATAATAATATATTGATTTTAGGTCCTTTAATTAATTACCCATTGATCAATGACCTCATAAGTATTATTATCCCAATCATATAATTTATGACATACCTTCTAATCTGAAGATCCCATTTGGTAGGTCCATAATCCCTAATACAAAATAAAAGTATACACGTTTTTATAACTAGTTACCAGATATGGTCTTATAATAATGATTATGATTAAATATTCCCTAAATTTAGTTTCATTTTTACTAGTTCAGACATAAAATAATTTATACAATAATAACAAACAATGAAATTCAATGTTATTTTTTATTCGTTATTATACATGATAATGAGAACCCATATTATTTTTATGACATGTGAAGATTATTTAATCCCTAACAAACAATAAAACAATCCCTATAGGATAAACTATAGAATTTTATCATGAAAACCAAAACATTTACATGTCAAATTGATGATCCTTTATTATGTCAATGATGTATTTAATGTCAATTATATAATATGTTTTGAAAAAATTGATGTCATTCTAATTTTATTAATGAAGAATACCTAAGATATTCATTTGTTTTAAAAAAAAGTGTTTTGAATCAATTATATCTATGAAAAGTCAATGGTAACATTACCATTTCTGTAATTTGATGAGTTGACTCTAGTGATTGTATACTTTTCCATTTATTTCAAATACATACATTTATTTTGATCAGTACTACACGTTTCAAAAAAAATTATGTTTTCAAAATGGATGAAAATAAATATTTTCATGATGATAATTTGGAAAAATATAAAGAGAACTTCTAAAATAAATTAATTATTTTAATAAAATTGAAGGACATAAAAAAATATAAATAAAAATATATTTCATAATAATGTATTTTTTATTATGAATATAATCATGGAAATTTTATATTGATTAATTAATATATATATATTTTGTTATTAACCAGATAAATTGTCCATCTAGGATATCCAAAATGTACATCTCAATCCCACACATGTGGGAGTAAAATTAACCATGTTGGAGAGTTATATAAGAAGAATAAATGGGGAAATCTGATTTATCGTCACCTACTTTGAGGTTCAAAAGGGATCACTAGAGAATTTGTGGGTTCATTGTTCCCAGAAGATTCCTAAGAGACATTGCACAATTGTTTCACAGACTGTATAGCAACATGGGTGCATATTTATTTGGGTTTTGAAACTAATTTCAGATAAATAAGAAAATTAAATATATATGGTTATAAAGAATCCCTCAACTGAATAATTTTTATATGTGTTATGGGATAATTTTAGGTTAGTTTTGAAATTTTAAAAACCAACACACAAAATTTATGCCACTTGCTCTAAAAAATCGCATTCATTTGATTGTGTCATGTAGCCTTATTCATTCTCTAACTTGTGATTGGAATATTTAAATGGGTAAGTGAGAGATCACTAAGGGTTTTATCTAATGATGAATCCATATTATTGAGACAATATAAATGGTTTTTCGTCCATGAATACATTCAATTAATAGAGTAAAAATATATCCTCGTGGATGAATAAATTATTGGAGTATGTGTTCCATCGATACAGTGCATGAATAACATTGATAGCAAGTGGAAATTCTAAATCACTATAACATCATGTTATAAATATAATTACATTTATAAATTGAAACTTCAATAAATGATAACCTCTCATATGTAAAGACATCCATTTATATCAATTATTCATCAGTATGTCACATGATGTAGTGTTGATGACCATGTGATCATGTAGTCTAAAACAAGATAGAAAGATATTGATCCATTTAAAATTTTAAATACCAGATTTATGATGAGATTTTATGGTTTTTACAGGGATTTTACACTCCATGAAATATATATCATATTATTTTTAGACACTTATATAAATAAATAGGGTTCATGTTGAGATATATTGATAAAATATTTGAGATATCTCTCAAAAGTAACTTGTAATTTATTCTCTATGAACATATTCACATAATTACTTCTCACTTGATACCTTCTTGAAAAAGAGAATATAAGAGGAGTTTAATTACATAGTTATGTGATGTTTAAAATGAACTACACAATAATATCAATGGTGAAACTATTGAGCCAACCGAATTTTGTGAGGGTTTAGGCCCCAATTGACATGTTCATGTTATGAAAATCCAACAGGGAAGTAAATCCTTCCCAATGCGCAGAACTTTTCACATTTAGTTTTGTGAATATAATATGATATAACTATTTATCAATACTTACAAGAAGTAGGATGTCTCAAAAAATATATTATTCATATTCATATTTGATAGAGGAAGAGAGTGAATGATTTTTCACTAATGCTAAATTCATAGACACAATGAAATAAAAATTAACATCTACCTTATTTTTGGTGACTCCTGAACAATTTAACCAAAATTCAAACATTGAATAAAATTAAAAATTCATATAAAATAATAAGATTGATATTTTATTCTTTATATGTTTATCCAAATTGAGAGGCTTTATTTAACTATTTTAATGGTAATTATTGACTAAAATAATATTAAAATATTACTATAATGCATTTATAGAATAATATTATATCCACTATAATGATTAGGGAAGAATAGCTACAAAATAAATTTTTTATATTCTGTAATAGTGTTTTAGGGGTTCCCACTCCACTATATTTTCATTATTTCACTGTTAATTATGTATAATATGATTATTCCTAAGTCTATATTTCTATATTTATTAGAAACACCACTTATTGGCTTGATCAAGGAATCCCTTGGGATTTTTCCTGTCATAGAAATTTGAATAATAGTCATTAGTGACTATTTAATAATCTTTTTTACATAGCTGATCAGTTCATAAGGGAAATTATAATATCATATAATAATATTCTTAAAATAAAAATAATTATTTTTAACTTATATGTTCTAGGAAAATTGGTCTATTCCCATCACCTTTACCATGTTTTAGTTGGTAATAAAAATTAATCTGTGTCCATGTTGGATAATAACGACAATACCCATGAACATAGTCATCCAAATTAGAGGGTCTTCTCATTAATAAATCCTTGTCATATTTTTAGTAAATTTTTTATAATCATGGTTATATATTAGAGGTTTATTGAAGAATATATATATTTACAAAATTAGTAACATAGGTAATGCAAAGAACAATTGTTTAATGGGACAAATAGTCTCCCCAACATGTTCCCCCTCCTTATACGTGTTTTAATTATAATGAGATCCTATCAAATGATATTAACGAGATAGATTACACCTATGATTGGATTCATTTATTTTAAATTTCTTATTTTATCTAAATGGAATGAAATCATGGTGTATTTTTAACTACATACAATATGTATTCATTATCAATAACATAATTAAAAAAATTAATAATGAAATAATTGATAATGATAAAAAACTATTACTACTTGTAAAAACAGGATAATCAATTATTTTCCACATATTTTAAATCTAATAGAGACATATATGACATGGATGTAGATGTTTTTGTGGTATACTCCCTAACCAATGACATGGAAAACCGTTCCACATCATGTAGTCCCTCATCACTACTTGAAAATGAAAAAAAATCATTCCAAAATTTTCCTCATGACAATCAGTAAATTATTGAAATTAATCATATATCAAGAGAGTTTAATGATTAATCATTTTATAAATTAATAATATACGACATTACAAACCCAATGAAATAATCATATATTTTAATTATTTATTTAATGAAATATTGTACGTGATCATTGAGCACAAATAACATTTTCGAACCTAGATATAAAATATAAACAAACAATAATATCAAATATTAAAACATTCATTAAATTATATGAAAATATACTGATAATGTTGAACATGGTGAAATATTCACTAGTTTTAATGATCAATGGATAAATAAAATCCATCACATTATGGATGACACAATGTAATTTAGAGAAATATTTTTTTTGAATAGGAATAAACGAATGAGTCAATAAGTAATATCACGAATGCATAAATTATGTTAATATAAAATAAGATTGAGGATATTAATTATTTATAGTAAGAGAAATTAAAAAATTCATGATAATAAAATTATGAATATCAATAGATATTTTAAAGGTAGTTTTACGTTAGTGGAGGATGATAAATTTAGACTAAAAATGAAATTTCATACACCTAGATTCAGACATGAAAATATTGAAAATCGTCCAGAGAGTCTTCAAAATAAGCATAAAGAATATATTTTTCTACAATAGATGATTCCACACAAACATATATATATATATATATATATGCGATTCTTAACCAAAAATGTCTCTACATAATTGGATTGGAAATTTGAAAATTTTCAATGCTCGATATTATGTAGTCTCTAAGAAGAATGTTCAATCCACCAAATTAAAAAGGGTTTTATTAATTTAGAGTCTATTCATATTTTATGTTTAAAATAAATTATTCTAAAAATTTTTATTAATAATGTTAATGAAGTTCTTACCACTATCACTTTTTTGATGAATGTCATGAGTAAAAGAAGTTTTTCCTATAAATAATAAAAAATAATGAATAAGACATAATCTAGAATGAAATAATATAAATCTAGAATAAATGTAACAAAAAATAAAATATTAATATTCGATAGATGAAATTGGTTCTATGAAATATTCAAGCTCATTAAATATGATTTATTGGTATACCATGACAGTATAAGACTACTATATGATTCATATAACAAGGGGGTGATGAAATAATTAATTACTGTAAATATAATGAATTGTTGAATATTAATAAAACAAACCAAAATGACAATTTGAATAACTATTGAGTTATTTTATTTTGATGTGTTCTTAAGGAATAAGAATTTTTTTATCAATAATCAATAATGACAATACAAAAATTCAGATTAAATGAACCCAATATATAAATTCTAAGGATACATTATCCTTGTTTAAATAATGGTTGATGTCCAATTTCAAATAATAACACATGTTGTTCGATAAGTGTTCATCACCATAATTTATAACATAATATTACTATTTAATAATCTGATACACCATGTATCACTATAATATGGGCCTAGATATTGAAGTGAATGGAAGTAGTCTTATGATACAGTTGGAAGGACCCATCTAGTAACAAAATAATATGACTGAAGTGGTAATGAGAATACTTAATAAAAAAGGTGGATATAAAAATAAATATTTTCAAATAAAAAATTATATACTAAAAATTATACAATATAATTAACAAAGTGATATAATATTGGGAAATGCATTGATGAAAAAATATTATGTATGGATGAAAATTACACATAATGAAATTGAATATCATGAGATAATTTACACACTAGACAAATAAATTCTCAAATGTTCTTTGTGTAAGGTGAATGGAGACCAAAAACAACTCATCTGTTTTTTTTATAAATAATAATATATGATGAATAAATACTATATAATAATCATAATTCACTAAATAATTAATGATATATTATGGCCAATATAAAAACATTTCCATATAATGTTGTTAAAAAGAAATTTGAATATTCCCTGAATCCAAAATAGACTACAAATTTATCAATGTCAGTTTGACTAGTTAACCATAACATGGATGATAATATAAAGAATTTTCTTTATTAAGAATGTATTATCATCTTTATTAATGTCACTAAAAATAATATTAGATACATTATATTCTAAAAAACATTTTTTTTCATTATTTGAAGGATATTTAAGGTGATGCTAGTTTTCTATGGATGAACTAAAGAATATTATTTGTCTATGTATATAATATTGAATTTTCGTTCCATTTTTCTCGATGTAACCATACTAGTTTGATCAATCTACTAATATCATCATATTTATTTCTTTAAAATCTCTATAGATAAAAAATTAGGATTGGGATCGATCTACAATAGTTGATCAAAAAATTTCTAAATACCATCATGGATGAGATCAAAATAAATTGTAGTCACATAAATTTCCATTCATAAGATGAAAATAAAAAAATTATCATCAATATTAATTGAATTTGGATATCATCACATGAGGATTATTAACCATTGAATTTATTAAATCCAACTATGTTTTCAATGTCTTAAATATATGGAAGGTACATGTTCATGAAATCAATATTATGTTATCTTTTTTAATCTATCATACAAATTCAAAACTTAAAATTATATCTAAAAATAATGAGATTATTTTAAAAATGAATGAAATTTAGAAGTGGATAGTTCTATAAAATGATCACCATCTGATTTAATATTAATACCATCATATTATAATTGAATGTTATTAATATTTGTATTGTGCCAAGTGTAATAATTTTAGGTTGATTTTTACATGATCATTTTCATTAAAATTTGGTTCCCACTAGTAATTTTCCATATAGTTTCAACCAATTTCTATAAAACTAGTAATATTTGAATAGTGTTTGAAAAAAACACATTTTTAATATTATTTGGAAATGAATTCATAATTGATAATATATAGCTATGAATTATAAATTAACAACTCTTTTTTTCTACAATGGGATATCCCAATAGCTCATAGAGTTTAAAATTGGGAGACACATTTCTTATAAATGAAATTAATCCATCCTATATTTATGAAATTTTATTTGTTATTAATAGTGTTAATAGTGGAAAATAATAAAATGAAGAGAAAAATTAAAGATTATATATTCACATCCCATTTTCTATATTAGAATAAAAAAATTAAATGTGAAAAATTGATAGTCTTAATTTTTGTTAGGGTAGTATTTTTTTCAACATGTGTCTATGTTATGAAGAAAATAATTTCAATATGAATTTAGTAAATAAGATAATCTAGGTTTTTCATTTCATTTCCTTGAATTTATATTGATGTTTTAAAGAAGTTTTGTCAATTTAATTTCAATGATAGCATGAGCATATTTTAGAAAAACATAAATAACTATGATGATTGTGGAACTAGTATATAATTTCAATGACATGAGTTAATTGTGGTAAGAAAAGGAACATTTTCCATATTATTTTAAAAATTGATAGGCCTTGAAAATTATTATTTTTATGAAGGGAATATAGAAGACTACATGTTATTTATAAAAAATAAATTAATTACATTAAAAAATTTGAAGGACATGAAGAATCTAAAATGTAAAATATTTATCATAAATAAACATTTAATTCATGTTTTATCATGAATATTTAATAATTATAAAATACTATCTAATATGTGGTGATAATGTTGAAAACTCTCTGTCAAAGACAACCAAGAAGGTCATATAAATCCCATAATTTTCAGATCAGGCTCTACCCTTTGGGGGTGGTAGTTAGGCAGCTAGTATGTGGGAATATGGTTATATAGATCCCATAAGTATGTTTAAATGGAATGATAATAGAATTGGTGGGTAAATTATTAACATAGGTTCTATATGAGAGTATTTCAATATGTCATATCTCCCTTGTGCACATGTGAATTTTTAGTGTTCTGGGTGCAGATGTTACACCCCAAGATTTCATAGTGTGTTATTTCTTCAAAATAATTCAATAACTTGCACAACATGCAACACCGAGTTAAAAGGCACCATGACATACCAAACTAGCCGTTATGAATAGTAATACCTACTTTTAGAAATTTTATAAAATCTATATCTCAAAATGGACATCATTTTTGATATATATTGTTTCTTAAAAACACGCTATTTGTTGTGACAGCGGAAATTAATTTTAAATTAATTTCTGCCACTTCTATGTTTCAAATTTGGAAAAATAGGTTCCATATTTGGAATCAGGATATTCAAATTGTTTAAATAGGTAACTTTTATTTTTAGACATTTTGAATAATTACTTGGCTAAATATTTTATATACCATGGTTAAGGGTAAATCCGGTAAATAAGGGTTAAAAAATAATATTATAATAATACTATATTACCATAAAACGTGTCCTAGCTTTATTGGTTGATACATGTTCGGCCATAGACATATTTTGGGTCGATTTTGGGACCCCATAGAGCCACTTGTATGTGATAGGGACACATAATTGTAATTAAGTTAAAATAAGTACAAAAATGACACAAGCATATATCTTTTAGAAAAATAATTTTTACATAGTGTTATATATGTCGGATTTTCGACTATGAATATGCACTAGAAAGATAAAACAATTTAATACATAATAATATTTTATTTATAATTTTTGTACATTACATAATATAATTTATTTATGACACAATGATGATGAAGTAATTACCAAAATAGTTAAAAATTAAACTAATTGATATTATAAATACCCAAATAAATATAATTTGAGACTTATAATGAATTAAACTAAGTTTATAGGATAATATTACATATTAGGATTGATTTAATTGACTTTTTGCGAAGTAATCATTCTGTTATAAGTTTCACAAAAATCAACTATTGAATAGTCTCATAATTGACATAAAAGAGTTTTTAAAACAAATATTATATTATTAATTGATATTAAATTCCTAAAAATCTAAGGATCGGCCAAGAGACTTATATCATTATAGGTGTATCATTAATGGAGAATTTGGGGGTCGCTTGGATGTATATAGTATGTTTATTAAACATATAATATAAAAATACAAAGAGACATTGTAAAAGTGAGTTAATACTTAAAGATATGGTTAATATAAGTACCCAAACCTATCTAAATTCTATTGGTTGAGTGGTTTTCGAACCATAACCACCTTAACATTTGAATAATCAACATTAGAGCCATTATAATCCGAATATGAATTTATTATAAATTAATATTTCTAGTTTTTCCAAAGTTGCCCCTTACCCCTCTTATAAAAGGGCACTCCCCCTTCTCATTAGTTCACACCATCAAAGCCTTTTGGTTCGGCCAAACTCTGCACAAATACCCTTTCAACTTCTCTCAATACAACCTACAGGCATTAGTTTGATCAGAAACCAACCTAAGGAGCCCTATTGATCAAATCAAAAGTAAGAACCCGAAGAAGAGGTAATGTTTTCACCACCCTTTTTCAAATTCATTTCTTCTTCCACTTATTCTTTCTTTGTTATTACCATTATAAAATAATAACTCCAGTATCTTATATATAATGTGATGTTATTATAAATATGGTAAAAATATATTCTGTATTCTATCCACCCTTTGAATAACTCATCACCATACGTGTGTACGTACGACTTACCGTCTCCACGTCATGGTGTAATTGTTATTCAATATATTATTATTTGGATGGGTATAATAATGATGTTTAACTCATTTAAATAGTAAATATAACATGATATTGATTCTTTATATATGATATACTATACAATTATATATTATTTTAATATCAAAATAATGATATTGTCGCTCGTGCGTACGTACGGACTACCGTCTCCACGAATGAGATGATATTCATTGTCCATCATATCCATTCAAGTTTAATTATCATTTGATGATTTAAAAAAAAATGTTTATGGACTAGATATCATTCTGAATATGAAAAAAATACAACCCAACCATTACAAAAATGGCTTACGTAACAAAACATATAAAATAAAATGAGTAAGTTAACACCTAAAACGACGATAATACTAAGATATTATTAACAAAGAAATGTTAAAATATCATATATGATATCATATTAATATATATGATTCTTGTATAATTTAATAACAATTATTTATCCATTATACAGGAGGTTATCCTACCCTCAACCAAGGAAAAGTATAAGGTAAGGATTTATTTCGCAATCTCTTCATTATCTGAGTTTGTTTATACATAATAATCTACTGGGATTTCATTATCATCCACATCCATGTTTCTTCGAAATGTATTTCAATTTTTTTTTACTATTTACAAAAAATATTGGTTAAAGTAATTTATACCCTTATGTTTTTTAAAGGAATCTTTCCGTCATTTTCCAAACAAGGAACTTTTTACCTTTCGACAAATTTAAGGTAAGAATGTTTTTTTAACTTATACGGCGGGTGCGGCTATTTACTGCCATTATAAAATTGTCAAAGCTTACCTTCCAAGCTTATTGGAATATTTTCAGAGTAAATGAATTATTTTATAATTATGTTACTTTTAAATGATTTCAAAATTAATATTTTAAGAATTTTTTAAAGGTACTCTTTATCAAGATCATAGTTTTAAATGTTTTAAAGATTTATCTTTCTAAATATTTTTAATTAATGTCCATGATTTCAAAATGATTTTAAGGATTTATTTATATGTACATGAAGGTTTTTAAATGATATTTCTTTTCAAAAGTTTTTGAGTGGTATGGGACAGTTTCATTCAAAAATCTCTTTCAAATTACTTCCTTTATAAATGTGTGACTTTTCAATGATTTCGAGAAAAGATATATTTCTTTCAAATAGTTTTGATTTCAACTATGTCAACATCCTTTGATGGATTTTAAGCTTATTTGAAGTTGATTTATTATGATACAAAACATCTATATTGTATTGAAGGTTTTGTGATATGTTTGATTGTGGATGTGCTATTTTTATACCATTCATGGTTTATGGTGAATGTATTGACATTTCGTATGCTAGTTTTAATACGAATGTTTAGGTTATGTTTAAAACTTTTCATATGGGAATGCATTTGACTTAATATGTGACGGGTGGAGCCCGCTATAGCACCTCGATGCATCGGTAGGTCTCATGTGACAAACTTGTGTCTTGGGACAAGGCCTTGACAAAATCTTATTTGTAGTCTTGGCACGAGGCCTTGGCTATGTGGTTATGATAGTCTGGAATTATGCATTCCATCATTATGAAAGTGGTTATTGATATTGTATGTGATTATTCGATTAGTAGAATATCCATTTGAATAAGTAAATGGCATTATTTCATTTTATTTTTTCCATACTATGTTTAATTTCAAGTTTACAAGGATTTTTTTTAGTTATACATTGCCGTAAATGTTTATTCTTATTTATGAAAGTTTCCGCTATATTGTTATCCTTACTGGGAATTTGAGCTCACCCCTTTTCTATGATTTAATTTTCCCAATGTATGAATAAGTAAATTATGAATGACCTGCAGGGATAGTATGTGGGCATATGAGTATGGAATATGAAGAAAATATGTTGTTGTAGTTTTCATTTTTATGATGTAATGTAAGACTTATGAATATATCTAGTATTTCCAAGGCTACAAAACCAATCGGTTTTCGAGATTTGATCCTTCTTGTGATCATGCCATTGTTATGTAATAATGCACCGACTCTTGGTAACTGGTGTCGGGGCGATACAGTTGGTATCAGAGAATGTTTAGTACCAACCTTGGAAGATAGTTTTAGATAAACTCTGATTAGAGCACATAGATTTAAGATGGACTTTGAGGATTAGTATAGAAGAACTTCCTAGAATTTTGGTATTGTAGAGATTTTGTGAGTTTTCTGAGAAATACATCCCTGTCTGGATACGAACTTGTAGAGGCGGCTCTGGCACAGATGTACCTAGGGGTAAAACTCGAAAACACTGCTTTGAGCTAGACTCGAACGGGAACTGGTGCACGACAACGGGACTTGATGCACTCTTGGTTATGACACTCCCGGGGAATTTTCTTAGGATAACTCTCATTTTCTTTACAAACCATTATTATGGGTATATGAGTATATACTTTCTCAAAGGAGACATTTTTATGACTATGGATTATATCCATAAACTATTTAATTTATGTTATGTGTTTTACAAGTTTGGGATTAGGTATTGTTATTCATAAACTAATCTAGTGTATGCCATTGTTTAGATATGGCACCCAGTAGAAGGAATGATAACTCCATAAATGCACATGATCCAAATGGAATGAAGGATCATATCATTCATGGTATTAAGCCAGAATTTATAAGAAAAATAGTCTCCCATGTATTATCATCATATGAAGAAATAATATCATCTGTTGATAAGATTAGTAAAGAGTTTACTGAGTCCTATAAATTTGAAGGGATGCAAGAGAAGAAAAGGATTGAAGAGTGAAAGATGGATAAAGGAAATAGGGAAAAGAAAAATTTTCCTGTATGTGATAACTGTGGGAAGAAACACCATGGAACTTGCCTAAAAGGAATGTGAGTTTGTTATAAGTGTCGAGGAAATGGGCAGAATGTATGTGACTGCAAGGGTAAGAAAATGGTTTCAAATGTACAATGCTTCATTTGCAAGGAGTTTGGACACAAAACTAACCTATGTACCAGTCATCAGACTATGCCTCAAATGATGCTATTGGATAATAATCAAGTTATGATACTACCACAAATGAAGAGCAAGGATTAGAGTTCTTATGTTGATTATGTCAATTAAGTGTTGTATCAACAATGTACTTGTTATAATAATTATGGAGTATATAAGGATTATACTGCAGTACTATTTCATTAAGGACTTGAGATTGTGTGGAACAAGGAAATGTGAATCAATAGCAGGATAAATTTTTGGAAAATATATGGATGAAAGAATGATAAACCATAATATAGTTCTGATACTGAGGTAGTGATTTTGGAATAATACATGATTGATTTGTATAAATTATATTGGATATTCTTGACTACCTTGAAACTGATTAATGATTTGTATATTCCATCATTGTTTGGGTTTAAAACATTTTTGTATTGAAGGTATGTATCTATTATTATTTAAGGAATAAGGGATCATTAATGTAATTAATAAGGTTTTATGGTAATTCAGGATGTTGCAGTGTTTTAAAAGAATACATGATGAAGGTGTTCACATGTTATTACGTGGAAAAAATGATCTTTATTGTGTTTACCTTCCTTATAAATTTTGGACTGAAGTATTTTGGATATTTCTAGTTTTATTATTTTGGATTGACATAAAAGGGCAACCCGGAGGTTGGGCGGCAAACCGTCGTGTCCGGCAAGGCCGCGAGACTTGAACCCACAACCGAAGGGCGACAAGGGTGTATCACCTAGCACTGACCCACGTGATGTCCTTGATTTAATAATGTTTTTTAATGGTTCTGCTCGATTAATTATAAATTCATTTTTTAACCCTATATGAATAGGATAAATAGAATATTACTTTTAAGTTCTATTATCTTTTAGAGTGAAAGATGAGTCTGTGGTAGAAATTAGTTAAAGGACGGAACTCTACTTGTCAAGAATATATTTTTTCTTCTTCTATTATTCTATGAAGAAATTAATTATTATACTTTATTTAAGGAATCATAAAACCAAAAATGTGTTATCCTAATACCCTATGTTTTGTTGAACCGACGGTATTTCAAATCATCATAGATTGATGAATTTAAGGACCTCAATTTTAAACTTGTTTGTGATTGATGACCTCAATCACTACCTATAAATATTTACATTATTTCTCCAATTATATGTCTCTAATTTCCACAAATGTTCCTTTAATCAAGATCATAATTTGGCGGTGACACTTTCATTTCTCTTTCCCTCATATGAAGACTAAATTTTAGTAACCCAATTTCCGATGGGGGTTTTCCCACAAAGATATTTTTTATTTTCAACCTATTATTTTCGAAGAACAAATTCAAATTTCAAGGATTCCATTTATTGAAGGAGGGGATAATGTAACACCCCATGATTTCATAGTGTGTTATTTCTTCAAAATAATTCAATAACTTGCACTACACGCAACACCGAGTAAAAACGCACCATGACTTACCAAACTAGCCGTCATGAATAGTAATACATACTTTTCGAAATTTTATAAATTCTATCTCTCAAAATAAACTTAATTTTTGGATTCAGAATATCGAAATTAGCTTACGGTGAAATTTTGGTAATTTTCGGATAACTTTAATATTTTGATGAATAGTGAAAATTACTAAATTTTAATTAAAAACAACTTTTTTAATCAAAATAACTAATAGTGATAAATTATAAATTTGAGTGGTTTTAAATTATAATTAGAATATAGTTTTACCATTTTATCCAATGGTGTTCATTAGAATTAATTTGACTTTGACATTGGACCTAACCAATTGTCAATCTTTTGATATATATTGTTTCCTAAAAACACGCTATTTGTTGTGACAGCGGGAATTAATTTTAAATTAATTTCTGCCACTTATGTGTTTTGAATTTGGAAAAATGGATTCCATATTTGGAATTAGGATGTTCAAATTGTGTAAATAGGTAACTTTTATTTTTAGACAATTTGAATAATTACTTCAGTAAATATTTTATTTACCATGGTTAAAGGTAAATCCGGTATATAAGGGTTACAAATAATATTATATATTACTAAATTACCCTAAAACGTGTCCTAGCCATATTGGTTGATACATGTTTGACCATATATATCTTTTGGGTAGATTTTGGGACCCCATGGAGCCACTTGTAGGTGATAGGGACAATTAATTTTAATTAAGTTAAAATAAGTACAAAAATGACACAAGCATATATCTTTTAGAAAAATTTTTTTTAATAATGTTATATATGTCGGATTTTCGACTATAAATATTTATTATAAAGATAAAAATATTTCCTACATAATAATATTTTATTTATAATTTTTAGACATTAAATAATATAATTTATTTATGACACAATGATGATGCAGTAATTACCATAATATTGTAAAATTAAAATAATTGATACTATAAATACCCAAATAATTATATTTTGAAACATTTAATGAATTAAACTAATTTTATATGATAAAATAACATATTAGGATTGATTTAATTTACTTTTTTCGAAGTAATAATTCTGTTATAAGTTTAAAAAAAAATCAACTATTGAATAGTGTCAAAATTGACATAAAAGAGTTTTTAAAACAAATATTATATTATTAATTGATATTAAATTCCTAAAAATCTATGTTTCGGCCAAGAGACTTATATCATGATATTTCTATCATTAATGGACCATTTGGGGGTCTCTTGGATGTATATAGTATGTTTATTAACCATATAGTATAAAAATACAAAGAGACATTGTAAAAGTGAGTTAATACTTAAAGACAAGGTAAATATAAGTACCCAAACCTGTCTAAATTATATTGGTTGAGTGGTTTTCGACCAATCCCCAACATAAACTTTGAATAATAAACTTTTGAGCCATTAGAAACCAAATATTAATTTATTATAAATTAATATTTCTAGCTTTTCCAAAGGTGCCCCTCAACCCTCTTATAAAAGGGCACTCCCCCTTCTCATTACTTCACACCTTCAATGCCTTTTGGTACGGCCAAAATCTGCCCAAATACACTCTCAACATCACTCAATACAACTTAGAGGCCTTAGTTTGATCAGAAACCAACCTAAGGATCCCTTTTGATCAAATCAAAACGAAGAACCCGAAGAAGAGGTAATGTTTTCACCACCCTTTTTCAAATTCATTTCTTATTCCACTTCTTCTTTCTTTGTTATTACCATTCTAAAATAATAACTCCAGTATCTTATATATACAGTGATGTTATTATAAATATGGTACAACAATATTCAGTATTCTATCCACCCTTTGAATAACATGTCACCATACCTGCGTACGTAGGGCTTACCGTCTCCACGTCGTGGTGTAATTGTTATTCAATATATTAATATTTGGATGGGTATAATAATGATGTGTAACTCGTGTAAATAATAAATATAACATGATAATGATTCTGTATATATGATATAATATCCAATTATATATTATTTTAATATCAAAATAATGATATTGTCGCTCGTGCGTACGTACGGACTACCGTCTCCACGAACGCGATGAGATTCATTATCCATCGTATCCATTCAAGAATAATTATCATTTTATGATTTAAAAATAATGTTTAAGTACTTGATATCATTATTAATATGAAAATTATACAACCTAACCATTACAAACATGGCTTATGTAACAAAACATATAAAAGAAAACGAGTAAGTTAACACCCGAAACGATGATAATACTAAGATATTATTAACAAAGAAATGTTAAAAGATCATATATGATATCATATTAATATATATGATTCTTTTATAATTTAATAACAATTATTTCACCATTATAAAGAAGGTTAACCTACCCTTAACCAAGGAAAAGTACAAGGTAAGGATTTATTTCGAAATCTCTTCATTATCTGAGGATGATTATATGTAATAATCTACTGGGATTTATTTATCATCCACATCCATGTTTTTTCGAAATGTATTTCAAAACATTTTTACTATTTAAAAAGAATATGGGTTAAATTAATTTATACCCTTATGTGTTTTTTAAGTAATCTTTCCATCATTTTCCAAACAAGGCACTTTTTACCTTTCAACAAATTTAAGGTAAGAATGTTTTTTTTAACTTATACGGAAGGTGCGGCTATTTACCGCTGTTATAAAATCGTCAAAGCTTCCCTTACAAGAATATAAGAATATTTTCAAAGAAATTTTTTTATTATATAATTATGTTACTTTTAAATTATTTAAAAATGAATATTTTAAGAATTTTTGAAAGGCACTCTTTATCAAGATCATAGTTTTAAATGTTTTAAAGATTTATCTTTCTAAATATTTTTAATTAATGTCCATGTTTTCAAAATGATTTAATGATATATTTATATGTACATGATGGTTTTTAAATGTTATTTCTTTTCAAAAGTTTCAGAGTGGTATGGGACACTTTGATTCAAAAATCCCTTTTAAATTACTTCCTTTATAAATGTGTGACTTTTCAATGATTTCGAGAAAAGAGATAGTTCTCTCAAATAGTTTTGATTTCATCTATGTCAACATCCATTGATGGATTTTAAGCATATTTGAAGTTAATTTATTATGATACAAAACATTTATATTGTATTGAAGGTTTTGTGATATGTTTTACTGTGGATGTGCTATTTTTATACCATTCATGGTTTATGGTGAAAGTATTGACATTTCGTATGCTAGTTTTAATACGAATGTTTATGTTATGTTTAAATCTTTTCATATGGGAATGAATTGGACTTAATATGTGACGGGTGGAGCCCACTATAGCTACTCGATGCATCGGTAGGTCTCATGAGACAAACTAGTGTCTTGGCACAAGGCCTTGACAAAATCTTATTTGTAGTCTTGGCACGAGGCCTTGGATAGTGGTTATGATAGTCTGGCATTATGAATTCCATTATTATGAAAGAGGTTATTGATATTGCATGTGATTATTCTATTAGTAGAATATACATGTGAATAAGTAAATGGCATTATTTCATTTTATTTTTGCCATACTATGTTTAAGTTCAAGTTTATGAGGCTTTTCTTTTAGTTATACATTTCCTTAAATGTTTATTCTTATTTATGAATGTTTCCGCTATATTGTTATCCTTACTGGGCATTTGAGCTCACCCCTTTTTTATGTTTTATTTTTCCCAGGGTATGAAGAAGTAAATTATGAATGACCTGTAGGGATAGTATGTGGGGATATGAGTGTGGAATATGAAGAAAAGATGTTGTTTTTGTTTTCATTTTTATGATGTAATGTATGACTTATTAATATATATAGTATGTCCAAGGCTACTAAACCAATCAGTATTTCGAGATATGATCCTTCTTGTGATCATGCCAATGTTATGTAATAACGCACCAACTCTAGGTAACTGGGGTCGGGGCGTTACAGCAGACCCCAGTACCTTCCCGAGAAGTGGATAACTCATTGATTTTTATAAAGTGCCTCTCAAATTAATAAATGAATTATATATGATTTTAGTCATGTGGGTTACTATTAAAATCTTATAAACATATGGATAACTCTTTTGCAATTGATATAAATAATTTAGTCCCTCTGATACTACCACATATATATCTTCAGTCTATAACTTTTGAAGGGAAGATAAGTGTGAGAAAACACATTAAAATTATGAAAATCACCCATGATATTCTAAAGATATTAATACTATATTGATAAATATGGGAAAATTAAATCATTTTATTATTTGAAAAATATTATATGGGTATGAATAAAAAAATTATGAGAGTGCGAATTCCCTCGATATTGTGCATGAAATGCGATGATCAAGGGAAGTTGTCTCATATCCTTATATAATAATATAATATACTGTGTAATGTCAGATTTCTGAATCTTCATCCACAGAATACATCCATCACATGATTTATTTTTTAGTTTTCAATTGGTTCTCTCTAGAGTTGTTGTAAGATAATGTGATGATGATTACATTATTTTGTTTTCACGAAGAAGATTCATGTATAAGATGAGACATTCAGTTTCTAGAACTGCAGATATATAGTGATATCTCATGATTTTTAATGGGATTTCACTGACAATGAAATCTGTATGAGAGGTGGTGAAAAAATCAATAAAAATATTTAGGGTCATTGTAAGGAATGAGTGATGATGTATTTGAGATTACTATAAATTGATTTAGGACATTTGTTATATGAGAGAATATTTTTGTGTAATTTTTTGTGTTATACATTCAAGAGAATGAAAATATATTGAGGGAAACATGACATATCTATATAAATGATATACATGAACTAATTTGTGTACATAATGAAAAATTACTAGAGGATTTGATATATTATAATGAATAAGATCATGCGTGAATCATTTAAAAAAAGATACCTAGTGAGGAAAAGAGGACTTCACTAGTTAAAAAACCACACACATGTAGTTTATCAAAGATAAAAAAATGTGGGTCAAGGTACACTATGATATTTATTAAGGAAATATACTATAATATAGAAAACAATTTTGGGTTTCATAAGTAATATTGTTTATCCATGATAAGTTTCTAAATTTTCCAGCAATTGAACAAAGGCAACTAAATATCTACTAGAATAAATGAGATTGATGTAAATGGTATCATCAAATTAAAACATTTAATTATATTGAAATAACACATAAAAAATTATGAATAATATTTTCTATATTCTATGGTTCTCCAATATGTGATGATTTTTTTGAAATTGTGCAAGGTCATTATTACATAAAATAATATTAAATATATAGTTTCAATAAAATGTAAAATTATCTTATCATACCTAAAAATGAATAATAGTGCATTGATGAAATTTAGTTCTTTATATACTGTGTCAAGGATATCATTATTTGTAGTCCACTTTATCTTATAATTTTATTTATTCTAAATAAGTATAAATAATGGAAGCCTACTAGATTACAATATTTTTGATACATCCCACTGATAAGAGTGTTCATGTTATCTCTTTTTATTACTCTAGTGTGGAGAAGATGATCAGGAGTTATTGGAGTCTATTAAAAATGATTTGAATTAATTATCTAATCAATACAAAAGAAAATGATTTATATCCTATAGTATTGTCCTTTAATGATTAATCATTCATTATTCTTGTGCGGTATTTAGTGAAGGGGTCCCATTTTATCCAATTTACCTTAGTTTCATTGATAATAAAAAGGATTCTTTTTTTGAGTGGAATAAAAACCACTATCCACTGGGGATGTAGCCATTCACATAGGAAGCAAACCAAATTAACCAATTTTGGTTTTCTTTATTCTTTATTGTTATATGTGAATTATTTCTAATTAATGGTGAATAATATGAGACATAATTGCGACTAATATTTAATATTTGTAAATAAAGGGATAAAAATTTAAAGTTATAAATAGCCATCCCACAGTAATCCCTGAACTCTTATTATAGATATCCCATCATGATCATAAGAGATATGCCTCCTGAATTTTAAATTTTTTTACAAGATTAAAATGATTTTGAATATGAAAATATTACATTAAATTAAACAATTTTTTTATTTTATAAATTGTTTTTATACACATTATCCTATTTATGAAAAATAAAATCATTTTGTAATAATTGTTTTCTTTTCATTAAATATTGTGAACATTTTCACAATGGGAATATTTTACTTCATTTTTTTTAAATTATTAACTAATTAATTTATCTAGATATTGTGGTATATAATACCATATCTAATTTAATTTAACAATGTATAATTATTTATAAATAAATTACTGAATATATAATGGATAATTATTAAATTTTCCCGATTGAGAAAATATAACATCATTAAAAAATTTAATAGATAGGAGGTTGAAAAAAATCGTTTTTATTTTACCTAAATTGGAATTCAGAAAAAAATAATTATATTATATGATTTTTATAATTAACTAATTTCCCGTTCCTAGAACAATTGAAAATATATAAGATGCACATAGACCATACTCCAAAAAAACACGATTCTAACTCATATGAAAAAATACCACATGGTTCATCCCTAAAACCCAATCAATAATCAATATATGATGATTTAGATGCTTCAATACAAATCTATGTAAAATATATAGTTAATTATTGTTATTTTAGACCACTAATCACTATATGTTAAAACCAATAAAATCATAAAATGTTGAATATGGTCATGGAACATTCCAAACTACAAATCCAAGTGATGTAGATTTTAATGAATGTAGAAGATAATCAATAACTAATCTAACATATTGAATCAACTACATAACACATAAAAACAAAAAACAAAACTCATGTAATATGACATTTAAATGAAATGAAATCAACTATAGATGGGAAAATAATATCTATGTAGTTTTTGGTACGTTTTAAACCAATTTTATACAAGCATCACATAAATAAAGATCATATAAGTTAAAAAAATATAATCAAAATTGGAAAATGTACAAAATAGATCAATAATATTCGACACATGTATACATGGTGATACCTAACATTAAAAATGGAATTATACTATTTAATAGTATAATCAATCCAAATACATTAATTGTGGAATCTTGATTCATAATTTTTACCTCAGATGAACTATATCTTACTATCAGTGATGAATAACAACTTCCGGAAGTTCATGTTATTCTTCTATATCTAGATGATAAACCCTATGAAATAAACATTCTATTAGATCCACATGAAACCGTTAAAATTATATTAAATGTTCATTATATATATTGTAACATCCATATTCTATAATCTAGACCAATGAGCGTCAATATTATATAATTAAAAATACATCATATAGACTATTTTCCTTACCAGACATCCCTTACCTTGATTTTGAAAGTCATAATGAAACTCGAGTGATGCTTTTTATCCTTATTTGTTATTTGAATAAAAAATAGAAATATTATTTACATTTCACAAAAAGAAGTTAGATGAATACTACTAACTATGAAATAAGGAAATCTCCAACTCTTAGGAAAATCAATTCGTTCTAATATTCATTGAAATAAAATCTAAATCCACTAACGTTTTTCAGCCATAATCCCACATCTTCAAAATTTTAACACAATCATTTCTTTAATAAAACCATTGAATTTTTTTTACAGAGATATAGGATAAATTTAATCATATAAGGCTATGTCACCTAATAATTTAGTATCATTTGGATGGAATAAATCATCAAATCAATAAGCATTATCTATGACTGAGTCACTATATTCATTACCAAATGTGTTTACCAATAACTATAATAATAATTATTAATTCATTTAAATTCCATAATAAACACCTTAAAATATATGTAATTTCAATTTTTTTATGAAATCCACTTATTTACATTCCACTTAATAGTATTCTATAACTAGTTAGAAGATCAATATCTTACTAATGGTTATTCCATAGAAGGTAAACACAAATCACATGGTAGTATTTAGAGTGTTTATATATCTCTTAAATTAAAAATTAATATAACCATGTAGAGAATTATTTTTTCCATCATATCAATAAAAAAAATTAAATCCAATAAGATAAAGATGGAAGTAGTTCATAGTTTTCTACTACTACTTTCCTAAATTATCGTGAATCCAATTAAGAAATATGACAAAAATAGATCACCAATCTATTTATACAGTGGAATAAAAAAACAACCTACCATTCCTGAAAATGGGAAATTCCTCATGATTTAATGGAAATATATTTTATATCATATATATTTATATATCATGAAGTCTTCAATCAATGGTATGGGCAATGTAAAACATCGCTTAATTTTGAATTTCTAGACTATCTTCATGAAATAATAATTTCATGCTAGAATTAAAACATTATTACTTTTATATCCATAATTTAATATATTAATAATTTTCATTACTTCCCTAAGTACCAACATATCAAATAATCAAAAAATTTATTATTCACCATATTTAATTCAATCATAAAAAAAAAATGGATCATTTCATCCTTGTAAAAGTGATGACTGCTATATCATTAATATTATAACACCTTATGAAAAAAATTATAAGGAATATTTTTAATGAAAAACCAATCCCAAACCAATTTGAATTAAGAAAATAGTCATGTAATCCTTGTTCTAGATTGGATCCATATATTCTTCTCTTTTTCTTATACTTAAAATCATAATCCTATAATACATTGAAATAATATTGTTTCTCTAAATAGATATTACCCAAAAAATAACCGTTATAAAATTATATATATGTATCAAGGTTTTCCATATGAAATATATATGATAAATAAAATTAATAAAAATATATGGATTCTTTAATTATTTATAACACGGTATTTTATAGAGCTGTCTACATCATCATTCTGCAAGAATACCTTGATAAACGATGTATCTATGTACATTATAAAACTAATGGATTCTTCTTTGAAATATAATTTTGGGTTATTATAAAATTTATTCATCCTATATGGTAGTTAAATTTTATCATGGGATTAATATGTTCATATATAATCAAACTCATCTTTCATGGAACCCTCCCACATCGCAGAATCACTAAGATATGATCCCTCTATTAGGATATGTCATCTATAAAATTTGATATAAGAATATAAAAAATAGAATTTGTAAACCAATTAGAATGTCATTATATTCTAAAATTTCTCTATAATTTTACATAAATAAATTCCCATTCGATAACAACTACATCAATGACATTACTATCTCTAACTATTACATGATTTTCAGTATTTAATTTAAACTCTAGTAAAACATTTACCCCAATTAAAACCCATAAATATTTAATAAAACTTGAACAACTATGATTTATATAATTTATTTAAAATATGTTATAACATCATGTATTTTTTAGTTATATTAAATTTTATGACGAATATAATACAATATTTTTTGGTCTTTCCAATGTACCTTCTCATTAATTTGAATTATATGGAATTTAATCATCAAATTATAGTCAATATAATAAATGAACAAAATCAATTCATCATCATATCCAAAAAATAAATTTTAAGAGATATCATTTTGAGAATATTTAAATAATTATAATTAACATTTTCATAGTTCCAAAATATAAAAATTCACATATAGGTAACAAATAC
The DNA here is from genome assembly GCA_963277665.1 of Viscum album. Lineage (NCBI taxonomy): Eukaryota > Viridiplantae > Streptophyta > Magnoliopsida > Santalales > Viscaceae > Viscum > Viscum album. The sequence continues at coordinate 1,677,160,513 of OY728161.1, read as the reverse complement.
TAGTTTTTGAGACCACATAAATTTGACAGTATCCAATCACAATGATTCAGAAAGTATCATATTCACACATTATGTGACATATTTGACTTATTCTTCTTAAATATAAATGGATATTATAAAATATAGTCCCATAATATTGGAATTACTAGTTAATAACATGATTCCAAATATATGATAAAAAATTATTCTATTGTTTTTGGAACAATAATAAGATACAAAACATCTTCTTTTTAAAAAAACCTCTAGAAATTCATATTACAAAACTCCCCACAATTATTAGACCAAAATCCCAATCATAGAAACCTAGTATATAGTTCCTCAATTTGGATATTTAGGTATTCCAGTCCATAAAATCAAATTTATAATTAAATTTATAAAAAAATAATTTCATTACTAAAACAAAGATGAATTTCATGTTGTAAATAGGTATATGATGAAAATAGATAGGTACATGCCCCAAACACCCTTGTCCCCAAGAGGTATCTTTTTTAGAACAATTATCCTTTTTTGAAGATAGAATAACACATTTCTATTTATTATGTGTTTAAAAGTATATAATTTTTTTTGAAATCCATGTGTTTGGAATTTAGTATAACCTGATACAAATACAATTCTAGTCACTAAGGATGATAATACATTATTTTGAATATGTAATAATTTAATATGTATTAAATCGGGTTATTTTTCACCATATGATATCACTATGTGATAATATATACCATAATTTAAACCTCAATTCATGGCTATAGAAAAAACTGATCTATTATAAATCATTTTCATTTATTTTACTAAATCCCATATCATCCAGTTTTCCATTGAATTTTTTTCCATCCACAAACATGGTATGTAAGAATATATTAATAACTCCATAGATAGCCTATTATTATTATATATAACAAAATTACCACTCTCCATGATATCAAGAGAATAAGCATTAGACCAAAAAATGTTATCAATCATTCTAAACGGAAACTTTATCATGAGTCCCTTGATATAAATATAATATGAAAAAACCACAGAATCAACGACACATGATTATATTAAAATATTAGTATATGGTTAAAAAATACTTCTACCTTTATATATACAATTTAGAAAATAGTGCATCTAGAAGGAAACCCTTCTAGTAATAACTGTTTTATCCCATTTATCATTCTTCATGTTCCTTTATTCCCATAATTGAATAATATGGGTATTGGTATATTTTATTTAAATTGAAATATCTATATTGATCTATCATTTAATTTATTTTTACAATTGAATTTGTAAGAACATACAATACCCTCCACAATGAGTATGGTTCCAATATGAATTTTTAATCCCCAAAAATATGTTATTCATTCGTAATAAGGTATCAGTAATCGGCATATAGTATGATAGATATTTATAAAAAATAACATATTAAATTTACAATCACATCCTATGACCCTCATACTAATGAAAATTGAAAAAAGTACCACATATCGTAGACAATATTTATATTAACTAATTAAGGGTGTTGTTGAATCATGTCAATGTAATTCACAATATTTACCTATGTAATTACATATAAAAACCCTTTATAGAATAAAATTTGTATCATGAAAACCTTTTTCATTATTGTTAGCTTCTCCTACATGTCACAAGATAATTTAAATAGTATACTCTCAATACCACATTATTAATTTTATTAGTAAAAACAATTAACGTGACATGTAAATAAACCTAGGTTCATATTAATTTTGTATTTCCCAATTTTTTCCCATTTACTTTGGTTTGAAAATTTTTAATAGTGAGGAATGTTTCTTTTACATAAGATATTCACCAATTTTAATCATCTTGAATCTGATCTCAAACTTATAATTTTTTTTAACTGGCCCATTCCATTTTCAGATGATATATACTTTGAGGCGGTTGACCTAAAATGAATCAAAATTCATCATGAGAACAAAATACATAAATATACTAAAATTAGAGTTTTTTAAGCCCTTTAAAACCAATAGTTTTTTATTTCATTTTGCGAATCGAGACCACTAATAAGTACATGTTAAATAATATGAAATCATCAAATATAGAACAAATTTCATAAACCAACTAGACAAAAAGTATACTACGAGACTAATGTATTTGAATGTGGAAGTTAACATCACCTAATCTGAATCTCCATTTTTATCACCAATTAACATTTAAACAATCATTACTCATTGAATAAAAAACTAAATGGGATACAAAACAATGTGAGGAATTGATAAAAATTATTTTACTATTATATATGTTAGTCTTACATCAATGGTAGAACATTGACGTTTTATTTCATTTCAAGGATGATACAATATTGAAATAATTGATAAGAAGTTATCTTTTTTACATCATTAACCATTGAAATGTATAAACACGGTCCCACCCAACTATAACAAAGCCATTATGTCATTCAACTAGTTCAACATCATAAATACATTTTATGGGATTCCATCCTTGGGAAATCATAGATATTATTTCTTATATCATGCAGAACTTAAACTATTCCCATTCAATGATTATGCATGTTTCCACTATATATCAAACTAATGAACCATTAGGTACGAATTTTCCAATATAACATCATGGATATTTTAGATAAAACCATAAAACACACACACACACACACACACACATATATATATATATATGATTAATTCCCTTTATGATCACCATGAACCCTTAATATAAATACACATTCCATAAAAAAATCCACACCACCAACTCCATATGTTTCCCACATTCATCAGTCTAAACATTACAAAAAAAATTATTTTAGATGTTCTCTATTATCACTATTAATAACTGTATGATGAAAGATATATAATATTTAATAACATCCATAACTAAAATATTGATAGTCCCTTGAGATTAGACATTAAATTGGGTTTATATTAAATTTATGGATTATGTATCATGTAAAATATTCAAAGATTTTATCAATGAAATAAATTTACATAATAGTCAAAATTCATGTAGGATATTACTTGTAATGATCTAGTCTAGAAAACAAATTATTACACAAACAAAATCAATAAAATTTAAAATCGAGTACATATTAGATGGATTTTAAAAATGGAATCTAGGGTTAATGATTTTCCATAGGGGATGGTTTAGCATCATTGACTAACATATCATATTAAAATATTATTTTAACATAAATTCACCCAAACCCAATGATATATCAGTTATTCTATGAAGGACAATGTTAACATGTATATCATGGTGTAACAACTATATCTATAAAACAACAAAAAAACAATAAATCAATATGTATGTAACTAAAACATATTCATAATTAACATAATATAATATAACACATGGGTAGACATAAATAAAATATAATAAACTGATAAAGAGGTTATAGGTAATAACCTAGTTTTCCCCAAGACTTTACATTGGGAATATATAGTGTTTGAGGTGTTCTTGGAGCGGATGGTGTCTTACACCAAGAGTTTTCTAAATGTTCATTTTTTCCATCAACATATCATTGTGTCATCATGTTAGTGCGTTGGTGAGTCTGAGGAATCAGAGTTGGTAGGACAGCGGTTTTGGCATCAGCGATTCTTATCATCTATAGGTCACAGCATTGGTGAGTTACGAGGTCTGTAGGTTTAGGCATTAGTTGGTCGACACATTAGTAGGTCAAGTTGTTGTTATGTCATTGTTTCATTTGTCCGTTTCTTCTATATCTTAGTATCAATATCTCAAAATTGGTAGGTCACATCAGTGGCTCACCCGTTGGTGGATCAGCATCATGGACTCACCCATTGGTGACTCATTTGTGGTTTTCCCATTTTTGCCAATATTCCAAATTCTCCCATATTAAATTTTATTTGGAGTAAACTAAGTTTATATCTTTCTTCTATAATTATAAGGTCATTTTATTTTTTATTGATTATATCTTTAAATATAATAAAATCTATACTGATTTGAGATACCCAACAGGGTGGTATCCACCATAATCTCATTTTTGATTTCTTTTAAAACCCTTAAACATTTAAAATAGGATTTGACTCTTCAAATATGGTATCTTCCCATCCTTATGTGTTTCTTGTTTCCTCTTGGTACACCTAGATCCTTTATCCATAGACTATTATTGTGTATACTCTATATCCACTACTTAGATTTGATGAAGTTCTTCCAAACTACTTGTGCGACCACTGTTCATGGTGTAAGGAGGAAATTCAATCCTTTATTCGACTGGTAGATATTATATATATCTTTATTTTTTTGTGCATCATAAATGGCGGTTGTACTAATGAATTATTATAAGGAATGGCTGAAAATTTTCATTAAAATGAGAAATAAATGAGATATAAATATGATCATGGGATAACACAAGTAATTAAATTAATGGGAAAAGTGTGTCTTATTGTTGGTCACATATTTTATAGGATATACTTGATTCTATTATTGATTTTTGTGACCGTATTCCTTATTAATATCATGTATGGTGGTGTGATTTTCTAGTGCACTAGTTATTTTTGGTTTTTTATGCAATGTTTGATAAATGATCATGACATGAAAAGTTATTTAAACCACATACACTTGGATAAATAACTGAATTTTCCAAGATGAATTATAATCTATGATCACCCTGATTATAATTAAGTTGAATTAAATAACATTTTATGGTTAAATAATAACATATAAACTTCTTGTAGATAAGTGTGGTTGAGTTCTATGTTCGGTGGAGTATTATAACCTTATGTGATTTGTGTGGTGCTGTTGTTGGGAGCATGATTGTGGGTACAAGGGTGGGAAGTGGAGTGGTCTCCATGAGAAGGGTGTGGTATGAGTGGATAGTAGGTCATGGTTAATGGTTGTTACTATGGAATTTTTAATTGGGTGGTATGGGTAGATATTTTTATTCTTATTTTAATATATATATTGATTGCACAATAGATGGGGTTATAAGAAGTTTAATTACATGTGTTTGTTTTAGGGTCGTCAAACTACATTGGGCAGTGGGGCTATTATGTGGTTATGAGCCTATATATAGTGGGAATGATTTAGAAATTGTTAGGAAACAGGTCTATGCATTTGGGTTTTGAGATAATGTTTGTATGGAATATTTTTGAAGAATTATTTTCAATGGATACAAAAAAAAGTGTTTATGAGGATTGGGGCTTTGTGATGTTGGACTAAAAATATTTTTTTATGTTGTTTAGTAGTTGGACTGCAATTTTTTATTATTTTTTTGGTATCTTTTTTTTTGGTATTTCTCTAGGTGTTCTAGAATAATGTAAAGTGATCCCCATGATAAGTAAATAGAAATTACTTAAATAAAAAGGGGTTTGGTTATGTTTTGGGAGTGGTGTTGTGTGGATGGGCATACAAAGATGGAAGCAAAATTGGTACTTAGTGGGCTGGATTGTTATGCAGAAACCCATAGGTTGGACTGATTTTTTTCTTATCTATCTGTATAAATTGTATATCCTTCTGATTTTTATATGAACCCCACCCATGTTGAGTACTAAATTCAGAAAACCTCAATTTCATGGGGAGGAAGTCATTCCCAACATCATAGTTAGAGGATTGATGGATGGTTACTAACTTTATTCCTCATGTCCTATTATTGATTCATACCACTCAAGTGTATCCGAGCATGTTGTAATGGATGGAGGGTTACTATATCCCTAGAACCTTTAAGAAAGGGTTTTTTGTGTGGATGATAGGCCAAGGTGTTTGCATGCAATGTTTTTCTACCAAATAATCATTGGGATGTGTCTTAAGTGTCCTTGGGCAAGAGGCATTGTTGGTGTCACCCAAGAGTTCATCGGATTGATTGAGTGTGGTTTAAGGACCACCTGTGTGTGGGAAGGCAGCGGTAGTGAGACTGTGTGTGGGAAGAGATGTAGCATCAATAAATTATCCAATAAGGATGAGTAGATAACCAGTGTAAAAATTTTTCGGGGTACCCAAATATTGATGTGAATATACTACTTACTTGACTTTTGTTATTTGGTGAGTGTTCTGTGGTTAGCCTGCGCTATTTAGTATTCATGGGAAGTTGATTTTATGTTATATTGTTTTCTCATAGAGAAATTAGAATTTTCCCTCACTTTCTCATGGGAGGAGTTGGTTTTCCTACTGGGTAAAATTTTATACTCACTCTATGTATATTAAACTGGTTTTAGGTTCCTAGGAGGACATCAGGGACCGTGCTAGACTATACAAGCTCGGGAGTTGGGATTAATTGTTGTTTCTACCTAGATAATTTTAATTGGTACCTTCTCTTTTTAGTTTCATTATTCATTGAATACCCAATAATTTTGATCATGCATTCGGGAATGGATTTGGGATTTACTTTTATTTTTAGTATTTGTATTTTAATGTGATTTATCATCGTATCTCTTGATCTTGTTCTATAAAAGGGTAATTCCTATTATATTATTTGAGATTATATACCCTCGGTGCTATACATTGTTCTGATGGCTATTGTAGGTGGGACTCAATGGAAATTATCTCACCTTCATCATGCGAATGGAATGAAATGACACTTAGTTTTCCCTTCCCTCATCTAGTAGAAAAGAGGTCATGAAATTTTTTTATTAGAGGCATGTTTTTGGATTTTGAGATATTGGATGGATTTGAGAGTTAGTTAAAGTGATAATTTCATTGGATGGTAGGGAAAGGATGTTAGGAAATCATTATTTGAAAGATAAAAAAGGGAATACATCATATGACCCAAGATTTTAGGGCCCCCGTGATCCAATACAAGGAATTTAGACATACTGAATGACCGAGTGAGGATACACCGATTCCAGGGTAGATACCCAAGCAAAGGTTCATGAATAATAATGACTTTTGTTCATCTCAGTCTTTGGTGTTTTGGTAATTTAAAATAAATGAATAGTTAAAACAAAATTTAATGAAATTTTATAAACTAATTAGGATTAGGAGTTCCTTGTTTACATTTTTAGTTATGGAACTTGAACGTTGTCCCCAAGGGATATGGGCAGTTGATACCTGAAAGGTTGGAATGGTTGATTAGAGGAGGGCCAATCTAGAAGAGGAAGATTACCAGTGGAAGAAGGTTCTTTGTTGATTTATGTGGAATAATATGGGGAAGTACAATGGTAGTATCTCAAAAATAGAGATTGAATGTTGGCTCGGCGAGATGGTTATCACTATTAGCGTGATCCATTATTTGAAAGAGTTCTTAGAACCTATGGTAATGAGCCAGATGTGAGGATTTTCATGTCAGTGGTGGATAATTTATCTCAGGGTGAATAAGGAAACTAAGGTCTTCTGGGAGGACATTGAATGGGAGTTTTGGGTGGAATTCCTTACTCCAGGATGAAGACTGAGAAGTGGCAGGAGCTACTATCCATCTAGCAGTGGAGTATGTCGGTGAGGGAACAAGGGATCATGTTCAAGGATCTCTTATGATTTTCTCCAAATCTCTTCTCAGAAGAGGTGTCTCATTTGAGATTATTAGATGAGGCACTCTGAACATATCTTCTGTAATTTTTTACTCCTATTACCCTAATGACGTACATAGAGGATCATAAGAAGATCTAAGTAGTGGAAAGAATGCACTTTCTAGGAGGTGTGCTATGAGAGGGGAGCCAACCAGGTTTGACAAAATGGAAAGCTGTTAGCAGTACGTCTCTGACAAAAGGGCCTTCCTTGTTTTGGCTAGTGGGTAGAATTCCTTATCTGTTTCAGTTCTGATCTCTTGGTCATCTGCATATTCCCATGGGTCTGGGACCAAGGTACTATGTCTATGGAGGCTCCATCAATATTCTGAACTAGTGCATTGTCTGAGAACCATATATTGGGGATGGTCAAGTACAGTTCCCACCTCAACAACAACTATTTCTAGTAAGGCCTTTCGTATAATAGGCGAAACGATCTCCCTCTCCACATGGGGTAGACAGTGTATGATGTGACCGACCTTAGGGTTCTCCCCAGGGACCTCGATCCGGGCGTGGATGGGGAGGCGGTGAATAACAGAGAGGTAGATGAGTTAGGAGTGGGTTGTTTTCTGTCACAGAGGTATAAGTTCCAACAAAGATACATTTTGATTGAGGAACGAACATTCTTTTTAGTATCATTTTTGTGTCTTGTTTGATTAAAGATCATTACAATCCATTTTCACCCATTCTAGCCCTTGATCTAGGTCTAGAGGTAGAGATACTACGAATGACCTTGGTGTTGATTACGCAAGTTAGAGGTCAGACTCGTCTGTTTGATGATTTTAAAGTATGTAGACTGATGTTGGGGCTGCATCAGTCTAGTGGAGACCTTATTCTGTTACAAATACACCCATACAATGTATTCTAGGCATTGGATGGTTTTTTATGTATTCTATTTTCGACTGCTTTTGTAGAAGAGTTACATTCCCATATGAGGGCGGTGAGTGCATAACATTCATTGGTGAGCATAGTTGTCAGGAGGGTAGTCGGCATGTGGAGACACTTATTTCTTTTTTTTAGTAGAGATATCAGTTGAATCATCAAAAATAGATATTTTCGATATTCTATGAGTTGTCAAAAATTTCTTGGATGTCTTCCCCAAAGTGGTTGTGACATCACCCCCTCGACATGATGGTGATATCAGCATAGACTTCCAACACGGTTAATGTCCAATTTAGATGGTTCTAAATCAAATGATTCCCTATGAGTTGTGGGAGTTGGGGATTCAGGTTGAAGAACTAATCAATAAGGGTTTTATCCTCCCATGTGTGTCCTTGTGGGTGCTCTAGTCTTGTTCGTGAAGTTGGAGGATAGTGTTCAAATACTGTGCCTAGACTACATCAAAATAAATCACGTGACAATCAAGAATTTTTACCCATTCAAATGATCAATGATCTTTTCAAATAGTGATAGGGTGAAGGTTGGTTCTCTAAGATCGACCTATGGTCTGGATATCACCAGTTGAGGGTAAAAGAGGGTGACTTCCTAAAGACTGCTTTCAAGTGTTGATATGGGAATTTAGAGTTTTTGGTTATTCCTTTCAATGTAATGAATAAACCATACATGTTAATGGGATTCATGAACTCTGATTTTTGTGAGTTCCTGGATTGATTTTTAATCCAGTTTAGTGACAATTTCATGATCTACTCATGGTTAGAGGAAGTGCACACTGACCATCAAATGACTATCTTGCAAGTCCTCCCACTCCACCGGCTCTATGGAACATTGTCCAATATCATTTTCATGATTTGATAGGTTCACTTCCTCAGACACGCTTTGTCTTATAATGGGATATTTGTGGGCTGTTAAATGGTATAATCAGTTGTTTCTTGAGAATCACCCATGAATATGGTGATGGTTTGAAGTTTCATAGGTCTAACAGCCTATTACTGGAGGCTTGTACCCAAATTGTCTCGAGTTGCATCTGCATTGACAACATTGACCAGAATAGACAAGGACTTCAGGTGGAGTGACCAGAGCTAGGCATGATTCATCTATTTGAAGGGGAATTCGTTCAGTGCCCCATTACTTTGGTTTCTTGAAGAAGTGGTGATGTTAGATGCGTTCTGTGATGAATCTGACCTAGGATTGGGATGTGTGAGGTTTTAGCAGTGAGGATTAATCTCATTTTGGTCTAGGAAATTACAAAGTCACAAATTAAATTATGTCACCCACAATCTCGATCATGTAGCAGGTGTGTCCCTGTGGAATTTGTGGTGCAATTACATCATCAGGAGAAAATTGTTGTCTTCAAAAATCACAATATCTTCAGTTATATATTTTCCCAATGAGACCTCAACATATGGTAATGTATTTGGATTTAGTTTATTTAGGATTAACACATTGAGATATCATACACCCTTGGTAATGGGAACAATGTGGAAGATACCTTGAGAAACAAGTCACAGAATGAGATAATTCTAGAATCCATGGATTCAAGGAAAAAATGGAGGAGTTGGGCCCTTGGCATCATGATATTGTGGAGAAAAGTGGTAGAGAGTATGTGTTTAGTTGATAGTTCAGTTTTCCATGCTGTGATGGCTAGAGAAGTCTCGGTGGGGGGACATAGAGACTAAGGAATTGTGAGATCACATTTTCTTAGGTGATAATCCAGATGGATAGTCAGAGGATAAACGAAATTGGATGTTGTCTCAATAGAATCTATTTTTCTTTGTCGAAATCTGTGAGGGAGTTCTCTTTATGTTCCAAAGCTCACCTCTATTGGTGTATTGAGTAGAGTTTGTGGAAATATGACATGTGTTCTAGTAGGAGAAGGATGAGAACTATGATTCAAGTGCTCTGTTACTGCCCTTGGATGTTCTTGTGTGGAAATTGGATGAAATTTCAATGGGTTTTTTCATAGATTTACCATAATCTTGGGGAGGATGTGATGACCTTTGGGTAGTAGTGGACTGGTTGATTAAGTAAGGTACATACATATAACCAAGGAGTTTATCATAGTGGATGGATAATAAAAAAGTTACATAGGTGAATTCGTGCGACTACAGGGAGTTCTAAGATACATCGTCTCAGATCGAGACACATGGTTTTCCACTCAAATCTGGTGGGGATTGTAGCATTATTTTGGCACCTAGTTACGCCTTATCACTATTTTGCCTCCATCATATGGATTGGTTGATAGGGATTTCAATCCATACATTGGAGGGCATGTTGTGAGAGTGTGTCATGGACATCCGAGGATTGTGTGTATAACACTTTTCAATGTTATATTTTTCATATAATAATTTCTATTACTCTATCATTGGAGTGTCACCATTCGAAGTCTTATACGGAATACTATTCCCCTCACCCATATTATGGAATAAGATAGGGGAAGCATCCCTTCTTGGACTAGATGTAGTGTGGGGCATGATGGAGAAGGTCTAGCATGTGCATTAGAGGATGATGTCGGCTCAGGACTGGAAGGGTCATATGCCGGTCATTGGAGGAGGCCTTTGGAGTTCATGTTTTGGGACAACATGTTCTTAAATTTCGACCCTCACCATGGAAAACAACAGTTAGTCAAGGGAATCAAGTTTATTACGAGGTTTATCAGTCCTTTTGAGGTGTTGTGATGAGTGGGGGAGTGTCATATAACATGTTGTTTTCACTGTGATTAGAGAAGATCCACAATTTCTTCTATTTTTCTCAACACCATTGATAACTACAGGATGAATTCCACATCATGGAATAGGGAGAGTCTGTTATTGAGGATGACTCAACATTCATAGTGAGAAAAGTAAGAATTGAGTATTGTAAGAAGAAGGATCTACATGTATGGACCATTCATTTGTTTCATGTGTTAAGGTGCCCTGTTGGACTTGTGTATAGTAATTGTGATCGAGAAGAACATATGTGTTACTAGTACCCGGAGCTATTCTGAGTTGCTATTTTATTTTTCTTTTCACCTTTTTTATGATGAAATGTTTTAGATAGATTGATGGTTGATATGTTTCTTCCATGTTCTTTGATTATGTGTCAATGTTCCTGACTATGGGGAGGGGTGAACCTATTCCATAATCTAGATGCATTAATATAATGTGATTAAACCCATTCGAGCGAGACAGTGCCACCAAATGAAGATAGAATCCTTGCATAGGGGGGAGCTCCCTAATACATGTGTTTATCCGATGTTACCATTGGATTTTGTGTGGTTTCATGGGGATGTATAAATGTAGTGTTTCAAATATTTTACATGATATTGATGTTACAAAGGTGTTTTGGGATGTCGAGGTTTTCACTCCATCTTATATTAAGACCTGGTGGTTTTCTCTTGAGATGTATCTTAATGGATGGTTTTTTGAACCCTCTTTACTTTTGGTTTAGTTTTAAATTATATATAAAGAGAATAGTTTGAGGGATATCAAATGTAAGAACCTGGATTTCCTTCATCCCTTCCATTGTGAAAATACTGTTTTTGAGGTGTTTTTGATCTTTCAGTGGCTTACTTCTAAAGGTTTCCAAAAAAATTCTGTAGGTAAGTCATTGTGTTGTCATTTCATTACATTAGTGATTCAAAGAAATCAGCATTGGTATGTCAGGGGAATCAGAATCAGTGAGTCAAGTTATCAGTTGAAACAGGCACTGATGATTCTGAGCATCGGTATGTTGAGGCGTTTGTTATTCAGGGTGTTGGTAGGTCGAGTAGTCGGTGAGTCAAGGAATCGGTAGATAGAGGCATCGGTAGGTCAATCCATTCGTATTTCATCACATTTTTTAGTTATTGAGTCAGTATATCGGCATATGTTTCTTAGCGTCGGTATCTCACTCCTATGTGGCATAACATTGGTGACTCACCCATTATTGACTCATTTTTTGTATTCCGAGTTTTTCCTAGATTTCCAGTTTCACACCTCATACATTTTATATGATGTAAAACAATTTTTAGCCTTCTTCGAGTGTTTATAAGTTTATTTCAAAGGGTATTGAGTATATCACTCAAATATCTTAATGTCATGGTTGATTTGAGATACCCAAACTATTTTATATTCACCACGACCCCACGATTAATGTCATTTAAAATAGGTCTTTCTTTTAAATAGGATCTGACTCTTCAAAAATGGTATCATCCCTAAATTTTTTCTTTTTCATTTCCCCTGGGTTCACCTAGAACCTTTCTTCTTAGATGAGTCATGTTCCAGTGCTACATCACATGATAATTTTTGTATAAGTTCTTCCTTATTGTTTCCACAACCAATATTCTTGGCACATAGAGGAACTTTGATCATTTAATCATCCAATAAATATTCTTTACGTCTTTTTGTATCAATGAATCATGAGGGGTGGGTCTACTAATGATTTATTATGTGGAATTTCTGAATAAATTTCTTAGAAGAAGAAAAAAATGTGATATAAATATGATATGGAGAAAACATGGGTAAATAATGTAATGGATAGAGAGTGGCTTGATGTTGATTTCCTGTTTTATATAATATCCTTGACTATTTTATGGATTTTTGTGATTGTATGCCTTCTGAAAATCATGGATGATTGTGGCCATTGGTTTTCTACTAGTGATTTTCGATGTTTTTATGATGTTCTATAAATGACCATAACATGAATAATCATTTAAACCACACACATGTGGTTAAATAATTTAAATCTCCAAGAAAATGCATGTTGTGATATCACCCCAATTATAATTAAGTGGTATTAATATTCTTTTGGTTAAATATGAACATATACACATATTTTTGATAAGTGTGGTTGAGTGATGTGTTCTATGGAGTTTTTTAACCTTGTGTAAGTTGTGTAGTGCTGCTATTGGGAGCATAGTTGTGGGTATACAGTTGGATAGAGGAGTGGGCTCCTTGAGAATGGTCTAGTATGAATGTAGAACAGGGATGTGGTTGATGGTAGTAATAATGGGATTTGTATGTGGGGTGGTGAGTTTGCTTCTTAGTCTGAGAGATTGATTTATTTCAGAATTGATGGACTTGTAGGCTGCTGGAGTACATTTTTTTGTGTCAGGGTCATCGAATGACATTGGGTAGTGGGACTGTGGTGTGGTTATGGGTTTGTATGTAGTTGGACTACATCATGGAATTGTTAGGTAGTGGGGCTACAGATCTGGGTTGTTATATATGGTTTTTGCAAAATAATTTTGAGGAATTATTGTTGATGGTGGATGAATACGTGCCTAGGAACAATGGGGTTTGAGTAATAAGAATGAAAATATGGTTTCTTATTGTTGTGTTGTGGGAATTCAGTTTGTTTTTTCATGTTGTTTTGGTATGGTTGTGGTTGGTAATTTCCTGGTGGTTTTGGAATAATTTTTTTTAACCCTTTTATAAATAAATGTAATGTGGTTAAATAAAAATGTGTTGGGATATGTTTTTGGAAGTGACCTTTTGTGGTTGTGAATATAGGGGTCGAAGTGAAGGTGCTTTTGAGTGGCCTGGTTGGTTGTTCAGAAACCTATATCTTAGGATGAACGTTTTCTTATCTATATTTCTAAATTTTAGTTCCCTCTGATTTATGAACTCACCCCATCTTTGTTGAGAATTATGTTAAGAACACCTACATTTCATGGGGTGGATTTCGTTCCCAACATACCAGTGGGAGGATAGATGGCCAGTTACTGACTTTCATCCACATTCCTTCTTCCAGTTTTGTACTGCTCGAGTGTATCAGAGAAGGTTATAACGGCTTAAGGCTAACCATATCCCAAGATCCCTCGATCACAGGTTTTTTATGGATGAGAGGCCAAGGAATATGCGGTTCGGATGTGTTTTTTCAAGTATCTTTAGGATGAGGACCATGTGTCATTGGGAGAGAGGCTTGGTTGTTGTGGAATAGGTTTCTATGTGTGGGATTTTGTGTGTATTGTTGCCCAGATGTGTGCATGCTTATTGCCAAAATGGGACTTGGTATAGAAACAATGGTATTATCGTGTGGATAGATTTTATGTATTATATGTGAAGTACTGGGAAAGTGGTTTGGGGTACTAATATATTGATTTTCTTATACTAATACATTACATGACATGCATTATTTGGTGTGTTTGCATTAGATAGGCTGGGTTGGTTAGTATTCCGTGGTAGGTGCTTTGAGGTTTTACTATTTTCTCATAGAGAAACAAGTATTTCTCTAACTTGGGCATATGTGGATTTAGTTTTCCTACCTGGTATACTTGTATACTCAAAATGAAAATATAATACAGTTTTCGTGTTTCTGAGAGGACATCGAGGACCATTATAGACTTTTGTAGCCCGAGTGGTTGAATTAGTTGTTGTTACTTCCTAGTTCTTTTATTTTGTTACATTGTCCTGGAAATTTCGTTGTACTATGAAGCATATTTACTTTCGAACATTCTTCTAGGAATTGATTTTGGATTTACTTTTACATTTAGTATTTGAAATTTCTTGAGATTTACCATCTTATCTCTTGATCATCTTCTATAAAATGGGTAATTCCATCTCTATTATGTGAGATTCTATAACCTTGGTTATAGTTACCATAGTTGGGCCTTTAGAAAGAGGGAATCTAGGGTCACTATCTATTATTCAAATTGGGGAAGGAAGGGCATGGAACATTTTTTCCCTCCCCTCATCATGAAGAAGGCATGTCGTGAGATTATATTTTTGAATTTATTCCTCCAATAAGGCATGAAAACCATTCTATAACATTAATACATGAACAATAAATAAAATATTTATATCTCTATTCCTGAAATTATATAAATAAATATTTTTGAACATGTATTTTGTATAAAATTAAAAATGAAATATGCATATACATGTAGAAGTATATAGAATATGTGGTTAAAAACATATTTATCCACCACCAATAATTTCCATTAAATTTAATTATATATGAAAGTGTATAAATTTCATATAATGAAATATATTAAATACCAGAATTATATGTAAAATCACTAATACATTGAGTAAAATAATTATATGGTCATCATAAAATGAAAATGAAACAAAGATAAATTATTGTTTACTATTTTAGCAATTTCTTACCATATAAAGTGTTAATACATTACACTTACTATAATCCATGATTTATAATGAAAATGGAAACTATGATCCATAATACATAATTATATAAAAATAGAAAAATGAGTTATTAATTTTGATAATCCAATGTGATTTGTGAATTTGTATACATTTTTAGATTACTTTTATAGACCATCCCTTTTAGAGTGGGGGTAAAATTGATCAATGTACATATAAATTTATGCAATCTCATAAGAAATTATAGACACCATAATCTATCACATGAAAAAATAAAAATAATTTAAATATAATAATTATATTTATCACAATACCATTGTATTTTACAACTTATAACAAAAACCAATGTATACATTATTGGCATAAGAATGGATATAAAAAATCCCCTTAATTATCACTTGGGAAACACATATAGGATTAATAATGAAATATATTCACAAAAATTATAAATAATAATATAACGATCAATCTCATATGTATTTCTAAAAGATCACATGAAAATAAATTAATATATATAAGTAATTTATATCTAAAAATAATTAAATAATATATTTCTAAAGAATCTAAGACCCAATAATATGAATTACACTTTTTAATGACAATTATACTTTTAAGGTATAGAAATATGACAATGTCAAATCAAATAAAATATGATATTATTGAATATAATGTATGAACTAATTAATTAAATTATTCAAATTAATTAATCATTACATTCATTTAATTTAAAGAAACATATTTTAATGACTAATATGAATGTCTAAATTCATTTATATTTATTTATCATTCATTATTACAAAATAATCATGGATAAATTATTAAACATGTAAGGGATAAAAGGGGATTACCTTTATTTATTGGTTAACAACTGAATAATACAATAGAATCCTAAATATTTAAGGAAATAAAAATCCCATTATCATGAACTTCAGTATAATAATTTTTTATTGAAACATATTTGAATATTCTATACCTACACCATCTTGAGAAACCCAAAAAATTTAACATAATTTAATTTCATATATTACTCATAACATATAATGATTTTTTTTTAACATCATCACCATGACCCTTCATCTTTGGGTTTTTTTTAGTTACTATATAAATCTATAATTTCTATATCAAATTTTCCTTAAAAACAACTTATAATTACCCAATGTCCCATGAAACCATCAATATTGTAGATATAGAAATTAAAATTTTAACAAAGAAGTATGAAATATAATACGAAAAATGGTTTCATTAATCAATTTGAATACATTAATCAAAACATGAAAGTTAATTATAACACTAAATCATGTATATTTCAATAAAATCGATATAATTTTGGTGTTATTCTAAATGAATATTATAGTGTATATTTAAAATAATTTATAGGAAAAATACCTTTTAAATTTTCAATTTGATCTTTGGTAGAACATGTACGTGTTAAATGTTGATATATATATATACTAACTCTTTAAGTACCACAAGGGGTTTAGTAATGAATTTCTAATATACTGATGACTAGTTTTATAAATTTACATGATGCCTTCTAAGAAAAATTTCTTATCACACTCACATACCTACCTTATCTAATGATCATATGATATAAAAAAGTTTTTATAAACATGTTGTTAAATGAATGGTACATCCTAGTACGATCTAGAAGGATAATAACTATTCAAAATACTAAAACAATTCATCTTGAAAATCATTAAATTGATAAAATTATTAATTTTTTCTGCAACCTATAGAGATAAAAATCAGGAATATATGATAATAATGGATAAATGGATTAATGGTAGAGACTGTTGAATCTAAAAAATTATTGAAATTGGTTGATCAAATAACAAACAATTTAAGAACAAAATATAAGAGTGAAATGTTGTATGAAATGGTAGGGATAGACCTTTCACACACAATTCAAACAAATAAAATGAATATAAATGATGTGTTACAATTTATATATTCGTATAATATAAAATCTAATTTTTATTTTTAGTTTTTAAGAATTAATGTAGATACGATGGCTATTTGTATAGAATAAGTAATTTGAGAAAATGATTATTCTCCATGGTTACCGTCTCTATAGATTCCCTAAACTAGTCCCAAATATCATTTACCATGTAAAACTTTTCTTTTTTATTTTAGCACTAAATTCCATTAACCATTTAATATTCATTATTACCATTAATCCTCAAATAAACCCATTGACTAGTTGACAAGAATTTATAATTTTACCCATAATAACATCATTTTAATTATCATATTTTTAAATAAAAACTACTTATCTAAATAAACCAGTCCATTTTTATTCTCAATTTTAATTAATTTAATGTCATGGTTAACTACTATTTTTATACATTTTTAGAATCAACTTCCTTGTAACTAAATTAATTATATATTATGATCATTATTTGGTCAATTTGTTATTTGAACTAAAACATTAATATTTACAATTACATACTATATTGTGGGAGATAAGTATTGAGCTTACTTTAATTTAAAAATAATCTTCATATAATAGTATATATTTTAAAAAATTAAATTAATAAAGGGACTCTAAAATAAATTCCCAAATATATTAATAACATTATATATTATGGATTTTTAATGAATCACATCAATCAAAATCATAGTATTCCAATTTTTTTGTAATTGATAATTATTTTTACAATTTATCTTATATTTGATATGGTCTTGTTAGGATACAAAAAACAATGAGAGGATTGGTAAATACGTACTAGTTACTTTTAATTTCACTATATATTTATATATTTTATAAAATTTATTTTTTACTATTATTAATGATAAAACTGAATGGGTATCATAGTTATCTTTTATCACATATTGTTCCATATGAATCAAATCCAATGGGAAACACAAACAATAGAAAAATAATTTAACAAGTTCACTACTAAAATTGAAGATCCTAATATGTGGTGTTATTTGGTAAAACCCAATGTTACACCACAAACTAGTTAAAAAACAATGCATTACTCTATTGTCTCCCAAAATTGTAGTCTGTGTATTAGATATAATTAATTATTGAATCCCTCCTTATAGAAAAGTACATTTATATAAAATAAATTGTAGTGGTAAAAAGGATATTCATGCACCAGTTTATAATTGTACCTTATTATCAATATTTATCATCATCATTTTCCTTCTACCATTGAATATTATTAGTTCAATTTTTTTAAATATTATCTAACTCAAAATTTAACATGAATACTATAATTTTCCTTCCTTCGTATTCATAAAGAGGTGAATAATTACATCAACTTCAAAAAGCATTTACATATATATTAGTTCACCTTCACCACTTCTCTAAATAAAAATCACAATGCACAGGGACTCGATCGTCTATAAACTAGAAATACAACTCAATAACTTCATATTCCTATTCGTTTACCCTTAATCTTCAACATTAGTACACAGATAAATGTTTTATATTATCGCTTTTCTCTTGTAAATTTTACAAAAGATTTATTTAAATAATAAAACTATTTATGTTATTTATTTTTCTATCTCATGCATTGTTTCTGTTAATCAGATATATGTGAGAAACCATTAACAGTTTTTCATCAATAATTTTCTTTTTTTTAGTTTATAACGTTTCAATATTTTCAACACTTTTATTATACAAAATATAATAATATATATTTAATCGAAATATTTTTTTCTACTGCTAGTTATCTAATTTTTTCTCACATCCACCTTCTTGTGTTTTTAGGGTGCCACCAAAGCATAGGGGAAGAATTAATATAATTTACTATAATCAAAATCATCTTATATTGTACACTAACTCCATAAAAATGATGTGTAATTATTATTATTTCATAAAATACCTATATGAAATCTATTTATATTTCAATTATTCCATGCCTATATTAGAAATATAGCTAACTCGCATTATAATTAAATGAAATAATCATTCAATCCCTGATATTTTCATCATTTGGAGAATTTATATATATATATATATATATATATATATATTATCATCCATGAAGACATGGATTCATTATTATAATAATGAACATAAAAAATTGTTTTTTGTTTATAAATTATTAAATTTTTCCTAATCAAATCATAGTTCATATTACATCCACAATGAATTCAGGTTTATACTCTATAATTTAAGCAGATATATGAATGTGATCTCTTCGATGAGGATTACATTATGATGTTGTGTAAAATAAATAAGAATATTAATTTATATTTATAGAACTACATTATTTTGAGATAAAATTATTATCCATATTTCAAATTTTTTGAAACACAATCCTACAAGTATAAGAAAAAAATGCCACAATATAAAAAAAACATCCACTCCATTCACGAATTCATCTTCCCATTTTATTCACAAATATTATATGAAGATAAAATTGTATATTGATTTTCATATAAACAATTTCCTATGTCTTGAAAACATCATATATGTCATATCATTCTCCATAAGTTCTTCTTTATTACATTTCTATTATATATCTATAAAAATGATATAATAGTGTATCATTATTTTGATAATAATTAATTAACAATAAATATGTTAAAAAATAATTAAAATAATATAAAATAGAATATTTTAGGCAATATCATATCAATGGAATTCCTACATGATTTTGATTACTATATGGACAATGATTAAGGTGATCAATGTATCATATGTGAGGCATGAAATCACATGATTGACTATGAGTCTTATAGTTAAAAAAACAATTGTGTGGGTTCTTTAAAATCATAAACTATGAGAACTAATCAATAAATAAATCAATAATACTAAATCAAAAATAAGAATCATTGCGGATTAAAAATATTCCATCTTCTTAATTAATTCTTCACTTAGTGGAATGACCACTGTAATTTTATCTATCATATATTTTCTTAATCTCTTTTCCATTATTATTATATTTTAATACTCTTATATTATCTAATGTAAAGGTTGAATTCAGTTGTACCTTCTTTGATGCATATAGAATTAGTTCAGGAATCTCAGTATATATTACTAATCTGATAGGATGTCAGTATATAATTGATCGTACAAGTTAGAGACTGATTAGAAATGTGATTTAATATTTAATTGATATATATATATATATATATGTTATCCTATATCGAAGAGTCATTAGATATTTCATCTATTAATAATATAATGGTCTTAATTTTCATACCAGAATAAGACAAAATGGGTATATGTACTTTCTCTATGTCATAACATGCCTCCCCATACATGAGAATACATGCACTAGTTTCATTCATTTGTTTTATCCCACACACCACATGAATAAAGTATACACCATAAGATATTAGAAAACATTACATCCATTAATGTTTCTCATATCTAGTCGCATATCCTCAGAGCATCGTTTTGTAGTCCATATAAAATATTTTTCCTACTCAGGATCTGGGTTGTCCCTGAGCATGAAATTTTTTGTATATCCCATAATAGTTGGAGTTGATAAATAAACAGTATATAAATTCATATAAAAAACAGTTTCTTTCAAAATATTTATATATTATTAAATTATAAATTATAATAACCATTACTATCGAAGATATATATAATTTTTTCTTGATAATTTTCTTTGGGACATGAAATATTTAAGAAACATATAAAATAAAGTAATTTTTATTTCTAATTAATATATTTATCATCAAATAACCTCAAAAAAATAATTTCGTGATGTTTTATAGATCCTATATATAGATTATAAATTGTAAAATATTTCATGGTATCCTCCCAAAAAAATAATTGGTTCTCTTGGAATAAATTATATGACACATCTTAAATATATTGACATTACCTGATAAAAAACAAACCGTATAAAATGTTGAATTTGAAAACTCCCCATGTAATATTTTAAATGAAATTAAAATTGACATGTATGTAAATGTTATTATATTTTAGACCCTCTCTAACAATTTCTATTAATCTAATATTCCCATTATCTATCTTTTATTGTCTAAAAAATGATTTTATGAAAGTGGTCTAAATTCATATATTAAAAAAGTATCCACTATAACTCATTTTAGAACTTTTTTTTAATTTTATTATATTTAACAGGGCTTTGTAATTCTGTATCAATTTTTTTATTGTTTTCATGTATTTGTATTATTACTTAGACATATGGTAAACACATATTTATTGAAAAACAATTGTATATCATGTTAATTAATATACCATTTTATATATCCTAAATTCACAATCGATGCATGTTTGAGACATGACTTGGATAACCATTTATCTAATATATATTATAATCATGGTGTTTAAATTTTGTTTTTATAATTTTCCCTCCAACCTTTTATCATTATGTCATCCCCCCCTCCACCATTATATTTTTTTTCATTAACAACCATAGGGGATCCAACAAGATGATCCTCATTCCATCTAATCCATCTTGTCTTTATATATTTGTTTTTATATGATTCCCACCTTATTCAACTCTGTAAGATTCCAATCCAATATATTCTTTTTTTATTTTTTTCTATCTCTTTTGGTGAAACGACCTATCCAAACCATAATCCAATTTGGGAGTTTTTCATTCATTGGTTCATGGTTTATAAAATTCATGAGGCCTAATTAAGAGAATCTCAATCACAATCAAGAAACATTATTCTCTTTGGATGAATTTTATTTATATAATCTACTTATCCATTATCATATAATTTAACGTATTGAGGTGGAACAACGCCACAATTATTAATGCACATGTGTTTCAACTATGTTTCATAAAAATTTTGTTTATTATATTTTGTAAACTTGCATGAATGTATTTGTAATCCTTCATTTTGATACCATATTATAATACTGAATTTGTTCTTGTAATTTTAAGTGGGAAATAATGTTCCACTACATTATCCACTTCAATTAAAAGGATTTATCACAATTTCAATAATGATTAATTGATATTAAATAGAAAATAAAAAACTTTTTTGAAAATAATATCCAGTTTCCTTTTAAATAATTAATAATACCAAATTTGGTATCTTTTATTTTGAAAGAAAATGAAAGATTATAACCTATTAATTTGATACATTTATATATATGTTTTTATATATGTTCTATAAATATTCATTATTATAAATTTATTTGTATTCCAAATGATTAATTGGATGGTATTATATTTTATATATATATATATATATATGATAATGTGTATTTTATTGAAACAATAAAATATCAACATTTATATTTAATGTTGTTTTTCATATTGGTTTTCCAAATGAATTTTTTAAGAAGGGAAATTTAATTGTGTTGTCAGTTATTTATTTGAGACAATAATTTGGTTTTTTTTAAATAATAATATCACACAGTTATGGAAACGATATATATATTTAAGTCACATTAGAATCAAAATTGTTTTATCATTTTCCACAGTAATAGAAATTTTTAAATTTATCATGAATTTATTATGGATGAATTAAAAGTGGGAATGTGATTTGACATAACGAGGAAAGAAAGTAACCAAGAAAACCTACTATATTGTAGTGAAAAGTAGAAAAATTATTATAGATAATGTATTTTTATCATATACAATTGATTATTATATGAAATTATAAAAACTAGGTGATGATGATATGAATTGGTTTCCAATATGATTTCTGATTTGATCTACCTTGATTCCAATACACAATAATAGTTATCTAGTGTTAAATAATTTGGAGTATAAGGATCCAAGGATTAGGTGTATTCATAGTGTAATGGGGTTACCCATATTTATTGATCAATTGATTAACTTTTTATTCTTTAATTTCCACGTAAATTAATTATTTAATTTATATTAATTGATGTAATTATTTCAAACCAGTTTTTTCAATCATATAAGGATTTAAATAAACAATTTATTTAATATATATATATTACTTACTTATTTAAAATTTAATTTTACTATTAAATTAATTTTAATAATTACTTATTATCAAGAAAATTTATAAACTAATATATATTAAAAATTTTGTTTCAAATATTCATGTAATGAATACTTTATTAAATAATTACCATTCACTAGATTTCATTAGAAATCATAATATTATTTGGATATTTTCCCTAAAAAATATTTGAATTCCATATATAGAAACTATTTTATTAGGTAGAATGTATTGTTAAGGTTTTAAGGTGACATATAAAGGCACATAAAGGTGAGACATTTGTTTTTTACATTAATCTTAATTGATCACATAATCTATATTTTTATTTTAAAAATTTAAATGTATAGAAGGTAGTTATATCAATTAGATGGTGAATGAATTTTAATTTATAAGTATTTATAACTTTTTATATGGGAGGAATACTGCGGTGAGTGGAAGGATAAATTAGATCATTTTTTTGTTTCAAGATTTATTTTCATTATATTTTGTTTCTTGTATATTCATCTTCAGGGGACAAATATATATGTGATGGTCATAATAATTATTACAATTCATGTTTTAAATATTATAAAATTTAGATTCATTCCCATCTACTTTAATCACAATTCCTAAACACTTCTCCACAACAATGGATGGTGAGTAATACACCTTAGGGGTGTCGTGTGCAAACTCGAGAATCAAACAGTTGTATAAATATAGTTGGATTAAGAATAAAATGTGGTTGAGTTCCCTATATTTTTTATTTCATGATTTTATATTTGAGTTTGGATCATTACTTATTAGTAGATAGTTCATGAGTGGAATATTGTTTACACTCCATGAGTCGAAACCTATATTACCATGGAATATTGGGGTATTATTTTTTATTCTTAGTTTGTATAATTATTTTGATATTTTTTTCGTGTTTATTTTAATTTAATTCTGATTCTATAATATGGATTATATAATAAAAAAATATTTTTTCTGAATTAAATGTGGGTATAACTAGTGGTTCTTGATGAGAAGCAATTTATTTTAAGATTATATAAATTTAGATTAATGTTTTCAATATAACCTAATCCAATAATGTTTTGAATGGAATAAGGACAACTTAGACAAGAAACTAAGTCATTATTATCCAACATCAATTTTCTAAATATTAATATTGATATACCTTTATTCAAAATACTTTCAGGTTAAGTTTGGTTGAATTTGTTATTATATTTTAATTAGAAATGGATGTTTAATTTTTAAATGGTGGTGGTTTGTTTTGAAAATGATTATAAAAATGTTTTATTTAAAAGAATTATTTTGATATTTATGTTATTATTTATTGTTTATATGGTTAAATGTTATCTCTTAGTTTTTATAAGGAGTTTTGTATAATGTATATAAATAAGAAATGGTGAGTAAAATTGGGTAAAATATTTTAGTCTAATAATTTTGATGTTTTATACAGTGTATCTCAATTTGGAATGGGTTGAAATTTCCAAAATAATTTTATTTCTCATTTAGTTAGTTAGTCAAATAATGAAATGATCATCACAATTATATTCCAATATTTGGATCAAATATATTATTTGTTTTGTAAAGGTTTTATTATACTAGATGTGTCTTAGGAGCTTGAGAGTGTTTTAGAAATGTATGGCTTCAGAAACAAGGATTTTGAAAGGTAAAGGGATGTACATGATTAACACATAGCTATTTATATCCATCAAATAGAACTACAAGGAACTATAAGTGTGATACAAGGTTCATTAGTCCATAAATGGTAGTCCACATGACTATTTATGGGGCATAGATTAAATTTTATAGGGGAAACATAGAGATTGCATGTGGTTTTTATAGTTGTGTAAATAGGCAAGAAATGTATGGAGATAAGGAATTTCAAAACAAATGTTTGGACCTTGGTTTCAATAATCATGTTGATGAATAATGTTAGGTATTTCCCATGGATGATGAGATATTCATGGTTGTTATACTATTTGTAAAACCATGTTCCCCTTAAATTTTGAGGATATTAAAATTTTCACTTATACCTTAATGGTTTTTTCTTCTTTCCATCACCATCAATTCATAGTAATATCAGGTCATTCGATCATGCATCCCCTTCTCCTTTAGTATTTATTGTAAATTCATTGTTTTAAATTAATGTTAATTTCCATCAGTTACATTGGATCACCCATTTGTATTCGATCATTCATCTTCCATATTTTATTTCTTATATTTTCTTATTGGATTCTATTTCAATGTCATGTCATATTCCCAATATTTTGGGAATTATTATATTTTTCTTATATCTATAATTCATGATCAAATCATATATAGATTGTCAATTTGTGAAGAACCATTGGCATGAGGTAGGTATTCAATATGATTTCTCTATGAAATTCCATCATTTATAAAATGTTTTTTTGTGCTGCATGCTTGAAATACCAAAGTATTTCATATAATATGTTAAATTCACTAAATTAAGAATTAAATCAAAATAACTAATGTTTATAATATGAAATGGTTTTTAGTTGGTTATCTCATCATGGTCCACCCGTTTTGTTGTTCCATATTGTTTCCCCACATGTGCCTTATATTGTAAATGACTATAACAACTCTTTATGTGTTTTTGATTCGACACCTAGAATCTGAATTGGTTATGTGATTATAAGAGAAATGTTTGAATTATAATTTTTTATTTCATAGAACATAACCCATGTTTATGTATGAATTCACCCTTTAGCTGAAAAGGGAATTGAATTAAAAGTGAGACTCTAATGATAAAATTGTTATGTCCACAAAAAAGACACCCTTGATGCTAAAAAATGTTGATGGTATTGGTTTGATCTAAATATTAAATAATTTGATATTAATGTGATAATTGGTAATGGTTTTAGTATATAAAAACACACTTTTATGGTATGTTGGATTATTACTTATGACTGAATGATTAAATTGATCATTTCTATTGGTCAAAAGGGAATCAAAATCTTATATTCCCCTTTAATTACTCTCTCCATAGGCTAAGCCCATATTACATATATATAAATTGGAAATATGTAAATAAATTCATTGGTGTAAGATTTTGGAACATGAAAATAAATATTTATTGGTATTATATAAATTTAGATATTGGAAACAACATTACTCACTAGTTAATAATAACTTCAAGTTGTGGTGTTCATCATGATTTTTAATAATTATTATGAAATATGAAAAATATATCTTTTTATAATGGGTGTATAATATGTTCATAATTATTATTTGAATTTTTAAAAATTATTTTTTCCATCATTTTTTATTTTTAGAACATATGATACATTTTAATCATTATTTATTTTTATCTATAAATGCAATGGTCCACATCATTATTAGTTACCTATATTTATTGAATATGATATTCTACATCGCTTATTAGATGGGATTTTACCTAACATTCCAAGACAACATAGATGAATTATTGGGATGATTTCCATAGAAAATTTTTTTAGCCATAATTAAAATATACTTCTTGTATATTCTTATCTTTTTAAAAATATTCTTGGTTATATAAGAAGATTACAAAATATATTTACAATAAATTTAAATTATCAAGGAGAACCAATAGTAATATAGTGTAGGTGTTATCAGATGGGTACAACATAAACAACCCAGTCTGACAATGAATATTTAGTTTATCGAATGAATTATCATACATACAAAAAATTCCATTTTATAAACACATTATTAACTTAAATTACATGTGTTTGTTGGTGTCCTTCTATTTTTTAATCATACCCTATTGATTCCATTTATTTGTACCCAAAAATATTTCATGTATACAACTTATGATATATCTTTTGATTTCATTATGTTGCATTACAATGGAATAACAACGGAAATGGAGATAAAATCGAAGAATGTACTCAAGCATCCTACAATAATTAGAAAATGAATAAATTTATTCATTGGCTAGTAATTCCCTATTGTGAGCATCAACTGTTATATATTGAATGATAGAATTTATTTTGTATCATTTTCAAGAATGTGATTGTTGATCTTGCCATACAGAGTTTATTTTAACATATATTTTAATATTTTTCATCCATTTTCATTATTTTATATTTATTCTACAATATTTTTTTACTAATATAGATGTTATTTTCTTCCCAATGTAATACCTTCTTGACCTAACGGTTATTCAGAAATCAATAGAGTATAGTGGAAGTTCTTAATGCCACATAAAACATCTAGTCATAATACTTCTTATTAAACCCGAATCGAGATGTTACAAAGTAGTATCAGGGAATATTTAATTTCCTTTATCTTATGGTTATGGGATGGTTTAAAGATTAATTTTAATGTTTTATTACTTGGTAAATCAATCAATAATTTATATGGAAAACCCACATATTTCGGAGAGATAATTTTTTTGTGATGGTATTTTTGTTCAATGTGGTTCATTATTATAGTTGATTACCATTTAACCATAATTTAACGTTGTATTTATTTGTTTTGTAATATATATATATATATATATATATATATATATGGGATATACTTATTTTCTCGATATGAAATGAAATAGGTGTGGATGGAAGCATCATTTTTCACGTTGAAAACACATGCCATCTGCATGCTTATTTGTAGACCATGATTTCACGATTTGGATCCATTATTTACAATATAGCTTGTTTATGGTATTATTTTTCATGATTACCTATATACCATGATTTTAATAATTCCCCACCTATATATTGTTATTAAATTATTTTGAGACATCCTCCCTTATTATTTTTATATTGAAATATTTGTTAATTATAATGTCAAAATCAACATTAATATTGTATTCCAATAAATCTTGATTGTGGAACCATAACTGTACTCAAAAATTATGTTTGAGACACGAAATATTAGTTCATGGACTAAAACAATAGTTGGTTTAATGAAAAGGATGATAATTTCAATTTATAATGGGTATTTTCGAATATAAATTATAAATGGTTATCTATATAAATAAACCATTGTAAAAGTATGGATTAATTTATTTGAAATCTAAATAGAATTATTTTTTATATGAATTTCTAAGATAGGAAGGAAAAAATAATCCAACAAAAAAAAGATAAAAATTTCAATAATGTTGTGTGATTATACTCCTTAAATGAAATGGTTTCAAATTGGATAATGAGTTTTATTGGTTGAAACATTACATTTAAAGAAAGGCTTATACCATCATAACATTAAAATGATGTTTCATATAATTTTATTCTTATATCATTCACTATTCCCTTTTATTTGAGATTTTTAATCACTTTTATATTATAAAAACCTACTAAGGGTGTGTGAAAAGGTTGATAAATTTGTTATTTTTTGGTTTCACTTAATCAAGTCAACAATTTATAGATATAGAATGTTGAATCCTTATATTGGGAAGGATTTACCATATAACTAAACCTATAATGGAATTATGGGGTCCTCGTAGGTCACCATTAATTATCTATAATTCTTATTGTTTAACCCCACAGTGGTATAATTTTTATAGATGAATTTATAATTTAACATGTTAACAGACACATATATGGAGATTCATATAAATATATGTTGTAATAAATCCTAAACAGTCCACCCATAATTATAAATAACCATTTATTCATTGATATTTAATGACCAGAGGTGTTAGTTATTTAAATTAATATTTATAACCAAAAACATTATTTTCCTCAATTTGATTGAATTGAAATTATCGTTAAACAATACTATTGTGAGAACTTAGTGATGAATTTTTTTGATAAATGGAAATTAGGGAATATTTTATTAATTTGAAAAAAGGGTGTAGCAAATTAATGTTCAACGTAATGTTTTCATTATAATAGTTACATGAAATCCATATATTATCATCTTAAATGTCATACCAAATGTGATTTTTGAAACGTTTTGAATATGTAAATTTGGTGATTTTTATCATGAAAAAACATTATGGATGGGTTAGTTTCATTATTACTTTTTTTCCATGGGAAAAATAACATGTTAATTTCCCATGAATCTTAATATACATTAGATGTTGTCCAAGAATTAAATGATAGGGGGAATATCCTAGTGTCCTTTTGTCATGGCTCTAGTTTAAAGGATGATGCATTATATATGTAGGTAGTCTTAGACTATTTTATAGTTTTCTTGGAGATTAGAATAATGTATAATTTTGAAATGTGTTCCTAGACATGTTTAATGTCATTATATAGTCTTTTGTAGTGGATATGAATAATTAATGTTGTAGAGACACCCCAGGTAGGCGATTGGTTAATTGACATATTGATCATTGATTTTTTATTTCTATATATGAGTACCATGATAGTTTCAACTATTTATACCTTATATGGGTATTTTTACCCTCTATGGAGAACATTTATTTGAAAATTCAGAGGGAGGATCAAGGCCTATAAGTAAAATTCTTCACAGGTGATACCTCTATTTTCTCATTTATAGAATTTGACACTTTTCGTAAATGATATCCTTATATGATTCTATTATTACAATATTAGATAGTTTTACTAGAATATTGATGTTGTAAAGTAGAATTACATAATAGGAAAATGGTTCTCATATAAGAGACAATATGCATATTTTTATAAACTGAGTGTCCCTATTTTGTGTATTTACTGTTAGGTATGGGTGGAGGAATCAATGATTTTTTAGCTTTGACCTTGATCCTATAGAGTCATCAAAGTTTGGATTGATCAAAGAAACATATCTTATAGATCTTCCTGGGTTAATAGAAATATTTTCTATACTTAAATTTAGTATCTTAATTTTGAGAGAGATTCTTGGATGGTGCATTGTTTTTTTATTTAGGTATTTTAATGTAAGTGGTTATCAAGGAATCACATTTTGTGCAAGGGTATCGAGACATTGGTCGATGGGAATGGCTGTTCAAGATGTATGATATAATGACTAGTGGTTGTGTAGTTGACTCTTCACATATCAAAAAATTATATCAGGTGTTGGATTACTATTTTATCAATCCTGGTATAGGTTAGGTGGCTGATTCTATAAATGATTTTTAAGGAATATCATGTAATTTTAAAACTAGCAAGTTGTTGAGCACAATAATCCTGTTATTGTTAATGGATGACTCCTAAGAGTGTGACTCAGATATTGAATTGTGTGTTATAGGACGTAAAATAATTTTTCATGGGATATTAAGTTCATAATAGATGAACATATTAAATTGTTCACATGGAACATCCTTGATATTTAGGTTCGGGAAAAAAATATACTACTTTAACATGAGATGTTTTCAGACATATCGACCTGGAATAATAGGTAAAAAAAGGAAGTGAAATTGTGTTGATGGATGTTTTGGAATAAACTTATACTTTTTCAGATGGTATAAATATATATTTATTCCTAAATATCCATTATTTTGAGATGTGGTTTTAATGGGTTTTTTAATGTAAGTCTTTTTAACATCATATTGTCTCATATATTGGTAAAAGAACCTAAAGATGATATCATAGTGTTCTCTTCATCTAGTGGTTATCATTCCTTATATGAAAAGTTAATTCTATGTATCATGGGAGAGTTTTAAACATACTCAAATATAACTAAATCTCTTTTGGCATGATGGATGGACTCCTTAGTATTTCTAGTCGACCGAAGATTTAAAATTAGACATAGGGTATGGAGTACACCATTTTAATTTTATGGTGATGACCCTAATTATATTTATTTATGTTTTACGTACTTCGTGGGAACTATTCTTGGTACGAAGGAATGATTTATAGTTTTTTATATTATCACTCTGTAGTGATAGAATTCATTGACCTAAAAGTTTCTATTTCCAGGGATATAAGGGACATGAGATAATTTAATCAGAACCATGTTTTGTTTTTTTATGAAAAGGATTATCGTATAGTGTAGATGATTATTTCAATACCTAGGAGGATTCCCTCATTTGATAACGGTAATGGAATCATGAGGCATGAAATTAGAAGGAATTTTTTGATTTTATAGGTCATAATCAATATGGATCCTAGTTCGGATTAAATAATAAGTAAATTATTCGTATGAAATCAGATACAGGCAAAGGGAAGACTGAATACAGTCAGTATTTCTAGGTTTACTTGTTATAATAAAATGATTTTGGATTAATATTTCATTGGTGTTCATGTCTTTCCATAATGACATAAATAACTCAGAGATGGGTGGATCTGGAGATTTCACCAGAATTCAATATGGGCATTGGTTAGTGTGATTGAAGAGTTCATGATGGCGTTAGATTAATGAAATATATTTATGGTTTTCAGAATAATCAAATGTCAAATATGAGAATTATCAAAAATAGCTGGCTAGATGTGTTGGGACTCGGGATTACATATTGATTGAATTAAGTAAGGGAGAAACTCTGTATAAATCTATCTTATGTGTATGAGGTGCATTGTAATGATTATATAGTTACTATCATGTAATATCTGGTGAAACCATGAAAAATGTGGTTGATTAGAGATCGACAATTTTTTTATTAGAAAATATTATTTTATTATTTATATATCTCTATTTATGTTCTTATCTATGATATATTGATGGTGGGTGTGCCATATCTTTGAATTGTTCGTTTAAATCTAAATTCTATACTGTAAATTTATATAGGTATTTTAACAAATGAGATAGTAAAGTGATAAAAAATATCTTAGGATTAGTTTGTAAAATCATTTTATTGATTCTTCATGTTTGGTTTAGAGTGTGGGATATATTGGTATTGGATTATTCTCTATATGATTAATATTAATAATGAAGGCATTTTGGGAATTTAAAAATAGTATTCCATCATTTTAAAGAGTTTTCTCCAAAAATGTTGGATTGGTGATGTTTTTTACCATAACATTTTTTAGGGATTCGAATTTCTAATGTGGGGATGGTGAATCATCGAAAATTTTAGAATGGATAAAAATGAAAAAATGAATTTGAGTTTTCATTTATTCAGAACTTAAAAAACATAATATAGTATTCTAAATGTAATTCCAACAATTGGAACTCATAATTTTTTTTATAGCCTGGGTTTTTAACCAATGTGGTGTCTTGGTTTTCCATGTGAGTTTTATATGTGATTTGGGTGTGTGGGTGAGGATGTTACAATTTCATAGATGGTATATGGTTTCCATAACCATGCACATTAATTGTGTGAGGAGTTCTCTATGGAAAGGGAGATCCACGCCATTTTTCCACAGTTTATAAAGTCAGGGAGAATTACTATGCACCCCATAAATTGCAGTAAATATCATTTTCCCACCATCCAAAAGGTTTATTTCCTCCTTCCCTCTCGCACCATCTGAAGCACAACTAGCTACATGATATCCTCCCTCATTCCCCATTAGTCATTGGTGTATCTGTTTGAAATGAGCTCAAAATCTATATTTATCTATTTCATTGGATTTCTCATGTGTTTTTAATTGTTATAATTCTAT
The DNA here is from genome assembly GCA_963277665.1 of Viscum album. Classification (NCBI taxonomy): domain Eukaryota; kingdom Viridiplantae; phylum Streptophyta; class Magnoliopsida; order Santalales; family Viscaceae; genus Viscum; species Viscum album. Next base: position 1,677,127,858 of record OY728161.1, on the reverse strand, counting down.
ATTTTATCCATTTATATTTATAGATTTTATATTATTCCCATGTGATATCATATTCTATATTTTTTGTGTGTTTTCCATTATTCTATTATCTATCATTCCAGATTAAATAAAATCTTCATATTAGGCAACTGACATGTCCATCATATGAGTTTTGTGGTTTATATTTTTTTCCAATGAATTTGTATTGTTTATAAATTGTGTCACTGTGTCTCATACAAAAAATTTTCAATAATATATTCTAAAATAATAAATACCTTGAAATAAATACCAAGACCCCAATCATGATTATTTTTGGTCTTTAATGAAAATATTTGAAGTTGTGGTCTTCAACATGGGCCGCCCCTTTATGCATGCCCTATTTTCTCCATAAAGGACATTAATTTAAAATTACAACAATGTATCCTTATATGTGATTGGGTTTTGTACCAAAATGGAAATTGGTTATGTGATATTTTCTGAAATTAGTGAATTGAAATAGAGCTTGACTACATACATGAAACATGTTAATGTAAGATGTATCACCAAAGATGAAATTGGAATACAATTAATTTTTTGAATTTTATGATTAAATATCACAAAACATGACATTGAGTCCGTCAATTTCAATGAAGGTTAATACTCATAATTTTAACCACGAATTAATTAATGGGGTATTAAACTTTTTATAGGTTTAGGTATTTCATATTATAAAAACCCATAATTGATTTGATGGATTAACACTAAGGATTGATTGATTTAATGGATTTGGTTTACTGCTTAAAAGTGAATGGTAACCTTATTTTCCCCTTTGATTATTCTCTCCCTAGTATTTTCATGAAATATTTATATATACAATGGATTGATGGATTTAAATTCATTGATGATTACAATTCAATCATAAAATTAATGATTAAATGGATTATTCAATTTCATATTATCGATACAAAATTCCCCATAATTTAACCATAAAAATTTTACAAGATGTGCCTTAAGATTTTATATATTTGTTAAAAAATATGTTATATATTTGTTTTATATAATTGTTTGAAGACGACTTCATTTTCATTTTTTGAATTATTGGAAATGAATGTCCTTTTTATTATTGTATCATTGGGCATGAAATTTTATTTTCAACATCCTCTGTATTAATGTATGGACAACGTGTTCATATATTTTTATAATTTAGTTGTAATTATATTACATGTCATTCCAGATTAGTAATTGGATAGTCTTGGATATCCAGCTCTAGGACCCCTTATTTAGATGCCTGATTTTTTCCTTAGTTAAAATATGATTTTCATAACTAAAATTTGATTCCAAATATGATTATCAGGGTATATAGATTCCATTTTTGAATACTATAGGACCCTTTTCTATATAAAATTAACGTAAATATTAGATAAATCTTTTATTAGGCTTATGTATATGGTATCATATTGTTATATTTAGAGTAACCAGGTTCAAAATCCTATATTAATTTTATAATATCAATTATAATACCAAAAAAAAATATAACCATACACACATGGAAAAGATATTCATTATACTTAATTAGAGTTGCAATGTTTAGTTTTACTCACATGGTTTTGTCAGCCGATTAGTACCAAAATAGATGTCCCAACTATATTCTATTCCATGCTAGTGATTCCCTATTATTGCATTATTATAGAATATGAATGTTGAATTGTTTTGGGTATTATAACAACCCTTGTTTTTATTACACAATAATTCATGATTTATTAAACATAATACTACCTAGAATATTGAAAATATTAGTGCATTTGGTTTATTGTAATCATTATTGAACATATATATAGAGGAGGTATATCATCACTATTGAATGTATTTAAAAAGATCATAATATTGCATCATTTTTAAAACATAATTAGACAACCTGGGGAACAACCTAAGAAAATGATCATCTATAAATCCTAGTAAGGGAATAAATAAATAATAACAGAAAATGTAATACATTTTAGATATCATGTATTTAAATGGGACATAAAATTGGAGAGAATAATAAACAAGAAAAATAAAGAATGGTATACCATGATAATGTAAAGGAACCATGAGAACATAGAAACAAACATTAAACAAGACATCATAAGCACAAGTCATGGTTTACCATTAAGATAGCAGAACACAATATGATTAATAAAACATAATTTGAAACATCAATTGAACTTGATTATAGAAAAACACTACATAATGAATTTGAGTGCTAGCTAGGCACACCATTCATAATCATATCATGCACATGAATAAGTGTTCCCTGTATACTGTATAATGTAATAAAAGTCATCACATTTAATCACATGATTATAGATTTTGGATTTAATAAATTTGATACGAAAATTAATTAAATATAGGTAAAACTATGTGAATACACATCAGTTGAAATGGGTATGGGTATAAACCTCATAATCATTCTATATGGGAAATCACAGTGACATTTTGACAGTGTAATACTTGTAAATAATGATTCATAAAAAAAGTTAAATTAGGGAAAATGGGGTCTCCAATCACATTTTAGTCAAAAAATAATGGTGGATATATAAAAAAATATCCAACTATAAAATTTTGAAATTAATTGGGATAAAACATTGTTTGTACCTAAATAGAATCAATTCTTGGAAAATTCATATTCTAAATTTGGAAGAATAACTAGGCTACATAAATAATCATCAAAGGGCATTATGATAGTTTAAAGGATCACTCATCACAATGAATTAATATAAGAATTATAAATGATAGGGAAAATTATATCCCATAATTAATATTTATATGAAAACATTAATACGTAAATAAGGAGATTGAATAAAGAGTTGAAATAGTGGATTCCATACCTTGAAAGGGTGATTCCAAAATATTGGAAGGATATAATTGATAGAATTGGTCAAAAATGGGATAACCATAGGTGGAGTAGGTAATAGTAGGGATGTTTTATACAAATATTTATATATGAGGAAGGGATTCACATGTTAGATTATATAGTAAAATAAAGGGGAATAACATATTATTTACAAAAAATTCAGTTAGGATGGTATATTATAATGTAAACCAAACCAAAAGTATTCCCATGGTCATTCCCCTGGTTTCTGAAAATTGTAGTGGTTTTATTTATTTTAAGGGACCCATGCCTGAACATAATATAATTTCACCCCAGGTGAAGTGGATGTATTTCATGTTTATGAAGAATAGATATTAAAACCTCAACAGATAAATAGGTTTTTGATGGTTCGAAAGCCTGTATCAAATTAATAAAATAACCTAAAACAAATTATTTTAATTTGAAACCATATATATAGTCGTGAATGATGATTATATAATTTATTACATTATTTTTAGTCATTATGATTTCATGATCAAATAATATATTAATAACATATTTAATTTGTCCCCACAAATATTATTGACTTGGAAAATTATGAAATATAATAATTTAGATAATATAAACATTATTATTTACAAAATAATATATATTTTCTCAATTAAATTTTATATATATATATATGAAATTTTTCATTTAATATAAGAATCAATATTTTTTTTAGAAATTATTGTTTTATTAACGATATCATATTTTGAACCCGTATAAAAATAAATTTTTCTTCAAACAAATTATTTTTAAATTATTTTTTTAATTTTTTAATTTTTTAAAAATATAATTCATTTTGAAAATCCATTAATTCATGAAATAAAATCTATTAGTTGAAATTATTTACTACCCAAATATGTTAATTTTATTTAATCATATCAAAAGAAACCTCATTTATAAAGTAGAAAATATATGGATTAAATATAATAAATATTATTTTGAAAATAAAATATAAATAATCATCTTATTAGGGTATCTACACATTACCTTTTATTACACCATAAACACCCTTTGTTTATGGTGTGTTATTTGGGATTTTCATGGGGTGATTTGGTGTACATGGTTTGGGTCTTGATCTTTATTTTCCTGAACATCTTCTATAGAGGGTTTCTCTTTTGATTTAGTTGCTAGATCTCAACAGGGGTTTGGTCAAGGGAAAATCATAGTGATTAAATTGACCATAGAAGCTTTCAAATTTGGGAATTATAGGTTATGATCCAACAAGTTTTGGTAATGAATTCATTTTTCTCAGACAATTATATTTATCAAAATCATATTTTTCAACTAATCATATGATCACTATTCAATGGATATATTACCAATGCATATGATAATTAATTATAATTTTGCTCTAATATGATATAATAATATAATTAAGTGAATGTTCATTCAATAACCAAAATACTTAATCCATATTTTAATTCAATAATATGTTAACTTTTATTTATAAATGTTTCGGTTACTAATATTTTAACATTATAATATTTCACCTTAAAAATTTTAATTTAATTCATTAAAACATATGTTCTTATTTATATTTCATCACGTCATATAGTTCCCACATTGAATATCCATTATTTTTCTTTCCCAATTACACTTTGTCTATCTGCATAGTCATATTTCATTTAAATTTTTCCCTATGATATAATATCATCACTGAATTCTCTTCATATGAATTATGATTCTACAATGGTACCACCTATATATTGAGAAAATGGGATTCCCATTTAATTTACATCTTCACGAGGGATACAAGGAAAACATCCTGTACTTGAGATATCTTAGGAGGAAGTTCTAGTTGATTGGCCACCACTTTGATGTGATCAAGGATCTCAAAGGAATCAATGTATCTTAAAATAAGATATATATTATTTAAAAATATAATGACCTCTTTCCAAGGAGATATGTCAAGGAATACCATATATCCATCATCAAACTCTATTTCTCATCGATGATTATTATCATATATATTTGTTTTTGATAATGAGTGGACCAGATGTGATGCATAATAATCATAACCTTTTAGATAAATTAGTTGATCATTTCAAGACCCAGTAGTTTGAGTTCACCATCTTTATCATATCATGCTGGTGATCTACACCTATTCCCCTAATGGGATTCATAGGGATACATTTGGTTTTTTGATTGGAATATATTATTGTATGAGAACTCAAATAGAGGATGATGTTGATCATATCCTTATTTGAATTCCATTTAGAATTCACATAATATGTTCTCAAATCGATGGAGTTTCAACAAAGATTGTCCCTTAGTTTGAGGGTGATAAACTACGATGAATTTCTTACTCATTTCATAATGAATTCTAAGGACTATTCTAGAAGATATAGTTAAATTGTGGTTATGTATCAGATATATTTGATACTAGTGTTCCATGCAGTCTCAACACCTCTCTAATGTATATGAATATCTTCTTATCATATGGTAATCCCCATCAGATTGATATAATGTGAGTATTATTTTTATGAATATCCACCAAAACCCATATTACATTATTTTCACTTCATTTCTTCATAAGACATGTAAACAAGTATATAGTTATCTATTACTATTTATATACAGTTATGGGTATTTCATGAACCATCCTCTTATGTTTTTTCCTTTTAGTATTCACTAGCTGACATATATGAAAAGATGATGTATATTCTTCAATCTCTTTTTTCATATTTCCCTTCGATATCTCTTATAGATATCTCAATAGATACTAGTTCTCCATGGATTAATGGAGAAGATTCATCTATTTTAATAATCCTACAAATCATTTCTTCATAAATTATTTTATGGCACGCATATTCATAATCAATATCCTAAAACTCATTCAGCATTAATTTTGAACTCTATGTGTTTTATTTTTCACATAACTTCCAACAAATTTTGGATTTCCAAAATGATTCTATTATATTAAATTGTCATCTGTAGAAGGGTTATTTAAGAAATAATTTATAAATGGATATGTGATGATCCTTATTTTATGAGTCTTAAGACAATACATTTCAATTATAATAAAATATGATCCTTCTCAATTCTCATTATTGATAAAACATTTGGGTGCTTTGTATTCTGAGAATTTTTCACATTATTTTTTTCCTATGATGGTACTAGATTGAGAATTCATATCCTTTAAACATATCTAATCATATTAACTACATTAATAAATTTATTTGATAACATATACTAAATGCACTTATGATTTTTATATATTTCTCACTTTTCTCCAAAGAGATATTAAAGATTTATTTCTATGTTGAAGATTAATGTGGTTAACTATAAATCAAAGATTAGGTATTTTACTCCTTACATTTTAATTGTATTCACTCATATGAAATAAACATTTAAGTATTTATTATTACATAGCCCAATCCCTTACCTAGAGAATCATTTTATACGTTGAAAATTTATTTACATGAGGCTTGAATATGTATAGTTGTAGTGATAGATCTAGTTTTCAATAACATAATTCCCTTGTCACATTCATTATTAATAAACATGACTCACATCAATGTTATATTGGTTAGATGGATTAAAAATCCAAATTAAATTTTAAAAAAAATATTGATATTACCAAGGTATCCAAAGGACACTACATATATCAATCAGAGATGCCAGCCATAACCATCCTTTAATTTCATATTCCTTCAAATGGTCTATGTATATTACATTTTTTTATAAAAAGTCCCAATAATTATAATTCCTTCCAAATGAATTTAAATTTTTAAATGTTTTCATAAATCGTCTCTTCTCAAAATCTCATTATCATAGTTCTATGATTCACCCCATTATATTATTTTAATTTAAATTAAATCGGGAAATTCACTATAAATAATTTTTTTATGATTATATATAAAGACTACATTGAACAAGTCCATCAAGATTTCTAGATAATTACTAAATCCAAATTGCATTATAATGAACATATTTATCATGTACCCTATATGGAAATAAATATTGGATATCCTCCTTCCTCACCCGTACTAGATAAAACCATAACTAATGATTCACCTTGAAAAATTATTGGGTTCAATGTAGTTGATCAAACATGTCATAAATCCGTTTATGATGGTACTTTTTCTTCTTAATGATCTTTTTTAGGTCATGATAATTAATGAAAATTCACATTGAACAATTCTTCTATTTAAAAAAGATGATTGGTTCACCCCATGGAGACACACCTGGGTGTAAAAAATATTTATAGAGATTGTTATTTATTAGATTATTTAAATACCCATATCCCACAACTGGAATTCTATATGGATTATTAGATATTTTATAAATCTATAGGGATAATCATGATGTAAAATACAGGCTCTCAGTAAGGAGGAAGACCGTATAAATCTTCTTCAAACATATAAGTTCATTTCTTCACAATGACCATTTCTTCAAGGATGGTATTTTATTTATTCACAATCATTTGTGATTAATATTCATGATATATAGAAATAATATCTATTATTGTGATGTGGGTTCAAAATAATATTTATCTTCCTCATTGAGTTTATACATAATCAGATGATGATAAATGATAGGGAGAGTGATTTGCTTCCAATTGAATTTTTTGGACTTATATAATAAAGTCCAATACATACTAAAATTGAATAAAATTCCATTAAAGGTGGAATTACAATGTTTCCTGAGAATTTCATCTACAAAATTAGGATAATATAGGAACAGTATAATTGCAATATAATAATATCACCATTTTCGTTTTTCATCTAATCCAATAATTCTTAGTATTGTGGTGGTGTTTAAATATTTCTACTAATCTTTTTCAGTATGAAATATTCCAAAAAAAACAATTAATATGTGTTTTATCTATTCTTGAAAGAACAATGAGAGTATATATCACCTCATAATTGTTGGGATCCACCTCAGTGGTTGTGAAGGAAAATGCTCACACATGATGCCTTGGATGTTTCATGAATTTGTTTTCTCTGCCAACACTTATCTTTGGGATGTGTTTTAAAAAGATTATGTGTACCTTACTATTTAATCATTATACAATAGTTTGAGGTTTGACTGGAGCATTCCTATCTTCCATTTAATTAGAGGGGTTCTCCTGGCCATAATTTTTTGAAATATTACCTTGTTTTTTCATCTAAATCATTTCCTCACCCCTTTCATTTTGTTTTCTATGTGTTTCTTTCCACAATTTTTATAATTGGGATGTTGAATTTTTTTCTAATATTATATTTCACAATTAAACCATTAGAAATAAACTACTCATTCAAAATAATATTATTATGAGGCATTTAATATTTATTTATTATATTTCATCTTTGAGGTCATGTAAGATGAGTTACTCATATTTTTCATAGTTCCATTTGTCTAAGTCATTTTGTATACTCTGGTTTATCCAAAAAAGATGTATTAAAAACATAATTCAGCGATATGGTGGAAGATATAGGTGTATCAAGTAATTATTTCAAGGTCAACCTCACACAACATGATGGATTCCTCATCTAGTTTCATGTGGTAAGGGAAATCAAATTACCTTTAAATAAAAAGAGTGTGAAGAAATTATTTTTCAAAAATTATTCTCTGGAATTCCTTCAAACCCATTGCTTCAATCTATTTCTCAACCCTAATTTTTTTTATCAATGAACACTACAAATTATCTTCTCTGTAAATATTATAATCAAAAAGCGTGAAATTTTCATTATTATAATATAGATCTACGAAAATGATAATTTCAATGGTGTTGATCTATTTATTAGTGGTTCTAGTATTAGATGTTCCATTGAAGGGATGAAGAAATTGTCATGATATAAAATCTAAAATGTTGTTAAATGATATTTTGTTCCATGAATTAACGATTGTTACATATTATAAAAAATCATTTTAAAATCAAACCACCAAAACTTTATCTCATTAGAAATGATAATTGAATTATTGATCATTGAACCCTTTTAAAATGTGAAACCTTAGAACAATACTGGGAATATAAAAAATAATAGCTAAAATTAGAATGTAAGGATCACCAATTATATACTAGATTCATCATCCCCACTGCAAATTCAATATAAATTATAAAAATTTTTATCAAACCTATCTAAATCTTCTAAAAATGAATATATAACCTTATGTAAAATTTTAATAAATTTTTAGTGTATGACTAATTTAGTACTTGTAAGTTATAAAGGGAAATGTGGCCCTTATGATTCTACCATTATATAACCATTGGTATGTTTGAATATTTTAAATTATATCCATGGTTTCTAAAATTTTCATTCTAATTAATGTTTTATAAATATTAATGAAAAAGTATAACTGATACAGAAAGGATAATTTATGCCCCAAAGAAGTATATTCGTGTAGCTAGAACCCCATTTTTTCAGAACATGGGAGGGTGGTATCATCACTGGTGTTCTCTCTCAATCATTCCCAAACCAAGATTCTACATGTGAGGTTTGAATAAAATTCTCTATGAGGGAAGATAATTTTAGTGTAAATTACCACTAACTCGGTGTTAACTTTGGAACCCTAAAAAAATACCACCATCACACCCCTTTCTCATAGGGTGTATGCAATTGTAGTGAGGGACTACATATCCAGAACATAGAAACAATAATTTAAAATCAAATTATATAAATAAAATTTGTATTCCATAAAATCATTTTATGATTAGTTTTTCTTAAAAAAATTAATTTTTAATTGAGATAAATTTTTTAGGTTGTTATTTGGAAGAAATAAAACCAAATTATATTTTAATAGAAAATATATAATTTATTTAATAATTCAATTTTTTCAGAATAGTTTTTTAATTAATTATTCTTTCAAAATTATTTATTTTAACAATAAAAATGATATAATTTTTTAATGGAATGAAAATTTATTATCCCTGTCAAAAAAATTAATATTCCATAAGATATACTATATTTAAACAGATAAGTTTTTTTATATTTAAAAGTAAAAATTCACATATAAATTTATTTTTTATTATAAAAATAACATAATTTTTGAAATCAACCCATCAAAATTAGTTATGGGTGAATTCAATAGAATTTTATAAAGTACATTATTTTTTTATGAATAGTTAAAATACAATTTTAGGGTATGAATATATTTTGTGACTTCGTATTAATATCATAAAAAATAAATTAATTAAAATTAATTCAAAAACTAAAATATGTCATTTTATTAATATTAAATATTTCAATATGTTTTATTCAATTTATAAAACTACAAGTAATTCTTATATGCCAAAAATGAATATTTGATTTAAAAAAAATTGGAAACATTAGTCTTGATTTCTATAATAGTAATAAAATTTGAATTTTGGTTCTAGTGGATTAAAATTACATAAAATGTGTCCCAAATGACCTAATCCAATGGAAAACTGTGGGTAAGTCAATGTTTTCACATTTTTCACAAAGAAGTTTTCCAATACATATATTCGTAAATTATTAGACAATTCATAAACATTTTCTATAAGTAACAACACCATTCTCAAATTATATTAATTCCAAAACTATAATACCTAAATTTATGGTGTTTTATCAATCTATGTAGTCAACCCAATGGTGTCTTCAGGCCCCCAAGGTAACATTAGAAAATTTTAGGAAAAACTCTTCAATATAATGGGAATATTTTCTTCTCTTTTCTAATAGAGTTCCCTTTTTATATGATTTATCCCCTAATTTCACAAATAAGTTCTTGTGACATCATTTTCTTATCATATTACAGTAAGAAGAGACCTTTATTACTTGGAGGCCCTATTCCTTCCCATTTTAATTTTCTAAAAACATTTTTTTAACTATCATGCTGCTAAATTTTCTTATCTAATTTTCCTCTTTTAGATGAGAAATTATATTTTAATTTTTATTTGAATAACCAACCACATTAAGTATCAATAGGTATTCAACTATATTTAAATGTGTATTTATATTTTTTTAATTTACTTATGTGATTCTCACACTTCATTTCTTTACTTAAAAATGATATAATGGCCATTTCATTAATGTTATTTTGTATTTCAAGGTCTTTAGTAAGAAATAAATTCTTTATTATTCACGTGTTATTAATAAAATGTTTTATTATGTTATATTTCTATCACATAAAATTAATTTACATGATTTTTATACGATGATATCTTATTAATGCATTGGTATGAATTTAACCTCCAGATATGACATGTTTTACAATACCATGGTGAATAACCTTATTAATTATTCTGTATGACATGTTGGTGATAAAATATGGTGACATGATTATGAAAGTAGAATTTAAATTTCTTAGAAACATTTCAATGTTAGTATTCTTGTTCATTTTATTAATATATTACTATTTATTGTGCATTAATATTTTGTTTTATGATCTTATTTATATGACTCCAGATAATATATTATATATCTCTCTTGTTTATTCTTTTATGAGATTAATGTTTACACATTATATTTTTATATATTTCCCATGATAATGGGTTTTAGTAAGTATATGTTAGGGGTAACCATGAATATCCCTTTCATGTGTATTTATAATAATGATCTATATTTTTGTGTATTATTTACTTTTGTTCCAAGAATATAAAATCGAAAACATAAAATGTTTTGTAACATGTAATAAAAAATTATATAATAATAAGAAGGGATTCCATAGATGGTATTATTGGATAGTAAAGTTATTGTTGGAAATTACGTTTTCAAAACATTAAGAATAATCTTAGGTGAATTTGTATGTATAAGAAATCATCATGGTGTTTTAGTGACATATAATGTTAGTGGTTTATGAGCAATAGAATCATTTTCTGGATTCAAACAAGTGGATGTGTCTATGGAATAAATGTATCTTGGGGAAACACACAATAAAATTTATTTTTTTCTAAGCTCAGAAAGGAATGGGTGCCTAATAATGGGCTTTGTTGATCTCCATGTTTGACACTTATGGGGGTATGTTTAGTGAATCAAAAGAATTTTATGAACAATTATGAAGGATATATAGAAGATGTAATTATTATTAGTGGATATTATTAACATATTTAATAATTATTTTTATTGAAATTAAATCTCCATAGAATTAAAATATTTGTAGAAGTAATATATTTCTCACTAATATTTTATTCTTTGAGAAAAATGGAAGGAAAATAGGTGTAACCGCCTGAATGAAGGGAGAAAAAATGATGCATTTAAAATGTTATGGAGGAATATTTAATGAAAAACTTCCCAAGGATGATTAATCATTAAAATAATGTTATAAACAATAAATATATTCATGTTTAGAAACAATATTAACATCATAGGTAAAAACTTTCTATTAATTCAATTATTTTTCATTGAACACCTTCTTCCATTAGATCTACCGAACCATTGATTTTTGAACAATTTAAAATATCAATTGAAAGTATCATTTCTATAATCCATGGTTTAGATTAAGAGATAGTATTCATGACTCTAGATCTGATAGATAGAGATGTTGATATGTGGGGTAATTTGACACTAACGTTTGGATTTATTAGCTCCCAATGTATAATACTCCGATAAACTATAGAAGAAAGGAAATTCCAATAATCTTAAATGGGAAAAAATTAATTCAATTTAAAAGAACAGATATATGAAACTGATTGATTCCTTGAAGGAATTCTCATGGCCTTATTTGTAGAGATGTTCTATGAATAGGGGGAAGGAAATGAAAGTATAATAATAGATAATATCCCCATAATCCAGGAATACAATAATTTATTTCCTAAAGATTGACATGGATATTTATCGGAATGAGAGGTTGATTTTTCTATTAAACTCATACTTTGATTGAATTCAAAAAAAATACTCCATATATATTGGAAAATATATAGTTAGAATAATTAATGAATCAATTTTATGATATTTTAGAGAAGCGATTTACCAGACCAAATGTGTCTCCATAGGGTGAACCTATTCTCTTTGTGAAGAATAAGGATTGATAAATTCGACTATTTTTGGAATATAAATATATTAATGAGATCCTTGAGAAGAAAAATATCCCACTCCCATTTATTGATGATTTATTTGACCATATTTATGGTGAAAAATTATTCTCCATGTTTGAACTTTGATATGGTTATCATCAATTGAGTGTGATGAAATAAGAAATTCAAAATACTTTCTTCTTAATAATATTTGTTGAATATTATTTGTTATTTCCCTCATCATTAAAAATTATACTAATATATCTATTTATTTGAGGAATATAGTCTTTAAGAACTTCTTCGATAAATTCTTGGTAGTTTTTAATGATGACATTATGATATATTCCAAAAATATTCATGGATAATAATGATCATCTAAGGGTAATTTTGGGAACATTTAGGAAGGATAATATTTTAGAAAAATATATTCAATGTGTATTCTGGTCATTACACATTGAAATCCTGGAGAACATTGTTACCAATGAAGGAATCTCAATTGACTTGCAAAGACAATGTCTCTAGATGAGTTTCCCCATTCAACAATAGTAAATTAGATTATTAGTTAACATGGATTAAAAATATATTGTAATAGTCATGTGAAGATAAATTCATGACATTGTTATCCAATAACCTTGTTAATAGGAAAATAGTCTAATTAAATCTTGGAAAAGCAGTGTGAAGAATGCTTCTAGAAAATAGAGGCAATATTGGTTACTACCCCTAGGTTAAATATACCCTATATAAAAGAAGGATTTATTATTTACAATGATTCATCACCAAAAGGTATTGGATATATACTCATGAAATATGAGAAGGCCATTGCATATACATATTCAATGTTAAATCCTTATGATAATAATTATTCTATGCTTGACTTACAATAAGATGCAGTTATTTTTTATCTGAAAATATGAAGGCACTATCTTAATGGGGAGAAATATGATATATATATATATAGTCAAAAAATTATTGAAGTATATATTCACAAAGAAAAAATTGAACATGAGATGATGGATATGGTTGAGACTTTTTCAAAAATAATAACTGTTCAATTCATGATCTCCATAGAGGTGAAAAAAAATGATAATGCATTAAGATGGAAAGACCATGTTATGCTGTTAATCACTAGGATTAGAGGATATATATTGATAATTTACCTAGAAAATATGGACATGGATATTCTAGGGGATGGGGAATCATCAACCCTAACCCTAATTATTTATCTACCATCATTACTAAAGAAGATCAATTAATCTTAATGAGAATATCCATTACTAAAAAAAATTAGGGGGTGTGATGAATGGGATGATTCTTGGAATCCATATTTATTAAAAAGGTGTATTAAAATTTCATAAAAAGATATGTTTCTCATAAATCTCAGAGAAAAAGGAGGAGGTAATGGAAGAATCTCATAGATCTACCTCTCTATACAGATTGCAATAATTAAAATTTATTGGAACTTTCTTGATCATTATTGTGGGATAAAATGAATTCAGAGATTGTTAAATACACTTCATGGTTCTTGGTGTCTCATAATGTGAATGTAGAGAGAAAATTGTCTACAATGTTATGGATACCACTACCCATACCAATATAGTTGTGGGAAAATATGACAATAGACTACTTCACTAGTCTCATAATAACATCCACCGAAAATAACGTGATATGGGTTATAGTGTATCATCTCACTAAGTATATCCCTTTCACCTCAATTCATGAAGATTTATCTCTTGAATAAATTTCCATTACAAACTTAAATGAAGTTGGGAGTTTTTTAAGGTTCAACATTTTATCATTTATGTCCATGATCTAAGGTCTACATCAAAATTTTGTCGAAATATCAAACTTTCACTAAACATTGAATTGAAATTCAGCATGGATTATCAGACCCAAAAATATGTTTATTCTAAAAATACTATATAGACACTCGTGGAAAATTTGATAACATGCTATGTGGAATTTAAAGGTGGGTGACATCAGCACCTGACATTAGATGGGTTATAATAGAACAACAACATCCACATGAGTTTCTAAGTGGAACCATTTGAATCTATTTGTAGAAAGCAATGTATAACTTCTTTATGTTATGATGATATTGGTGGGAAAAAATTTCATGGGTTGATAATGTGGATTAGATGAATTAAAAGTTCTATTCCATCCCACAATATATTAAATTTTTTGAGATTCATATGAAGTTCTAGGCTGAATACTATTTAATGTAAATGGATTTTGATGTTGGAAAAAATTGTTTTCCATTGAATATCACCATTGAACAGAGTTAGTCAGTTTTGGAAGAATGTGAAGCTTATCCCTAAGTACATTGACCCATATGAAATACTTTTCCACAATGGATAAGAGTATTAAAATATATAAATTCCACTTAATCAATCTATTGTTCAAGATTTATTCCACATATCTATCTTATTGATGTACATACATGTTACTAAATATATATTGAATTTATAGGTGGTACATCTAGAACAATAAATCTCATATAAGGAGAAGATGGTGGAGATCTTGGATTATAGATATAGGGTTATACACAATAAAACTTCCAACCTTATTAAATTGTTATGGATGTACCATAAATTTAATTTAGCATTTTTGGAACTCATGGAGTCATCATAAGATATGTACCCACACAATTTCTCAACTGAGAAAATGAGTTGAAAATTTGGGGGTGAAATTTCTTAAGGTAGAATGAATGTAGAAACCCATACACTTTTTAAATGATATTTTTATCCATTATAAAGGTTTTTTAAATATTGTACACATAAAAAATATATAGAAAACATCAATTTTTTTCACTAAGAATGGTCATTACAATTTTCAACTATTAAAAAAATTAAAAATCCAAACATTAGAAATAGACAAAGAATATAATATAGAACAATTAAACATATAATTTAAGGATTTATTAAATATGATACAATAATTTCCCCCACTACAAGAAAATATGAAAATAAAAAAATTATTAGCAAATCCACCAATATCAAAAGAAAAAGAATTTATTACTTTAAAATAAATTGTAGTGAATATTTAGTATAAGAACGAAGAGATATTTATAAGGTATAATGGAATATACGACTATTATTATTGGACTATTATATGACTATTTGTAAAAATGATCGATGTTTGTTACAAAAATTGGAGAATATACTATTTGTAAAAAAATATTACAATTATAATTACTGTTTATATGTTGTAATGGAAAAGGGTCATTGATAGAGAAATTAGGATTGATGGCTTCAAATAGTAGAGTCATGATGTTTGAATCCTTTTTTTCAGAACATGACAGGGAGTTAAAGTTACTAGGGTTCACCCATTACCAAGCATAGAATGAGATACAACAATTGAAGCTTAAATGAAATCACATATGGTACATTATCAATTTAGTATAGATTATCAATTGACCAATGATAGCCAATGGACACTAGGGAACTATAGCCATCACACATCATAACATTAGGTTGAATGCAAGTGTAATAAGGGGTTTCATGTCCATGAATTAGTTAAATAATGTGTATGATACATTATATAACTAAAAGTATTATTCCATCAATCACTTTAGGAATATTTTTTCTTAATAAAATGTATGATTAATTCATATACAACTCATTATTTAATATTTCGATCTAAATAAAAAATAATTGTTTTTCTACAAAACATAATTTTTTTTAATAATACATTAAATTCTGAAGAGTATTTTATTTAATTAAATATAATTTTAAAACACTATTTTTGAAATAACAAGTGATAAAATAACATTAAAATGGCATAGGAATTTTTTTTACATGTTTCAGAAATTTGATTGTTCCTTAAAAGATGATATTTTTAAAATAAATTATGTTTCATATATTTATATGTTAATATTATCATATTTAGATAATTTTTATCCTAAAATAAACATATTTTTTTGATATCGAGACATCAAAATGATGTTATTATGAAATTATGAATCTTTTAGAAAACACATTTTCCCTAAATATTAAAAATATGGTTTTAGGGTTTTAGTATATTTTATGACATTATATATATTTCATAATGATATAATAATAATTAATCATATCCCATAAATAAATATGTTATTTTATTAATATTAAATATTTCAGAATATTTTATTCAATTTTTAAAAGTATAATTTTCTTTTCAAAATTTTTTCAGTATAAAATTTAAATTTTAATAATATAAATCTGTGGAAAACATACATTTCACTGCAAAAATAAGTAAATAAAATATTATTTTCGGCTTTTGTGGATTAAAATAAATAAAAACGATTCCTAAATTTTGAAAACAATTGGATGAAACCATTGGTATTCCAATGATTTTTCATTTTTCACAACTAGATTTCCAAAACCAATATTTGGAAATTATTAAACAATTTCCCCAATTTTTCTTTAAATACCCTATCATTTATAGATTTCCTTTCACTCCCAATTCATCATTCATAATTTTATAGTGATTTCACCTCTTATTTAGTTCCCCCATGGTTTCCTAAAAACCTCATTGTTCCATCCTCATGTTTTATAAACAACTCTTCATGGTATTGGAAATCGTCACTTCTCATTTCCAATCAAGTTCCCCTTTTTATGAGGTATGACCTCCAATTTCCAAATTATGTTTTTTTAACACATTATATTATTATAATACATTATGAATATTAATTTATGAATGGGATAACTTGGTCTATTCTATTTTCCCTTATCTAAAACCATTTTTTATAACTATCATAATGCAAAATTTCTCCTCATAATTTCCTCTTTTATAAGATAATTTATATCTAATTATTATTTGAATACCCAAGACTATTTTATTTTCAATGGATTTTCAACTATATTAAAAAATGAATTTTTGATTTTTGATTTACATATATTATGCTGACATTTTCTATCGTGGGATAAAAATGATTCAATGGTCATGTATTTGAATCTTTGTTGTGTGTAAATATTTATTATATGGTACACATTTTTTATTCTCTACTTTTTTTAATGAAATGGATTATTATGATCTATACAGATCAAATGAAATTTATATATATAAAGGGTTCACACTAATAGAACTTCAATTTATAGTGTCAATAATTAAATCTCTAGATATTTCATGTGTTACGATACATTAGTGAATAATCTTGGTAATTTTAATTTATGATAACTTGGGGATAAATTTTTTTTATATACTTATGCATGTATCATTTTTCTGTTCTATACTCTTTTTCATGTTTTCTATTGATGTATTTATTGTTATGATTTTCAAATATCTAATTTTTTATCACTAATACTAAATATCTTATTATTTTGTTCATAAATCACATGTTACATGTCACTCTAGTTTATTCACATTCTGTACATCATGATCACTCCTTTCATTTAATGTATGAACACTGGTTTTGATATTTAGTAAGAATAAATTTTTGTGAACCGATGAGTATTTTTTTAATGTTGATTTAGAATAATGTTTTCTTGATGTATTGTGTTCCATTTTTCATTAAATTAATCATGAAAAGATCCTATTTATATAACACTTAATAAAACAGTGTGTAAAAATAAGGGATTCCATATACATAAAGGTACCAATTTTATCATGTTATTTCCTTGGGGGATTTGATAATTCCTCCAAATTTTGGTTTTTATTCAGAACACTATTCATGTGAGAGTGGATTGTAACAATGTTATTGATTTCTTCTCCCATCAGTTTGGGAAACTCATTTAGTAAATCATCAAATTAAAATTCACATCAGATGTCTAATATGATCATCATATTTTATTCGATTTTCTAAAATAAAGGGAAAATTTAGGAGGAGTAATTTTTAAATGTTAAAAAAATGGGAATCTAAAAACATTAAGGGGATAATTTATAAATGACATGTATTTACTTAACTTATAAATTTCTATGGTTAAAGCTATGTAATCCAGGAGCAATGTCTAAATATATAGTCTTATGGGAATATTTTTTACCTTAATTATGGTTCGTAATGAGATTATAATGTTACCAATTAAAATTCCCTTCTAGTGTCAAAAAAGCTATGTGGGAAGGCCAATTTAATTCACCATGTGACGATCGAGTTAATATCAATGCACCCATTTTTGGATTATTACTTCTTAATACAGCTACGCTATAGCCATATTCACTTGTAGTATCAAGACATTGATTTATTTTCATATAATCCAATTGCACTATACTTTAATAAAATTTAGTCAATTTTATTATATTTATTCATATCCCTATATAATTTTCATAGTTTTCCCAGTCATAATATAAAAAATAAATAAATTATCCTCTGATTGAATATATGAAATCATCATTCAATATTATAATTTAATTCAGGATTTATTACACATAATGTAACCTATAATATAAAATATTTGAATACATTTAGGTAATTGTTTACCTTTCTTAACATGATAAAACTAGGTGTACATCTTCATTATTGAAAACATCTATAATATGCTCATAATATTCTATCATTCACAAAACATTATGGTATAACATGTGGAGGAACACATGTAAGGGGTTATCTATAAAGAGAAATAATGGAATAAACAAGTATTAACATGAAGAAATAATTATTGGTAAAAATCATGAATTTTAATGGAATATAAAAGGGATGAGAATCATAATCATGAAAAATGAGGCATGATATATCCTGATAAATTAAGGCATCATTAAGATATAGAAACAAAATTAAACACCATAATCAGAACTCATGTTTAACCACCATGAAATCAATATGTAATGTTCCCAGGATTACCTCTCATGCAACATATATATAATATCACATGACAATAATATTACCCAATGCATTGGAGAACTATATGGTAACATTCAAGGTATTAATATAATGTACATTAATAAGTTAACCACATATATCATATAACATAAAAACATAATTCATCAAATTTAATCTGATGATTAGTGATTATGGGTTACAAACTAGCAATTACCTAATAAATTATGAAAATGTAAGATTTTTTTATTACCCGTGTCTGCAAATGGGTATGAGTATACACCTCACAAATGATCGACATGAAATGCCACCATGACATTTTGAGGATGTAACAACATATATAATGATTCCTAAAATGGTTCATTGGGAGAAAATATGTCTCTCCTAAATAATAAAACAAAATTAAAAAAAAATAATGATATATATGAATATTATAAGACAATAAATGTTTGTAATTAATAGGTATAATACTTGTTGGGATCAAGAATAAAAACAATTAATTATCAAATTAAATGATTATTTCATCAAATTAATGCGGGTACATAATGAATCATAAGAGGAATTAATGGGAGATATAATTGATTCTGATCACATAGAAATAATCTAGGAAGTATGTGGAATATTAAAAAGAATACAACATCAATATTAATGTTATAACAACGTGACATTCATAAATTATGTTCATTAATAAATATGGGAAAGACATTATCCCATTCCATGAGATCATTATTCCGAAAGATCGGTAGGTGTTTCTTTTTATCATGAGGTACATTAGTAGGACTCTAGAGAGGGTAGGGAATATTTATGATATGATATAATGTTTATAGAGATGTTTTATTTAATCATGGGAGGGTTTTTATATGGAAATACTGGTGGGGATTTTATTATTTCCAAAACTTTGGGTTTCAACTCTCTATAATATGGTAATAAAAAAAATAAATCATTCCATAGGTTCTCCCATGGATACCTCCAAATTGGAGTGGTTTTCAATTTTTTTTACTCCAAGGGTTGAAAATAAAAATCTAATACCCTTATTGATGTGGGATTGAAAAATGTTTATTAATAATTGTTTTTAAAACCTTAAAATATAATATTACATCTGGGGTAATCATAAATAATTTATAAAATTAATACAACAAACATTGAAACACTTTAATTTATATAAGAAACATATATTTAGTCTTTTATACCCTTTTTATCATTTTTACATCATATTCGAAAAACAAAATATTTTTTGAAAATAAATTTAAAAATATATTAATTATTAACTTTTACAACATGAGTCAATATTATATAATAAATGATCAGTTTTTTGGACAATAATAAATATCAAACCATTATAAAAATTAATTTTTATTCATAAAAATTACATTATCATTTATATTTAATAAAAATTATTTAAAAATAATATATTATTAAAATATTATATATTTAAAAAACAATAATTATTCAAAGAATATTCCTTAATTGATATTTCATTTCACCCAAAAATAAAATTTGTGTTTTTTCGTATAAAATATGAAATCTTGTTTAGAGTAACAACAACAATGTTTAAATAGAATAATTATTATATTAAAAATATAATATAAATATACGTGTTAATAAGATATCAAAACTGTTACCTTTAATACAAAAAAAACAAATAGGGAATGGTTTTGAATGGTGTGATTTTCATGGGGTCGTTTAGTGTACACAATTTGGGCCATGATCTAGATGGGCATGAAATTCTCCAAAACACGATTTCACTCAAGCTGTAGTTTTTGTATCTCGAAAAGGACTATTTCACTTGATAATATTATTGAATATATCAACCTTAGATGAAGCTATAAATGTGATTTATAGGTTTCATCCTTATTGGTTGTGGCTATCACTTCCTTTGTCAGTGTCAATTGGATTTATTAAAACTCTATATTTATACTAACCATATGATCACTTTCTAGAGTAAATTCTATCAATTGTTGCAATTCATAATAAAATTTTATTCCAATGTTGATATAATTGAACAAAGAAGTTAATTTTTTTATAAATAACTAATATATAATTTGGAATTTAATTCAATCTTAAAGAGAATTTTATTTATAATTTTTTAGGTCATTATAGGGATAATAATTTACTCATGCTTCCTACCATGTTGGGACATTTTTTTTATTTCTTATAGGGTAATTAGAGTCTGGTTGGTGGTATCATTTAGAGTATGTTTAATAATTTTAATAATTACTTAGAGTTTTCTTGAATGGATTGGACATCTATCCATTTTTATATTATAATTAAATGTCGGTTGTTATATTTATTATTATTTTTTACTTATTAGTTTATTTGTTTAATTTTTTTCTAATCCCGAGGATATAGTCACCCTACCAATATATTGTATCATTTATATGTCTAGTATGTAGTATCAAGTGTATGGGGAGGTGTAATTGATTCCAAATGACCCACAAAGTCATGTTATTATTCAGTGAATTGAGTCCACAACATTACATTTTAAAATGATTCTCAATTGAAATTTCTAGAATTCTTAAATAAAATGTTTTTGTTATCAAAATTCATTTCAAATATAATTTTTTTTATCTTTTTCTATTATATTTTTTGGGTAAAGGATGGAATTTAATTTTAAATATTTTATTTTGAAATATTATCATTTTGGTTTTAAATGAAATAATTGTGTCTTGATGAATTTCTATACAATTTATGTTTTTTTATTTATAATATAAAATTTCTATAATAAAGGACCTATTTTTGTGAATATTTTATTAAATAAATTTTTATTTGATTTTAAATGTGTAAAATTTGGTTTCAAAGAAAAATAAATTAATCCTAAATGAATTTTTGTTTAATTTGAGGGTAATTTGATGTTGTTTCAACATGTAATCATGGCCATTATTGTAAATGAAAATATTCCAAATTTAACTATGGTTTTCTAGAATGTTTTTAAATATGGATTCTGTTTATGAATTTAATGTTAATTATAATATATATAATTTTTTGTTGAATATTTTAAAATCAATGTTAAATTTAATAATAAATATAATGTATTATTAGTATTTAAAAAAAATATTTAATAAAGATATATTATTTATAAAAATATTACGTAATTCGTTATTCAGGACGAAAAATATTATTTCTACCGAAATGAAATTTTATTACATTAGATGGAGTTATTTATAAAATTTTATTATGAAATAGGTAATTTAATTGGAAAAAATTATCTTTATTTTTTATTTTATTAAATTACAATTATTGTAGGGTTATATTTTGTTAAATTTTTTAACATATTTTAATATCAATATATAGTTATTATTAATGAATTCTTTAAAAATTTATATTATTTTCATATTCAAATTTTTCTATTGATTATATTAAAAAAACATTAGTCTAATTTGATTAGAAATAATAAAATTATGTTATTTAGAGTGAATTTACTATTAAATTTGTAATACATAAAAATTTATTTTTTGAATAACCATTTTTCATCGCATTTTCTGTGATAAATATTAACACATTTTGACCACATAATGACAATTAATGATGAAAAATGAAAAAATAATTAGAATACATAGTTCAATTAAATATTTCCCATTTATTTTTCATAATTGTGAATAGTAAATGTAGTATATAATTATCAATACTATGCAGGTAAATCAAGTAATTAAGGATAAAAAATATAATAATTTAATGTTTTGAAATTTATTTACAATTTTTTTAATTATATAGATTTATTTTGAGACCGTGAATTCTAAAAGCGCGTGATTATGTGGCCCAAAGTATCCAAAATGATCCATCGAAATATGTTATGTTTTAAATAGTGTGTGTGAGTGGTTTTCCGGAAAAAAGATGAATAAATCTTAATCATTTGACCAAATCAGAAATCTTTGGCAATTGTTTCATTCAGGATTGGCGGTTTCCCCTAGGCGCGAATTATTTATAGATCGCGCAGGCCTCTAGAGGGAAAACCAGATAATTTCATAACCGTAAATAAAATAATAAATTAAAGTTAACTTATTTTTTAAATACTTATAACTTACGAATGATGACACAGATTAAAACTCTAAGTCCACCGCCGATCTCATGATGGTATGCCTTCTTTTGGTAGATGCTAACATTGGCTGGTGTTAGCCAACTGTGGAAGTTAGTTTTTGGCCATAAATAAAATAATTATGTAACACTTATTTTATTATTAAAATACATAACTATTAAATGGTAACTTGGATTGAATATCTGAGACTACCATTATGTTTTTTGGGATGTGTTTCTCTGTGGAATAGCCTATCTTTAAGATGAGTAGGTCAAGGGTGATTGTTAATAATTTATTGAATTTTTTTAAAGGTATGTTCAGTAAACATGTGGGTGGAGTTTTCTAAATTTTGAACGAGTTATCAGATTAAAAATATCATGTAACCCTTGAATATGTAGCGCCAAGATTCTTTTAAGGGATTTTTCACATCGACTGTAGTAGGTCAAGTGAAAAAGTTTATTTTTGTGGACTTTTGAATGATTTATAAAATTACATGTTATGTTATTTGATTTCATTTTTTTTCTCCCATGGACAAGCGGAGTTAGGGGGACCGACAACATGTCAAACCATTAATGTGTTGACTCTCTATTTTTTTAACCATAGAATTTCAAATTTGGGAGGTTCATTAATGAAATAAACCTCATTAATTCTGTATGATGGACACACTCTTTCGTCTCTATTATTTATATTGAGCTTGGGGAGGGTTGTTGGAACAGATTCACCAAACAACGAAACTCTGGAAAAATACCTCGATACCAACCACGTGGAGGATAAGGCTGAATCTAGAATGCTGTGATGAACGCCATAGAATCCCTAACTGATGACAACAATGAAGGAGGTTTTGTTGATCATCATCAGTTGATGTCTTATCCATGTAGGGGGTTTATTTTGAAGTTGGCTTTGATGAATTATGTTTCTCTCCCGCTTGTTATCATGTAACGCGGAGGGTGTGAGACAAACGAACAAGGTCTAGACCCCCCTCAGATTTGTTCTTGATGTGATCTCTGGTGAATGATTTTTAACCCAATGACAACACAAAATAGATGGTCAGGCTATGATGGTAGTGGCGTGGGAAATCCGTAGGTGCATACGACACCAAGAATATACATAAGAGGATGTTCAGTGACCCGTGAAATAAACTGTCGGCGGGCCATGCTGGCGGTGGCCTACTGGGGTCGAAGGAGACTTGTGGCAACCGACAGTGGGCTATGCAAGGCGGTGCGAGATGGTGCGCTATAGTGGCAGAAGGTGGTCTGCCCCAGCCGGCTACATGGGATAAGTGTGGAGCCCACATCCAGCTGGCCGTGGTAGGAGGGTGCGGTGCGACCCGCGCCGAACCACGTTAGTAGAAGCTGGTCGGTAGAACGACCAACCACTGAATCACGACAGGGTATTGCACCACCAACTGGTTGAAATGACCCCACAACTATGTGTTAGTGAAGTTGGAGTAAGATTGATGAAGGCCGGCCTAGCGGGTTGGACACTCCCAATAGTTCATCCCAGACATGCTAGTGGAATGAGCTGGAGCCATGGCCAAATGGGCCCGCACGGGTGTCCAGACCCCCACCCAACTAGCCAGTCCAATCATCTCCGGGGCCCGTAAATAATTTGGGCTAACCACGACGGGCCGGAACTAGTGAACCAGGCTGACCCCCAGTGGGCCGAACCCGAGTGGGGTCAAGTAGCCCCTTGGAACCGTTGCATCAGGCCGGTCAGACCCAGTCAGACTCGGGCCAGACCCAACCGGTACACGAAAAATGAAATGCCCGTAACTGAAGAACCGGGTGACTATTTGACATGATTCCAGTTCCATTGAGACCCCGTTATGAGTAGTTGTCTGGTTGACATATTCTTGTGGGCCTGAACAATTTAGGTTGGACCGAGGTGTGACCACCCCCATTTCATAGAAAGAGGTGTATCTAACAGATCGAGCGAATGATCGATGTGTCATCTATGTAATAAGTACCCCTATGACAAGGAGGTCCATGGTAAGTATTCTAAGTTATTTTTGATGTATTTTAATGTGTGACATTGGATGGATTATACTAGAATCCAATGGGGCCCTTTTTACGAAAGTTCCCATATCTCACCGACCGGGTGTCCGATCAACGTGTCGTCTGTCACGTTGGGGACCCCTATGATGAGGCATTAGATTTGGTATGATTTTTGAAGGAATTAGTACGCGTTTAAATATGAATAATGTCCTGGGGACTGCATCTCCTAGAACCGTGTGGGCTATGAGCAGGAATATAGTGGTTGGTTGTAACGTGATGAAAGAACATTTATCCTATATGGGTCAGCATCTATCGATCCTGTGTGAGTTAGCACGTAGAGATCTTTTCTGGGTTAGTATCTATCGATCATGTGTGGGTCAACACCTAGAGATCATGTGTGGGTCAGCATTTATCGACCCTATGTGGGTATGTATAAGAGCCTATCGACATAATAAGATGATCTAGTTTTACCACTAATCATCTGTACTTATGTACTTATGTTATATACCAAGTGTGAGCTGAGTATTTTCCATTGTGGTACTTCTACCTTCATGGTGTTTCCTTTATCGTGATACCATTATTTTATACTCCCCTTGGGTACCAGTTGTGAAAATTTCTAAAAAGATAAAACCTTATGTTTCCTCATGGATGAGATGAGTATATTTTGATAAATTAGGTATAAGTATGGGCATATATCTATGTAGAGTTTTTGACTAATTATTTCCTTGTGATTGATGAATTTCATTTTGTTTTTTCCTTTTTTGAACTGTAGGAGACCTTTGAGTGTCTCGGGGTCTCTAATGAGTATTGTTTTAATAACCACTACACTGGCTTTACCCACACCTTAGTATCTCTTCTGCAGATGACGAGTAACTCAACAGAGACTTGAGGAAGCCAGGACCAGTTGGTACATGAATGAGATAGGATGACGTAGAGTGCAGTGGATAAGACTTGTACATACCCATCAGATAGGATCCTCTATGGATGATCTAGGAGGTGTTTTCACTTAATTGTTGTACTTGTAGTTTTCACTTGGACTTGTATTCTATCCCCTTCACTTTTAATACACTATTTACTACAATCGTTTACATCGTGGTTACTTCATGTTGTGTTCTTTGTTTGGTTGTTTATACAGGTTTAATGGAAATTTCTTCCTGTTATAGGGTTATTCCTTTTTAGTGCTAGTTGCTAGCCCCTGGCTTATGGAAGGCGGGTTTGGGTAGTCATGGAACGTGCCCTGGGGGACAAGTCGTGACAAAGTGGAATCAAAGGAGTCAGTTCAACCAAATAACTATGACTCTCATATTTTAAGTAGAGTATTACTGTTATTTGTTTTTATTGTGGTTTTCAGTTGGGGTAGTTCGGTGTTGGTGTGGCGACCGACGTATCCATAAACTAAGAAAACGAATTCTTATTTTCGACTTAGTGCACGAAAACACTAATTCTGTGTGTTTGGGAATGGTTTTTATTTTGTTTCATCGGAGTCATCTCACAAGGTATAACATAGTGATTTTGGTGCACCTATTCCATATTTGGATGTCACTATGTTGACATCCGTCATGGATTCCTGGGAGAGTACACAATGACAGGCCCCTGAGCGACCCTGTGTGGATCAACATTCTAGTGACCCTGTATGAATCTACATCGAGTGATCTGATGTGGTTCAGCACCGAAAAATCATGTGTTGATTAGCAATAGATTCTACCAGTGTACTATGCATGCTAAATGAGCATGTTGCATGAGTTCGAGTGGTAGAGGCCTCTAAGGATTCTAGGTGAGACAGATGACCAGGAAACATAGAACTTGATGGAGAATATGGCATGAGTTTTCCACCTTGTTTGGACAATAGAATATCAGATTGTGATCCAAACTTCTAGACTTTATCAGTGTGTGACCATGAGGTTGGTCCTCTTGGTTATGATGCATCAGTACATTGAACGTTACCCAATATGGGACCTTTGGGTACTGTGCCAGCTATATCACTACCTATTGGTCTACATTTTCCAATGGTGGAACTAGTAGAGGAAACATGTTGGCTTAGATCCTTACACATGTTTTAGCATTAGATACATCCACGGTTCTTTGGAAATCCTAACTCACATGTCGATAAGGACAATATTGTGGAAGTGGCTGTGTTTCTCTTATGAAAGGGCACCATTCAATCAGATGGTGTTCCCAGCAGAGAATCTTCTACGTGGCTTAGCAGGATGATGACATGGTTTAGATTACCCCTGATCTTGCGAAGAGGTTACTTTTATGTGGACAAGAATGAGAACCTATCTTAGTGAAGGGGGACTATTTCCATAAAATGATAAAGTGTGAGTTTTACCTAGAGATTCTACAGCTTTGGCAGGATGACATATCAATAGTTGAGTAGTCATCAAGGCATACGGACCATCCCAGTTATGCAATGAATATAGTATGGTCAGCGCATCAGGGCTCAGTCCTACGATTGAGGTGTGTTTTGGGACATCTGATACAACACTATTCTTCTATGCATTCTTACTTATGATAGGTTGATATAGAAAAGCATTATGTTTGAATGTGTTTTGGATGAGTGGATATAGTTGGTGAATGTTAGCAGTGGGAAAGAAGGAAACTAATGCCAGTCTCACAAACATTGGTGTGTAAAATGATTCCGGAATGGGAAGTGATATGGATGTATAAATATATAGAAAACATACATGGAAGTGGAGTTATGAGAGAATCATGAGGTGGTATACATTTTGACATGTTACAACCACCACCTGAATGTTGTCCCCACTAGGATCGAAGAGCTGGATGATATGGGAAGGAAGTAGCTGCATGTAGTCAAGGAGTGTGGCCTAAAGGCTCAAGGAATTATTCAAGGTAATGTATGTGTCTACTTTTAGCTGCCATATTAATAGACATAGGTACCAATAATTATTTCTTTCTTTGATTCTTATTCAAGACATATTGTTTCGGATTAAACCGATTACTTGGCCCTTATGTCGGGAGAATCCTTTCAGAGTATACTCAATAATCACACGTATTCTGACAATGTGATATGACCCTTGAGGTGAGAGTTTTGGTTGGAAACTCTTGGGGGTAGCGTCGAGGCCTTACCACATTAGTTTGGCGATGGACTGGACATCCATAGTTCATACTCAGATTGACTGTTTTAGGCAAAAAGGATGTAGTATATCTATAAAATTGGAATGGGGTTTTCCATTGTCGGTGAAAAAGGAAACCCAATCTGCACATGATAAACTGGTGCACAGGAGGGTGCAGGTAATCACTATTGATTTGGCCATCCTTACCCTCATCGAAGCATTATTTTTGAGTTTTCAGTTCCCAACAGTAGTGGTAATGTGTGGGGACATATTTTTAAAAAATGATTCTAGGATTACCTCTATGAATGGAGAGGGACTTGTATATTAGCTAGGTAATACAGAAGATATTTACCTGACTTCTCCAGTGTAGAGACACCCTTTTCAACATTGATGAAGACCGATGAACCATTCTTGTGGACATAAACATTTTAGTAGAGAATTCAAGATCTGAGACAAATTATGACAAGTTCCCCGTTCTTGAGGTTAACAGAAAAGGGTGTTGGGTATGTAGTCTATTGTGATGTATGAGGGACTAGAATAGTTAATTTCCATATACAAGAGTGGGCAGTGATTTCATATGGATCATGGAGGTTGAGACAGCTTGAGAAGAACTACTCTAACAATGACCTGGAGTTAGTAGTAGTGGCCTTTGTGCTGAACATGTGGTGACACTTCATAATGGTTGAACAATTTACTTTCTTATCTGATCACAATAGTCCTAGGTATATATACTCATAGAAGGGACTGAACATGAGACTACAACAATGGATAGAGTTCCTATGGGACTATAACATTGAGATAGTCTTCAACATTGGGAATGAGAACATGGTAAAAAATGATCTCAACATGAGGTCTGGTCTACATCTACTGAGTGATGAATCAATGAAAATAGTCGTGTTACAGATATACTTCATGCACAAAGATGGAGAAGCTTACCTCTAGTATTTGACTATCACTCCCCCAATTATTTAGTGAGTTTAGGAGGCACAGCTTGGGGAAATTGACTGCAAGTCCTGACATACAATGATATCCTTATGATGGTCTTTAGAAGGATTTCTTGAAGGTTGAGGGCACACCGTTCTCTTTAGAGGATTCCGCAGGTACTACTGACGCTTCGGGGGGAGGTCTTGATGGTGTTCCATAAATTCCCTTTGATAGTATATCGTGGAGTGGTGAAGATGTACTAGGAACTCCAGTATCTGTTGTGGAGGCCAGGGATGAAGGAATCAATGGAAGGGTTTGTATCATGATGCCTCAATTGTTAATATGTGTAGACTATATAGAGCCAGCAGAAGACTTATGCTAATAAAAGATAGAAACCCTCGGAGTCTAAGGAGGGATTCCATGTCTTCCTACTAGTCTCACTCCGATGAGGATTGTAGAGTATTTCCAAGGATGAAAAGCTATCTCTGAGGTCCGTCAGACCATTCTATATTCTCATCAGAGTGGATGAGGTGGTATACCATCTATCTCTTCTCCAATAGAGGCATTAGGTGCATAATGTTTTCAATGTCTCGCATCTTAGGAGAGGTGTGAATGATCCATTTCACGATATCGACTAGGGAGAGTTTGACATTGATGATGGGAATACTTTTAATGAGTTATTAATGGAGATAGTAGATTTATAGGGCAGTGACCTTCACGAATGATCGATCCCTTGGGTGTGAGTTTGGTGGAATCACATGAACCTTCAGAAGAAAACATGGGAGTGGAAGTCTTAGATTCATGCTCAGTACCCTAATTTGTTTTATTTCAAATATTTTGGCTTTGTTTGAGGAAAATCCATATGGTGAGGTGAATGTAATTTCCCTAAATTTCTTTATTATTTTTTAATTGTATGTAAATATTTTGGGACAGAATAATCTGACAGTGCATGATTATGAGGCCCTGAGAGCCCATAATGATCTGTAAAAAATGTTAACATTAAAATAGTGAAAAATAGTGGTTTTCCTAAAAAAGTGGAATAAATCTAATATGGGTGATCCGATCAGAAATCTAAGGGCACCATTGCATTCAAGATAACATCTTTAACCTTGGCACGACTTAAGTTTAGTCGGCACAGGCCTTTGGTGAGAAACCCTGAAAAAGGCATAACCGTAAATAAAATAATTAAATATGGATACATTATTTTTCAAATTCCTATAACTAATGAATGGTGACTCAGATTAAAAATCTGACACCAATACTGAGCTCGTGATGGTATGCTTTATTTAGGAAGATGCTAACATTGACCAGTCTGGGCCAACTATGGATGTTAGATTTTGGACCTAAATAAAATAACAATGTAATAATTATTTTATTGTAAAATTCCATAATGTCTAAACGGTAACTCGGATTGATTATCTGAGAGTATCGTTGAGTTTTTTGGCATATTTTTCCCTTAGGAAAATTATAACCTTGACCGATGTGGGTTTAAGGTGATGTTAATAATTTGTTGAACTTTTTTAAATGTATGTCCAGTAAACGCATGGGTGGTGTTTTCTAACTTTTGAACTAGTGCTCGGATTAAAAAAATAAGGGTACCGTTGAATATGATGAATAGTGATTTGCATAAGAGAGGAATTACATCGACTATAGTAGGTCGGGTGAAAATGTTAATTTTTGCATCATTTGAAAGATTAATAAAATAACATGATATGATATTTTATTTATTTTTCTTTTCTCTAATGGATGACCAGTGGTAGCGGGACCAAAGGTAGGTCAAGACATTAATGACATATCTCTCAATTGTTTGTAAATGCATCATTGGTAATTTGGGAGGTTCATTAATTAAATTAACCTCATTAATTATTCATGTAGGACACACACTTTCTCATCTCCTTTTTATATAGACCTCAAGAAGGGGTGTTGAAACGACTTCACCAAGTGACAAAGCTCTGGAAAAATACCATGACACCAACCCCTAGGAGAACTATACAGTATTCAACAAGCGGTGAAGAATGACACTGAATCACTAACTGACGAAAAAGACAAATGAGGTTCCATCGATCATCGACACTGGGCATCTGATCCTGTTAGGGGGGTTTATTTTGAGGTTTTCATTGATGAATTCAATTTTATCCTGCTAGTTAGAATGTAATGTGGAGGACGTTGGACAAATGAATAAGGCTCATACACACCGCCACTTCATTCATGATGTGATCATTGGGGAACAATTTCCAACATGACGACAATAAGAAATAGCGGGTCACGCTATGACATTGGTAGGACGTGAGAGCCGTATGTGCAGATGACACCAAGAATGGACACTAGAGCCCATCTGGTGACCCGCAGAAGAAACCACTAGCACGCCATGATGGAAGGGGATGGCGGGGGTCAGAGGAGACCCATGGAAACTGACCACGTGCGGTGGAAGGTGGTATGTGAGTGTATTCCGCGGTGGCCAAAGATGGCCGACCCTAGCTCACCACACAGGACAAGGGCGACGCCTGCACTTATCAGGTCACAACATGAGGTGGCGACATGGCCCACACAGCTCCGTGTTTGTAGAAGCTGTTTGGTCGAACAGATGACCATTGAATAGTGTTGGGGAAATGCCCCACCATCTGGTTGAAATGGCCGCACAACTGTGGGGCCAGTGGGATTCAACTGTCCGACATCAGGCAGACCAATCCAAACCCAGGTCAGCCGAGTGGGCCGGACCCGCTGCCCAACAGACCAATGCTGGTGGGCTGAGCCCTACCCGATGACTTGGGCCAACCACGACTTGGGCCTCTGATCAAGTCGGGCCGACACTAATGGGCTCATACCAGTGAATCGGGTCGACCCCACTATGGGCCATAATCCAAGCAGCGTCAATTATACCCTAGGACCGGTTGTTTCGGGCCGATTTGACCGAGTCTATCCAGGCCCAGACCCCACTGATACCCGAATAAAAGTACACATGTAATTGATGAACCATGTGTTTTTTTGACATGCCGTTAGTGGAATTGGGACCCCTTTTAGGAATGTTTTACCTTTGTCATATTATGGTTGTATTAACCTAGCCGGGCCGGACCTAGGTGTGATCACCCCCGTTTTACATAAAGGGGTGAAACTAAAAGACCAAGCATCCAATCGATTCCCCATTTATGGAATAAGGACCCTTGTGACAAGGTGGCCCTTTGAAGATAATCTAAGTGAATTTTGATGGAGTTTGATGTTTGGACAATCATGGATCATATTTGAATCCAACCGGGATCTTTTTATATAAGTACCCATATCTTACAGACAGGGCATCCGATCAACGCTCTATCTGTCAAGTTGGGACCCCTATGATGGGGCTATCCTTTGGTTATGATTTTTGCAGGACATGGTACATGTTTAAATACGAACGATGGCTTGAGGAGCATTTCCTGAAACCATGCAGGCTATTAGTGGGAGTCTAGTGGCTTGCTGTAATGTGAAAAAAATAGTTGATCCTATGTGGGTCAACATCTTTCAATCATGTGTGGTTCAGCACTTAGCAATCATGTGTGGCTTAGTATTAATAAATATTTTGTGGGTCAGTGCATTGTGATCTTGTGTCAGTTATCATCTATCAGTCCAATGCGGGTCAGCTGCAGAGCCTCTCATCAGAATAAGATGATATTGTTTTATGACTAATCATCTATACTACTATAATTAAGGTATATACCTAGAGTGAGATATGTAATTAAAATTGTGTAATTTAACCATTGTGGGGTTACCTTCATGGTTTTACCTTTGTGGTATACTCCCCTCATTGATTAGTTGTAAAAATTGATTTAAAGTTCAGGCATTTCGTTTCCATAGGGATGAGAGAAGTATATTTTGATAACTTAGGTATATGTATGGGAATATATCATAGTAGAGTTGTTGACTACTTTATGATTTGTGATTGTGGCATTTTTTATGGTTTTTTCTTCTTGGAACTCTGGGAGACCTCCGGGGGTATCAGGATCCCTACTGTGTATTGTTATACTGACCCCTACATGGGCTTCACCCGTACCTTATTGTGCCTTCTGCAAGCAATGAGAATATGGGATGAGACTTGGGGGAGCTAGGAACATGTGGTATACAGAGGAGACAAGATGATATAGAGGGTTCTGGAGATGATCTATACCCACTCTTCCTCTATGATCCTTGGTGGATGACCCATGAGCTATTTTATATATTCAATTGTACTTTTACTTATCAAGTGGGCTTTTATTCCAACCCCTTTACATTCATAATTATTTTTACTATAGCTGTTTACATTAGGGTTTCTTCTTGTAGTGTCCACGGTTTGTGTGTTTGTAAATTTTTAAAATCAATGCCTTCCCGTTAGAGGGATATTCCTTTTCAGTGCTAGTCACCAACCCCTGACCTATGGAAGGTAGGCTTGGGGTTGTTACAGCACGGGCACCAGGGGACGGGTCGTGACAAATAAAGACTGACAAATTACTCTATCCCATTTTATTATCATATTGGAATAGTGGTGTTTATCCACATCACCCCATTCCTTAAAAATATGTAAATTTTTTGTCCCGTATTTCATTGATTTTTACTTTTATTATATAAAATTGAATGATAATGAAAACAAGGCACCATTATTTAATTATGTAAAAATGTTTTCTACAAATAGGAAAAAATTAAAAAAAATTATAAATATTTATTTTAAATAATATGTTTATTTATTATCATTTTATATTTATTTATAATTTTTATTTACAAAAATATTTATCAATTTTTTTTATAAATTTATACCTTGTACTTATTCAAATAATGTAAGATTAAATTGAAGGATTCAAGAAATAATAAAATTAATATAACTTGATTAAATTAATTAGTTACATAAATTATATATGTATATATATATCATTTTATGAACTTTTTAATGTATTATATTGTAATTCAATCACTTTCATGTTGTTTAGAATGTCTAATTAAATGTATAGTTCCAAAACATACATTACTGATATTTTTGAACAAATGCTATTTTGCTAAATGATTTATAATTAATATTAAAAAATATAATCAATAGTTATATTTTTATATGGTCAAAAATAACATATGTGGTTAGTTTATGGATGAATTCTCCTTTTAAAATAACTATCATAACCCCAGATGAGTAACCAACTCCATTATATCGGTAATCACCAAAAGGGTTATCAAAGAGATAAAAGAATTAGATAACGGTAAAAACATCACCTCATCATGTAAAAAAAATTTATGGAAGTATTTTGACATTGGATCATTTCATATTCCTATTATATCAATTTTTATCTACTTAATCTTCAAATTTATTTTATATAAATTTAATACCTTTTGATGTTCCTTGATTTCACCTCCCATCCCATATTATATGAAACCAAAATGTCACTTTTTTCACTCTAAAACCCCACTTCGATAGCTCAATACCTATTAAAATACATTCCTATAATACCCCAATGTTCTATCGGCCTCGTATTATTTAGAGTACTCTCTTAGGAATGATTTTGTTTCCATCCTAAAGATTTTGTCTAAATAAGTGGTATATTTCTTAAGCAATGGGTTGTTATTTATTTATTCTTAATTTACCTTAAAATATTCTCCATATTTGATGAAATAATTACACCATTATCTTCCATTTAATGATTTTTTTAACTGAGTAACCTATATCCATATTTAATTAATTAAAATTTGAAATAAATCCACTGATCATGTTTACAATGACATACCACCCCATAAATTGATGTGAAATTCCATCCAGTAATACCTCTAATGTATGGTTATAACCATAATATTAATGAATATACATGATATTAATGGAATATTTATGAATATATAAATTAAATATATAATCATATTTTCTTCGTATCAATTAATTGGGAAATTATACACACATTCATGTGTTCATGTGGATTACCGCCTCCATGGAGCGATCTGTTACGATATTCTTCATTGAATCACATGGCTAGTATATATTGTTATATTTAAATAAATAATATTATATTTATGACCTTCTTAAAAATATTTCAAGTTAAAATAATACTTCTATTATTTATATCATGATCATTCCAAAATGTAAGCGTTACGTATGCATACATATTGCCTACCATCTCCATGATTGTAACAAAGCTCATTTTATAGAACCATCATTCATGGATTGTTTTAAAAATATATTTACTTTTTAAATAAAAAATTTATATAATATTTTTTCTTATTTGTATGATGGAATTATGACCTCATTGACCATTGTCAAACTACAAAATTCTTTTTGGAGACTTGATCCAACTATCCTCTAAACTTCTAAGACGGGCATGAAGGATTATGTAACTAAAAATAAGATAGTAATAAATAATTTAAAAGGAAAAATAAACATAAAAGGGTAAATATATGGTAAATAATTATCATAATTAAATTCTTAATTATGATAATGATCATATGTATGTTTCTAGTCTCTACGTATGTGACACCATACATTAAAACCCTTTTATTAAATAATTAGTTTTAGAATCATTTATTCCACATCCAAATAATATATATTAATTTATTGATTTATTATATTGAATAATAACAGGTATTTTTTGTCTCTATTTATGTTTTTATATATTTTCCAAAAGTAATAATATTATATATTATATTAATAATTTCTGATTTTCATTACGAAACACAAAAAATATTATATTTTAATGTAAAATATATCAAAAACTTTTTCCATTTCAATAAACATTTTTTGAAATTCTAAAAACATTATTAGAATACGAATTTCATTACATGAGTAAAAAAGAACTTACTTCAGTATCCCATATATGATTTCAAAATTATTACATTTAAATATATACAATGTGGTAAATTCCCAAATGATCGATCATTTAAGCAGGATTTTAGAATCATATACATGAATTATACCCATTCAAAGATCCCTTATTCAAATCCTATAAAAAAAATCAAAATATGTATGGGCTCATATTAATTTTAAGGGTGAAATAAATAGGATTATATAATTAATCAATTAAAAATTATCTATATTACATAGTAAATAACTGTACTAAAAAGCTATTTAATTAATATGACTGCATGAATTGACGCAACATAATTAATATTACATAGAAAGTAACTGGAAAGATATGTTATTTAATCAATAATATGAGAACTAAATTCATCCGTAGTTAATATAATTATATAAATATAATGTATAATAATAACAACATAATTCACAATGAATAAAATACATAACTATTGAATTCAGTGTTCTTATGCATTGTGATTCCTCTACTATCAATACCTTTTCAAATACAGTTTTAACTATCAGTATAAAGCCATTTTTTGTTCAATTGACATTTCTCATGATACATAATTATATTTTAAAGTAATATATAATACTAGGACCCAAAAATCATTACATGTAAAAAGAAATCATAATATATATAATAATGATTTTTGTTCATAATTCAATTTTATATATCAATTATATGTATTTAGTAACAAATATAGATTTATCAATATTATTCTTATTAATCAAATGAAAATGAATGTAAACACCATAATGGTAAATTGTAAAAATTATATATAATAATAATATAAATAATTCAATAATATGAAAATATAGGATAAATATTTTATGTAATATAAACGATCACAAGAAATTGATTTTTTCAGGAGAAATTTATTAATTCTAAAATAATGTGACATTGTTCACTAACTTATATGACCTTTTAATTTTCATTTTAAATAAAATTTGATGAAATAATTAAAATTGATACATTAAATATGATGAAGTATGAATGAATAATTATAATACATGTTAAAGGGTATTTATAAACACAATATTAATGTTTGTTGGTGTATAACAATATAATATGCATCAATGAAGGGATATTGAGATAAAGGCCCTTACGTCTGGATTCTTTATAGTTGAACAGGATTTAAACTCCTATAATGTTTTTTAAATTGTGATAAACAAAATTTAATGAACCAAAATATCATTTGAAATATAATATATAATATTTTTATAACATCTTATCACACTTCGATTAATTGTTTTTCATTATTTTCATTTTTTCTTGAGTCAATCGTCTTATTTTATAATGAAAGTATCTTCACCAATGATCTGGATTGATCATATATTATATTGTTATAAAATATATATAATAAATATAGCCACATATATTTATTCCAAATATACTTTTAAATCCAAT
The DNA here is from genome assembly GCA_963277665.1 of Viscum album. Lineage (NCBI taxonomy): Eukaryota > Viridiplantae > Streptophyta > Magnoliopsida > Santalales > Viscaceae > Viscum > Viscum album. Next base: position 1,677,090,201 of record OY728161.1, on the reverse strand, counting down.
CATCATAGAATTTATAGAAATGAATAATTTTGTGATCATAAAGACGGTAGGTCGTACCTGTGCAAGAGTGATGATTCCATTTTTCAATAATCATTTTGAAAAGAAGGAAAGAAATGTTATATCATTAAATATTTATCATAATTTAATAAATAAAATAATATATCATTAAATATAGTTATATATATCTTGCATGATGCATGTTGATTTAAATAGAGTAACATCACTTAGTGAAGGCGGTAGTCCACAAGTACACATATGATGTTTCCAATAATTATTTTCATAAAAAAATGATATATTTTATTTTCAAATTAAATGTTTGTAATGAATATAATATTTATTTCATGTATATTATATATAATTTCTATATTGATCCTTATATCCATCCATGTTAAACATTAGTAAAATATGAACCACCTCGCTTTATAAGGAAGTTGTCTAAATTACACACGAGGGACCATATCATATCTCCTATGCAATAGAAAAACATTATATATAATATAATAACTCCATTAATATAAATATTTTATTAATATATTATAAATTCTTTATATAAATCATCATACCCAACCATGGGATGTGGTAATTGAGAAAAATGATAGTGGATCATAAGGTGTTTGTCCATTATACACATGAATGATTATTTGCTAACACATTTGATAGAAGTGGAAATGGTTTAAAGTAATTAACTTATCATAAAAGATTTAAATAAATGGAATTTAATTATGTTATATAACACCATGGTTCAATGTAAATTTGATGAATTTTAGAATGAAATAAAATTAACTACTTTTCAAATAATGTTAACTATTTTTGGGAATCATCATTATGGTTTCACCTAAATCCATCCCATGATGCATTTATTCAAGAAAAAAGAATATTTGATGACGTTAGAGAGCTGGATATGTAACTGTTTTTATGTATTTTCATAAAATAAAGGGTAGAATGTGTGAATAAAATAGGGGAGGGTGGCATTTTATAATGGCGATTAGTGGCATAGTTGTAATGTTTAAAATAAAAAATGTATACCCACTATTTTCACATTCCAAAAATGATAAAAATATATTATAATCTAGAAATAGATTTTATTTGGTACAAATATTTTATTAATATATATTTTAGATATGTTTTATCTTATTTTATCCTTTACCTATTTAGTGTAACCACATGTAAATCCATTTTATCCATAATCATGGAAATGAGTTTTTACTATATCACTAATCATTTTAGTAAAAAATTAAACTAAACATATTTGATATAATAAATTGTTATTATTAAAAATATTGAATCCATTTTACAAAATCAAATAAATGAATTTAATATTTTAATTTTAAAGTTAATATCACAGTTACTTCGTGAATGTGGGTTTACATATTAAAAACCATCAGATGGTTACAATGTTTTTATATTCAAATTCAATAGGAAAAGGATTCAAATGAACATAATTAGGTTAATATATATATAATGGAAATAATTTTTCATTAATACCAATAAAAAATATAATTTTAATTTATAAAAAAATTAATGGAAAAGGTATTTTTCCATTAAAAACAAGAATTTTCAACTATTTTCTAAAATATTAATTATTAAAAAACCTGAAAATCTCACTCGAAGAAATTTTCTGAAATAATGAATTTAATAATTATGTTAATTTTGTAATTTTTTTTAAATTTGTGAAGAATAAATTTTATATTATGGGGGAAAAGGGAGACGAAACTATATTTTAGATTAAAAAACATTTTTCAAAAAATATTTCTTTTCCATTTAAATTATTATTTTTTCATTTATAATCCATATATAAACATAATATTAATTATTTAATTTTTAAAATGATTACCCCTCAAATTTAATGTCAATGTATACTATATTTCATATCACTTTATCTCAATGTTTCATATTCCACATGCCATCAAAGAGATTAATTTTAATGACATATATTTTGTGGACTATTTTGAGCTTGGTGTTGCATGTCCTATATAATACCGAAAAATTATATTATTTTAGTATTTTTGTGTGTTACATTATCACCATTTTAAATAAATTTCATCTTTGTAGTTTTGACATGATAATGTTTGTCTTGGTTTTTACATTTCAAAATACCACTGTTGAAAACACAATATCATAGAAGGTAAATAAAATATCTTCCTAAGAAAAGAGTAATTGATTATAGAGGTCGTATGAAATGAAAAATAAATTTCTACAAAGATTATAACATAGTTGGAAAGTGAAAACATGGAAATAAAATATAAAACAAACCACCTATTACTAACGGAGGGTGTTAGAGAACATGGTTAATGGGAAGATAATGACTTCAAATTCATAAACCAAAGGTGTGAAAAAGGTCATTAATATCATAAAAATGATGATTACATGACATTTTTCTTCAAGATAAATTTACATGATTTGTGGAATTCATTAAACATGTAATAATATAAGGATATATACTTGTTTTATATTTTTTTATAGAAAATATTTCATCATTTGGTTTTACATCGCTCAATTTCTACTTCATCACTATCTCTACGAAGTGAATATCCAGTAATTTATTTTTTTATGTATTGAACACTAAAATGAAAATTTAATCCTTCATAAGATACTTAAAATTGTAACATGATATTATTCATGCCATTCCAAAAACCCAATTTTTTTTGAATGATTTACCATATAACACTCAATGTTCATCCCAATCGCTTTAAAAATAGTAAAATATAATGATAACTGTAAATATGTCTTACCACACTTGGATAGAGGTTTAATTATTCAAATATAAATTCTTATAATATATAACATTTCTATCATCCCATAATTTAAAATACATGAATGCCTTTATCATTATAAAACATTAATGATTTTAAAAAAAATAAAATTTCATGCTGTCGAATATAATCTCTATAACTAAACTTATAGTGTACTCTAGAAAAATAAAATAAACCATAAAATAAAAAACCAATTTCACGTTATCCAATAATATATCTTAATAATTTTATTTTAATAATTATATCAAAATATTGAACATATGAGGTTTTATCTATTTTTAGTCATTTTTTTACCGAAATATTAACGTTACATGGAATAAAATTTAATTGTACCGTTCAAAAAATGAATTCAAATATTTTAAAAAAAATTGTAGTATAATCCTTATATATTTATTCAATGTAATAATTAGAATATAATCAATAAATATTTGTCAAAATATATTTATTTGATGAAAATAAAAAAAAATCCTTCTTCTTCATTTGTATCAAAATCATATGCTTTACCTTGAACCTATAGCTTCCTCTAAGGATATTCCCTTGATTCTTGGGTAGTTCATTTCCACATTACCCTATCTCCATATAGTGGATGAATAGAAAATAAGAAATTTATTTTGTTCCCATCAAATCATGATCATGGTGGTTTTTCTCTCCACACATATATAATACTCACATTCCATTCAAGAATCTATCAGGGTGTTTCATTCCTTAATTATCATGTATGGGTAAAATCTTCATTACCTTATTACCTTTATCAAATTTTTATCTAACATACACTTATTCTAATTCATCCCTTATTGGACATATGAACAGAACATTTCATTCTATTCCTTGATATCACATAAAACTATTTCACCACATGATGAAATTTTTTTAGAGAAAGTTCCCTTCAAAGAAATGGCTAATTACCTTTATATATTTAGTCAATATTTTACTCATTGTTGTCTAATTCAATAAATACCTATATGTCTTTGTAATGGTTTCTTCTTGAACTAAATGGAACGCTTCTTCTGTTTTTATTGTGCTAAGGAACTGACTTTTTATTTTAGTTGTTTTTTTTTCTCGAGGGAAATAGTTTTTGATGCATGTATCCTTAGAGGATTTTGATTCCTAGTGTTCTATTTTATTTTCCTCCTTAGTTTTATTGATTAAAACCCAGCACTAATTCGTATCACCATCGAGACAACAAACTACAAGTGTATCATTTTCCTATTCACCAAATCCCAAGGCTATAAATAAATTTCCCATAGAAATTATCTATTTTTTGGATAAAACTAGATTAGAATTCTCACCAAATGTCAGTATATTCTAACATATAATGTATTCCATCATACAATAATATTACTTTAGTACATGTTACTCCATCAATGAAATTTTATTTTCTATCACCTGATTATGCTGCCCAAAATGTCTATAATTTACACAGTTTCATTACCAGAATTATTAGGATCTAGAAATAAAGACACCTCAATAATGTAAATTGGTGTTGATATCCTTATTCCATCAAAGAGATATTTCTAAAAAAATTGTAATAAACAGGTTTATCATAGAATATTAATAATTTTAAATCATAACTTATAATTACAAATATGGTGTAACAAATAGTATAAATCAATATTTATGAATTGTTTATATCAGAATCATGAAATAAATTTCTTGGGTGATATATTTTTTTCAAATATAGTATAACAGTTTGTTAAGAAAATATGAATTATCCATATCCCTAGTGAGTGTCAAACAAAGTGCACAGTAAGGACCATTTTTGTGCACTATTAGATGACAAGGATAAGATAAATGTTACATTTTCAATAATATAATACCTATGTGCCACTCATATAGAACCAAGTCCACATGTAGTTACTAGAAAATAATGCATTCATTGGAAAAACCAGATAATATATTCCTCACTAAAACATAATGAGTTTCTTATATTTTTATCATCAAATATTTTCATCTTGTTGTGATCCTTAATATATGTTTTGAAAAATCCAATTCCAATAGCTTATAAAAAACATCCTTTGATACCAACTATTATAACCCTAACTTCAATAGCCAAAATTAAGTGTCAGGTTTATTAGATTGGAATTGATAAAAAAGGTAGAGATACTAAAGGACAGATCATAAAATTATTTTTTGGAAAAAATATACAAAAAAAATACCCATTATACATAGTAATACAATAAAAAAATAATAAACTACATTATAAGGTGAACTGATCATTTTAAAACCCTTTAAAATGTGTCTTCTTCATATCTTATGGAATGGATACATAAAAGGGTTGGATCAATTATATAAGGATTAATCAATATTAGAAGGTAAATATCTGAACAAACTTTTCATTTGATCCATAATTTGAATATTAAACTCATCCAAAGAAAATATCATATCAAAAATATCATTGATAATTATAATTAATGAATTCTTAATGAAGGAAATTCTTAAATAATGAATTTTATATTTTTGGGAATCATGATACCACTACTTTCATGACCTCGTAGATGACACATTAAACTATATATAGAAACTCATTTCTTTTGGATATTTGATTTGTCTCATGAGACATACATATGTATCAAGTGGGTATAAAATACTATTGACCAATCACCCCTATAGTTCCATAAATTTCCCCCAATATCTAATAATAAATATAGTTCATTAATTAGTATTCTATATCATCAAATTCCATTATTAATTAAAGAATACACATTAATTTATATTTTACCAATAAATAAAAAATAATTCAAAGTAAACACCATATTTTTAAATGGTATCAAATTTAGGAAATAATCATATCCATCATTCGATGATATGGATATTTATGATAAATGAAATATCATCATGTAAAATTTATTCTTTAAATAAACATTAAATATCCAAAAAATAATGTCACATTGGTCAATAAAATTTACCACATGGTATTTTTAAATTGAAATCACCTTTTATAGTATAATTCAATTTAAAACATAAAATATCATGATCAATAAATAAATATTGACATGACATGTCTTGTGGGTTAATTTAAACAACATAATAGTAATTAGGTCCATGCCATTACATTATTCCTTAATGAAGGAAAATTGAGACGAAGTCACTTAAATCATATTTCCTATTGATTGATCATGATTGGACCACATCTATAGTGGGATTAAAGGTTATATAATATTATAACAGAACTATATAAATATTCATAATTCCAAATATATTCATTTTTTAAAATTTTATCACCATTTTTTTAATATCCATTCATAATTTTGAATGCTTTAAGTGTTAATATCCTTATATTCCCATGAATTATTATAAAATATTGTTTGTTTTCATTCCAATATTATAGATTTTAGGGACCATGTTAGATATATAAAAACATAAAAAATATTCATTTTTTTATTAGAGTAATTTTTTTAAATGGATAAACTATTTCACTTTGTAAAAGTCATGGAAAATTTGATGCTTCTTTGTTCATTTTTATTTCATAAATATTAGTAGTTTCATGGTAAACTATGATGAATGACTTGAATGAAAGGAGGAGTTCCAATATTATTTATGTTTGATTAAAAATAATAAAAAAACTAGAATATATAGAAGTTATTGTATTTTCTATTGAAAATATTATGATGATAAAGAAGATCTATCAATGTTTAAAAATAATGAAATTTATAGATTTTGATAAAAGCAGATCAACACAAATTGGTAAGGTTTATATTTCTGAAGTAGTTAGTAATGTAGCTCCATTTCTGAATATTTTCCAATTTTTTTTTCCTAAAAATCTGGAGTTTGTTTAAAAAAAAGATTTCTATGATGTTTTTTTTCATAGACAGTGATGGATAGTTCATAATCGCATATGATGTATTTATAACGTTGATTAAAAATCATCAAAGGAAGGATACATCATAGCAGCACTATGCATACCATAAAACATGGTATAAAGACTGTGTAATGAAAAACAGTTCATTGGAAGATCACGGTTTAAAGGAGAATTTTTTTTGGGAATGCTATTGTTTATATCTAAGGGGCGATGATTCGTTGGATGATGGAATCAGCCGCTACGAATGAAGAATGGAGCTATATATACCATGGAGTTAAAAAATGTTCACATAAGGATCACTATCTATAGAGAAAGTTGTTCTGCATTAAAAATTTGGGTGAATCCATGATGTGGGATTTCTATATTTATTTTCTTATATGAATAACATTAATACCATTATTAAGAGAGTGAAAATTATATGAAGTGATCATCATAATGGAATTAATTTAGAGAATACTGAAGTAGTTAATAAGAAGTGGACCTTGAAATTGAAGAGTTCATGGAGGAATGATATCCATGAAAGAGAAGTGATTGCGGAGGAAATATTTTCCTAAAATAGACAGTCTATGTGTAGGTACATGGAATAATTTTTCAGGGCTCTTTATCTTGAAAAGAAAAATAGATAGTTTAGGAAAGGTGACTTGTGAGGTATTTTCAATATATAGAGCAGATATAGTCTATTGAGGAAGAGTTTTTCCATTAATCACTTATTCAATGTAGTGAAGACCATTTCATGAAGGATATATGAAATTTATAGATGGGGAAGGATAGTTCACAAATGACTGAATGATGTTCTAACCAGCATCTCGGTGGGAATGAGAAGAATTTCTTTTATATGTTCAAATTTTTAGATGTTGACTATGAAGCACAATAAAATTTTATTGCATCTTTTTGTTCTACAATAATCACACACACTATTATATTAGTTTCATAGTGATACATAAGTGTAAGGGAATATCATACTCATTATATTCCACAAAAATGATTCTTTTCAAGTGGATTGTGTGGTTTGGGATTGTTTCCAAACAATACTAAATATGTAGCTACTATTGTTGAGTACTGAAACAAATGTAATGTTGGATTGATTCTCTTACACCACCCATATAATGAACAAATTAGAGAGTCGGACTAAGGCTCTATTCCACTAAAAGGATAATTTGAAAAGACTATTGGGAATGAGGCCCCATTTTAGGTGTTGTGTAATATTTTTTTGATATTAAGAACTAAGGCTATATGCTTCTCAATGTATGAACAAGGCCTGGTTTGGGATGTCAAACTGATGCCCTATACTTCAAAAATACCTACACATGGCTTGATTACTAGGCTAAGGGTCCAAGGTATATGTATAGGTTGTATTTAGTGAATTCCATTATGATTAAAATAATTTGAACCCCATTAGGCTATTCCTTAAGCCCCTTATATGATTATTATAAGTTTTTATTAGCAGTTTTTACAGAACATAATTGATAAAATGGTTATTAATGATTGTTTAAATGTCCAACAAATTTCTATTCCACCATATTTTATTATCTCATTTGATTATATTGAATACTTAAATGTATTCACTATATATTTAATGAAAACCTATTAGTGGTGGCGTATAGTTTTCTCGCCACACCCGAATCCATCAGTCATGTCACATGGGTACCCGAGCATATGATACATGTAATCTTATACTGGTTCTGGATTAGGTTCTGGTTTATTATTGGGCATCAGATTACCAGATGGAGAAATAGAGGTTAATATCTTGTTGTAACGTGGGTCTAATAAAAACCCTCAATGTTCATACATTAATAGTACATCATTTTTGTAGAATACATAATACTTAACATAGTGATACTACCAATGATATTATTAGTTTAGTGACATTGGAAACATGGAATCATATACACTAGTACGTCAGTGAGCTACATCATATGCCATTAGGGTTTTCATGACTATTACCTTTATTAGTGAAATTATAAATAACCCATATCTTTATATATTAGAGAAAATAACCATAAAAATGGGTGATCTCAAATGCTCAGTAAGGGTAAATAAAGGAAATAGATAAGCATAAACATCAACATAATGGTATTAGGACATGATCATAAAATTAGATCATCATACCATGGATATAAAAGATAATAAAAAAGAATCATATCACAATTAGTTGTAGTATATATTACGTGAATCAAAACAAAATCAATATTAGAATCCATGAAAGAACAGTATAGGAATAAGACATTAGTTGTGGAATAATCATATACATGTAAAACCATTCACAATTAGTCAAGATTCATTTCTAGAACAAATCAAGTAACATCATGGGGACAAAACCAATAGAGAGAGACACGCCCCCATACCCAGTCACAATCCCTTCCTTCTAAGGGATTATGTTTCTCTATCTTACAATTGTAGATCAGGTTTCTACATCTTCCGGTCTTCATTAGGATTACACTAACTGGGTAGGACACATCACCATCCCTAAGAATAGTCCTTTTATTATAAGGGATCGAGTTTCCCCATTATTGTTTAGTGGATTGGTTTAATAAACCACATTCCATAAAAACATAAACCATTCAGAGAAATAATGTCAATTAAATATTTAGAAAATTTTCTCATAAGGGAACTATTAAAACCAATAGATTTATTTTTATATGGAATATAATTTAGAATGTTCATTTAAAAACATTTATTAGGGAATATATCTGTTTATCTTCGAAATATTCATTTTAAAACATAAATCCTTTTGATAAACTTTTTATTTAAATGAATATTAAATAATATTGATAAAATTTTGAAAATAGTTCATCAAAAATACATTGATAACATAAAAATAAATCTTGAAAACAACGTTAAAACCATTGATTTGAAAATAAATTAATGAAATATAATGAAATCTTAAAGTCATTTTAAAAAAAAAATATTTGAAATCACTTTGAAAGAATATAAAGGTTTTATTGAAAATAATTATGTTTTAAAATATAATTTCATTTTAAATTTTCTAAAAATATAAACTTTTAACACATTTCTAACTTTATTTTAAACACTGTTTTTGAAATTCATTACTCGCGTCTCATAGATAGAAATTTTTGATAAAACTAGTTTATTGATTTGGTATCTTTTAAAAAATATACTCCATGATAGAAATTCTAAAAAATTTATAGGTAAATAACCATAAATATATGTATCAGACTCATATAATTAATTCATTGGTATTATACACACAAACAAATAAAATTAGTGGTGAATAAGGTATGTATCTCATAGAAATAAAAAGTGGTATGAAATTCTAATACTCTATATCATTAATCATATAGTAGTCATTCAAGTATATTGTACAATAAATTTATATTTTTTATTCATATAACAACAAATATATTCTTATATCAATTACCATATATGTAGAGACCCGAAGCCTGACGTACATGGAAATTACATTACTTTTACGGAATACTTAGTACATAACAAAAACACACACACAAGGATCGTAATAGTTTAGTGTCTTTGGAAACTCGGAACGTAATCTTCTAATCGTGGCGAAAGATCTTCAATATCTATAACGACCCATACTTTACATACATTGTTAATACTTCAAAATTGAAGCACACTTATTACAACATATGACAAAACCACAAAGGACCATATAGGTATAGTGTCTTTAGAAACTGGGAAGCATAAACAACTGGTTCATAAATCTTCTACAGTGTCTCCCATTTATTTCATCATATATAGGGTCCCTTTTAGCATATTCTACTTAGTATCCATCTTCCTGGCCTGGGGAAAAGAAAACATAAAAGGGTGAGATCAAATGCTCAGCAAGGGCAAATAAAGGAAATAAAAATCATATCATATCTTTATGAAAATTAAAACCTGCAAAAGAGATCATAATATCTTAACATGGAATAAATCATAGAAGTGAAAATGAGATCCCCATAATCATAACATAAAACTTGAAACTTTGTGGCATGCACACATAATCATGGAAAATCATTTCTTGTTAGTCATGACTCATTGCCAAGACTATCTTAGTGGACAAAGTCCCTTTCTGAACCGAGTTCACTCCTCGTTTCAGTCCTGTATCACTGAACCGAAATAACCTTCCGTTCCAGCCATGTCTATCTCATGAGATATAAAATCTTTACCCAGTGCATTGGAGGGAGATATAGGTCCCACCCATCTTATAATTAATCCTTTCTTATGTGTGCCACATAATCATAAAACATACATCATCGCATAACACATGTAACAAAAATGGGATTCTTGAAACATGATGACATCATAAATAAATTCATATAAGATAAAGGAATTCATAAAAATAATTTCATCACAACATGAACAAATCAATTTAACAATAGGGATAAAAACATAACCCTTTATTATCTTAGATGGAAAATCATTTTGATAAAACACTTGAACTCCATTCTTGAGGAAAATATCCTTTCTTCTTCAAAAACATTTTTCCTTTCATAACATGTCATACGACTTTAAAATAAAAGAAGTTGATTAAAAATAAACTTGAAAACTTGTAAAGGAAGCTTCTTGGATTTAATGTTTTAAAAATCCATTCATGCCGTATAAGTTAAAAAAAACATTCTTCGTACTTTTGTCGGAAAAGTAAAAAAGTACCTCGTACGGAAAAACGACAAAAGATTCCTTTCATATTCTTTACTAAAAACTCACCTAAGGGTAAAATTGGATTTAAACTATTGCAAGTGGATGGAAACAATATTACATATTGAGGGAACATGGATGTGGATGATTAAATACACCCCAGTAAATACTTACGAATAAACAATCTCAGATAAAAATGAGATTGTGATATTTCCCTTACCTTAGGTCCGATTTGCTTTGTTCGTGTCCGAAGCTCCTGTATAATGGTTTAAATAATGTTATTGACTTATTCCAGAATCATACATATTGATATGAGATCATATATGGTCATATTATTAGCTTCTTGTTAGTAATATTTCATTGTTACTTGTTACTCGGGTCTTTATAACTTTTTGTTCTTATGCGTGTTTTGTCGAATAAATTCTTATTCTTATCTTTAGGTTATAGATAATTCATTTCCAGAATGGTATTAGTGTAGTATATACCATATTCATTCATTCAATTCATTTATATAATCATTATGAAATGAAGATCATGTAGAACGAGTCGCATCACATCGTGGAGACGGTATTCCGTACGTACGCACGAGTGATGATATCGTTCCTATGATTGTGGAATTGTATTGGAGTATATATATATTATTTCAGTATCAATATTACTTCATAATAATCATATATAGTTACTCATTACACCATTATACCCATCCTTGTAAGGTGATGGTGGAAAATAGATTACACCACGGCGTGGAGACGGTATTCCGTACGTACGCACGCGCGGTGATTTCATTTTTCCGTAGGATGGATAGAAGGTGAATTAGGGTTGTTTCATATTTATAATAACATATCAGTATGTAAGTAATACTGATGTTATTACTTTATCATGAAACAACTAAAGAATAAGAAGTTGAAGAAGAAAGAAATTGAAAAGATCGGTAATGGATATTACCTCTTCTTTGGAACGCCTCTTTGAATCCCCAACTTAAGGAACTAAGATTGGTCTTTGGAGAAGACCAGGACCTCTAGGATTATTCTAGGGAAGTGTAGAGGAGAAAATGTCAGGGGTTGGCCGAGCTTGAGTGCTCAAATTGGTGTGAGGAGGAGGGGGAGGAGGTGCCCTTTTATAAGGGAGGAGAGGGGCATCTTAGGAATATCTCAAAATATTATTTTATATTAAAGTCAAAATCGGTTTATAATGGTTCCAAAGGGTCTTATTTCGAAGATAAAGTGGGTATGGGTCGAAATCCTATCAACCAATAAAATTTAGACAAGTTTAGGGTATTATTTTAACCTTATCAATTAGATTTAACTCTAAGTTAATTAATTTAACTTTTACCGTGTCTTTTTGTTTTCTTTCAATATATGGTTAATACACTTACTATAACATGCCAAACGAACCCCAAATTATTTATTATTAATATATATATCCTTATCTAAGTCATTTGGTTGAACCTTAGATTTTTAGGAATAAAATAACAATTAATAATATAATATTTGATTTAAAAACTATTTTGTGTCAATTTTGACACTATTTGATATATGATTTTTTTGAAAGTCATAACAAAATTATATGTTCGAACCAAGTTGATTAAATCAACACTAATATATCATAGTAACCTAGAAAATTAGTGGAATTCATAAAAAGTCTTAAATTACATTTATTTTGGTATTTATATTATCAATTATGTCAATATTTCATTAATAAGATAATTACTGCATCATCTTTGTGTCATAAATAAATTAAATTATTTGATGTCTAAAAATTACAAATAAAATACCATCATGTAGGAAATAGTTTTAGCTTTCTAATGAATATTTATAGTCGAATTTATATTATGAATAACCCCATATTAAAAATGATGTACTTATTAAACTTTGATTTTAACTATTTTAACCCTTCTTTAAATAAATTAATAATAAATGTCCTAATCTAATCCAAGTGGGCCTAAATGGTCATATTTTATTCCTAAGTTTGTTTTTGGTCGAATTAAACTTGTCCAATAGAATTAGGACATGTGTTAGGGTAATATGGATATCATATTTACCCTTAGTTACCCTATTTACTATTAACCGCGGTAAAAATAGTAAAAAGTTACTATTCACCAAAAAATTATTTTCATCTCATTGAACCACATTTTAGTCCTTCATATTAACCGTGTCTCTCGGATTTTTAAAATTCCATTCACAGAAGCGGTAAAATTATGTTTTATGCAAAATTCAGTTTTTAACCTACCACTTAGTGGTTTCACTATTCATCAAAAATTGAAAGTTTTCAGAAAAATACCAAAATTTCACCCTAGGCTAATTTCGATATTCTGAGTCCAAAAATGAAGTCCATTTTGAAAAATAAAATTTATAAAATTTTAAAAAGTGGTTATTACTAGTCATAACGGCTAGTTTTAATAGCATATTGTTGTTTAGTGAAACTCGGTATTGCGTACGACGCAAGCTATCGAGGAAGGTCGCGATTGCGTGCAAAGCAAGCCAAGCAAGTGTTGTGTAGAAAAAGATTCCTTTGATGGTTTATATAACATAAAAGTCTCGGGTGTTACATTCTACCCCCCCTTAAAAAGAATTTCGCCCTCGAAATTCGTCACTTTGTAACAAACAAATGAGGATACTTCTCCCTCATCATATCCTCAAGCTCCCATGTAGCTTTTCAAGTTGGTGGTTCCTCCATAAAACTTTCACCAAGCGAGTGGTCTTGTTTCGTAGGACTTTTTCGCTACGATCCAGAATCTCTATCGGCTGTTCTTCATAAGAAAGATCTTGCTCCAGCGGTACAACTTCTGAGCTGAGTACATGTGAAGGATATGGTATGTACTTTCTCAGAAGAGATACATGGAACACATCGTGAACTTGAGAGAGATTCGGTGGAAGCGCCAATCGGTAAGCTACCTTCCCAACACGATCCAGTATTTCGAAAGGACCGATATATCTAGGGCTCAACTTCCCCTTCTTTCCAAATCTCATAACCCTCTTCCAGGGAGATATTCGTAAGAACACTTTATCACCCACTTCAAACTCTAGGTCTTTTCTTCGGTTGTCGGCATAACTTTTCTGTCGACTCTGAGCTGCTCTTATGTGTTGTTGAATAGATCTGACCTTTTCTGCCATTTCATCAACGAGATCAGGTCCTAATAGATTTCTTTCCCCAACTTCATCCTAGCAAGTTGGAGTCCTGCATTTCTTTCCATAGAGAGCTTCATAAGGAGCCATCTGAATACTGGAGTGAAAGCTATTATTATAAGAAAATTCCACCAAAGGTAGGTGTTGATCCCAACCTCCTTTGAAATCCATAGAGCAAGCTCTCAACATATCTTCTAGGGTTTGAATTGTTCTCTCAGACTGACCGTCTGTCTGGGGATGATAAGCAGTGTTGAAACTCAACTCTGTATCCAGAGTATGCTGAAGACTTCACCAGAACATCGAGGTAAATCTCAGATCTCGATCAGATATAATAGAAAGTGGTACTCCATGCAATCTTACCACTTCCTTTACATATATCCTGGCAAGCTGATCTAGAGAGAAATCCTCTCTAATAGCAATGAAGTGTGCAGACTTTGTAAGACGATCAACTATGACCCAGATAGCATTATTGCCTTTGGATGTTTTAGGAAGTCCGGTGACAAAGTCCATAGTGATGTTTTCCCATTTCCATTTGGGTATGGGTAATGGTTGTAACATCCCCTTAGACTTCTGTCTCTCAGCTTTAACTTGTTGACAAACCAAGCATCGAGAGACATATTCAGCAACATCTCTTTTCATGCCATCCCACCAGAAGTACTCTTTCAGGTCCCTATACATCTTCGTGCTTCCAGGATGAATAGAGAATGACGAACTATGAGCCTCATCCAGCAGCTCATTCTTTAATTCGGGGATGGGAGGAACGCAAACCCGATTCCTAAACTTTATTATCCCATCACAATCAAGGTTGATTTCAGGAACATTTCTCACCTTCTTTTGTAACTCGACATCTTCTTTCTGTGCCTCTTTAATCTTCACATGTATAGATGGTTGAACATTCATTTGAGAAAGATAAGATTTTTCCCCTTCCATTATAATTCCAAGATCCATCCTTTGTAAATCCATAAATATTGGATCTTTTGTGATCCTCATCATGGATAAACTAGCATGGTCTTGTCGATTTAATGCATCTGCCACCTTGTTTGCTTTCCCAGGGTGGTAATGGATTGAGCAGTCATAATCCTTAATCAGCTCCAACCATCTTCTTTGACGCATATTCAACTCCTTTTGTGTGAAAATATACTTTAAACTTTTATGATCAGTATAAATATCACACCTTTCACCATAAAGGTAATGCCTCCAAATCTTTAATGCAAAGATTACCGCAGCCAACTCCAAATCATGTGTTGGGTAATTTTGCTCATGGATTTTCAACTGTCGTGAGGCATAAGCTATCACCATATCATTTTGCATAAGAACACACCCCAATCCCTTCTTGGATGCATCACTGTAGATCACAAACCTTTCTCCACTACAAGGCAGTGTGAGCACAGGTGCACTGGATAACTTTCTTTTCAACTCCTTGAAATTCTCTTCACATTCCTCTGTCCAGACAAACTTAACTCCTTTCCGAGTCAACTTGGTGAGTGGATTAGATAATCGTGAAAAATCCTTTACAAAACGTCGATAATATCCAGCCAAACCAAGAAAACTTCGGATCTCAGTTACTGTTGTTGGTCTCGACCATCTTTCGATAACCTCTGTTTTTGCTGGATCCACATATATCCCCTCTTTTGAGATTATGTGACCCAAAAATGCAACTTTTTGAAGCCAAAATTCACACTTGGTAAATTTGGCATAAAGCTTTTCCTTTCTCAGGGTCTTCAATATAATTCTCAAGTGATCTTCATTCTCTTCCTTGCTCTTTGAATAGACAAGAATATCGTCTATAAAGACTACCACAAATTGATCAAGATAGTCTCTAAAGACTCTATTCATTAGATCCATGAAGATAGTAGGGGCATTAGTAAGACCAAATGGCATCACTATAAATTCATAGTGTCCATACCTTGTACGGAAAGCCATCTTTGGTATATCCTCCCTCTTGACCCTTAATTGATGATACCCTGAACGAAGATCAATCTTGGAAAAGTATTGAGCTCCGCGTAGTTGGTCAAATAAGTCATCAATGCGTGGGAGAGGATATTTGTTCTTGATAGTGATCTTGTTAAGTTCTCGATAATCAATGCAAAGTCTCATTGATCCATCTTTCTTCTTAACAAATAGAACAGGTGCTCCCCAAGGTGACGCACTAGGGCGTATGAATCCCTTATCAAGATTCTCTTGGAGTTTCTTCTTCAATTCCTGCAACTCAATTGGGGCCATTCTATAAGGTGTCTTTGAAATAGGCAAAGCACCCGGTACGAGTTCTATTGAAAACTCAACTTCACGATTTGGTGGAAGACCCGGTAATTCCTCCGGAAAGACATCATCAAACTCCCGTACAATGGGCATATCTTAATCGTGAGTTTCTCACCAACTATTTGGGATAAATAACCTTCATTTAGTGGAATCAATACCCATAAGATGGAAGAAATTTCCACTGGAAGGTTATGTTCATCCTTGCATTGATTGACGATCGTAGGTTGATCTGGAATATGAAATGTGACTTCCCTTCTTTGGAAATTGATATGATCTCCATGTAGAGAAAGCCAATCCATGCCAAGAATCACATCAAATTCCACTAAAGGAAGGATCACAAGATTTGAAGGAAGCACTTTCCCACAAACTTCGATCGGAGAAGAATTATAAACTTTTGATGCGACTGTTGTTCCATTAGGTGTTGTCACAGCTAACTCAACATCTAATTGTTGAGGTAATATGGTGATACCCTTAGAAAATTTTTTAGAAATAAAAGAGTGGGTGGATCCAGAATCAAATAAAACATTTGCTACTTTAGAGTGTATGGTAAGTGTACCTTTCACCACATCGTTATCGTACTCCACATCGCTGATAGAAATTGCATGTGACTTTCCATTGTCTTTAGCCTTAAGAGTTTGTTGACGTCGACCATCATCATCAACCCTTGGATTTGGGCATTGATTGGCATAATGCCCCATCTCCTTGCACTTGAAACATTGAAGTGTAGTAGGTTCATTCTGTGTATCCCTTCCCTTGTTTGCATCATTAGACATCCTCTTCCCATTATCACGGCATTCAAATGCCCGATGACCTTCCTTTCCACATTTAAAACATTCACTTGTCCCTTTAAGACAACTCCCTCCATGTTTCTTTCCACACTTTGAGCATAAGGGAAAGTTCATCTTCTTTTCCGTGTGATCTTTAGATTTTTCTTTGAATTCCATCTTCCTCTTCTTATCAAACCCATGTGACTGATGGGTTACTCCAATCTCCATCTCGACTTTGAGAGCACATCGAACGATTTCCTCGAAGCTATAGAAGTACCTTATGGCTAACGCCCTTCGAAGACTTGGTTTTAAGCCACTAAAGAATCGATCGATCTTACTCTCAGGTTGGATAATAATACCAGAAGCGTACCTTGCAAGTCTTGTAAAATTTGCTTCATAGGTACTAACAGAATCATCATCCCTTTGCTTCAGTTCAAGGAACTCTTTCTCCATCTTTGTTCGGAGAATACGAGGGAAGTACTTATTGAAAAATAAGTTCTTGAACTTGTCCCATTCCATAGACTCAATTTCATCCCTTTGCCTCGTATTCTTAACAAGATTCCACCATTGATCCGCATCTCCTTCCAAACGATACACTGCTAGGATGACTTTATCATGCTCAGAACATTGAAGAACTAAAAATATCTTTTCAGTAGTACTAATCTATTGTTCAGAAACTAATGGATCAGTAGACCCGCTGAAAGAAGGTGGACGCTGCCTCATGAAGGATTCAACAGAATGTTGCTCCCTCCTTTGCTCGTTTGGAAATCCTGCATGATTCATAGCTTGAGAAAGTTGTGTGAGCATGGCTACAAGATTTTCCATTCCAGCTCACATATCGTTTGGTTGCTCAGGGGGACAATCATTGCATTGCCCATCGCATTCCGCATTAACACGGTTCCTTCGGGTTCCATCCATTGACTAAAACCAAGAAGAATAGTGTGAGCAACACTAATTATAATAGGAAAACCACATAATTCAAGAATAAAATTTTCATGCTTAAGGTCTTATCCTAGGTTATTCAAGGCCATTTCTAAAACACTAAGATTGTGTTCTATGCTTAGACTTATCCTTAGGGTTCTTACTAAGGCTTGCACATCCTAGTTTCCAAAGGTTGACTATACCTTTCCTCTGATACCAACTATAACGACCCATACTTTACATACATTGTTAATACTTCAAAATTGAAGAACACTTATTACAACATATGACAAAACCACAAAGTACCGTATAGGTATAGTGTCTTTAGAAACTGGGAAGCATAAACAACTGGTTCATAAATCTTCTACAGTGTCTCCCATTTATTTCATCATATCTAGGGTCCCTTTTAGCATATTCTACTTAATATCCATCTTCCTGGCCTGGGGAAAAGAAAACATAAAAGGGTGAGCTCAAATGCTCAGCAAGGGCTAATAAAGGAAATAAAAATCATATCATATCTTTATGAAAATTAAAACCTGCAAAAGAGATCATAATATCTTAACATGGAATAAATCATAGAAGTGAAAATGAGATCCCCATAATCATAACATAAAACTTGAAACTTTGTGGCATGCACACATAATCATGGAAAATCATTTCTTGTTAGTCATGACTCATTTCCAAGACTATCTTAGTGGACAAAGTCCCTTTCTGAACCGAGTTCACTCCTCGTTTCAGTCCTGTATCACTGAACCGAAATAACCTTCCGTTCCAGCCATGTCTATCTCATGAGATATAAAATCTTTACCCAATGCATTGGAGGGAGATATAGGTCCCACCCATCTTATAATGAATCCTTTCTTATGTGTGCCACATAATCATAAAACATACATCATCGCATAACACATGTAACAAAAATGGGATTCTTGAAACATCATGACATCATAAATCAATTCATATAAGATAAAGGAATTCATAAAAATAATTTCATCACAACATGAACAAATAAATTTAATAATAGGGATAAAAACAAGACCCTTTATTATCTTAGATGGAAAATCATTTTGATAAAACACTTGAACTCCATTCTTAAGGAAAATATCCTTTCTTCATCAAAAACATTTTTCCTTTCATAACATGTCATACGACTTTAAAATAAAAGAAGTTGATTAAAAATAAACTTGAAAACTTGTAAAGGAAGCTTCTTGGATTTAATGTTTTAAAAATCCATTCATGTCGTATAAGTTAAAAAAACATTCTTCGTACTTTTGTCGGAAAAGTCAAAAAGTACCTCGTACGGAAAAACGACAAAATATTCCTTTCATATTCTTTACTAAAACTCACCTAAGGGTAAAATTGGATTTAAACTATTGCAAGGGGATGGAAACAATATTACATATTGAGGGAACATGGATGTGGATGATAAAATACACCCCAGTAAATACTTACGAATAAACAATCTCGGATAAAAATGAGATTGTGATATTTCCCTTACCTTAGGTCCGATTTGCTTTGTTCGTGTCCGAAGCTCCTGTATAATGGTTTAAATAATGTTATTGACTTATTCCAGAATCATACATATTGATATGAGATCATATATGGTCATATTATTAGCTTCTTGTTAGTAATATTTCATTGTTACTTGTTACTCGGGTCTTTATAACTTTTTGTTCTTATCCGTGTTTTGTCGAATAAATTCTTATTCTTATCTTTAGGTTATAGATAATTAATTTACAGAATAGTATTAGTGTAGTATATACCATATTCATTCATTCAATTCATTTATATAATCATTATGAAATGAAGATCATGTAGAACGAGTCGCATCACATCGTGGAGACGGTATTCCGTACGTACGCACGAGTGATGATATCGTTCCTATGATCGTGGAATTGTATTGGAGTATATATATATTATTTCAGTATCAATATTACTTCATAATAATCATATATAGTTACTCATTACACCATTATACCCATCCTTGTAAGGTGATGGTGGAAAATAGATTACACCACGGCGTGGAGACGGTATTCCATACGTACGCACGCGCGGTGATTTCATTTTTCCGTAGGATGGATAGAAGGTGAATTAGGGTTGTTTCATATTTATAATAACATATCAGTATGTAAGTAATACTGATGTTATTACTTTATCATGAAACAACTAAAGAATAATAAGTTGAAGAAGAAAGAAATTGAAAAAATCGGTAATGGATATTACCTCTTCTTTGGAACGCCTCTTTGAATCCCCCACTTAAGGAACTAAGATTGCTCTTTGGAGAAGACCATGACCTCTAGGATTATTATAGGGAAGTGGAGAGGATAAAATGGCAGGGGTTTGCCGAGCTTGAGTTCTCAAATTGGTGTGAGGAGGAGGGGGAGGAGGTGCCCTTTTATAAGGGAGGAGAGAGGCACCTTAGGAATATCTCAAAATATTATTTTATATTAAAGTCAAAATCGGTTTATAATGGTTCCAAAGGGTCTTATTTCGAAGCTAAAGTGGGTATGGGTCTAAATCCTATCAACCAATAGGATTTAGACAAGTTTAGGGTATTATGTTAACCTTATCAATTAGATTTAACTCTAAGTTAATTAATTTAACTTTTACCGTGTCTTTTTGTTTTCTTTCACTATATGGTTAATACACTTACTATAACATGCCAAACGAACCCCAAATTATTTATTATTAATATATATATCCTTATCTAAGTCATTTGGCCGAACATTATATTTTTAGGAATAAAATAACAATTAATAATATAATATTTGATTTAAAAACTATTTTGTGTCAATTTTGACACTATTTGATATATGATTTTTTTGAAAGTTATAACAGAGTTATATGTTCGAACCAAGTTGATTAAATCAACACTAATATATCATAGTAACCTATAAAATTAGTGGAATTCATAAAAAGTCTTAAATTACATTTATTTTGGTATTTATATTATCAATTATGTCAATATTTCATTAATAAGATAATTACTGCATCATCTCTGTGTCATAAATAAATTAAATTATTTGATGTCTAAAAATTACAAATAAAATACCATCATGTAGGAAATCTTTTGAGCTTTCTAATGAATATTTATAGTCGAATTTATATTATGTATAACCCCATATTAAAAATGATGTACTTATTAAACATTGATTTTAACAATTTTAACCCTTCTTTAAATAAATTAATAATAAATGTCCTAATCTAATCCAAGTGGGCCTGAATGGTCATATTTTATTCCTAAGTTTGTTTTTGGTCGAATTACACTTGTCCAATAGAATTAGGACATGTGTTAGGGTAATATTGATATCATATTTACCCTTAGTTACCCTATTTACTATTAACCGCGGTAAAAATAGTAAAAAGTTACTATTCACCAAAAAATTATTTTCATCTCATTGAACCACATTTTAATCCTTGATATTAACCGTGTCTCTCGGATTTTTGAAATTCCATTCACAGAAGCGGTAAAATTAAGTTTTATGCAAAATTCAGTTTTTAACCTACCACTTAGTGGTTTCACTATTCATCAAAAATTGAAAGTTTTCAGAAAAATACCAAAATTTCACCCTACGCTAATTTCGATATTCGGAGTCCAAAAATGAAGTCCATTTTGAAAAATAAAATTTATAAAATTTTAAAAAGTGGTTATTACTATTCATAACGGCTAGTTTTAATAGCATATTGTTGTTTAGTGAAACTCGGTATTGCGTACGACGCAAGCTATCGATGAAGGTCGCGATTGCGTGCAAAGCAAGCCAAGCAAGTGTTGTGTAGAAAAAGATTCCTTTGATGGTTTATATAACATAAAAGTCTCGGGTGTTACAATATCTCCCATAAATATCATCCCTTTTTTTACCTAAAACCTTTCATTATATCCTGGGGAAAAGAAAACATAAAAGGGTGAGCTCAAATGCTCAGTAAGGGTAAACAAAAGATAAATCAATCACATCATATTCATAAGAACATAACTTTTGGAAATCTTAACCTGCAAAAGAGAGCATAATTTCATAAATGGGATAAATTATAGTAGTGAAATGAAATCCCAATAATCATAACTTAAAACATGAAACATTGTGGCATACACACATAATCATAGAGAATCATTTCTTGTTAGTCAAGACTCATTGCCAAGACTATCTTAGTGGACAAAGTCCCTTTCTGAATCGAGTAACCCTCATTTCAGTCCTGTTTCACTGAACCGGTATAACCTACTGTTCTAGCCCTATCTATCTCATGAGATATAAAATCTTTACCCAATGCATTGGAGGGAGATATAGGTCCCACCCATCTCATAATGATACCATTCTTATGTGTTCCACAAAATCATAAATCATACATCATTGCATAACCCATGTAATACAAATGGGAATCTTAAACATCATGACATCATAAAACAATTCATATCAGATAAAGGAATTCATAAAAATAATTCCATCATAACATGATCAAATCAATGTAAAAATATGGATAAAAACCGAACCCTTTATTATCTTAGATGGAAAATAATTTTGATAAAACACTTGAACTCCATTCTTGAGGAAAATATCCTTTCTTCTTCAAAATCATTTTTCCTTTATTAACATGTCATAAAATTTTAAACTAAAAGAAGTTGATTAAAAATAAATTTGAAAACTTGTAAAGGAAGCTTCTTGGAAATAATTTTTTTAAAAATCCATTCATGCCGTATAAGTTAAAAAAGAAAACATTCTTCGTACTTCTGTCGGAAAAGACAAAAAAATACCTCGTACGAAAAACGACAAAAGATTCATTTCATATGTTTTACTAAAAACTCACCAAAGGGTAAAATTGGATTTAAACAATTTTAGGAGGATGGAAATAATATTACATATTTATGAAACATTGATGTGGATGATAAAATACACCCCAGTAAATACTTACGAATAAACAATCTCGGATAAAAATGAGATCGTGATATTTCCCTTACCTTAGGTCTGATTTGCTTCGTATGTGTCCGAACCTCCTGTATAATGATTTAAATAATGTCATTGACTTATTACAGAATCAAATTCATTGTTATGATATCATATATGGTTCACTTATGATATTATATTACCCGTTCTTTTGTAAATTCCATGTTAAAGAAGCGTTTTGGGTAAAATCGTTTCATTTATCGTAGGTGTTTTGACTTGTTGTTCTTGAAATTATTATTACTTATATCATGATTTACTTACTTCCAGAATATAAAATATGATTTATATATCATATATATTCAGTATATATATATATAATAGATAGATAAATGAAATGAAAAACACCGTTCATGGAGATGGTAGTCCGTACGTACGCATGAACGCTATTTTCCTTTCCTTATTGTCTTGAATGGAAGTAAGTAGATGACATACATATATATATATATATATATATATATATCCAGTAGCTTTATAATGTCATATATTTCATTATTATTTCTTATATATACTTTATAATCATTCTTAAATGGTTAACATGGAGAATGAATCTCATCGGGTCGTGGAGACGGTATTCCGTACGTACGCACGCGCGGTGAATTCTTTTTCCGTAGGATGGATAGATGGTGAAATAGGGTTGTTTCATAATTATAATAACATATAAGTATATGAGTTATACTGATGTTATTACTTCATAATGAAACAACTTAAGAATAATAAGTGGAAGAAGAAATAAAGATGAAAGAATTGGTAACGGTAATTACCTCTTCTTTGAAGCGCCTCTTTGAGACCTCCTCTTAGGGAACTAAAATTGGTATTTGAGGAAGACCATAACCTCTAGGATGTTTCTAGGGAAGTGGAGAAAAGATTTTTTCAGGGGTTGGCCGAGCTTGAGTGCTCAAATTGGTGTGAAGAGAAGGGGGA
Source organism: Viscum album (assembly GCA_963277665.1). NCBI lineage: Eukaryota > Viridiplantae > Streptophyta > Magnoliopsida > Santalales > Viscaceae > Viscum > Viscum album. The sequence goes on along the minus strand of OY728161.1, from coordinate 1,677,066,129 downwards.
GGAGGTACCCTTTTATAAGGAAGGAGAGGGGCACCTTAGGAATATCTCAAAATATTATTTTATATTAAAGTCAAAATCGGTTTATAATGGTTCCAAAGGGTCTTATTTCGAAGCTAAAGTGGGTATGGGTAGAAATACTATCATCCAATAGGATTTAGACATGTTTAGGGTATTATTTTAACCTTATCAATTAGATTTAACTCTAAGTTAAATAATTTAACTTTTACCGTGTCTTTTTGTTTTCTTTCACTATATGGTTAATACACTTACTATAACATGCCAAACGAACCACAACTTGTTTATTATTAATATATATATCCTTATTTAAGTCATTTGGCCGAACCTTAGATTTTTAGGAATAAAATAACAATTAATAATATAATATTTGATTTAAAAACTATTTTGTGTCAATTTTGACACTATTTGATATATGATTTTTTTGAAAGTCATAACAGAATTATATGTTCGAACAAAGTTGATTACATCAACACTAATATATCATAGTAACCTATAAAATTAGTGGAATTCATAAAATGTCTCAAATTACATTCATTTGATCATTTATAACATCAATTATGATAATATTTCCTTAAAAAGGGTAATTACTGCATCATCATTGTGTCATAAATAAATTAATTTATTTAAAGTCTGAAAATTATAAATAAAATATCATTATGTAGGAAATCTTTTTAGATTTCTAATGAATATTTATAGTCGAATTTATCTTATGTATAACCCCATATTAAAAATGTTTTAGTTATTAAACTTTGATTTTAACTATTTTAACTATTCATTAAATAAAATAATATTAAATGTCATAATCTAATCCAAGTGGACCTAAATGGTCATATTATATTCATAAGGTTGTTTTTGGTCGAATTACACTTATCCAATAGAATTAGGACATGTGTTAGGGTAATAGTAATATCATATTTACCCTTAGTTACCCTATTTACTATTAACCGTGGTAAAAAAAGTAAAAAGTTACTATTCACCAAAAATTATTTTTATCTCATTGAACCACATTTTAGTCATTTATATTAACCGTGTCTGTAGGATTTTCGAAATTCCATTCACAGAAGTGGTAAAATTAAGTTTTATGCAAAATTCAGTTTTTAACCTACCACTTAGTGGTTTCACTATTCATCAAAAATTGAAAGTTTTCAGAAAAATGCCAAAATTTCATCCTAAGCTATATTTCATATTCCGAATTCAAAAATGAAGTCTATTTTACCAAATTCATAACATAGAAATTGAATTAATTAATTTAATAATTAAATCCCGCTGTTAAAACAAATAGCGTGTTTTTAAGAAACAATATCTATCAAAAGATTGACACTTGGTTATGTCTAGTTTAAATGTGAAATTACATCCAGTGACCAACATTGAATTAAATTGTTAAAATATATTCTAAATATACTTTAAAACCACTCAAATTAATGATTTATCACTATTAATTATTTCGATTAAAAAAAGTTGTTTTTAATTATAATTTAGTAATTTTCACTATTCATCAGAATATGAAAGTTATCCGAAAAGTACCAAAATTTCACCTTAGGCTAAATTCGATACTCCGAATCCAAAAATGAAGTCTACTTTGAGAGATAAAATTTCTAAAATTTAAAAGGTGGTTATTAGTATTCATAACGTCTAATTTTAATAATATTTTAATAGCATATCGTTGTTTAGCGAAACTTGGTGTTGCGTACAACACACGCTATCGTGGAAGGTCACGATTGCGTGTAATGGAAGGAAAGTCAAAGATGCGTGTTGTGAAAGCTTCTTTTGGTGTAGCGTACAACACAAGACATTAATGAAATTAAAAAGAATATTTTTCATAAAATCTCGGGGTGTTACATTCTACCCCCCTTAAAATGAATTTCGCCCTCGAAATTCGTCGGGGTTATAAATGGTTTACTATTAGAAATTTTCTTTGATAGAAACCCACATCGTAAAAAGGAATAACAAAACATGGCTTTAAAAACTAATGTATGAAATGTAACGATTACCCAAATAAACTAATCATTGGGTTTCCACGTAGGTGAAAATATGGAAGAGAAATCTAACCATCATGTTCTGATGGAGAGTGGTAGATAACATGGCTATGGAAAAGCTAGAAATCACAAATCCATAAATTTGTGACGATCTAAGGTACCATCTGATTAATCAGATATAATAGCACTAGGACAACATTTTTGGTTTTCAAGATCATTTCCCTAAAGTTGAAGAATTTGAATTAGAATAAATACTTACTTTATTTTGGTACAATCTCACTGTTGTTCGTGCCTTGAACAATTTCTACTTCATCTCTTAAATAAATGAAGTTGAATTTGTTATTCGTGAAGTGTTAGCAGATCATGTGATAGAATGACGGGTCATTCCATCTGTCTCAAACAAAAGGTTAGCAAAAAGTTATATACATAAGTCGATCTATAGTGAGATTAATCATATATGGTTCCTAAAATGGACTTCTACTTCATATATCATACTGCTTAATATAATAAAACTAGTTTCTACTAAACAGGGACTTCCTGTAGGACAGTGGTAGGCGATAAAGGCCAGTCGCACTTCAGTTGTGGGTTCGATTCCCACAGCCTTGTCCGACGCAATGGGTTGTCGCCCGTCCTGCAGGTTGTCCTTTTTCCAAAACTATATTACTATAACATCCCATCAATAATATCAAGAAAACTTCTATCCTTAAACAATACTAACTTATGTCCAACATAATCCATTCCAATCTTTAGGCTTATCCATAATACTGCAGTCCACTCTCATAACATAGTGAAAACGATTACTAGAGATTTAATACCATCATTGATCCCCATATATCATAAGATATGTTTTGTTGGTCACATTCCAAACATTCAAAGTCCTTAATGATGTATTCTCTTGAATACCCATTAAACCTTAGTGAAAACATGAATGCAGTTAAATGTTAACACTTTCCACATACCAAAATCCTCAAAATTATTTATAATCAAACCATGATATCACTTAGTCCTTATATCAATCATGAGCTCATGAATATTGTTAAACATTTCGTTTTCTCGTTTTCCCTTCATTATGCGCATATTATCTTATTTCCAAAAATATCTGAATAACCTTTCATGGATACTGGTAGCATTAATCACACACTTTCAAAACTCAAGGAAAGACAACAATGTATCAATCCTTAGATGTCTCTTTATTCCATAGTAACATGAGATTCTTTATACAACATTACACTTGATAAACATGTAATCATTCCACTACCTTCTTAAACCATTGACCGAGCTTCAACAATTCTTTCATCTCACATATCATTTGTAGTCTCATCATCATCATCAACATAAATACAACCCATACGACCATACTGATTCTCTTCATGAGAATTTCCCTTAGGGCATTGGTTTGCATAATGCCCGTACATTCCACATTTAAAACATTTAACCATTGTTGATGTCGTAGCAATACCATTATCCTCATCCCTGGAGTTAACTGAACCTTTTCCTTTGTACTTAATGGCTTTGTGTCCTTCTTTTCCACACCCAATGCATCTTCCAGTTCCTTTGAAACATTCTCCTTGATGCCTCTTCCCACATGATTTACATATGGGAAATTGAACTTTCTTTCCTCTATGATCATCATGAAACTCCATGTTTCTCTTTTTAGCCGAGTTAGGAAACTTACCAAATTTTACTTTATTGATCATATTATGAGATTGCTGATTCTGCATAATAATGATGTTTGGACTTCCAAATCCCATTTCATTTGGTTGCTCATGAAGAATATCATTCCATTGTCCATAATATCCTCCATTATCGTGAATCACCTTGTTTCCAGCAATTTTCTAAAACCCAAAAAGAATAGTGTGAGAGGCAAAAATCATAATAAAGGGGGAGTAACTTAAATATCTAACATCTTTGGTTTAATCTAATATCGTTACCATAGTTCTAGGACTGTATCCTATACATATACTTATCCTTAGGGGAACCCCTAGACATACCTTAGAAATATCTCTAGGGATCTCACTAACGTTTTCGCATCCTAGTTTCCAAAGGTTGACTAAACTTTTACACTGATACCAACTGTAGAGACCCGAAGCCTGACATACATGTAAATTACATTACTTTTTCGGAATACTTAGTACATAACAAAAACACACACACAAGGATCGTAATAGTTTAGTGTCTTTGGAAACTCGGAACGTAATCTTCTAATCGTGGTGAAAGATCTTCAATATCTCCCATAAAGATCATCCCTTTTTTGTTTACCTAAAACCTTTCTTTATATCCTGGGGAAAATAAAACATAAAAGGGTGAGCTCAAATGCTCAGTAAGGGTAAACAAAAGAGAAATCAATCACATCATATTCAAAAGAACATTACTTTTGGAAATCTTAACCTGCAAAAGAGAGCATAATTTCATAACATGGGATAAATTATAGTAGTGAAATGAAATCCCAATAATCATAACTTAAAACATTAAACTTTGTGTCATACACACATAATCATAGAGAATCATTTCTTGTTAGTCAAGACTCATTGCCAAGACTATCTTAGTGGACAAAGTCCCTTTCTGAATCGAGTAACCCTCGTTTCAGTCCTGTTTCACTGAACCGGTATAACCTACTGTTCCAGCCCTGTCAATCTCATGAGATATAAAATCTTTACCCAATGAATTGGAGGGATATATAGGTCCCACCCATCTCGTAATGATACCATTCTTATGTGTGCCACAAAATCATAAATCATACATCATTGCATAACCCATGTAATACAAATGGGAATCTTAAACATCATGACATCGTAAAACAATTCATATAAGATAAATGAATTCATAAAAATAAATCCATCATAACATGATCAAATCAATGTAAAAATAGGGATAAAAACAGAACCCTTTATTATCTTATATGGAAAATAATTTTGATAAAACACTTGAACTCCATTCTTGAGAAAAATATCCTTTCTTCTTCAAAATCATTTTTCCTTTATTAACATGTCATAAAATTTTAAACTAAAAGATGTTGATTAAAAAGAAACTTGAAAACTTGTAAAGGAAGCTTCTTGGAAATAATTTTTTTAAAAATCCATTCATGCCGTATATGTTAAAAAAGAAAACATTCTTCGTACTTTTGTCGGAAAAGACCAAAAAATACCTCAAACGAAAAACGACAAAAGATTTCTTTCATATCTTTTACTAAAAACTCACCGAAGGGTAAAATTGGATTTAAACAATTGTAGGAGGATGGAAATAATATTACATATTTATGAAACATGGATGTGGATGATAAAATACACCCCAGTAAATAATTACGAATAAACAATCTCGGATAAAAATGAGATTGTGATATTTCCCTTACCTTAGGTCTGATTTGCTTCGTATGTGTCCGAACCTCCTGTATAATGATTTAAATAATTTCATTGAGTTATTACAGAATCATATTCATTGTTATTATATCATATATGGTTCACTTATGATATTATATTACCCGTTCTTTTGTAAATTCCATGTTAAAGAAGCGTTTTGGGTAAAATCGTTTCATTTATCGTAGGTGTTTTGACTTGTTGTTCTTGACATTATTATTACTTATATCATAATTTACTTACTTCCAGAATATAAAATATGATTTATATATCATATATATTCAGTATATATATATATATAATAGATAGATAAATGAAATGAAAAACACCGTTCATGGAGACGGTAGTCCGTACGTACGCATGAACGCTGTTTTCCTTTCCTTATTGTCTTGAATGGAAGTAAGTAGATGACATACATACATATATATATATATATCCAGTAGCTTTATAATGTCATATATTTCATTATTATTTATTATATATACTTTATAATCATTCTTAAATGGTTAACATGGAGAATGAATCTCATCGCGTCGTGGAGACGTTATTCCGTACGTACGCACGCGCAGTGATTTCTTTTTCTGTAGGATGGATAGATGGTGAAATAGTGTTGTTTCATACTTATAATAACATATCAGTATATGAGTGATACTGATGTTATTACTTCATCATGAAACAGCTTAAGAATAAGAAGTGGAAGAAGAAATAAATATGAAAGAATTGGTAACAGTAATTACCTCTTCTTTGAAGCGCCTCTTTGAGACCTCCTCTTAGGGCACTAAAATTGGTCTTTGAGGAAGACTAGACCCTCTAGGATGTTTCTAGGGAAGTGGAGAAGTGATTTGGGCAGGGGTTGGCCGAGCATGAGTGCTCAAATTGGTGTGAGGAGAAGGGGGAGGAGGTACCCTTTTATAAGGAAGGAGAGGGGCACCTTAGGAATATCTCAAAATATAATTTTATATTAAAGTCAAAATCGGTTTATAATGGTTCCAAAGGGTCTTATTTCAAATCTAAAGTGGGTATGGGTCGCAATACTATCATCCAATAGGATTTAGACAAGTTTAGGGTATTATTTTAACCTTCTCAATTAGATTTAACTCTAAGTTAAATAATTTAACTTTTACCGTGTCTTTTTGTTTTCTTTCACTATATGGTTAATACACTTACTATAACATGCCAAACGAACCCTAAATTGTTTATTATTAATATATATATCCTTATTTAAGTCATTTGGCCGAACCTTAGATTTTTCGGAACAAAATAACAATTAATAATATAATATTTGATTTAAAAACTATTTTGTGTCAATTTTGACACTATTTGATATATGATTTTTGTGAAAGTCATAACAGAATTATATGTTCGAAAAAAGTTGATTAAATCAACACTAATATATCATAGTAACCTTGAAAATTAGTGTAATTCATAAAAAGTCTCAAATTACATTCATTTGATCATTTATAACATCAATTATGTTAATATTTCCTTAAAAAGGGTAATTACTACATCATCATTGTGTCATAAATAAATTAATTTATTTAAAGTATAAAAATTATAAATAAAATATCATTATGTAGGAAATAATTTTATCTTTCTAATGAATATTTATAGTCGAATTTATCCTATATATAACCCCATATTAAAAATGTTTTAGTTATTAAACATTGATTTTAACTATTTTAACTATTCATTAAATAAAATAAAATTAAATGTCCTAATCTAATCCAAGTGGACCTAAATGGTCATATTATATTCATAAGGTTGTTTTTCGCCGAATTACACTTATAAAATAGAATTAGGACATGTGTTAGGGTAATAGTAATATCATATTTACCCTTAGTTACCCTATTTACTATTAACCGTGGTAAAAAAGTAAAAAGTTACTATTCACCAAAAATTATTTTCATCTCATTGAACCACATTTTAGTCCTTGATATTAACCGTGTCTGTCGGATTTTCGAAATTCCATTCACAGAAGTGGTAAAATTAAGTTTTATGCAAAATTCAGTTTTTAACCTACCACTTAGTGGTTTCACTATTCATCAAAAATTGAAAGTTTTCAGAAAAATGCCAAAATTTCATCCTAAGCTATATTTCATATTCCGAATTCAAAAATGAAGTCTATTTTACCAAATTTATAACATAGAAATTGAATTAATTAATTTTATAATTAAATCCCGTTGTTAAAACAAATAGCGTTTTTTTAAGAAACAATATCTATCAAAAGATTGACGCTTGGTTATGTCTGGTTTAAATGTGAAATTAAATCCAGTGACCAACATTGTATTAAATTGTAAAAATATATTCTAAATATACTTTAAAACCACTCAAATTAATGATTTATCACTATTAATTATTTCGATTAAAAAAGCTTTTTTTAATTATAATTTAGTAAATTTCACTATTCATCAGAATATGAAAGTTATCCGAAAAGTACCAAAATTTCACCTTAGGCTAAATTCGATACTCCGAATCCAAAAATGAAGTCCATTTTGAGAGCTAAAATTTATAAAATTTAAAAAGTGGTTATTACTATTCATAACGTCTAGTTTTAATAATATTTTAATAGCATATCGTTGTTTAGCGAAACTTGGTGTTGCGTACAACACACGCTATCGTGGAAGGTCGCGATTGCATGTAATGGAAGGAAAGTCAAGGATGCGTGTTGTGAAAGCTTCTTTTAGTGTAGTGTACAACACAAGACATTAATGAAATTAAAAAGAATATTTTTCATAAAATCTCGGGGTGTTACAATATATGTCTTTTTATTACCCTCTAAACAACTCTTTCTTTTTAAGGATACGTTTGGGGTAATATCGACTTCATATTTCTCATTTTACTTAATTTGTTATATTATTAATCCTCATACATATATCATGATTTCAATATTTTAAAACATGATATAAATGTCATTTATATTATTTATATACGTTTTTATAATAATCTAATAAATATATAAATATTGAATGGATTACATCATTCATTGTTATGGTATGTCGTACATTCGCATAAATGCTATTTCCATTTATTTATTGTATCAAATGAAATAAATTAAATAACAGATATATATATATATAATTATATTATTATTATTATTTTTTATATATCATTCACATTTATGAAACCCATATTTAATACATTCCTTGTAGAGTGTGAATGCATCACATCAGTTTGAGGAGGTAATCCACAATTCCCCAAACGATATAACAAAAATCACAAAAAATATAATGAATAAAGGAATGTGGAATATAGTAATTATAAAAGTATAAATAAATCATATATATTTCATATATATCATATAAAAATATAGTTTCCATAATAATTCCCAGTCATGATAGGTGGTAATTGAGATAAAGAAAAACATTGTTTCCTCGGGTGATAGTTTTCCAAACACAAGAACGATAAGTTTGCCACCCAATAAATGGTTGAGATTGTAACAGAAAGTATAACTATTATAATAAAAAATATAAGTATATTATGATACTATTTAGATTATATAATCTTGGAAAAATAATATTTTACAGGGTTAAGAATGAAAATAAAAATAAATTTTCTATAAAAAGATATTACCTCTTATTTGGGTAACTGCTCTTTCTTTGAACAAAAGGTCTCACTTGAATAGATTTTGTCCCTAAATTAGGATTTAATTATGTATTAAGGGGTTTATGGAAACCATTTGAATATATTTTTGTAGATAAACATGGCTTGATAGGTGTTAAAAAGATGGATGGATGGTTTCCTTTTTAACGTGGAGGAGGTGTAGCATTCATGTAAATGCTTGAAAATGGAATTCCCCAATGCATTTTAAGTATTATATATGGATTATATAATGAATAAAATATTATAAAATTGAATAATGTTTCATAATATTTCCATACATGGTCTTTTTGACGTGTTTCTAAACCATTTGGTCCATTGAGTGTAAGATTTAGTCCCTTGTAATGCTAATTTTCCTCTAAATCGTTGTAACAAATTTTAATCACAGTCACTGAAATATTTTGAAAAAAATATTTTTACATTATTATAAATAATATATTATTCAGATTCAATATTTTTCATATATTTTTCCAAAATCTAATAACATATATGGAATAGATTCAAATAAAATTATTCATACAGAGGGGTCTCGATAGTGGTTTTTTAAAGAAAATATATATACATGTTATGGATGTATTGCCATCCAATTTCAATGAGAAATTAGTTAAAATGAAATAAATTGGATTAAATTAATTTAAAATAATATAATTATATTTTAAAACTAAATAATAATATAATATAACTATATATAAAAAATATATGAAAAAGTTGTTTTGCAAAAAAAATTGTTTTTTTATTATTTATGAAAAAATGATTTATTTCATAGAAATACATAAATTTAACCCTAAGATAATATGTAATTATTAATTAAAAAATATTTATATTTTATAAAATAAAATTTATTAAATTTTCTAAATAAATTTTATAATTATTTTCTGAAGCATATAAAAAGATGTTCTTATAAGAAAATATAATTTTAAAACATTTAGTAAATTTACTAAATATGTATTTCTTATTATAAATATGTTTTATCTATATGAAAACATATAAAATAATACTTAAAATTTATTTATTAAAATGAATAATACAATGTTTAATTGCTATGTTATAAATATCTTATTTTAATAATTATAATAATTAAATATTGTTTCCTATAAGCATAGTATTGGATGTTCCTAAAGTCAAGCCAGTATTGTGTTTAGAACAAGGTTAACATGGTATAGCGTATAAATAATATTTTAGTTTCTGTAATAACCATTTCAATACATTAAATAATATTAATTTATTCCAAAAAAGGTTTAAAAAACTCAGGTGTTACATTCTACCCCCTATAAAATGATTTTCATCCTCGAAATTCATAATTTTGATACAAATAAATTAGTATATTTCTTACTCATAATATCACCATGTTCCAACATGGATTACAATAACTACTGATTTATACACAAATCATTGACTAGGTGAGTTGTTTGGTTTAATAGAAGATTCATTGTAGGATCCAGAATTCGAATTGGTTGTTCCTTGTAAGAAATATCGGACTCTAACAACATGACCTCTAAGATCAGAACATGTGAAGGGTATGTTGTGGACTTCCTTATGAGAAATATATAGGACACATACTGAACATGTAAGATATGTGGAGGATGTTCCATGAGATATTATATCGTTTTGATATGAAAAAGAGTACAAAAAAGTGGCTAATATACATGGGATTAGTTTCTCTTTATTTCCAAACCTTATAACATTATTCTAGGGATAGAATCATATAAACACATTCCCATTGAAGTGCACTGTGTTGCATTTGTTGTCAATGAGGTATGTTGTTGTCAAGGAATGAATGGATGGATGTCAAGGAGGTTCAATATGTCAATGACAAAGGATGTGATGGTGTTGGTGATGAATGGAGAATGGCCATGGTACTAAGATGCGTGTCACTTAGGAGATTCACTAAGTGACATAGGATGTTGTGGTTGAAACATTCTCTATGTAAATAAGACGATTGTTGAGCTGTTCTTAAAGTTCCAAGAACTTGTATCAACTGGATACAATGTCACAACAATATTAGAAGACCATCCATTGTATTGAAAATGCATGAGGAGATGAAGAAGATCCATCCACAATCTCTAAGTGGATGAAGTGAGCTAAAGAAGTCCATGCACTATCACTTAGTGCATGTGAATGTGAAGAAGATCCAATTTTATCTCTGATTGGATCAATGAAGAACATTGAAGATCTATGTGATTTAGGAGTTCGGTTGATGAAGATGAACCTTTTGAATTCCATAATGAAGATCATATGAGGAGAAGTAATGGAATTCTTAAGAAGAAGAAAAATGTAGAAGAAGAATGGCTTAGAGGAAGATGGCTTGGCATTTAGAATGGGCATTTTTCATTTGGAGTACTTTGTTTTTGACAAAGTAACATTCTGTCCCTCTGCCAAAAATATGGCCAGCCAAGGCACCTTGAGGGTTCAACCCCAAGGCATGGGCGCTAGGGAACCACGCCCATGGGGGAACCCATGGGGCGAGCCAGGGCGGCAGGGCGCACACCACCGCATGGGCGTCTGGGGGACACCCGGAGGAGCGCGGTAGGGGCGCATGTGCGCACCCGCGAGTGTCAAGCTGTGCATAGTGGGCGCCAGTGGCGCGCCCGAAGGTGCATAGTGGGCGCAGAGCGCGCCCGCAGAGAGAACCCGGTGCGGGGCGGCACCGGGAGGGGAGAAGTTCAACTGAAGTGTGGTGGAGAGCGCCAGGGTGATAAAGCGTGGAAAAATCGCGGCCCGTTTCGATGTGGGGTGCAGAATTTTCACCCGGGAGCAAATCTCAGCCGTCCAGGCGATCTCGCGGCAGATCTCGGCCACCCGATGCATCCGCGGAGCCCTGTTCCAATCCTGGCCATTGATGCTCATTTGATCACCGCATCCAACGACCCAGCACCCGTCTTCTTCCCCGAGCTCGCACGAGGCCACCCGCGAGTCCACCTTCGAACCAGGCACCTCTCGACGACAGAATTTGAGCTCCCGGCCACCTCCGATCAAGCTAAAGCCACCATGGTGATCGTCTGGCCTCTACGAACACATTCATGTATAAATATGAGTTTGTATGCGATGAGAAGAAGAATTGGAGTTCGGACGAGGCAAACAACGTTGCCGAGGCCATGAGGATTATGCTTTGCATGGTTTGCCCTTGAAGAAGGCCGTGCATGCGTTTCTAAGCCGCATGCACATAGAGGTGAAGAAAAATAACAAAGGAGAGGAAACCTGCATGAACCGAGGATAAAAATAAAGATTTGAAAGATTTTTAAAGATCCGAAACTTTCGGGAACTTGAGTTATTATCACGCGGATGTTTAGAAGCCCTCCTCGCCTATAAAAAGAAGACCCGAGGCGCTGGAGAAGTTTTCTGATGTGCTGAATTTTTGAAGACCCGTGAGTGCACTCTCTGCCTCGCGAAGATCTGCCCTGCGCGCACCACTTGCGCGGCAGCAGCCCGAAGCCATTTTTGGCATCACTAAGTTCCTTGCGCGCAACTCTTTTGCGCGACAAGAAGGCTGAGTCCCCTGCGTGCCTTCCCTTTGCGCGGCAGGAAGACCCGAGGCAGCCGCATCACTTGCGCGCACTTGTGGGTTGTTGTGACTTGCGCGGCTGTGTTGAAGAAGAGAAGCCACACCCTTGCGCGCCTCCTTTGAGTTCGGGAGGAGTATAACTACACCTACGGGTTAAGTGTTTGAAGGCAGTGAAGGCCACCACATCTTATGTGTGTGTGCAATTGAAGAACCCGAACCCAAGTGTGTGCTAAACAAAGTGGAGGCCGTAGCCATTTATGTGCAAGAAGAAGTGAAGACCAAGCTATTGTGTGTGCAAATTGTTTGTGCATACTTGAACTAAACAAGAAGAGGTCGTAGCCTTGTGGTTGTGCACACTTGAAGATTAAAAGAGAAAAATAAAGTATTTGTGCAAAGTGGAAGAGTACAAGAAGGGAAGAAGGCCATAGGCATTTGTGTGTGCAAAAGAACTAAAAGGCCGAACCTAGTGTGTGTGGACTAAGTGAAGTGAACACACTTAGAAGAAGGAAGAAAGGGGAGACCCTCACACTAAAGTACAACACACTTGTGAGTGTGTAAACAAAAAGAACAAAGTGTGAAGAAGGAAGAAGGTGTGTGTGCTAAAAGTATTTACACCCATTGTGGGTTTATCACACCAAGGAGAAAAAGGAAGTGCATGCATGCATGCATGCACATGAGCACGTAATCAAAGTTCAAATCAGTGAGTGTGCATCTGAGTTGACCAAGACCAGGAGTTCTTGAAGAGAATTAAGAAGCCATGCAGTCAGTGCATGAGGATGAAGAGATGCCATGCACTCAGTGCATGAAGTTGATGTGAACTGAGACTGGACCAGACTAAAGTTAAAGACATCAGTTTTCTGAGTATTCAGTAGTTGGAGAGAAGACAGTTCATCCTCAGAAGAAGGAGATAAAGCCTGAGCAAGACGAGAAGACCTGATCATCACAAGTGATCAGAGGTACAGAGCAAGGCCAGCAGTCTTTATCCCAGACTGCTGAAGATACTTGAAGAAGCTTAAAGTGAAGAAGAGCTACTCGTGCGACTCGAGGAGCCAAGAGAAGACCCTGTGGGACTCAGGGAGAAGAAGTCTTCAGTGGGATTCTGGAGCAGGCCAGTGGGACTCTGGTAACACTGTGGGATGCAGTATAAAGACCCTCTTGTGGGACTCAGGAGAGATACGGTGGGAAGCTGTATCGACCATTGTAATTCTAACAAGTTATAATGGGAGAATCCATGCTGGGAGAGCATGGCAAGGATGTAGGCCTTTGGTGCCGAAACTTGTAAATCCTTGTGTCCTGTGCCTTTTCATTACTGCATTATCCGGGAAAGGTTGAGAGACATAAGAAGAGAGGATCGAGGCCTTAACAAGTCATAGAGGTTTAATTGATTAAGAATCAATTAGTAAAAAGTTTTAAAGGATCACTGATTCACCCCCTCCCCCTCTCAGTGATTCACACTGATCTGGGCACTTCAATTGGTATCAGAGCGAGGTTACCTCTAAAAGATCCAAGGGAGTCTTTATGAAGTGCAGATTTGAGGAAATGAAAGAACAGCCTCAAATGGAGATATCTGCCAAGACTCAGAAAAATAGAAAGAAGAAACATGCCAAGAAAATGAAGAAATCTTTTCCTAGCTGTGATAAAGTTGGAACAATGAAAGATCTTCAAAGTGAAATCGAATATCTTCAGAAGGCAGTCCCCAAGGAAGTGGCAATGTGTATTGCTACTGGCATCCTTGAACTTCAAGAAGAAAAATTACAGCTAGAAGAAGAAGCCAATGCAATGGAAGATCAATTGGCTAAAAGGGTTGGCATAACCAACACTCTCAGAAAGCTGGTGAAGGCTAAGGATGAAACAGTTTCTCTTTGCAATGATAGATATGAAGATACTTGTGAAGAATTGCAAAGAAGCCTTTCTGAGAAAGAAATCTTTATGATAGTGGTCAAAGAAGTTTTCCATGCACTGGAAAAATTGCACAAAGTTTCAGTGAATGTTAGAGATGCTCAACTTGAAGAGAAAGTCAAAAGGGTGATGGAGTTTGACAACTCATTGCTAGAATTGAAGAAGGTGCATGAAGACCAGTTAGAACAGCTGAAAGAAAATTGGGAAGGAATGCTAAGAACTATTGAGGATGAGAAGAACTCCCTCAATATGAAATGCTTCGAACTAGAGGTGATATTGAAAAATCAGCAATCACCCAAAGCCAAAGCCTCCCAGTCAGCTGAAAGAAGAAATGTTGCTACTCAAGTGAGCTTTGAGAAGGATGATTCTAGAAGAAAGACATCCTCTAATAAAAGGGCAACAACTTCTAAAAATAAGGTACCATCCATCCCATCTTGTACTGATGCTTCTAATTGTGTTTCCACAAAAAGTGCAGGATGGAAAAATAATTCCAAACAAGTATGGATAAAGAAAATTAAGAAGCAGAGCTCTCCTGAAACAACACAGCAAGTCAAGAAAAGTACCCAACAATCAGAAGGACTGAAGAGGTCAAGATTTGTGGGTCAGTGTTGGTGTTGTAATAAATATGGGCACTGTGCAAAGGATTGTTGGTACAATCCACTAAATGTCAAAGCACAAAGGAAGCCCATGCCAAGGGGGAGCAAGCCAGAAGGAAATAAGCAACATCCACAGGTCCAGAGACATCTGTTTACTGCTAACAGATTTGGATTGCTTGACAACATCTGGGATGGCTGCAAAAGTGGTCAAAAGAATGATACATGTCAATCTCCAACTGTATCCCAAGATGGAATGAAGAGAAGATCACTGAACCTGGCTAAAAGAGATTCCTTGTGAAGCAAGAAGAAGAAAGTGGAAGATGCTCCCAAGAAGAGTTTAAAGAATGAAGAGAAGTCCTTGGAATTCAAATCCAAGAAGGGTGATGCATCCAGAAGGACCACCAAGAAATGCTTCTACTGTGGGAAGAAAGGACATATAATGGATCTTTGTAAAAAAGCCATGAAATTAAATAGAAGCAGACTGGACTGAAAAATACAATCAATCCAGAAGAAGAAGAAGGGATTGATTGAAAACAAGTTGCCTAAGAATGGTAGCTTGACAACATCTAAGGAACCATGTGGAACTTCCAGAACTGGGGCCACTCTTCCAAATGATTTACTTGTCATATGGCCACATCAGTTGCAACTTGCCAGAGAACTACAAAGAGTTGAAGATGAAGTTCTGGCAATTTCTAAAGCAAAAGGGAAGAAGAAGGTTTCACATAAAGATGTGTTGAGATCCACACCAGCACAAACATCAAAGAAGATCAGATGTGCAAGTGTGAAGAATGGTGAAAATGGGACATCTCGGTTGAGAGAATCTTCTCAACCTTGTTGTTCACATTGATGAACCAAGGAAGTTCCATCTTATTCCCTAATCACTTGAATTTACATGTGCTAACATTGCAGGGAATTGAAGATGATGATCATTCTCATCTGAAGAGTGGTTTGGACAGAACGGAGTGCACCCCTTGAGGGGGAGCAAATCTGAAGAAGATGATGTTCTGAGATTAATATCATCTTATGAAAATGGATGAATGGGGGAGCTTTATCTTTGCACCTGAACTTTCTAATGAGTTCTGTGAAGTTGTGCAGGATTTAGCAAATTCATTGTTATATCTGAAAAATTTCAAACCCCTAAGCATGATCTCACATGTGTAGTGAATGACGGACAGCATTGAGTTCCTTGGTTACATCACTCTTGTTTTCTACGCCGGGCTTTCCCACGTAGACTTAGAGTTGATCTACTAAAGGTTCTTTTCTCAAGAGAACATGTGACATCATCCCTCTCTTAGTGATTTTGAAGAAAATGCTTTTATAAGGGAGGAAGAGATTTTTGAAAGAGAACCACACCACACCTTTGCATTTGATTGCCAATAAGGGGGAGAAATATTGGCACACATATTGACCCATTCATATGTGCTCTAGTGTATTGCCAACAAATACAAAGGGGGAGATTGAAGTGCACTGTGTTGCATTTGTTGTCAATGACGTATGTTGTTGTCAAGGAATGAATGGATGGATGTCAAGGAGGTTCAATATGTGAATGACAAAGGATGTGATGGTGTTGGTGATGAATGGAGAATGGCCATGGTACTAAGATGCGTGTCACTTAGGAGATTCACTAAGTGACATAGGATGTTTTGGTTGAAACATTCTCTATGTAAATCAGACGATTGTTGAGCTGTTCTTAAAGTTCCAAGAACTTGTATCAACTGGATACAATGTCACAACAATATTAGAAGACCATGAATTGTATTGACAATGCATGAGGAGATGAAGAAGATCCATCCACAATCTCTAAGTGGATGAAGTGAGCTAAAGAAGTCCATGCACTATCACTTAGTGCATGTGAATGTGAAGAAGATCCAATTTGATCTCTGATTGGATCAATGAAGAACATTGAAGATCTATGTGATTCAGGAGTTCGGTTGATGAAGATGAACCTTTTGAATTCCATAATGAAGATCATATGAGGAGAAGTAATGGAATTCTTAAGAAGAAGAAAAATGTAGAAGAAGAATGGCTTAGAGGAAGATGGCTTGACATTTAGAATGGGTATTTTTCATTTGGAGTACTTTGTTTTTGACAAAGTAACATTCTGTCCCTTTGCCAAAAATATGGCCAGCCAAGGCACCTTGAGGGTTCAACCCCAAGGAATGGGCGCTAGGGCACCACGCCCATGGGGGAACCCGTGGGGCGAGCCAGGGCGGCAGGGCGCACACCACCGCATGGGCGTCTGGGGGACGCCCCGAGGAGCGCGGTAGGGGCGCATGAGCACACCCGCGAGTGTCAAGCTGTGCATAGTGGGCGCTAGTGGTGCGCCCGAAGGTGCATAGGGGGCGCAGAGCGCGCCCGCATAGAGAACCCGGTGCGGGGAGGCACCGGGAGGGGAGAAGTTCAACTGAAGTGTGGTGGAGAGCGCCAGGGTGATAAAGCGCGGAAAAATCACGGCCCGTTTCGATGTGGGACGCAGAATTTTCACACGGGAGCAAATCTCAGCCGTCCGGGCGATCTCGCGGCAGATCTCGGCCACCCGATACATCCGCGGAGCCCTGTTCCAATCCTGGCCATTGATGCTCATTTGATCACCGCATCCAACGGCCCAACATCCGTCTTCTTCCCCGAGCTCGCACGAGGCCACCCGCAAGTCCACCTTCGAACCAGGCACCTCCCGACGACAGAATTTGAGCTCCCGGCCACCTCCCATCAAGCTAAAGCCACCATGGTGATCGTCTGGCCTCTACGAACACATTCATGTATAAATATGAGTTTGTATGCGATGAGAAGAAGAATTGGAGTTCGGCCGAGGCAAACAACGTTGCCGAGGCCATGAGGATTATGCTTTTCATGGTTTGCCCTTGAAGAAGGCCGTGCATGCGTTTCTAAGATGCATGCACATAGAGGTGAAGAAAAATAACAAAGGAGAGGAAACCTGCATGAACCGAGGATAAAAATAAAGATTTGAAAGATTTTTAAAGATCCGAAACTTTCGGGAACTTGAATTATTATCACGCGGATGTTTAGAAGCCCTCCTCGCCTATAAAAAGAAGACCCGAGGCGCTGGAGAAGTTTGCTGATGTGCTGAATTTTTGAAGACCCGTGAGTGCACTCTCTGCCTCGCGAAGATCTGCCCTGCGTGCACCACTTGCGCGGCAGCAGCCCGAAGCCATTTTTGGCTTCACTAAGTTCCTTGCGCGCAACTCTTTTGCGCGACAAGAAGGCTGAGTCCCCTGCGCGCCTTCCCTTTGCGCGGAAGGAAGACCCGAGGCAGCTGCATCACTTGCGCGCACTTGTGGGTTGTTGTGACTTGCGCGGCTATGTTGAAGAAGAGAAGCTGCACCCTTGCGCGCCTCCTTTGAGTTAGGGAGGAGTATAACTACACCTACGGGTTAAGTGTTTGAAGGTAGTGAAGGCCACCACATCTTATGTGTGTGTTCAATTGAAGAACCCGAACCCAAGTGTGTGCTAAATAAAGTGGAGGCCGTAGCCATTTATGTGCAAGAAGAAGTGAAGACCAATCTATTGTGTGTGCAAATTGTTTGTGCATACTTGAACTAAACAAGAAGAGGCCGTAGCCTTGTGGTTGTGCACACTTGAAGATTAAAAGAGAAAAATAAAGTATGTGTGCAAAGTGGAAGAGTACAAGAATGGAAGAAGGCCATAGGCATTTTTGTGTTCAAAAGAACTAAAAGGCCGAACCTAGTGTGTGTGCACTAAGTGAAGTGAACACACTTAGAAGAAGGAAGAAAGAGGAGACCCTCACACTAAAGTACAACACACTTGTGAGTGTGTAAACAAAAAGAACAAAGTGTGAAGAAGGAATAAGGTGTGTGTGCTAAAAGTATTTACACCCATTGTGGGTTTATCACACCAAGGAGAAAAAGGAAGTGCATGCATGCATGAATGCACATGCGCACGTAATCAAATTTCAAATCAGTGATTGTGCATATGAGTTGACCAAGACCAGGAGTTCTTGAAGAGAATTAAGAAGCCATGCAGTCAGTGCATGAGGATGAAGAGATGCCATGCACTCAGTGCATGAAGTTGATGTGAACTGAGACTGGACTAGACTGAAGTTAAAGACATCAGTTGTCTGATTATTCAGTAGTTGGAGAGAAGACATGTCATCCTCAGAAGAAGGAGATAAAGCCTGAGCAAGACGAGAAGACCTGATCATCACAAGTGATCAGAGGTACAGAGCAAGGCCAGCAGTCTTTATCCTAGACTGCTGAAGATACTTGAAGAAGCTCAAAGTGAAGAAGAGCTACTCGTGCGACTCGAGGAGCCAAGAGAAGACCCTGTGGGACTCAGGGAGAAGAAGTCTTCAGTGGGATTCTGGAGCAGGCCAGTGGGACTCTGGTAACACTGTGGGATGCAGTATAAAGACCCTCCTGTGGGACTCAGGAGAGATACGGTGGGAAGCTGTATCGACCATTGTAATTCTAACAAGTTATAATGGGAGAATCCATTCTGGGAGAGCATGGCAAGGATGTAGGACTTTGGTGCCGAACCTTGTAAATCCTTGTGTCCTGTGCCTTTTCATTACTGCATTATCCGGGAAAGGTTGAGAGACATAAGATTAGTGGATCGAGGCCTTAACAAGTCATAGAGGTTTAATTGATTAAGAATCAATTAGTAAAAAGTTTTAAAGGATCACTGATTCACCCCCTCCCCCTCTCAGTGATTCACACTGATCTGGGAACTTCACCCATCATGTTAAAAATATAGATCATAGTGATAGTTATTATTATAACATTTCTTTAACAAATTTGATTCCTTGATATGAAACTGAATGGATCAAATATTCCCATTAATTAATTCACATATGTCATTTCTCAAGGACCTTATTTCATTAAATTCATCCTAGAAAAATAAATGACTACATTAATTCCCATAGATGTATTCATAAGGAGCCTTTTGAATTATTGATTGAAATGGATTTTATTAGAAAACTCAACTAGAGGAAGGTGTTGGTCTCAGCCAACTTTTAAATATATTGAACATGATAACAACATATCCACTGTGGTTTTAATTATTCTTTCTGGGTGGACAACCATATGAGGGTGATGAGCTATGGAAAAACTCAATTCAATATCACATTATGGCCAAAGACATCACAAAAACATTTAGTTGAACCTCATATACCTATAAAAAATAATGTAATGTGGTACTCAATAAATCCTTAAAACATTCATAATTTATATCTTGGAAAGATACCCAGAGGGAAGTCATCTCTAATAGTATTATGTTGTACTAACTTCGTAAGTTGATGAACTTCCAACCTTATTTCACGAAACCTTTTAGGGGATTTTGTGAGTCCATCAAATTATCCATACTTATGTTCTCCAATATTCATTATTATATGTTTAATTTGTGGAAACATCCTCTTTGAATTTTCATTTCTACCATATATTTCTATCATACATGGCACCGAGATATAAACTATGTGAAATCCATCTTCATTACATCCCACCAAAACTATTCCATCACATCCATATACATCTTTATACATCCAGGATGAATAGAGAATGAAGAAAAATGCTCTTCCACTAATGGATTCTACTTCAAATCCATTATTGAAGGTACACATAAATGGTTCCTAAAACATATCATTTAATCATCATCATTGTTAAATTTATGATTATTTCAATCAATTTTTTAATCTCTACATATTCCTTTCTCTCCTATCTAATATTTACAAAGATAAAGGGTTGAATATTCAAATTATTAAGATAATATTTCACCCCTTCATTTATGATTTATGGATTTTTTATTTTCTAGTATAGATATATTGGATCTTTTGTGATCATCATCAAAGTTAATCTAGCATGGTCCTTTTGACGAAACACATTGGGAACCCTGTTCCCAATTCATGGGAGGTAATGTATTGAGTAGTCATAGTTCTTTATCAACTCTAAAAAACATATATATGGAATTTTCAACTCCATATATGTGAATATATAGTTTATAATTTCATGATCAGTATATATATCACAATTTTCTAAATAAGTATAATGTCTCTATATCATTAATGACATTATTACCACTTCTAACTCCAAATCTGAAGTTGGGTAATTTTTTCATGGATCTTCAATTATTGTGAGGAATAAGTGATAAAAAAGGTATTCATCATAATAATATAAACCAATATCTTCCTAGATGATTCATTATTGGTTATAAACACTTTTCCAGTAGAGTTTAATATATGAATAAGTGTGTTTACAATAATTCGCTTTAGATCCTTGAAATGCTTATAATATTCATCTATCAATATGAAGTTGGAACAATTTTTATTTTATGAGGTTATATGATTCTATAGTTTAATGAAATTATTAAAAACCTCTTGGTAATATCCATATAATCCAAGAAAACTATTGATCCTAGAAACAAAGGATGGTCTATGTGATTTTTTAATAGAAAATGTCATTGATATATCTACTTTTGTTCTAATTATTAAGATTATGTTACCCATAAATGTAATCATTCTCATCCTAAATCAACACAATGAAAATTATTCATATATAATCACCTTCCTCATTATATTTTTCAGAATTATCATGTGATCATTATTCTATTTGTTGATCATTCAACAAATAAGAATATTATATATAAAGGGTACCACAAACGGATTGATGTAATCACAAAAGACTATATACATTTAATCCATGAAGATTGAAGGGAAATTAGTATGACCAAAAATAATCACATTATAATCATAGTGTCTAAAATATGTTTAAAATTCCATCTTTGGTATATCATGTTTCATAACACTCAATTGATAAAATAAATAATGAATATCAATCATGGAAGTCTATTGAGTTCCACAGAGTTGATTAAACAACTAATCAACACAAGAAAGGATAAGCTTGTTCTTGATCGTGATGTTGTTTAACTGGTGATAATTAATGAAGAATCACATTGATATATATTTCTTTTTCATGATAATAAATTTTTTTCCATTATGTAAAGCATAAGGTTTGATGAATCCCTTATAAATGATTTCATTGAGAAACAAACATTACTATTTTATGGAAGGGTGGGAATCTATTATAGAAAGTCATCCAAAATGTCTTGAAAATTTTGAATATCATTTATGATGATTTTATCACCAAATATTTCTGATAAAAACCCCATATTAATGGATATCATAGTCGATAAACTATATGTAATCTCCATAATATTTTCATCATTATTTCTATGTAGATAGAAGATTATATGTTTATTTGAAATATCAAAATTCACATATTTTCCTCGACAAAATCATGTGGGATTTAAAAAGAGAAATTCAATATGTGCCAAAGATGATATCAAATTCAACCAGGGTAAGAATGAAATGGTTTGTGTGAAGTACATTACAAAAATGGTAAATTAGAGAGGAATCGTAGACTTAAGATGTAATCAGTATACCATTAGGTGTTTTCCCTACTAATTCCTCATTCAATAGTTTTGGTGGGATATTAATTCCCTAATAAAATTCATTATACATCAATGGGTGTATAGATCCTTAATCACATAAGACATTAAGTGTTCTAGAGAGGATGATACATGTACATTTAAATACATTTTTATCTCACCCCTCATCATAAATGATGATCTCATTAGATTTCCCCATTTCACATGGTTAAATAGGTATCTAATTCCTATCAAAATCTCCAAACCCTATTTTTGGGAACAAGTTTGCATAATTTCCATCATCCTTACACATGAATAACTGAAGTGTGAGAGGTTCATTCTATATTTAATTTACTCTATTTGATTCATAATCCCACTTCTTCACATCAGTTTGGAGATAGATTTCATAATGTCCTCCCTTCCATATTTTAGACACTTGTTTGACCCCATAAGACAATTTACTAAAATGTTCTTCCCACACATGGATGATAAATGGATAATAATATTCTTCCTTTCATGGTTTTTATTTTATCATTTAAACACCATCGTTGTTTTCTTTTTAAAACCATGAGATTAATATGAAACTCCAACATCTATTTCATATTGGATTTCAAAACACATAATCTCTTCACAACTATTAATTTCTATTATAAAAATGACCTTATGAGAATATGAATTAATCCACTAAATAATGATTTTAATTTCCTATAATGTTGGATGATAATTCTAGAAGTGTACATCTCATGTCATATGAAATTAGCCTCGTAGATACCGAAGGATTAATCATTATTTTGATTCAGATCATGTAAATAATTTTTGTATATGTGTATGGAGATCAAGTAAAGTACGTTTTTAATAATAAGTTTAAGAACTCATCCAAATCCTTGAATTCAATTTCATCTTACATCCTCATTTTCTTGATTAGAGTCCACCATTGGTATTTTTCTCCTTCTAACCAACAAATATCCAAATTGAATTTCTAATGATTCGAACACTAGAGATCAGATAGTATATTTTTAGTGGTACTAATCTATTGTTCAACAGTAAGTGGTTTAGAAGTAACAAATAAATAATTTGGAAGTTTCGTTATTAAGGATTCAATAGAATATTGTTCCCTCATTTTCTTTTGTGGATTCTCATCATGATTAATGGATTGAAAAAGCTATTTAAGCATAGAAATTAAGGGTTTAATTCAAGATACCATTTTATTCTTGTTCATTGGATGAAAATCATTTTCATATTCAATCATAGCCACCATTAACATGGTTCCATTAGGTTATATGCATTTTCTAAACCAAATTATATAATTTATGAAAAACATTCAAAGTGAGGAACCACATAATCAAGAAAAACCACTAACATGTTGTCTGAATTTTGAAACATTCATTAATTTAAGACACACTTGGTTTATCCCTTTTTGTAAATAGATTACTGATATTTAAATCCTTTGGGATGGTTTTTTAATATTTTGGTAAATTCTAAACAATAACTATCATGTGTTTAAAACTAGTTGTGTGGTAATTCTCATTTTCATGTATGCGGTTAGGCTTGAGTTTGGCCTGATGCACCATGTCCGAGATATTACTCATAAGTGCATATGTACTAGAACCACACCCACCTACAGTATACAGACATGGATGTACTTATAGTAAACCAATGACATCATTCATTACTATAATCCTAGAAAATTTTTCTATACATGTAGATATACTTATATGTATCTTTAGACATGTGAAGAGTTTTTGAATAAATTATTATCATCATATTTTCAAAAGGATAACTAGAATTTTAATTCGGTACTATCTATTGAGGCCCTATATTTTCATACATTAACATTAGATCATTTATTCAGAATAAGTAATACATTAAAAAATTAGATGCCCAAATACCATATTAATCTATTACATTTGTAAGCATAGAAACATAAAATTTGATACATATATGAGATACATTATCTCCCATTAAGTTATACATTACTAGTAACCTTCTTAGAAACACCTTACATAATAAACTTTTTTATAACCTGTGGAATGGGAATATAAAAAGGGGTAAACATAGATGCTATGTAACTGTAAAAAAGAGATATGTAAGAATAAACATGATAATAATGGTATGATAATGTGATCATTACATTATAAGATCATACCCTGCATATAAAACATAAAAAACATGAATCATGGATGAAATATTTTAATTTAATAAGACATGAATCGTAACAGAATAAATAGCATAATCCAAGAATTCACAATATAGGAATAATACATGGAATTGTAGAAAATACATGAACATGGAATATCATTCTCTATAAGTCAAGACACACTGATAAAAGTTATCAGGACCCATCATGTAAAATAAATCTACTATTTGGGTCACACCACCATACCATATTGAAATCCTTTCAATATAGGGTATCTGGTTTCCCCATATTTCTAGAGTGTATTAGGTTTCTCCATATTCCCATTTTCATGGGGGAAAACACCTATTGGGTGGGACACACTACCACTATAGTTGAAAAAATTTCCTTATAACATATTAGGTTTTTCAATATTCCCATAGTTGATTGGGTTTCCCTATAAACTATAATAGAATATGCCCTTGGACATGAATCCCATAACTCTCTCAAGAACTATAAATTATTAACAAATGCATTGGAGGGAAATATAGGTTCCACCCATATCATAATGAAATAATTCATACATGTGACAAAAATTCATAAAAAAGAATATTGTAACCCATGAATTTAAAATAACATTTAATCAGATCAGAAATTGTAGATAAATATACTAGTTTCATAACCATTTCATTAAAATCATTCCCTATGGAAATAATAAGTATTCCAAGACATATAACCCATAAAGAATAAATAGGTTTCATAAACATCATTACATAAAACAAACCATTTAGGGGAATAATGAAAATGAATCATTTGGATAATTTTCAAATTATGGAATGAGTTACACTGACATATATCATATTATATGGACAAAAATTTAGAGAGACCCTTTAAAAACATATTTTGAGGAAAATATAATTTTTTTTTTGAAACAATGATCATTGAAACAAAATATATGTTGGAAAAATTTTCATTGATAGCATATTATGGAATGTTGAAAGCATGTTGAAAACCATATATTTGAAAAAAAATTGATATCTTAAAATTAAATGTATATTTTATTTAAAACCATTTATTTTATAAAACATTGGAAACATATAAAGAATGATTGAAAATGTATTCAGAACAATTTATTTAAAAATAATATGATAAATTATAAAGGATAATTTCAAATACATAAGAAATTTTTACAATATTTTTTCCTTGAAATTAAAATAAAATATTACCTGCAATACCTTTAAATTTATTTTGAAAACATGGTTTTTGATATTCATTGCATATATCTCAATGATGGAAAATTGAGACAAAACTACTCTATCGATTTGGTATCTTTTGAAACATAAAGAAAATGAAATAAATATATTAAAATAGATATGTATATACACATAAATTTAAATTTTTAAATCTTATAATAAATTCTTGGGTAGTATGTACCTTAAAAATGAATTTAATGATGAATAAAGCATGTATCTCACATAAATCAAAAGTGAGATAAAATTTTGATTCCTTTTATTTTAACTCTCACAGTACTCATTCAATCATAATATATAATAATTATAAGTCTATTTTAAATCAACCAATAAACTATATTCTTATATATAATACCATATAGGGATTTTATATAACCCACTTTTAAACACTTCCATTTTTTGGATATGTTTCAAGTAATATTCACTTTGAAATTTTCATGTGTCATAATTTGATTGATTTTTTATCCCAATAATAATATAATGATTTAAAGAATGAATATATATATATATATAAATATCAATTATATTCATTATATATTTATTTATAAAAATATATTAAAAGAATAAATATGAAATTGGACACATCATTCACAGAGATAGTAGGTCGTATATTGGCTTGCACACTTTTTCTGTTTAATTATCATGTTGATAGAAAGTAAATGAAAAATATGTATATATATTAATATAATAATCAAAGTAGAATTATTATTCAATTAATATTAAATACTTTTTGTAAAACCAACATTAATACTTTACATGTAGATTGTGAACACATCACTGTGCATTGAGGATGTGGTAGTCCACACTTCCGCAAACAAAATTTATGAAACTAAAAAAATTGAAAGCATAAAGATATGAGTTATATAATAAATATAGTACAAAAAATAAAAAATATAATATAAAAAAGTTTTTCAATAATTATTCCCATCCCTAAGAGGTTTCAGTGGAAAAAAGGACTACATCGTTACATGTGGTGGTAGTTTTTCATAATCAAGAATGGTACGTTGGTTACCCAATAGATATAATTTTGTGCAAGTTCATATCGAAACCATAGAGAAAAAACAATAAATGTTTTTAGGATATTTATGTTATATTTTAAAAATGTATGAATAATAATTAATCTAGTGGTGAAAGATAATAAAATAAAAGAGTTTGGTGAGTGATGTTACCTCTACATTGGGTAACTCCTTTTGCATTACACAGAAGGAATTCATTAGTTGGATTTATGTCCAACAGGAGTATTAAATTATCAAGGTAGGGAATTTGGTTGATTATTATAACCTATATTTGGAATGAAAAATAGATTTATATGTGTGAATAAATGTTAGGGTTGTGTGCTGCTTTAGAGTGGATGCGTGACATTCTTTTTAATTTTTCGAAAGGGAATTCCACCACATTTTTCCTATTAGAAGTGTATCCAATAAACCATAAAGATATATAAAAGGGAATATAGGGTGTTAATATTTTAATTAATTTCCTTTTTATATGTTTCTACATTATTTATTCTTTTAAGTGTATTTTTTAGTCCCTTGTTATGCTAATTTTCCTTGTAATTGTTATAATTTAATTTAATCACCTTCTCTAATATTTTTTGTAAGAAAACTAATTTTCCCTTATTAAACATTATGAATTTTTTTGATTACGAATATGGATTCCATTTTTCGAAATTATATTCAAAAAATATTAATAAATCAATTTAAAATTATTCCCATAGATGGATCGGGATAGATGATTTTGTTATTTAAAATGTCAAAAACTTTTAAGATGATTTGATGTCCAATTTCAATGTGAAAATTGTTAGAATGACCTATAATCGATTAAATTATGTAAAAATAATCTCATTACTCCATAAAGACAATAATAAATCTAATTTTTCTATATATATAAATGGGATAGAAAATAAGTTTTTAAATTAAATTCAGTATCTTTCAGTATTCATTAAAAAATAATGGTTTTCCAAAAACATGGAAAAATTATCGCAATGCTCTTTTTGATATTATGAATTCAAAAATTTTGGTTACTATATTGAATTAATTTTATAAAATTTTATAAAATTATATTTTATTATTCTTGAGAGTATGAGATAATAAAACGTTCTTTTATGAAAATATAATTTTAAACAAATAAAGTCATTACTAAAAATTAATGCCCTATTAGAAATATTTTTTCCATATGAATAATTAAAAATAATATATAAAAACTATTTTTTATTATTAATATAAATATTTTAAATATATATGTTATAATTATCACAATTTAAATAATAATAATAATATTTTTTTTGAAATGTGGTGTTTTGTGTACCGTAAGCCATGTAAGTGTTATGTATAGAACATGGTTAACATGGTGTATCATATAATGAATGTTTTGAGTAAGGTATAAAAGAATTAAATTCATAAAATAAATGTAATTTACTAAATAACGTCCATAAATACAAGGATTGGTTTAGGTCTATGTTTGAGGTCATTTTGTAGTTTTTGTTTTGGATATTTTTTGTATGAATGCATAAAATGTGGATTATATGTGTCAATGTTGTGTTAGGTATTCCATTTTCATATAAGGATTTGGTTTCATGTTTTGAATTTATTATTTCCTATTAATTAACATATCTATTAACAAAATTTATGATGTTTCATTACTCTGATAAGTGGCTATATTGTCCATAATGTTTCTTTAAAGACTCATTATACTATTCAGATGCTTCTAGACTATAGGGAGGTGCTCCTAAGGTCATGGTATGACCATACTTGGGGAACAATATATAGTTTCCACTAGGCCAAGGACATTACAAATTGGTATCAAAGATAATTTCTTTTGTCATTGTTTTTAGTCATGGTATATGAGAGATTATGATATTGTCAGGGCTCATAATTGAGATCCAACCTTATAGCCTTCAACACCATGTATGAGGGAAACCCCCAGTCAGTAAGGGTGAAAAATGATGTTCGGTTTTGTTATTTATGGTTGATTGATACTTCAACCTCGAGTTGTGCACTTGGATATGATGTTATTTATTTATGAGGTTTTAACTATTTTATTTGTCTAGAAAGAGAGTGTTTTCAAGTTCATGCATAATGATATTCACATATTATAGATAGTTCATTTGTTTGTTTCATCTAATTTATAGTTCATTGTGATTTACATGCATGTATTATACTTTTCACCATGTAAATTTTTTATTTTTTTCATGATCTTTTAAATAAGTAAAATTCTTAAAAATGTTAACATGAGTAAAAATTTCACTTATGAAATTTGAGGATAATAATAATGTATTATAGAACTGTAAAATAATGGTTTTTTAAAAATGGGAAATTTTGAAATGATATACCTTCTTTTTAATTGGTAGTGATTAATTAAGATGGGAATTAGAAAAATGATGGAATTTTTAATGAAACCATTGGTGGGTATCCATTATGTTGGTTTTTGACAGTATCTATGGGTGTTTTTGGTAGTGGTAGTGACATTGTTTTTATACCTTGTGTCATGGAAGTTAATGCATTGATAGGTTTGGTTATCCCAATTAATAGAATGTTTTTGTTGTGTCTTTGGATTGGATGTGACCTATATCATCTCAAATGGAATCTATTAGTTCAGAGTTGGTTACTGTGGTGGGTTTATTCCTTAAAAGTTGTTTTTTAGACTCTATATTGTGTGTTTGGCTCATGGATTATATGTCTCAGTGTGATTATCATTGTTGTGAAACCTAGAGTAAATGGTTTCTTGTAACAGTAGACTCATTGTGATTGAAACTGAGGTAGGTTCTCTGCCGATGAGAATATTTTTTTTGAGGATTGATGTGTATAGATTAGTGGGATATCCAATGAACATTATAATGTTTTAATGTTATTTAGGTACATGTTATAGTTTAACATTATTAGTGACACAATAGGGGGTCCCGTCAGGGTTTTTAGTCCTTTTCTCTATGTAGAACATAGATGGAGGTTTGAAAATTGGAAGTGTAACACAGATAGTGTTACCTAGATAATTTATTCATATAAGTAAATGTGTGATGGATGATTTTTTTTTAGGTTACTCATGTTGTATAACGGAGCATACAGTCTAGGGAACTCTAGGGTAGTCTCTAGAGAGGTTGAACATTTGTTGTCGGTTCATTGAATTGTGGAACATGGGTGGTTTCTTTAGTGGAGGAATAAATATAGGGATGATGTAATGTAATTTGGTAGAAGTGAAGAGTTATTCTTTTTACCTACTTGGGTAAGCTAATGAGTACTTGTGATTTGTTTTCAATGATTTGTGTTAACGGAAGGGTCATTCAGAGACCTCAAACAATGGGTTTGATGGTGTTTGGGGAGAAAATCGATGTTGATATCGGGAGGTCATGATAAGGGTAGTAAAAGAATGAATAAATCATTTTTTGTGGAGTAAAACTAAGAGTGAGGGTAAAAACGTTCTTGTTTTCATTTTTTGGAAAGTTTTGATTGTTGGGTGAGATATTAATAAATACTTATATTATATGAGACTAAAGGACCAAGAAGTAAGGTTAAATGAGTGAGCGAGTGTTGGGCATAGCTCTGCTAAGGTACAACCCATCAGATCTCGTGATTGGTTCAGTTTGTGGCCTCAGAGAAGTTTGAGACATTAAGGGGATTGAGGAGTTCTAGAGGTTGGCTATTCATGGAAGCCATGATACCATTGTGGATTGGTGAACGGTTGTCTCGGGATAAGAACTTGTTTCATTCTGAGAAAACATCATTGGAAAGAGGGTTATACTAGGGACTATTGGTTTGGATTTGTGTGTTATACTATTTGGTTTTTTTGTGAGTCACTAGGTTCATGATGGAAGAGCTTTTGTGTAAGATAAAAGTGATTTCAAAGAGAAATTTTGTTTATAATTTCTTGGAATGGGGTTATTAATTGGTGGTGAGTTTTGGTTGGAAATTCCAATATTGTTTTGGTGTTTCAGAATCGATGTGATGTTAGTGTATAGGTAATGTAGATATATTAAATAGGTTATGTTATCTTCATATTAGGTGTTCACATCTGTTTTTTTTGGGTTGTGTTTATTTTTTATGATGATTTCATAGTATACTTTAGGATGTTAAGATCATTCACAATATATAATCTTCTTCTTAGGTGTGCAGAGTGATATTTTTCTATAATAATAGTATCTCAAATTACTTTTTTTAATATGGGGTGTCTTGTAGGTCGCACTCATGGATTGATCTATGCTGTGTTGGATGATGGTAAGTGCACCATATATTAGTTACTAGAGTGGTCCTCGGGATGGATAATTGGTTTCCATATACCCTGTGTATAGTTCATGGGAGTCGATGAAATGTATTGGTCGGTGATATTTGGTTGTAATTGATGAATCTAGATGCCCCCATCCATGTTTCATATTTCATCCTATGATATAATATTGAGATGTGGTGGATGGAATTTCTTAAGGTAAGTGATGATAATGATACTCTTAAAGTGGGGAGAATTACGTAAGTCTTAGATGTGTAGAGTAGGTCAGGGAGTAGATGTTGTGGCATCATGATGCAATATGAATCTTGTATGGTGCACATTTGGATTTCATTTGGAAGGCAAGGTGGACCTTGGGTTTGGTGGTTGATCAAGTATAGTGTTTGCTTTAGGATCGGGATGATTATAATATGAAATTTGAGTGGGTGCATTGAAGACATGTTTGTGTATTTCATTGAGCCTTAAAACAGAATGCGATGCAGCAGAGGAAATGATCCCGAATTTAAAATGGTGGTCAAGAAGAGACCTTATTTGGTTCATTACAGAGATATAGTTATGTATTATGTGAGAAGGTATCATGCCCATGTATAGGTTAAACATATTAATAATGGATGTTACGTTCCAAAGGAGTGGGTCGACCATATTTTCCCAACTCAATTGGGGAAAATGGAATGAATATTGTTGGTTATAAACAACATTTGGTTAATAATTAAATTATATTTTCTTATAGGTAATGGGAAATTGTTTTAAAGAATATCCATGTGGTACTTAGTTACGATATTTTTGAAAGAAACTATAACTAATATGAGTATTTTCGTCATTAAGGATGAATTCCATAGTTAAGTGTATTTCATAAAGATATATAGGTGCGGTGAGTTGGGAATGCATCTTGTATGTTGTGAAGATTAATTTTATTCACCATTGGTCTCTTTTTTGATGATTTAATTTATTAATATAGTATAATGGTGCTGGGGAAAAATGTTAAATGGTGGGGAAAACTAGAGTGGGAATGCAGTTGGATAAATAATGTGGTTGGTGTTTCGAGTTAGATAGACACAAGTAAGAGCCATATTGGTGTATCAGTTTTGGTGATGGGTTTTGGATTGAGTTCTTGAACATTTGAGTAACCTGAGATTATGTTTATGATTGGGTTTTACAATAGGTGTTTAGAAATTTAATGAGGTAGTTGGTCCTCTATTTTTTGACTGTTTCACATCGAGATGTATGGTTGTAGTATGCATGTCATGTCTATGACTCCATTCTTGGTCTACCAATCTTATTTTGGAACTACTAGGAATGGTGCCTTGAAATTTGGTCTATGGGTTGTATGGAGAAATGGATTAAGGTTTTATGATTTTATTTCCTTTGGTAGTGCAGTGTTTTATAGTTATACTCTTTCTATAGTGGTTTAGTGACCATACCCTGACATTTCACTTATGATGATAATGTTAATGATGAGTTGAGGAGGATGAATCCTTGAGAAGTATCCGGTTGTGATTTTGGATCGTGTTGGTGAAATTTTTTTCGGGTAGTATTATTTCCTATTTCATAGTATTTTTATAGTTTGAATGATTTTAATGAGAAATTTGGATGATGGATGTTGATAGGAAGGCCCGCAGTCTGCCATTTTTTCATAAAGGTTGATATATTTTTAGAAAGTGAGGGTTAATGAGGAGCCATTATAAGGTGGGAGTTTGATGATCCTGAACTTGTGTATAGGTACTTACCTATTTAAAATTTTATTATATATTGATTTTTTGATAATAATTTAGTTCATTGGTGTATGGGATGTATTTTATGTGTTTTAGGGGTGAAAAACAGGAATGTAAGAGAAAAAAATTCTAAACAATGTTCAATGCATTGTTAGAACTTGGATAATACTAACTATTAACCTATACAGGGTAAGTCAAGCATCCTATAATACTCTCAGAAATATGATGATCAATGTTATTCACCATGTTTAATAAATAATATGGTTTATCATACAAAACCCTACGAGTTATACCCTCCTAGATATACAGAGTTGTACGGTTGGTGAACAATTTTTCAAACCATTTGACAAAACCCAATGACTGTTAAAAAGTAGAATATTCATGGTCTCCCACATGGAAATTAAGGGTTCTAACCTGAATCTATTCCATATTTCTTATCAAGCAACATGGGTAATGAACTAATCCCTTGTAGTTAACCCAGGTGTGATTTTCCTTCAATCCTTGTCTGTATGGAGAGTTTTTGTGTGCAATCAAAGATCAAGTAGAGTCTATCCCTCGCCAATTATTTTTCTACATTAGGTCTTCTTTAATCATTTAATATCATATGAAACCCAAAACACTCACAATATTGTAGATTATTATTAGGGGACCTAATGGGTCGGTGAGTATGAATCAAGGGAAGTGGTTGTGCAATCCTTCATCACTGAAGTTTAGGTATGAGGTCATTAAGATTTAGCGCATTGTCTAGATTATTAATAATTTTATCTGGTTGTTAAAATGTATTTCCTTGTTAAATTTTAATTTCATTTACAATGGAATGGGATTTGGTCCTTAGAATGCGGAAGGAGAACCTTCACATTCCCCTTTGAGTCTATTTATCTAGTGATACTGAACCTAGGGCTACCCATGTGGTATTCCAAACCCTTGATAATGGTGAAATGAAATCACAATAATTGAAATATGGTAATTATGCAAATTAATGCGGTATGAATTATTTTTTTGGGTGTATGGGTTTGATTAATAGGATAACCGTGATGTTTACATGTTATCTTCATATGTTTCAAAGTGGATTTGAAATGTTGTAAAGGATGTGATTTGTGTTTTCTCCCATAAATGGTTCTCTATGAAGGAATTGATTTTTTCCAAATGATAAATGTTTGAAAGTAGTTGTTGACCACAAAATTAAATGAAAATGTGATCTTATTGATAGATTAAAATGATGTTTTGAAATGGGGGGTGGGTTGGTCCTTTTCCTGGATAAAATTAATAATGACTATTTGAAAATGGGAGTAAAATACTTGGGGAATGATTTTTTTTATTTAAATAACAATTAAATATTTTAAAAGTGAATCATAAAAATGATTTTATTGAGAAATTTTTATTTTATTTTTGAATTGTGAAATGATGTTTTGTGTCATTTGTTCTCTATTGAATAATTTAACATAAGTGGGTTTTCACATAGTGTTATATGGTTTAATGTGTTATAA
This sequence comes from Viscum album, assembly GCA_963277665.1. NCBI lineage: Eukaryota > Viridiplantae > Streptophyta > Magnoliopsida > Santalales > Viscaceae > Viscum > Viscum album. Next base: position 1,677,032,023 of record OY728161.1, on the reverse strand, counting down.
ATTTTGAGTGGGGTATGTATAATTGGTAATAATTAAAATGAAATTTTTTTCCATGGTTATTGTTTTTGATTTGTAAATGTGTTAATGTTTAATAACCATGTCCACATTCCTTGGTTGTATGAGGGGTATTAACAAGAGGTTATACTCCCATAAGTCAGGATGGATAGTGGGTCTACACCTCAACCTTATGTTGCAAGGGGTATGGAGTCTAAATGACTCTATGTGCCCCTAAAAGATTAATTTGATGAGACTACCAGGACTGTGGCTCCAAGGAATGTTTTAGGTAATGAATCGTTGGGATATTGGAATGAGTTGATATTTTTCCAAACATATGGACATGGTGAGGTTTAGGATGTGAGAATAAAGATATAGACTTCACAAACAAATTGAATTTGTTTATTACTTGAAGAAGGATCTAGGTTATGTCTATAAGTGGTGTTTATTTATTATTATTATTATGAATAAAAGTATGCAACACCATTCAGTCTATAGCTTCATCCTATTGGTATAAATAGAGTTAGTTTTTTTTATGATTAAAAAACGATACCAAACAAAATGTATGAAATGGTTATTAATGAATGTTTAAATGTTAAATTTATTTCCTGGATTCTGATATTATTTATTTCATTTGATTATCTTTCATAGAATTTATATATAATGTCTATTTTTAGACACATTTTGTTGTTCTTACTATTTTATACTCACACCATGCTTGGGAACCATATAAGATGAGTACTCGAGAAGATGGATAGGTTTTCTGATACTTGTTCATACTAGGGACATGGTGAATGGTTTTTTATTGGATTATGGGATGGATCAGAGGTGGTTAAGACTAGTTAGGGACTCATTTTTTGTATAGGGTCATTTGGTAGTTTTATTTTAGGACTTTCCTTGTACGAAATCATTTCATTAAGAGTATACATTAAATTTCTCTATCAGGTAATCCATTTTTATTGTTGGAATTTTTCCCATGCTCTTTTTATGTGAAAATATTCAAAAGGTAATGTGTGATTATTTCCAATGGTAAATATATATGTATGAATAAGTTTAAATCCGTAAAACAATAAAATGATAACTTTTAACCATCATCTTGATGTTCATATTTTTCTTATAAATGACTTATAATAAATGGAAATTTTTTTAAAACATATTTGAATGAATAATTTGGAAATTTTAAAAAAATTGTTCTTCTTCATGATGGGGTATATATTTATTTTTATGTCACCTTGGTGTCTTAAATAGAGTACCATTGTTGTTGGAAATAAAAATGGGTTATTTTTTGGATTAATTTTTCAATGATGAATTTAATATGAAAATTTGATTTGAAAAAAAGGATAATGAAGGAACATGGGAACCTAAGAAATGTATTTTGTAGACTAGTAAATGTACACTAGGCATGGTATGTACTCTTTAAATATTAGACTACGCTACATTACTAACTCATTTATATGAAGATGAATAGATTGGTTATCATTGACACATCATCTTGGACCACCTTTTTTATTCATTCATGGGAATGAATATGTGTTTTTATCATAGTAAATATATTTAATGTATGATAAGAAATAACCATATTTTTATAAGACTATTAATGGTGCAGGTCCCATTCATACTCTATTTCAACATTTTTGATAATGTAATTTAATTTTATAATATAAATTATATGAAATTTTAATTTTACTAAAATTATTTACACCATTTAATTTTATAAAATGATGCTTTATCATAAATTTATATCCCTATGCATCTTAAATAGATATTTCATTTTAAAATAAATTATATTTTTTTTAATTTTTTCTAAATAAAAACATGAAACTAATATTCATTTTAAATTTAACTCAAATCTATCTTGTAATAGATTATTTTTTTATGAGTATACATTATGTTCACTTTCATTTGGAATTCCTACATGGATCTTGAGAAAACATGAATGTTAGAATTCATGTTCTTCTTTAGATAGTGTTTTCCCATGGTGAATCTCTAGTTAGTGATGAATGGTGGCTTGTAATGTCACACAAAGGAATGTCGGGTTGTAATTTAAATTCATTTTACTGATCACATTATAAATATAAGAACATTGATAATTATTATAGATCGAATATGTTGATACATATTGTTTTCCAAATAAAAGATATTTTGGATTAGATTTTTATATAATTCAAGAGGCGGTAGGATACAGTGATTAGAGTTTACATTTAATTTATGATTTTTTTATCGTGTATATTTTTATTTTTATCTTATTCCTTCATATTTGAAGGTTCATGGAACTATTATATATTGGGTGGTTATCCCTCTTATTGTTATACCTATTTATTTAAAAATTTATTGGGTAAAATCATTCAAACATAGTGTTATTTCAATGACTTATTGATTTACACAACCCAGTGGGGATAGGGAAGACGACCCTAGGATAATGTAAGAAGTAATGGAAATTCCAAAATCGAACATATCATATTTATTTGTGAATAAATGAATAAAAAACAATGACATTATAATTATACATAATCCATGATCAGTGTAGAAAATAAGATCATTCATTAAAGAAAATATATTTTTATCATGTTAAATTATATGAAAAATAATGAAATGATACAACTAACATAATTTATAAAAGGATTGCTCAATATATATTGTTCATCATAAATTGATGTCAATAAATATAATAGATTAATTTTTAAATGAATTTACTACATCAACTTGAATACCGAGATTATAATATTTAATCATTTTAATATTTAAATAATCATGAAAATTTATTAAATATTTCCTCTCTCATAAATAGTTTTTTCAATTTATTCAAATATATGACTCGATCATGATTATGTTATAATTATTGAGGGAATTGTAAAAAATACATATTCTATTACACTTAAAAATTTATCATTAAATGTCAATCCAATTTTGGTGATATTAAAAATTGAAAAAAAATTCATCATTTTCCCTTGTCTCATCCACAAGGTGAAGAATAAAATAATATTATTGAATATGAATAAACATTTTTAGTAAATCTCATGGGGTTTAATTTTTAGATAAACTCAATTTTAAACTTCCTCATGTGGGTTTCAAGACATTATAATTTTCATATATATATTTAAATAAATGTTAAAATTTTTATTTTATTTTATAAAAAAGATATTGAGAATTCAATATTATATTGAACAGTTTTCAATGGATATCATATAGTGCTGACATCACATCCAATATCTTATGTTATACACATGCCAGTATGCTTCAAAAACAATTTACTACAATGTAATATTAAATACCAATTAAAATTTGAAAGCGAATAAATTCTATTTTCATTCTCATTAATTTCAATATCATGGTTTATATCATATTCTAAAAATCATACCTCCCATATTATTAATATTTTTTCTTTTAGATATATATTTTCAATCATATGTGTACTTTAGGTGGACATGAATAACATATATCCTCTTCAATTTTGTGTGGAGAAACTGTTTTCAATACAATAATTTAAAATGAATTAATTGTTATTTTGATGGTATGCCTTGTAAAATATTTTTTTTAATCAACATTTAGAAATATAAATAGAATACTTACCTCTCCCACATTTTTATTATTTGATAAAATAGTTTTATTATCATTAAATTCTATAATAATATTATAGTTCTTCATTTTAACCATCATCTACTCATTCAGAAATAAATATTATTTATACCTCTCCAAACCTTCAAGTTTTCTCTATAATAAGAATCCAAAATTCTAAAATATATTGTTTCATGATTTGAAAATTTTAGGTATTCTCCACATTCCATCAAATGAGAACATTTTTATAATTATTTTTAAATGATTTACTATTGTATAATGTTTTAATTTCTTACCTAAAGATAATGGATGATCCATGTTTTTTATCATCACAGGAGTATACTTATATAAATATGCCATTAACTTATCTTCCATGGATGGAAGTTTTTTATTATATATCATATATGGTCTTCATTAAACAGTTTTTTATAACACAACTTGAGATGAAAATTTATCACTTTTGTTACTAGTAAATTTGAAAACACCTTAAATACTCTTTGGAGATTTCTCTGCGTTGTTTTATCAAAAATTTCAATTTATCATCTGCATATATTTTTTAAAATTTAGTGTTTTCTATTATGAAATGGGATTATATTAGAGATCCACATAGAAATTACTATACAAAAAAATCATCTATATAGTGACAACAACTATTATATCTTAAATTATTCCCAAAAATTCATAATATTCTTTTGAAAAAATTCTTTTAAAAAATTTATAGGATTAAATGTATGGTGTATCCCCAAAACATAATGTTATACATTACATGAATCCAATCTAAAGTTTGTTCGATGATCCACCTAAAATATTGTAATAGGTTTTAGTCAAAAGCTTTTCATAAATATTTCATTAAAATTTAACTTTAAACACAAATTATTTAAATAACTGATATTAATAATCTTTAAAATATATTATGAATCATACCTGATTTTATGATCATATTTTAAAATTTTCAACTAATAATGTAATATTATTAATACGCATAAATAATATTATTTTAATAGAAGAAACCTCACTAAACGTACATGTTAGTCTATGTCGTTTTTCATTACCCATATATGAATATAAAAATTATCTATAACTGATAATGTAACCCCATGAAAATTATTATTCATACTGATAATACTACATCCATTTACAATTAAGTTGATCTTTTATTCATAATCCATATTAATCCATTAAAATTATTTATCATGTTATATTTTCATCCGTCATATTAAGGCTTCAATATCTAACATCCCCTTATATTTTTTCCCAAATGTGTATTATTAAAATCAATTATATTGATCATATGTACTTCTATTACATTGATATTCTTGTTGATAACTAATAATCATTATACATGTATAAAACAATTTTAGGGCACACCTCATAAAATTTTCAGCATTTGTCCATAACATCCAATTTTAATGATTCTCATACTATAAACATAAGTTGTATACATATTCCAAATAAAAACAATTTATCTAAAAAAATTAATTTTTTTAAAATCTTGTCTATCATTTTGGTTGATTTTCTTTATCATGTATTTCATTATATCAAATATTTTAGAAAATTATTTTTTCATAATCCATTAATCTTTTACCAAAATATATATAGAAAAATATTTATTAACATAAGATAAGTTACCTTTTTTATCATATTTTGGATATTTTTCACATTTAAATTTATATACCTCTAAATCATTATAAGTATTATATCTTTCATTGAAGATATTCAATCCATTCCCTCTATGGTATCCTGAACAAACATTTACACTAAATTTTAAATCGATATATCGTCAAAGTTTATATTTTTAGTGTGGAATATATAAGGCCCCAGCCTTAAACCTTACTTAATATTGAATTAAATGAATAATTCACGTTGAGGATCTTTTCAGGTTTAGAGTTTTAGAGAATTAGAACATAACTATTACATCTCAAAAGATTACAAAGTAGTCACTTATACTAAGTTTCCATAATAAAAAAAACTCTTGAAAGAAACATGTCTAGTACCATGTTTTATATAGCATGACATTCCCTTGATCCCATCCTTGACCTTATTCCGCATTAAGTCCTGTGAAAAACATTTAAAAAAACTTGGGGTGAGCATAAAAAGCTCAGTAAGGGATACAGAAAGAATGAAAACTGTTAGTTTTTCAAACATCAAATAAACCATATATACTCTATCAAAGTAATACCTTCACCTTCATGAAGTAGTAAAAACTCTTTACTGAATAAAGTATCATTACTTACCTTTTTGTAACCAAAGGATTACCATAAAACCCATAAAAATAACACATAACATATATAAAGGTAACTTGGGACATAAACATACTTAAGTGGAATAACCATACGGTCATCTTCCACACATATCACTTAATGGAATAGCCATACGACCAATTTCCATTCATACTTAATGGAATAGCCATACGGCCGACTTCCATACCCAATGCATTGGAGGTTATAACGTAACCACCCATCCTGGTATTCACGGCACCACCCGTCATATGGTTTATAAGGTAACCACCCGTTAAAATGTCCAAGTACCAGTATAAAATCATAAAACATAAAACCAATATAAAGGAATGATAAAATTTCCACATTTCAATCACAATATATCATAAATATATTGACATAATAGAATCCTTTTTCAAAACCATTTTCAATACCAAAATACATAAAAGAGTATCTGGTATTTATTTTATTCTAAAAACATTACGGCTTGTTGAGAAAGCCAAAGACCAAATAATACACGCGGCGGCGGAAAAGGTCGTTGTCACCGCGTACGTTAAAAAAACATTCCTTTTTGTCGTTTAGTAAAACGCTTCGTAGAAAAAGATTCCTTTTGTATAAAAGTAGAATTTAAAGGGGATTATACACCATATAAAATAACGTTGTGTATAAAACGAAACATGCCTCAATGAAAGGAGATTGAGACGAAGTCCCTTACCTCGGGTCCGACTTGACTCAATCGTTTTTTAACGTCCTGAATAATAAACTTGAGTTAATTTATACTTGATTAAGAACCTTTTTAAAGTTAATTATTCCTTTTATATCACTTATTGCCATGTTATAAACATTATGTAACTATTTAAGTTAATAATGTTTGTTTTGTCAATATTTGGTTCTTAAGTCGAAAGTTGACTTCTTACAATTACATATTGTTCGTGTGGTCAAAATTTCTTTATATCCAGAATGAAATTCCTGATTTGGATATCATATATATCATATATATCCATCATATACATGTATTTATAATATTAAATAATCATTTAGAGGTAAGAAATGAAATGCACCGTTCATGGAGACGGTAAGCCGTACGTACGCATGAACACTACTTTCATTTCTTTGTCATATTAATGGAATTAAAACTAAATGAGAGGTATGTATATTTTAATTCCATAATTATATTAATAATCTAGATATATCATTAATTACATATATCCATTATATACATGTACTTTTAATAGTACATTACATTTGGGGATAAGAAATGAAATGCACCGTTCATGGAGACGGTAAGCCGTGCGTACGCATGAACGCTACTTTCATTTCTATCTCATACATTAATGGAAAGAAATAATAATGATATAGAGGTATATTATAATTCCAGTATAACATCATATATAATAACTTTAAATCCATCCTTTACACGTCCCACATATGGCATTAACGAATCACATCACTTTGAGGGGGCGGTAGTCCGCACTTCCTTAAATGAAGATATCGTGTTTACCCAAAATGAAAACCATAAAGGTATGCCAAAAATGAAAAATACAGAAGCTTAATGAAAACATAAAAATATTATATATCATATATAAAAATAGTAAAATCATAATGGCCACCATTGAAGGTGTTAAATGAATATTGAACAATTATCGTTTCGGGAGGCGGTATTTCGCCATCCACGGAAACCGTATGTTCTTTAACCATTTGATGTAGTTTTGTGATTGTGTAGCTCAAATAAATATTATAACAACATCCTAGTATATTGGAGATACTGGTGTTTTTACAAAAGAAGTAAATAAAAAGAGTTTAGAGGGTTGGAGAAGCAAAATAAAACAAATGAACAAGAGAGAATGAATTACCTTTAAAATTGTAACTCCCTTTTGATTTGAGCCTAAAGGCTTCCTTTGAAAGGATTCTGCCCAAAGTGAATCCTCTAGGATGAGGAGAGGTATGTGGAGAGAGTAATTGGGCAGGGTTTGGCCGAGCCAAAGGCTTGAGAAGTGTGTGAAATGAGGTAGAGGTGGGGGCCTTTTATAAGAGGAGAGGAGGGGCACTTTTGGAAAGAAAAGAAATATTACTTTATATGAAAATGTGTTTCGGTTTTAAAAGGTCCCACATTGATATAATTCGTGGATAAGGTGATAAGGGTTCGAAATCCACTCATCTAATTGGTTTTGGCCATGTGTAGGTTTTAGATTTTTCATAATCTTTCCATTTTATTTAAATCATCAAATAATGATGTCATCGCTGCATCATTATTATGTCATATATAATTTAATTTATTTAATGTCTAAAAATTATAAAAAAAATAATATGATGTAGGAAATCGTTTTAGCTTTCGAATTACTATTTATAATCAAAATTTGGACTTGTATAACCCCACTTAAAAATTATTTTAGTAAAACAATTTATGTTAGTGTCATTTTCACTTTAACATTAAATAAAAATATATTAATGTCATTTTCCAACTAAAGTGGCTCCATGGGGTCCCCAAGTTGGCCCATGGATTATCATGGTCGGCCATGACACAACCAATAAGGTTGGGACATGTGGCTAGGTCATTTCATATTATTAAAGCATTATTTATACCTTAAACTACACTAATTACCACTAATCGCGATTAATGAAAAAAAAAGTTACTATTCACCAAAAAATTATTTTAATCTCATTGAACCACATTTTACTTCTTAATAACAACCATGTATGTCGGATTTTCAAAATTCAATACACATTAGTGGTAAACTTTCATTTAACTGAAAAACCAGTTTGCTTGATTACCACTTAGTGGTTTCACTATTCATCAAAAATTGAAGTTTTACAGAAAATTACCAAAAATTCACCCTAAGCTATATTTGATATTCCGAATTCAAAAATGAAGTCCATTTAAAAAAATTCAAAAAAGATAAGTCAAATTAATTAATTTAATAATTAATTCCCGCTGTCATGACAAATAGCGTGTTTTTGGGAAACAATAAGTATCAAAAGATTGCCACCAGTTTAAGTCCAATTTCAAAGTGAAATTGATTCCAATGACCACCATTGGATTAACTGGTAAAAATATTTTCTGATTTCACTTTAAAAACAATTAAAATAATAATCTAATCATATAAATAATTTAGATTAAAAAGAGGTTTTGAATTAAAATACAACATTTTACACTATTCATAAAAAAATGAACTTTATCAGAAAGGTACCAAAAATTTTCACAAAGTAAATTTTGATGTCCCGATTCTAAAGAAGAGATATATTTGGTCCAAAATAAAGTATAAGAGTGATAAAAACTATATTTAATGAAGGTTCACCATTAAAAGGTGATAAGTGAACCTTTAGTGAAAATTAGAGTATATATGCCCTAAAATTGAACTCTTTCCGTATTTTAAGCCTTTATCTTTTATTGGGTAAATGTATAAACATTTAAAAACATATCTAATCATATTTTAGTTATTTCTATCCATTCCCGCCAGTACAACGACTACTTGTTAACTAACAGTTAAAAAAATATTATTTTATTACTAGTGTGCTACGTAAGTTTCAAAGAAACTCATCGTTGCGTATCGGTTACGCTATCGAACATAGCAACCCCTTTAAAATAAAATTAATATTTAATTCATAAATATTAATAAATATGAAAATTCTTTATTATTTATTTACCTGGGATGTTACATCCTTCCCCCCTTTTGGGAATTGTGTCCTCGCAATTTTATTCACTTATCAAAATAAGTGGGGGTATTTATCCCTCATAGCATTTTCAGATTCCCACGTTGCCTCTTAAATCACATGGGTTTTCCCCAAAACCTTTACCTGATGAATCACCTTATTCCGTAACACTTGCTCCCTGTGGTCAAGAATCTGGACCAGTTGTTCCTCATAAGATAGGTTCTCTTCCAGCTAAACTACCTCTGGACTCAAAACATGAGATGGATCTGGCATATACTTTCTCAACATCGAAACGTGAAAAACATTGTGTACCTGAGATAAACTCAGAGGTAAAGCCACCCGGTATGCAACTGATCCAACTCTCTCCAGAATTTCATATGTTCCAATGAACCTTGGACTCAACTTTCTTTTGTTACCAAATCTCATCACACTTTTCCAAGGAGAAACCTTGAGAAAAACATGATTACCTACCTCAAAAGATAGATCCTTCCTCCGGTTATCCGCATAACTCTTCTGCCTGCTCTGAGCTGTTCTCATGTGTTTTCTGAATCAACTGAACTTTTTCTGCCATCTCTTCTACCAATTCTGGTCCCATCAGCTTCCTTTCACCCACTTCAGCCCAAAATGCTGGAGTTTGACACCGCTTCCCATATAATGCCTCAAATAGTTCCATCTATATACTGGAATTAAAGCTGTTATTATAAGAAAATTCAACCAAAGAAAGATGTCGGTCCCAACTTCCCTGATAATCCATCAAACAAGCTTGTAGAATATCCTCCAATGCCTGAATTGTTCGTTCTGACTGTCCATCTGATTGAGGATGAAAAGCTGTACTGAAATTTTAATTTAGTACCCAACGACTTTTGAAGGCCTTTCCAAAAGTTAGAAGTAAACCTGGGTTCACGATCCAATACAATGGAGAGAGGAACTCCATGTAACCTGACTATCTCTTTAAGATACAAACGGGAAAGTTGATCAAGATAGAATGTATCTTGTATAGAAAATAAATGAGCAGATTTGGTCAAGCGATCAACAATAACCCAGATTGCATTATTACCTCGAGATGTCCTCAGTAATCCCACAACAAAGTCCATGGATATGTTTTCCCATTTCCACTCTGGCACTGGTAAAGGCTGAAGCATCTCTGCCGCTCTGCTTTAACCTGTTGACATGTCAAACACTTCACAGTAAAATCAGCAATGTCTCTTTTCATTCCATCCCACCAGTAATACTCCCGCAGATCACTGTACATCTTAGTACCACCCGGATGAACTGAAAACGGAGAACTATGAGCTTCACATAACAATTCTCTCGTCAACTATGAATCACAAGGCACACATAACCTCTTCACAAACCTCAAAACAAAAACACAAACTGATCCAAGAACTCATGTAAAATTTTATTCATAAGGTCTATGAATACAGTAGGTGCATTGGTTAACCCAAAAGGCATAACTACAAATTCATAATGGCCATATCTAGTACGGAACGTAGTCTTCGTAATGTATTATTCTTTTACTTTCAACTGATGGTACCCCGACCTCAAGTCAATCTTCAAAAAATACTGAGCTCCCAAGAGCTGATACCACTTCATTCTATGGCCCAACATCTGCTGAAGTTGTTGCAAATGATTTCACCACCCCTTTCTACTTATAGTCTGGCTGCATTCCCCCAGTTGAGTTCTTCGTTGGACACTCGTTTGCATAATGACCCATTTCATTACACTTAAAACATCTTACCGTTGGCTTTTCATTTCCTGCTTGACCATCTTCCTTATAGTTACGAGCAATATGACCAAACTTACCACACCGAAAGCACTTACCAGACTTGGATAAACATTCTCCAGGATTCATTTTACCACACTTCTCACAGGATGGATATTTGGTTTTCTTACCTCCTTGCTTCTTTGAGGAATTCTTCCCCTTTGCCTGCCAACTAGACCTCTTATTCTGTTGTTTGTCATAGAACACTTGATCATCGGCAAACTCCATTTCCACCTTCTCCGCACATCGAACAAGTTTTTCATAACTTTTGAACTCACGTGAAGCTAAATACCTTAGATACATTGGCTTTAAACCTGAGTAAAAATGGTTTATTTTACTATCAAGATGTCGTATGAAGTTTGGAGAATACCTTGCCAATCGAGTGAAATTTACTTCATAAGCAGCCACTGAATCATCCTCTTGCCTCAATTCTAGGAACTGTTTTTCCATCCTAAGACGAACCACCTTAGGAAAATATTTCTCAGGAAACATACCTTTGAATTCGTCCCAGTGAAGATCCTCAATCTCATCACTATCCCTTATATTTTTCACCATCGACCACCACTGATCAGATTCAACTTCAAAACGGTAAATAGCAAGACTAACCTTTTGATTTTCTGAACACCCCATGACATCAAAAATCTTCTCCAGTGCTTTAATCCACCCTTCAGCTTGCACAGGGTAAGATGATCCTCTGAATGATGGGGGATGTTGCCCCATGAAATGTTCCACCACTGACATGTTCCTCTGCGGTTGATCTGGCTGATCTCGTGCATGGATACCACCACCATTTATAGCCTGAGTCAATTGTGCCATCACTGCAACAAACTGTTCAGTTCCGATTCCGACCATCTCAGGTTGCTGATTTGGAAGGTTATCTTTCTCCTGATGTCGTCCCAACATAGCTACTTTGTTTCTTCTGCAGAAAACCATTATAAACATAGAAATATCTTAGGCGAAGCAACATGTTAATCCGTAAATGCTATATCATTTCAATCATATTATAATTTAACACTTTTCTAACTCCTAATGTTGTCTAAATCGACCTCTGATACCAACTATAAGGCCCCAGCCTTAAACCTTACTTAATATTGAATTAAATGAATAATTCACGTTGAGGATCTTTTCAGGTTTAGATTTTTAGAGAATTAGAACATAACTATTACATCTCAAAAGATTACAAAGTAGTCACCTATACTAAGTTTCCATAATAAAAAAACTCTTGAAAGAAACATTACTAGTTCCATGTTTTATATAGCATGACATTCCCTTGATCCCATCCTTGACCTTATTCCACATTAAGTCCTGTGAAAAAAATTTCAAAAAAAACATGGGGTGAGCATAAAAAGCTCAGTTAGGGATACAGAAAGAATGAAAACTTTTAGTTTTTCAAACATCAAATAAACCATATATACTCTATCAAAGTAATACCTTCACCTTCATGAAGTAGTAAAAACTCTTTACTGAATAAAGTATCATTACTTACTTTTTTGAAACCAAATGATTACCATAAAATCCATAAAAAGAACACATAACATATATAAAGGTAACTTGGGACATAAACATACTTAAGTGGAATAACCATACGGTCAACTTCCACACATATCACTTAATGGAATAGCCATACGGCCAATTTCCATACATACTTAATGGAATAGCCATACGACCGACTTCCATACCCAATGCATTGGAGGTTATAACGTAACCACCCGTCCTGGTATTCACGGCACCACCCGTCATATGGTTTATAACGTAACCACCCGTTAAAATGTCCAAGTACCAGTATAAAATCATAAAACATAAAACCAATATAAAGGAATGATAAAATTTCCACATTTCAATCACAATATATCATAAATATATTGACATAATAGATTCCTTTTTCAAAACCATTTTCAATACCAAAATACATAAAAGAGTATATGGTATTTATTTTATTCTAAAAACATTTCAGCTTGTTGAGAAAGCCAAAGACCAAATAATACTCACGGCGGCGGAAAAGGTCGTTGTCACCGCGTACGTTAAAAAAACATTCCTTTTTGTCGTTTAGTAAAACGCTTCGTAGAAAAAGATTCCTTTTGTATAAAAGTAAAAGTCAAAGGGGTTTATACACCATATAAAAGAAAGCTGTGTATAAAACGAAATATGCCTCAATGAAAGGAGATTGAGACGAAGTCCCTTACCTCGGGTCCGACTTGACTCGATCGTTCTTTAACGTCCTGAATAATAAACATGAGTTAATTTATACTTGATTAAAAACCTTTTTAAAGTTCATTATTCCTTTTATATCACTTATTTCCATGTTATAAACATTATGTAACCATTTAAGTTAATAATGTTTTTTTTTGTCAATATTTGGTTCTTAAGTCGAAAGTTGACTTCTTACAATTACATATTGTTCGTGTGGTCAAAAGTTCTTTATATCCAGAATGAAATTCCTGATTTGGATATCATATATATCATATATATCCGTCATATACATGTATTTATAATATTACATAATCATTTAGATTTAAGAAATGAAATGCACCGTTCATGGAGACGGTAAGCCGTACGTACGCATGAACGCTACTTTCATTTCTTTGTCATATTAATGGAATTAAAACTAAATGAGAGGTTTGTATATTTTAATTCCAGAATTATATTCATCATTTAGATATATAATTAATTACATATATCCATTATATACATGTACTTTTAATAGTACATTACATTTGGGGATAAGAAATGAAATGCACCGTTCATGGAGACGGTAAGCCGTACGTACGCATGAACGCTACTTTCATTTCTATCTCATACTTTAATGGAAAGAAATAATAATGATATAGAGGTATATTATAATTCCAGTACAACATCATATATAATAACTTTAAATCCATCCTTTACACGTCCCACATATGGCATTAACGAATCACATAACTTTGAGGGGGCGGTAGTCCGCACTTCCTTAAATGAAGATATCGTGTTTACCCGTAATGGAAACCATAAAGGTATGACAAAAATGAAAAATAGAGAAGCTTAGAGAAAACATAAACATATTATATATCATATACAAAAATAGTGACATCATAATGGCCACCCTTGAAGGTGTTAAATGAATATTGAACAATTATCGTTTCGGGAGGCAGAATTTCGCCATCCACGGAAACCGTATGTTCTTTAACCATTTGATGTAGTTGTGCGAGTGTGTAGCTCAAATAAATATTATAAAAACATCCTAGTATATTTAATATACTGTTGTTGTTACAAAAGAAGTAAATAAAAAGAGTTTAGAGGGTTGGAGAAGCAAAATAAAACAAATGAACAAGAGACAATGAATTACCTTTAAAAGTGTAACTCCCTTTTGATTTGAGCCTAAAGGATTCATTTGAAAGGATTCTGCCCAAAGGGAATCCTCTAGGATGAGGAGAGGGATGTGGAGAGAGTAATTGGGCAGGGGTTGGCCGAGCCAAAGGCTTGAGAAGTGTGTGAAATGAGGTAGAGGTGGGGGCCTTTTATAAGAGGAGAGGAGGGGTACTTTTGGAAAGTAAAGAAATATTACTTTATTTGAAAATGTGTTTCGGTTTTAAAAGGTCCCACATTGATATAATTCGTGGATAAGGTGATAAGGGTTCGAAATCCACTCATCCAATTGGTTTTGGCCATGTGTAGGTTTTAGATTTTTCATTATCTTTCCATTTTATTTAAATCGTCAAATAATAATGTCATCGCTGCATCATTATTATGTCATATATAATTTAATTTATTTAATGTCTAAAAATTATACAAAAAATACTATGATGTAGGAAATCATTTTATCTTTCCAATTACTATTTATAATTAAAATTTGGACTTGTATAACCCCACTTAAAAATTATTTTAGTAAAACAATTTATGTTAGTGTCATTTTCACTTTAACATTAAATAAAAATATATTAATGTCATTTTCCAACTAAAGTGGCTCCATGGGGTCCCCAAGTTGGCCCATGGATTTTCTTGGTCGTCCATGACACAACCAATAAAGTTGGGACATGTGTCTAGGTCATTTCATATTATTAAAGCATTATTTATACCTTAAACTACACTAATTACCACTAATCGCGATTAATGAAAAAAAAGTTACTATTCACCAAAAAATTATTTTAATCTCATTGAACCACATTTTACTTCTTAATGACAACCATGTATGTCGGATTTTCAAAATTCAATACACATTATTGGTAAACTTTCATTTAACTGAAAATTTAGTTTGCTTGATTACAACTTAGTGGTTTCACTATTCATCAAAAATTGAAGTTTTTCAGAAAATTACCAAAAATTCACCCTAAGCTATATTTGATATTCCGAATTCAAAAATGAAGTCCATTTTAAAAAATTCAAAACATATAAGTCAAATTAATTAATTTAATAATTAATTCCTGCTGTCATGACAAATAGCGTGTTTTTGTGAAACAATAAGTATCAAAAGATTGACACCAGTTTAAGTCCAATTTCAAAGTGAAATTGATTCCAATGACCACCATTAGATTAACTGGTAAAAATATAGTCTAATTTCACTTTAAAAACAATTAAAATAATAATCTAATCATATAAATAATTTAGATTAAAAAGAGGGTCTGAATTAAAATACAACATTTTACACTATTCATAAAAAATGAACTTTATCAGAAAGGTACCAAAAATTTACACAAAGTAAATTTTGATGTCCAGATTCTAAAGAAGAGTTATATTTGGTCCAAAATAAAGTATAAGAGTGATAAAAACTATATTTAATGACGGTTCACCACTAAAAGGTGATAAGTGAACCTTTATTGAAAATTAGAGTATATATGCCCTAAAATTGAACTCTTTCCGTATTTTAAGCCTTTATCTTTTATTTGGTATATGTATAAACATTTAAAAACATATCTAATCATATTTTAGTTATTTCTATCCATTCCCGCCAGTACAACGGCTTCTTGTTAACTAACATTTAAAATAATATTATTTTATTACTAGTGTGCTACGTAAGTTTCAAAGAAACTCATCGTTGCGTATCGGGTACGCTATCGAACATAGCAACCCCTTTAAAAAAAATTAATATTTAATTCGTAAATATTAATAAATATGAAAATTATTTATTCTTTATTTACCTGGGATGTTACAGAATATCATATTCATCCATAGTATAAAATAGTGACATCATATAATATTCCTACATGACTTTCCATCGAGTGTACAACATAGTCTTAGAAAAATTTAATTTTTAGGATAAATGGACAACTATTCTCTAAAAATGATGAAAATATTATTCATGAAGAATACATTAAATATAATAAGGTAGGTTTTTTAAAAATGAGTATCTAATGATAGTATAAACATTTCAATTATATGAATTTAAAGGTATTTGGTTTTTATTGAAGACATTTATAGTGGTTGAATCAATTTTATGAATTTAAATTCTTACCTATACAGAAATTTTTAACCCATTTTATTTTAACATTCTTCACCTATTTATGTGAATTTTTTCATTAGTTATTTAATCTCATTTTCAGCATGGACTGAAAAAAAACCCTCACCAAATCACAAATTTTTTTGACACTCACTTAATAGTATTCGATGTATAATCATAAGTGTAATCACAAAACTCATTTTATCAAACAACCTACTTGTAAAAACCTATGTGTGTTATTCTATTTTCTCCCAATTTTTTATCTTGTCAAACCTCATACATGGATGGTACATTAATCAATTTATAACATTCTAATCCAAAAATAGTAGTTTATATATGTAGCAACCAAATATTCAGAAACCAGTTTAGAAATATACCTCATTGATGATGTGTTGGTTGTTAGATTTTATTAGCATCTTGCACAGTACACTGTTAAGTATTAAACATCTTATTTTAATGAAACTATTTCATTAATGTTGTACATAATATTTTATTTTTCTAATAGTGACATGAACATAGAATTTAGTTTCATATCCTATGTAAATTTAGTTTGGTATACATTAATTACATTATACCTTGAAAAAAAATATGAATAAACACTCCATCCTTTTATATTAATATCACAATAAACATAAGTACTTCAATTATTCATCCCTTTTCTTCTTCTTCTCCATCCATGCATGAAAAAATACACTAAATCATATTTTTCTCTGGAATTGTCACACACAAAAATATATAATAATATAGTAGTGCAATATATTTATTTTTCCATTGAAAACACCATTATTTCCACTTTTATAATACTATTAAACATTAAACACTTCTTTATCGATACAAATTTATTTCCCAAATTTTAGAAAATAATTTTAATTTAGACAGTTTTATTTTGCATCCAAAATTAATTTATATATTTATTGAATATATTTAATCTACTGTTCATTATCTTTTTTTATTGGATCCACCATTAATTTTTACTACATATTACAAAAATATATGATATAAATTATCATAATTTCTAGTAATTAAAATCATCATAAATCAATGTCATGTTATTTTAACATGAAAAAATAGAATAATCATTATATAATCATAAAAAACCAAATATATATGAAATAATCAACTTTTAATTAATACCTATAGAAAAACAAGAATATTATTCTTCTAAAAATACAACTTTAATATATATTATATGCAATATATTATATATTTGAAATAAATAGTTTTAACTTAAATGTGTAGCTGCAAAGTGTTTTTTCCATCTTCAACAGAAATATTGAAACTAATTCTTTTATTATCTATCAATGAATTCATCCTCATTAAACTATCAATAACATTTTTGTACCTTGACTGAATTATTTAATAACTTCATTCAAGTACATAAAACTAACTAAATGATTGGATAATGTATTCCATTAGGGACATATGTTGTATTAAAATCATATTCATTAATATAAAATGAACAAACAAAATTTTAAATACCTTTAGTAATAGTATTTCAATTTTCGTGTATTTCTATATTTTAGCAATATGAAACCGAAATTCAACCCTTAAAAACCGTGTTCTATTTATTCATTTCCATTATATTCAGCCTATATATATGGAAATCATATGAATTAATAATTTTATATTGACATGGATTCATGATTTATCATTAATTGTTGTAGAAACATTCATGAAATATCATTTTATGTTGATTAATACATCATTTATCTCCATTATAAATTTTGAAAGATGAATTAACAATATATCTTGACTTTTATTTTCATTTATGAACTTCAAAAACTAATCAATATATATAGATAATTCATTGGAACAAAATAATTTTATAAATAAATGATCATTAGATGAAACATATGTTGGTGTATATTAGTTTGACTACTGCATTATTAGTCTCTTGATCAACCATAAGTCATGCAGTCACATCATCTATGATAGGCCATTTTCGTGATTAATTTTCCAAGGGACTTGTAGCCAATTTCCTAACTACGTGAACCAATAATTTAATGTATCAAACATAACATATTGACAACAATATTTCACTTTTTTGAATGAACTATATAATTTTTATGTGGATTGAACATCTGAATTTAATCATACATAGTGCATTTTTAGTATTTCGTCAATTAAATTATCAATCCTAAAATAAGAAAGGAAGTAACTCTCAAATCCCATCCTATATCAATAGATAACAATTTCATACATATGAAATCATAAGTATGAAAATGTGATTCTTAATCAAAACAATTAATAGATCATAGATTGATTTAGATCCATATAACTAAATGGTCATAATGATTAACAATACCACATATTCACCATCCCATGTAGAATAATTAAATTGAATCCCATTTTTATAACATTAAACACTAAATTATTCATCTAGAACATGAATTAATGGATTCCATATCATTAACCGGGGCATCTCATGTCACCCCACATTTGAGTGTCTAGGGAAAACATTTATCCACATGTGTAAACTCACAAAATTCATGTTATGTCCATGGTCAATTAACTCTTCATCCCCTTTGAATCCACTAATACTAGTCATGACTACCTGACTCCCCATATATATTTTCCTATTATTCCATGTGGGACAGCCTATCTACATAGGTAGCTTAATGGGAATTATCTAGTCAATATCTTTGTCTATAAACAATATTAATTTTATTTTGAGAAATAACCTATCCAAAATTCCAACAAATATCTAGGACTTCAACCATCATAATTTTTTCATCATTATTTATTATATATATCCATCATGATCACACTGATAATTATTTTGTCTTCATAAATTAACCATGAGCAATCAAATCATCTAAAACCATTTTCTTTAAATAAATATACATTTCGAAGATAAAAAGTCCACAATAAAAACCTCAACTATGAACATCATTGATGTTTCATCTAATATCATTATAGATAATTGAATTTTAAAAATTACATTTGATCTCCCCCTAAAATTGTTAATTTATACTAAAAAAATTTAATCCAACACTTCATTTTATAGAAATAATTTTAAAAAAATGAACAAATTCAAAGTGATATCTCTACAATATGGTATAAAGTGTCACCTTTTAATATATTTTCTATTCTTCAATTTATTATTTAA
This sequence comes from Viscum album, assembly GCA_963277665.1. Taxonomy (NCBI): domain Eukaryota; kingdom Viridiplantae; phylum Streptophyta; class Magnoliopsida; order Santalales; family Viscaceae; genus Viscum; species Viscum album. The sequence continues at coordinate 1,677,012,326 of OY728161.1, read as the reverse complement.
TTTTTCCAATGTTTTAATTAGTGTGAATCCACCTGATGTATTATTTTTCACTAATGTGGAATTTCCCCATATTCTCTCCTCCCAGTGGAGGAAAAACTTCATCACTTTTTTGGTGTTTTCTACTCTTTGATCAAAATAGGGTGAAGGGATTTAAGCTTCACAATCCATGGATTGATCCATGGAATTAATATTCATAGTTTGTGTATCCCTCATTGATTAAAATATGGTTCATGAAACTCATTCACGGTTCCATCTAAATTTGGACTTTGGTTAATTATGTTGATTCCATCAGGAAATTACAAGTTGTATTAAAAAGGAAGAAATATTTGGTTAGGGGAGAAGTTATGATTTCAATTACTGGAATATATGGACACTAGAACATTAGTTACCTATATTCATCCACATAGTAGGGATTCACAAGTGTGTTAAATAATTAGGCATCCCATGGAGATCATGAGTTATATTTATCTGGAGTCATGTCCAATGTGGTTTTCCTCAGGTATCCCATGTTTAACAAGGGGTCGGTTTTGAGATCAATGCCCTTTAGAGATAGAGTGAGGATAATTATAACACCCCGTGGAGGTGGATCAACAAATAACATCCGTAGGATGGAACACATAGAATGTTTTTTGAATGGACAGATCATGACACCTACAAAGATCGAACATCGATGTCGTGTCTCAAAAAGGGAGGGTTTCACACAATAAAGGGTGTTCTGGACACCAAAATAGGGGGATCAAATAGAGTTATCCCATATAAGGGGGAACTAAGGATGGGAATTGGTATGGATTGAACCTTAAGGTTGTGTCTGATGTTCCATGATCATAAGATAGAGATGAGGATCTATATATAAAGAGAGGGTATGGTGTGACGATTACACATGTTTAGGTTCCTATAAAGAGATATTTTTACTGGGTTGAATTATCTATGGTGTGGGTAATAGGCTTGGTTGGCATCCCAAGTTATTATATGAGTATTGATGATGTGGATAGAGATTATCTGTGTGAGCTTCCAAGATGGATGTCATTATATTAGTGGGATTTTGTGGCACGATAAAAAATATGATGGAGTTGGAAGAAAGGTTGAGATATATTGGATGAGGAGGATAGATTGTTATGGTTGTTGGGATTGAAACTCATAGAGGTTTTCTATGTATACCACTTAGTTGGTAATCAATTTCCTTGTGGTATTGAATGAGATAATTGGGGTTTACCCATTAAGAGGTGGTTCATGGAGCATATGGTGTAAGGGTTATGCATGAAATCTTCCAAATGGTCCTAAAGAATATTAGATATGTCTGGTGAGTGGAATTTTCTTACAATGGTTACAACCCTGAGGATATTAATATTGAGATAAATTAAGTACATAATTCATAAGGAGGCTTCTTATTTATTCAAGATGGTTTGGAATGAATGTTAACATATTTTAGATGGGTAAATGTAATACAAATGAAAGCGGCCCCTAATGTTGAAAATTAGGGCTTACTATTGGAAGAATTCATGCTCAGGTAATGATATCATTGTCAATACTAACCTCTATACTGATTTGAGTCCTTCTCATTGTGAAAAAATAAGAATTAGAATGTTAGGTGGTCGGGTGGTCATGTCGTAAATGGTGCATCAAAGATAGACGGTGTGGGGATTACACATTGAAGTATCATATGTGTTTCATTATAGTGGCAAGGATGGGGATATTGATGAAGCGTGTAATCTTCCCATAGGGTACCCATTCCAATTTAGATGAACCTAATTCCATGTGATAATGGCCTCACTCCCATTGATATGAGTGGTAATGGAAAATAATTGAGGCATGTGACCACACTGTAATTGCACGAGGTGATGTTATAGTTTAGATTCATGTTTTAAGGGTGATTTTGTATTGACGTTTTACTCCAGGCATCATAGATGATAGTTAATCACTCATTAGCCCTTGAAATTTCATAAATGACACCTCATATCCCTTCACGAAGGGAAGGCCCCATAAATTCTAGGTTTTAATGGTGTAGAGGAGTGGTTTATAGTGGGGTATAAGTTATCATGGTTGTATTAAAAATTAAAATCCATTTGGGTAGATATGCTGAAAAGAAATATTTAGGGAACTGTAAAAAAGGAATCCTCTCAATGGACTATGAAATTTTTACATGTGATTCTCGAGGGCAACATAGAAAAGGGTTGAACAATGAAGGGGTACTCACTAAGAAGGTATTTTTGAATCTCACCTACTTTGTGAAGGACATAAACTTGTCAAAGGTAATGGAATTGCGAATCATGGTTTCCTTACTTTAATTTGAAGGCTAGGTATGAAAATGCATTTCTTAATAACGGATAGGGGATCTACAAAGCCTCACGTTCAATAGATTGTATCCTTCCTCTATCAAGTGTGATGGCCTTCACACAAGACATCCCTGTTATCGATGGAGAAATTGAGGATCAACATAATTGATGTTTCATGATTCCCAAGTAACTTGGGTAATTGATTTTTATGTTCGATTCAAGGTTCTCGGGTGATTAACAGAATGGGGGATCATAATTTAAATGTTATTTGTAGTTGTCCTTTTAATGTTTGATGTACCCCAGATTTATATGCCATGGTGATTCGTGATTCTCGGAGGTATGCCGTGAAGAAAGTGGTCTCTATGATGAAACACCATTCTATCAGACTCATTGATCTTTCATTCAAATATTATATAGTGTTCGTGGGGGGTTCTAGACTCTTGGGATATCCATTAGAATTTTTCATGGTATTGTGGACATGGGAATCTATGAATGAGCTTCTAAAGGTAGATACTTTTAGGTGATTTTGGGGTTAATTTGAGCATAAATTCTATTCCAAGCAGCATGGTCCATTTTCAACTAATCACGGGGCATGAATTTCAGCACCATAAAATGTCCCTCCCCATATAATGGGAAATGATTATAGATAGAGGGTTTGAAATCAATGGTGAACCACCGATATTGGATGACCTCGATTCTAGATCTTGAGGAAGGTTCTGAACAGGTGTTGAGTTTTCATGATGATTGTGGGTGCAGAGCAACCTATGGACTTAGTAAGTCAGGTGCCTATAGATATTGGGGTGCCTATATTAATGATATCTTCATGTAAATATTTCCTAAAATAACATCTCATATTTCCCTTCACCTTTATCAATTCTCTTTGTGAACCAAGTTACTCGCACCTTTTCTTCCTGAGCACTTCATATTAGAAAATTGCATTATGGTATGTCATTTCTTCACAAACTATGCAGATTAAAAAGAAACTCATCAAGCATGGTCTTTGAAAATGATCATCTTGAATGAAATCTATGAATAGTCTTATAAAAACCCCTATGTATCGAATATAATGGCTTCTTAGGAAGCTGCTCAGTAGTTCCATGTAAATGTTACCCAAAGGTTAGAAATGGAAAACAATATCATGATCTGTGAGTAGACCTAGTTCCACTCAGCCCTGTAATCCCCACTCTAGATACTATCAGAATCTCAGAAAGAGTATCCTCTATTAATGTGGGTACCAATGCATGGGTTCAGTATGAGGGATGAAATTTTCATTCTGCTAGAATGTAGATATGAAACAGATAACTATATCAGATGAACACTGTGTAAGTAAAAATGACTTCAAGCTACTAATGGTCATATATAAGAAGATCAATCTCCCATCACATCACAATGTTACTAAAACCATAACCACAACATCTATGGGGGGGGTTTAAGAAGCTGAGGGATCTCCACCACAATTTATGAAAATTATCACGATGGGAATAGGAAAAAGGGAGAAGTAGTAAACCTATTATGGGGTTATTTTATAGGGTGAAAACATTATATAGGAATGCAACATGACCAATTGTGTATGTGCATCCTGTGCAATTTTTGGTGTATAGAAAAGTTGATTTGGCCTCTATGAATTTGTGTGGTCATAAAAATTCTATATCTATAAAAAAAGGACATCGTCCCAAAACTAATGTGTATATGGTAGTCAGAGACAATCAAATTCCATCTTCCTTACAGGGAGTTCAGCATTATCCTCTGGGGACACAAAAAGATTTCTGGAGTCCCCATCCTATGGGAATATGTAAATAATTTTTCCCCAATGATAATGCATGGTGGAATGAGGAGAAAATTCCATGTCTAGAAAATTTGAAATTGGATATGGTAATGAAAATCACCAATGAAACGTATGAGACCTATGACGTCTATTTAAAGCAGTGTTCAGTTAGATCCTTAACATTTCAGTATAGAAACCTACTGATGGTGAAGAGGGGCCTACGAATCTACCAACAAGGCCTCATACTTATCTAATATTACACCAGGGAGTCTCTAATATCTCTTACTATGGGATCCGATAGGATAGTTAATCTATAGGGGTAATGTTTCAAGACTAATCCACAATCATTAGTCAGGTTAACTAGGTTTATATCGGTCTTTATCTTTGACTTGGTGAAGCCAGTGAGATATGAACACATAGGGCGTGATTGAGCACAATTATCGTGGTATCAATGCTGGCATTATGATAGAATATCAACGTGAAGATCCTTATATTGGCATTGATGTATAAGGTGTCTTATCTTATCAATGAGGGGAAGAATCCACTACATGTTTGCAGGCTACTCGACTTCTTGTAAGGCTGGGTTGTAGTGCACAAGGGAGGATATGAGTATCCAAACCCCATTTTACATCATGAGACAAAATGACAACCATGTATTTTGAAAATAATAAGGATTTTTCTATTCAATATGTAATTTATCGGCTTGATAATAAAGAACAGATTAACATATACATTTACTATTCACACGTTCCCTCTACTAGAAGTTGTAATAAATGATGATGGAACGATTACCAAAGAAACAACATATCTCTAAAACTTTTATGGTGGATTTATGGTTGCATGGGTAGACTAAGAGATGATCTGTGAATAGTAAAATGGGTTCTCATTAGATAGACTAAACATGGTCTTGTAGAGTCTGACTTCAAAGTTATACATATATATACACCATGAATATCACTCGTGTGTGTTGAGGTAGCTTAAGATGATTTTTTCCCTTGCAGATGGCATGGTGTGGAATGATATTTTTGACTTCCACCTCCATGTTTGGGCTGATTCATGACTATGTGAATATCTAGTATACAAAATACCTAGTTGAAGTGGTGAGGTGAAATACAATTCATGCAAATGTAATAGTGTTCACTCCCCCTCAAGAATGAGGCCAAATGGTGGAAGGATAGTGTTTTAGTGACATGGTAGGTGGACACCATGGTGTTAGTCATATAGTAGAGGTGATGAAAGTCCATGACTCCCAATCAGGCATAATTGGGAGGAAGGGAGCCATCTGGGGGAGGGTGTTCCATATAGATCCTTCTCAAGATCCTGGGAAGCAATTGTGCCATGTGGACATTCCTATAGACACCATTTTACATGAGATCTTGGAATCCTAGTTTCAACAATATTGTTCCTATATAGCTTTGGGTTGTGGGATAATTTGAATTGGTATGTGATTTATATACTCAGGATCGACTACTTTAATGCTGATTTCTTCATCTCCGAGGTATACTGGGAAGCATTTATGATGGAATTAGAGGAAAGAGTGCATTTATAGGGAACCAAATATCTAATTACAGATCAAGTGAGGGTGGTTCTAGATATGAACTATCCTCCAAAAAAATTTATAGCTGAGCTGGAAGGGCATTATCCCATGTATGATGAATTAAATGGATCGTTGGGAGGAGATGCCAATGAATGGATCCCTCTGGATGATGGCATTTTCATAGAAATTATAGAAAATTTCACAAAATCCCTAGAGGTGGGTTTCATCTTATTCCCATATTATATTACAATCTAATTCTTTTTCTAGTGTCTAGGAATGAAATATGGTTCTTGTAGGAGGAATATGCATGAGGGACAAATATTGAGGGTGATGTAGGTTGACACATAACTATAGAGGAATGTGGTCTGGAGCCAGCATCTGGGGAAGAATCAGTCACAAGGTTGAAAATATATTAGGATGTCTATGTATTATCCTCAAAATCCATAAATACCTTAATCATATATGAGGACCGCATTCTATCATTCCAACAGTGACATCATGAGAGCAAGATGCTCCAGTTCATGGATTTTGTGTGTTTCTTACCGTACATAGGCACACATTTTGTTACATAATCAAGATGAATGACATGTTATCTATCTGAAAAGAGCTGAGAGAAGTGAACACACTGCTCGAGGAATTTACTAGAGGATCCAATCTCTCTTTTCCAACAAGATTATTGATCCATGTGGGGATACCACTCATGCTGATCAGGCTACAACATATAGTGATTGATCAGTTATGGATGATAGTGAAGATACTTTTAGGGCAGTACTCCGAGCTGGAAAGGATAAAATCATTTTGGTTAGGTCAGTTGAGAATGGAAAATCTTGTGAAATGGATCAAAATCCATCTGATAGAATGATTGAAAAGGATCCTTCCGTTATACTCTTGGTTGTGTATCTAGAGTATGAAGATATATATCTCGAATAGAGAGATGACTCGAATTCTAAAACAGTTTATCCACGTTGCATTTTTTCTCAAATGGAATGAAAGTGCATCCATATAATGATTGATCACACCCCCAAAGAAATAATTTATCGACTCGATAAGGCCACTTCATGACTATCTACACAGTTTGTGTGCTGAATGCGCAGACTCGGAAGGACTCCGTTTATTAATCCAATACTACCTTGCAAAGATGACGAGGGAAAGTAGCTGACCATTCGATTATTCCTAGTTCGTGAAGATGTTTGAACAAAAACTAGAATATCTTGGTGGATGAACAATAGATATAACGTCATGAAGAACAATATTATGATCATTCCCCAGTCATCATTAAGTAATTAGAACATGTCATATGATTGAGGGTCTAGTTGGAGGAGGAACAGTAGAATGAGAAAATATGTGTTACTTCCTGTGGATAATCTCTAAGATGAGTAGTTATTGCTGCATATCTGGGAGGATGTGCTTTACCCTTATTTCATATATTAGTGAACCAAGGATAGGCGGTGGATATAGATTTTGGATGTCATAAGCCTAAATCTCGTGGAGCTAAAGTGCTCAATTGAAGGGGAGGAACCATATGCGAATATTTTTCCAAATTCATAATATATTATTTATTTTCATTAAATAATTAGATTAAAAATTTATTTCTGTATTTAATTATTTCATCTCAATCATATATTTTAGTGAACTATTGATCATTCCCTATGCTCACATGGGTTTTTTCCTACGTGAGAAACATGTAAAGACAGCATAATTTGTCACATTTCGTTAGAGTTTCAACTAATCATTGAACACATGGGGTCTAATGTTGATGAATAAACATCAATAGTGTTCCGGCTGGGAAAGGTTGTGGTTGGATAATAGGTCTCCAGATACAACTAGAATTCCTTGATTTGTGTTCTCTAGTGCTTCAATAGGATAACACTGGGTGCATTGGAATCTATCCAAACAATGGGGAATGGGAAGTGTGAATCTCGATATTTAAAATCCAGAACACAATGTGAGTTGTATCATAATAAATGAATAATTTTGACCATATTTGAAACAGTGTATCCATATTTCCTTTCCAGAAAATAGGGACAAACAAACAAGCAACAACCACCACCATTTTTGAAACATTGGAAATGTCTCAAAATGTCCTCTAATTTCATTTAGAACATTGGACAAGGATGGTAGGTGGGATATTTTTAGACACCATTCTAGTAGGGGGTCCCTTTAGATAATGAAGGGGTTGAGGATCCGTATAAAGATGCATGTGAAGCATTGAAATGAAGTGATGGAATGTTTGAAAATCTTCAAACACTCTCAAAATTTTGGTACCATGACATATAACATGCTGGTGTGAGAAAAAAGGTCTGAAGAATGGCCTATAATATCATTGTGGGGAGAATAATTTTGAATGTATTGTAATAGTGGAATATGTGATCAATGTGGTAGATGAAAAACATCAATCGGAAAAACCTCTGTAGTAAGGACTAAGAAGCATTACAGTTTAATGTCATGTAAGATAGGTTGATGAACACATAGTTTACTATCATATGGTTATGAAGAAGCGTGGTGCCGTTTAATCTTGTGTAATGAGGATGTGTCCTGAACATTAATGATTTTTTCGGCTAGGATGTTTTACATAGTTTGAGGTCATACTACATAGACCCTAGGGAATAGTTTAATTTCAATCTATGTTAATTATTAAATGTCTTAAAGAATCTGTGTTGTATGGAGGATGAAGACAAGATGTGAATTAGGAAAAAGAGGCCCAAATACCACAAATATATAATGAAACTGATGGGATGGTGGAATATATGATGTGGAAAGGGAAAAATTGACTTCAAAAGGGGAAACATGAGTGCCGAAACAACACCACATATCCCAGTGAGTATTTTAGTTTATTTTCATAGTGTTTTTATTGAGGATCCCTTGAATGGATCGACCACAATGGTACCCACCATATCATGACTCTTAAGCCAACATGAGAAATGATCTTTGTGGGAATCAATGAATAGTACATGGGTCTATATGACATGTTTGATTCCATGTTAGGGGTTACAAAAGTGATAAAATCTGACCATAACAAAAGGATGTAAAGAGGTGTTTTGTTTAAAATTATAAGTCCAAAATTAAAGGGGGACTTATTAGAATGGATCAAATGATGACCATGTCTGAAACAAATGGATTATAACCATACAAGATGAGATAATGGATAATAAATTTAACATTGACCATTGACTATGTTCAGAACACATGATTTTGTTTTGCAATGATTCATTAATGAATTGTCCCATGATATGAGGTGAGCCACAAAAATGTGTCAGAATATCACAGTTTGAGGGCCTGTCTAGATTTAAGGGATGTTATAAATCCCATAAAAATGATGAATCAATGTTTTTACTGAACATATCAGAGAGTTGGATTTGGACCAAATCTTATAAATAGTTTATTGACATATTTCATAAACTATGGAAGACAATTTAAAGTCCAGTTTCAAGTACTATAGAAATGCTTAGTCTAAGGGTTTGAAAAAAACATGTACGAGGTAAATCCTGACATGAATGATGCCCAAGAGGATAAAATGTTTCATACACAGCTTAAAATGAATGACATAATGTTTAATTCAACATTTCATTGACTGTAACTAATATGAAATGTCATAGATGGTTAATAAAACTATTGATGGGCCCAAAGAAAACATGTTTGGGTGTCACTACATATCCCATAAATATGGAAATCAAGACAAACATATTTCTTAAAAACACAAAATGGCAACAGAACAAAATATTTTGGGTAAATGCTCACATGAAGGGAATTTAAAGCATCCCATTAATATTATGGGGAATCTTGAACTTTTTATAAGTGGAATTTCAGTTTATAATCATGCATTGATGACGTTAAATCTTGGGTTTATGCTCATAGATCATGGACCATAATGTTGGGTTTCAAAAATGAGAATATGTAGTGTGGTGTTAAGATAATAATGATTTGATTGAGGTTCTTGGAGGCCTCAACACCACATAACACATCCAAGAAGAGACTCATATATAGTCTAAATTCGTGATTCTTGGACCGTAAAATCATGGTTATGGTCATGTAGTTTGGACTATTAGATCATAGTTCAGGTTATTAGAGTTGGGACCATGAGGTAATCATACAAATAGGAATATTAATAATGTCTAGCGATAACAATCCCAAAGTGAAAGAGTTCTATAATGTCCCAACACCATAGGTACGAATTCTTGAGGGAAGATCTCATAATATTTAATTTCATGTTTCTTGGACTACACTATGACCTAAGGGGCCATAGATCTAATATACATGTAGTTCAGCGTTATGAAAAAGTGTATGGGTGTCGATATAAATCCCATAAGAATTGAAATAATTATATGCATAGCTCTATTGTTTAGTGTATTTTAACATCACGTGGAATGGATGAACATGAACAGATAATAAAGAGGTAGAACGTTATGTATGGACAAGGTATTGATGATTGAAGTGTCACTATATATGCCATGAGTCTAGGAATCAATACTTGAAAAGTTATTAAGTGTAGATCTCTTTATAAAGGTCGAGCCTATATGTAGAGATATAGTAATTTTTTGTATTTTTTATTGTTCTTATTAATTTTTTTAGTGGTTGGACTATGATGAAATACCTAAGTATTTTTAAGTATCCATTTTGGACAAGATTAAATCCATACATAGTTTTTATAGGAGGTATGGTAGAGGAACATTTCCAAATAAGGTGTCCTATCAGGCAATAATACCACAATTTTGTGCCATTTTTTGTGATGTGGTCAACAATATGATGTCATAGTTTATGTTTTTGTAACCGGACCATTCAATAAATTTGATCATCATGCAGTATGGACACTAGTTTTTATGAATTTTATTATAAAACAACTACAATGATGTTTGTAAAACTATTTATTGTCATGCGACAAAGAAGATAGGGGAGAAGAGTGTTCCCATGGAGAGTGTATAGAACAACAACCAAAACATAACATGAAATAAGGACCAAAAGAGGCTGAAATATAACTAAAATCTCTAGTGGGAAACATAGTCCAAGAGGCAAAAACAATGACCCTATGGATTTTCCCACGAATGGAGTATTTTGGAATTCATACACATCACATAAAAATTGGAGTCTATCCATATATTGTTCATGAAAACGACATCGTAGATAAATGATGTCGGATGTGATTCACTCTTATGTGAGAACATCATGATTTGGATATAGAGTTTATAGTCATTACAGATTGGACAATACATTTCCTAGTTTGTAGTCATAGAATTCAGACCATTAGATCTTTGTTTATGGACATAAAGTTTAATCGGGAGAGAGGGAACCTCTGATGGATACGTGAGGTGTCGAGGGGTGAAAAAACATAATCCGAGTGTCATAGGAGGACTAATTCCATACAAAACCTTCCCGAGAGAAACTGAATACAGTTTATTATTGTTATTCATTGACTATACTAGAGGGGTATCTTAAATTAGAATTATTTTTTGCATATAAGGTAAAACCAAATGTTAAAATGGACAAATAATTCTCGTCGCTACATAATATATTCTTATGGGGGTTGTGCTGCTCCACCACAAGTGTACAACCCATTCCATGACACCCATGGCCATGTGATTCATTTTAGGTGTTGGAAACATGTATTTGTGTCAGGATTCCCCTTTCACATATAATCATGCAGTCAGGGTAATGAAATGCCTTGTGGAAATTCCCTATGATTCTGACCTTCCTACATGATGCATGTAGATGCACAATGTTGTAAAAAAGGGTTTTGGGGATCCACCAAGAAGTATGGGACTGGAAAACAGGAAAATAAATACTTTGGAGGTCGGAATATTTAAAGGGTTGACTAATGTATTGGGACCACTATTGACCAAAATTGAAACACATGATCATCAAATACACTAGTTAGGGATGGCGGCATGCAAATGAAGAATCCAATGCTTCCCATGTTAAAAAAATACAATCCACTGCTTTTTTTCAAGATATCTATTATGGAATTGTCCTAGGATGGTAAGTGAGTAAAATAAGTTTGAGACCATCACCGTTAAGGGGTATGTATTTATAAAAAATATGGTGGGGACCTGAATCGGGGAATACTCAATGAATTGAAAGGGATTAAGGAATTTTCTATGTGAAACCCATCACATTAATTTTTAGACCACTCTTCATCAGGGAACATCTATGGTATGATGCATCCTGACTCAGGGTAAATGACCCTGGTGATGAAAAATAGTTTATCATCATATTACATGGAACCAAAACACTTACATTAAGGTCATATAGTTCAGACCTTACACAAAGTTTATCATCAAGTGTTTGGGATGATGAATAAATAGTTTAACATCATATGGTAAGGATGGTGCATGGTATAGTTTATCATTTTCTGATCATAAAACATCCCACAGTTCGACATCATTTTTTTTGGAAGACACATTACACGGTTAGTTTTCAATAAACTAGTTAAATAAAACCTAGATTAACATCATCTTGTAGGAATATAATGAGGAAAGATGTTCCCTGAAGAATGTGTATTAAGAGGGACTTATAACGTGATGTGAATGTAGAACCAAGTGGTCTGAGCCTCACAATAAATCCTCAAGAGAACCAATGCATAGTTTAATGTAAGGATGTATGGACTTTGGTGCTAAATTTTATTTCCACTACCCAGGATGTATAATGATATGTAGTTTAATGTTGTGAATTGAAGATTATGGTTGTTATTCGGTTTAATGAATTGCGAGGAGGAGTAAGGTCTATAGGTATTTTATCGTCCTGAAACTAGGATGTTTTTAATTTTTGGTGATGTACTACTTGAATTACTTAGCATTATTTGGAGGAGTGATTTTTCCATATCCATGTTGACCAACGAGTATGAACCATTGGGATATAACATGTTAATGATATATGGTCTTTCCCACATACGTTTATACATTATTGGTTTCCTTCAAGGTTTAATCGGTATTCATATTTCCAAAACTATGTCACCATAGACAAAAGACCAATGGAGAACACTATTATTGAATTCTGTAGATATCTTTTTTTCGAGTGAAACTCTATATTTTACAAGTCTTTGTTCCAATTATTTTCAAGGGATTCAATTTTAGTGAAAAACACCTCAAATACACATTAAGGTGTATACTATTCATAGATATCTTTTCAGAGAGAAGTTAGATGCAATTCAATAGGCCAGAATGCCAATATATCATACACTGGTGAATATCGAGTCACCTAGTTTGAATTTGAAGACATCTTCAAATAATCCCCAAGAGTGTTATGGGGTTTGTCTAACAAAATTTTCATGTTATGAACAGCTATATTTTTTAAAATATTGTAGGGGGGTTTATTGAACACCTCAATCTGTCAAATTTCTTTTTCATTATAGTGGGATGTGTGGTTGGACTAGATACATTACATGGAATCAATCATCATTATCTTGGATTCCATAGAGTTTGTACCAATTTTGGTGAGAATATATTTAGGGAATCTAAATTGATAAATTTATTTAAAGTTCATGAATTCTACCATCAATCTGAGCTTTACTTTCTTGAGTGAAATAACCTCTGTCCATATGAAAATTATATTTTTTTATGGTAAAAATGAACATTCCCTGAAATGATATTTCTGGTAGTTATTGGACCACAACATAAATTCACATAAATAAAAAGGGACAAAAATACATGCTAATATGGCAAGGATCTATTGGTCATTGAATGATATCGACATGAATATGAAAAACAATTCACTTCTTGGTGAACTTAATATAGATATGGAACATGGTGGTCTAAAATAACCCAACCATTGTGTTACATAAGAGAGTTTCAACCTTGCCTAATGGGAACCAAAAGACCCAACATGAACATCCATATGAACCTAAGGAATTTAATACCTTAGATACAGCGGAGGATAGTTTTATCAAACCCATATTTTTAGAGATTCATCTCAAGGTGGGTCCCACTCTGGATTTGGAAATGTGTTCTGAACCGATGAATTTTCTCACGTTCAGCTATCATTGATAGTAGAGTTCTCTTCTAGAGATACTCAGTGAATGGGGTCATGTAATTGGATGTTTCTTTTTCTACAGGGGGCCTAGAGGTCCTGATGTGGAGGTACCAGCTGTCATGTGGTTTACCTACTAGCTCTCATATCTATTTGAACTGAAAGTGGTGATGACAATATTTATTCTAGATTGATAAATAAGACACCCTAGTTAGGATATACCAGTGAAGTACCTAGACTAGAACATGCCTCTGATAGATCATCCTGTAACAAGGGAACAAGAGTTACAAATGGTCGATAAGGGAACTCAACCAATAGCTAGCGAGTGATCTCCAATAGGGGTACAATATATGGAATCTTGAACACATAGTCATTGTTGGTATACATGATTACTAGATTAGAGTCCCCTTTCACATGCAGGTGGAGAACATCAATCTTGAGATATGTCATGCGACTAGTGATGGGAGCCTGATACTTTTCTTCTTTATTTGTGTCACATTAAGATTGAATGATTGAATAAGGTATAGAAGCCTCGATAGAATTTATGATGAAAATCCACAGGACTACTAAGTTGAGCCTAGGATCATTGACCCTCCTACTGGTTTAACACTAATAGGCATTATAATAATTACTCTACCAACATGGAACATTGTAGTCTACTAAGACGATGGCCTCTTATAGAATTTCATGATCCATGGGAATCTCCAGGTGGGCCGGATGGGTGGATAGAAAGTAAGATAGAGTCTAACCATTGATGGAATTTCATAGAACAAATCCAATATCAAAGTACAAAATAATCCATGACCAATGATCTAGAAGATGATTAAATATTGGTTGGATCAGGATATTCAATATTGGATCCACGTGAGACACAATCAATATCTCATGATGATGCAAATAGTGTCACAACTTCTGCAATGAAAAAACAATCTTGAGGTATCCCTTCATGATATTATAGTATATGGATTCAATTTTGTACAGCATGTGATTGAGATAGTATAAATGGTTCTATATCCCTTCATTATTATTTTGGGAGAGCACGACACTAAGGGATTATTCCAAGTTTTTCACATAAAGGACCAATGGGTTTTTTGAGATGGGTGGTATTATAACCAAGACTATATCAAATACAACATGATTTCATCATACATGTCCGGTCACTCTTTATTATAATAATAGATGAAACAGTGGTTTATGAGTTTGGAAAATTGATACACATTCCATCAAGATTAATTATGAATTGTCTTATATAGGATAACTGTCCTTCAGGGCCATGGACATCCTGTAAAATTCATGAAGGTGGAATCTGAATAATGACCATAATCTTATATGGTTCAATCTTGATGCCTGAGTACTGATGAATACACAGAGAAAATTCCCATAGGTTACCACAATGGAACACTTAAATGGGTTAATATTCAGTTGTATGGATTAGAGGATGGAATAAAATCACACAATCTATGTGATGGACCAGATGCTGGTGGTATTTGAACTCCAAATCATCCATGTAGAATTCCACTAGTTCTATAGAGATTGGTATGAATATGCAGTGCATGAATCATTGATAGGTGGCTCTTGCATTCTACAAACCAAAGGTTAATTTCATGAAATCATAAGGTTCCTTTTGTTTCCCTGAAGGTGGTGGACTCCTTATCATTGGCGGTCATCCAGATATGATTATATCGAGAATACCCATCAATGAAGGAAGGATACATTAACCCAATAGTGTAATTGATCAACAAATTTTTTATTGGAAGGTGAAAATGGTATTTATGAATATGGTGGTTGAGTTCTTATAATTCAATGTAGACTTTGATCCCTCCATTCTTCATCAAGAATGTGACGATTTTTCTTAGCCACATGGGGTAGTGAACATCCCTAACAATTCTAGATTTTATGGTCTTATCAACATCGACCATGACCATGGACCCATGGGAGGAGTGCATCATTCTAGGAGGATACATGAATCCACAATAGATTATGGGAATACCTAGATGGTGGATGGAAACATGAGGGTCTATTTCTAGATTTTTTTCATTGCTCCATGAAAAGACATTAGGCCATGGATTCAAAAAGACCACATACTAATTTTTTCCCTATAAAAACATGTTTTAACTGATCTCTGGTGTCCTTGGGTCTTACTTGGAATCATGATCCAACTGAACCAACTCATCAACAGTTATAGAGATTCAATCTTCAAATGTGGGTGGTGAGTCCTCCAAATCCTCTTCATCATCTATGGCAGTGGAATCGGTGGGAGATTACGGATAATGTTAGACAACTGATTCTTGATGAAAACTTGTGCCTCTTATGAGAATGTGGAGTCCACACTGGGGATATCCTTCTCTATTGAAAACAGGGTGACAATAATTGTTGACCTAATTCCATCAAACCTCCAACTGTGAGTCCATTCTTGATGTTAAATCAATAGTGACCAATCAATCTATGTCATCCCAACCCATATTGAAGGAACTAAAAAGCATGGAGTATAGTAGTATCCATAGGTAAAACATACTAAAAGCTCATGTGGGTAAGGGGTTCTGGATTCACATGATTATATCATTTTTAGGAGAATGAGGTAATCTTATGATGTTCCTTATTCCCAGTATTGTGTCATCCCAACCTCAAGAAAATGATGATGTATTCACTATGGCTTGGCATTGTGACCTCTAATCGATGAATAGAATGTAAGAAAGTTTCACCCAAATCCATACATGGGTCAACCAAAATGGTATTTTTTCTCAACCTCATAGGTCTAAACACATTTTCCCTTGACATTTTCATATTTGGAATCTAGATAGTAGGAATTAATAGAGACGAAGGGAGACACATCAACATAGATCATGCCCAGTTGAGTGTTGAGGGATTACATGAGGATGTTTTGATATAATGTGGGACCAACTGAATATAGATCAAGCATGGGTCTTCCCATTAGAACCTTGTAGGTAGTATAATACGAGACAACCATGAATTTAGTACTATAAATATGTCGACCACACCAGATATTCATATAGATTATAAAGCATGGACTTTTGTCATTCCTATTATAACATTGTATTTTCAAATAAGTTGGACTTAGATCTACTTTGTTCAGGCCTAGCTGGTGGATTTCCTTTGATGGGATTATATTAATCTGAAAACCTATGTTGACATGAGGGAGACAGAATTTCATTCCATTAAACTTGATATTGATGCACAATGGGTGGATATGTCCTTATATGGGTAATCCATCATCATCTTCTAATAATGAGATAGTGTATTATCCTTATTCACATTCGATTTCCTTAGCATGGAAGGCCTCTTTGAATTCTACCTCTGATTCAAACTGTAGGAGGGTCATCAGTGGTTATACATCGGATTCATGCATGTCTTTTGATAGATGGAAGTCATTTAAGATTTATAACATTATAATAATTTTGGAGAGGGGATTGACACATTGTACACTAATGATAAGAACACAAAACCTACCCATAGGGGGCATCTATTTGGTAGGAGATATAATTAGTGGTATAGGTCGAATATGAGAATTCGAATTGTTTTTGGGAATGTCATGCTGCTTATCAGATGAATCATAAAAGGTCACTATTGAATTACTATCAGATATATGTGGCATGGAAACAACTAGACATGAATGATCATGACATTTTCAAGTCTATTCTTCCCAATCGATTAGAATGATTAATGAAAGTGGAGAATATTAAAATAAATTTTCAGGGGACATTTCCTATTGGGTCCTACACAAAACCTACAAACCGTTCTTAGTGTCATGTCTGACATTGATTAAATATCTTGCATAATAATCACAATGATTCTCAAATCCCCATCTATTTCTACAATTTTATCTGCTGAAGACAGTGGGAGGACTGGACGGATACTATTCATCATCAAGGATCATTTAGGGATCCACCAGCTCGATGGTATCATAGATGTTTACTCCAAGTCATCGTTA
Organism: Viscum album; assembly: GCA_963277665.1. Classification (NCBI taxonomy): domain Eukaryota; kingdom Viridiplantae; phylum Streptophyta; class Magnoliopsida; order Santalales; family Viscaceae; genus Viscum; species Viscum album. Next base: position 1,676,994,846 of record OY728161.1, on the reverse strand, counting down.
GAGAAATCATCCAATATTGGAAAATTTATTGGGGTGATCCCCATTTCTATAGGCATGAAATCAGTGAGATTTCGTGATGTCATTGACACTTCTGGGAGATTCTTCCTACCCTTGTCCAATCAGTACCCACTCTTTTGAGATCTGAAATAATACAACATGGATTTAATTGATGTAGATGTAATATCAAGAGGAAGGATAATAGCTTCAAGAGTATTGGGCCAATTAAAAGTGGTACAAATGACACCCTTGATGGGTATAACTACTCTGCATGGAAAAAAATATTCATATTTATGATCCATGTGGCTAGAATCCTATTTCTACATAACTTATCTATCTATATCTCTCTATTCAGATATGCATTCCACCTTTAACATGAAGGAAAAAATATGACCACGTTGCTATCATCCTTTTCTAGGATCCAAACCTTGAACACATTACATCAGTTGATGGTATGCCAAAAAATCTTCTGATATGATATGTAGTTAGGGAGATCAGTAAGATGAGCCACATGGGGTTTCCTATATTATTACGGCTTCATAATTTTTTAATCTAGGGTTTTTTAGAAATAAATGTGATCCTATTACTCATATAATGTGTAGTTATGGATTCTAATATATAGTAATGTAGATTTGAGAGCTTTCCTTAATTATGGGATAGATCCTAATACATACATCTAGGAATCAGTGGTGAGTTACATTGTGGATCATGCTTATTTTGTTCTTTGATTTGCTGAGAATGAGGCTTATCTTGATTCCATTTACCTCAGTGAGGATATGGACAAGGCTTTACTAGTAAAAACTATTGTGGTATGTGTGCCACTATCTATGCGACGACTACAGTATCTTCCTTGGTGGAACTTCTTATAGGAGTTGGAATAGGAAATGATAATGTATTCTTAGCTTGGTGTGGGGATTATCCGACGATCTAAGAAATCTCAAAGAAATTAGAGAAACAATTTTGTAGGTTTTGAATTATGAATGATAGAAAAATATAATTCCTTTTTTTTCCATGCACATTGTGAAAAACAACTCATGTGTGAATGACATATCAAACAAATACATGAGGCCCTTCCATGAGGGGATCAAATCTACAACTCACTCTTCTAGACATTCCATATAATTGAAGAGGCCATTAATACTAGTCATATGAATAGTAGAAGTGAAATAGTAGAGATACTACAGAAAATGATCTTCCTATCCAGCAAAAGACCTGATGGGATGATGGATATAGCAGACAAATGTTGGGCTTCAGATGTCTGTACAAAACATTATAACAAGGAGGCCCCTTGCTTATATTGAGTTCCAAAAATGCGATTGCACCTAGAGATGAAGTGGTCTAGATGTTGTAGAGGGTCACCCATATCATTGAAGGAGATGAAGGTATGATTCCAGAAACCTAGAAGTGATTTCATGTCATCCACCTATATCAAATACATCTTTCTATCCTGTGGGATTTCCTCCCATCATGTATCCAAGGCTTTGTAGTGATTAGTTAGAGTGGCTATCAGATCATCCTAGAGGGTATTACTATCTTTATGAGGATTCATTAACAATAATATGTTAATAGGATCATCAACTTGTTTTACAAGCTCAGAGGCTTGTGCAGTAGCTAGCGGAGTAGCTGGTGGTGCAACTGCTGGAGTTTCTAGTCGAGCATCGTGATCTGAATATCGAGTAAGGATATGAAGGTGCTTAAAAAGGTTTGATAAAACATACAAAATTCACATTCCATAGGATATAGTATCCACCCAATCATGATTTGTAGGATTGTCAAGATTGATTAGTGGTAGTTATCCGAGAATGACCTCTGGCTTCCCATGCTTACCCATAGAAGGGACTTGATTATGCTGAGGATCACTGTAATATGTGCACCAATCTAAAATGAATTCACCATGGAGCTCTAGAACGATCATCATTTGATCCATGATCTGCAAGAGGGAGGTGGTCATCATGAGATCAACATATTTCTCATATACGACATTAGATTAGTCTTCTGGATTCAAGGCCCCAACCTATCAATTACCATTGTTGTCATTATTACAAATGGTAAATGATGTGGCAGGTTCTCTGAGGTTACAATCCAACCGTTGTTGGTGATTAAGGACACTTCCGGGTTCCACATGATGTTGCGCTGATCCAGGGACTGTTTTATGTTTGTCTAATCACAGACTTGTGTCCCAGTCTATATTTCTATTAAATAAAGCCATGTTACCAATGACAGTGCTCGGAACAATGTCCGCGATCTCTCCAGAAAAGTCTAGTTTTCATAGTATATGACTATAGTTGAGGTTAGCGTACTACCCCCAACCCTGAATATGAACAAGTAGGGTTGAATCATTGATAAGTTTTCAAATCACCATTAGGCTATAAATGAATTTTCAATGAATTGTCTGGTGATTATCAGGTGACAGAGTATGCTACCCCACTAGAAGTTCTCCCAACTGAACCATATGAATATTTTGAATGATTTCAATAACATAATATCAACTCATTAGGTTAAACAAATTCTCATCTTAGAGGTGCATGTGCATCACCCAGATGGTTTGAAAAAATCAGGAAATATTTTCATAAGTGAGGGACTCTGAAGTGTATATGTCAAGAACTATAATCATCCAGAACATATAAGAAAAATGATCTACTACAAGTGTGTCCCACAAGATTCACTTTTTGAAATTGTTACCAGGTTTTTGGATTATAAATTATCTAGTTGGGGATAGTTGAGAAACTAAAAAAGACATGGGTGAGGACCACTATGATTCTGTACTGTCCCGTGGGGTGACTATTGTACACACTAAACATTCATTATATTCTATGTTGTCTCTTGGTGGAGGTGTTTTCTACATCATCACAGTTCTATAAGATGGGGTGCCAACGCATTCCTCATGTTTGGGGGTAGTGGTGGTCATTAGAGGTTCGACTATGTTCTTACTATATATAATATCTAGGAAATATTCATTGTGATCTCTTTTAATGTTAGATAATGAAACTAGGGATGACATAGAAAACTGTAATGTGAGACCTTGGAAGAGAGACAATTCTCATCATTAGGAATATACCTACAATGAGAATTGGGGACCTTATGATATTCACCTTCCTACATGAATAAATTCACATGTTGGGCTCTTACCCTATACATTGACATAAAATTTGGGCTGTGAGGCTTCATTATTGAGTCAAACTAGGAATCCAAATTTTAGAATCAAACATTATTTACAACCACATTTCTCTTATAATAGATATTCTATTGGTTAATGTTATTCTCTCATATACCCCAAGATGGTTCACCAATGTAGGGAACATTTTCATCATAAGGTGGAAAATTGTGCTATGGGTTGATTTCATGGGGAGGTCTGCTTCATTGATTTTTTGGTATTCATAGAGAACCATTGTATAATTAATTGTTGGAGAAGTGGGGACCTCACCTTAGGTTTTGGGTGGCATGAAGAGGACATAAATATGTCTTATTGTTGACATATTAATGAGGACATCTACATGAATCATTTGGGATATCGAGGGTCCTCCTTGTTCAGGGTGAGAGTTTGGAGGACCTCCACTTTAGTGGGATGAGATTTGAGGAAAAACATGGAATTTATCAAATGGGATATGGGGATGATATTCTTGTGGGGAATTTTTTTTCTTGGAGGACATATATATTGATATATGGATGTGTGAGGAGGTCCTTTTCGGTGGTGAGTGCGAGTGTGGGGAGGAAATCCAATGATACTGGTTGAAACATGGGGAGGACCACCATGATGGATAATGAGTGTGTGGGGAGGACCTCCACTCTAGTTGGCAATTAAAGGAAGATTATCTTTGTACTGACTGGTGACATAGTCTGGAGGGCCATTAACATGGTTGGTGCTACTTTGGGGAGGACCTTCGATTGAAATGGTAATGGTATTAGGATTTCCTTCACATTGACGGTTCATGACACGGAGAGGGTCTCTTTATCTTGAACCCTAATCATGGGGGGACCTCGTCAATGGATGGTGAAAAAGTGGGGAGGGATTCTACTGTAATTGAAGAAGGGAATAATGTGAGGGATTCCATGTTCGGTGTGATATTAGGTAGTATGTTCATTCTGGATAAAGATGGTATGAGGATGGAATTTGTATGAGATCTTATCATCATCAATTAGATCGTGATAGAAGTCAGTGGTTCCAATGATTGAAAGATTCAACAAAAAAATCAATGAGGCAAAAGACTCCTTGATTCCCATCGGGTGCTGATGGGTCCCTACTCTATAAGGTTATGGATACGGTCGAATTAAATAGTGGTTGGGTGGGCCAAAGAAGTTGTGGATGAGGATATTCTTTAAGTGAATCCTCTTGACCTTGTGACTGATGTTGGAATCATCTCATTTGAACTGGTCCATCAGATCTAGTGAATAGAATACATATATTTTGACCTGCGGAATTGGTCATTAGTGGTGCTGATGAGTCCTAGTGGGATCCTCCATAGGCGACTGCTGCGTAGTGGCCATTTCTGGGGTGACCAATTCATCCCCTACTTCCTAATCATATGAGAGGGAGTCAAAATAATACTCTTGGGAGAGGATTCTGAAGTACTTCATTGTTGGAGTAGAGAGAAGTGGATCCTTGCATGATCCTTGGGGAAGCAACATTGATGAGGCACATAATCATCTAGGCCCTGGCGAGCAATGTCCATTGTGGTAATAACCCCATATTGCTTTTTTGGTCTATGAGGGTGTACATCAAACTCATTTGGATGACTTATGAAGGTTATGAAGGTGATATTGGGAATGTGCACCCAATATCCATAGTTTTGGATGAATTTGTGACTTAGATGAGGTTCATAGATGTTACCATATTATTACTTTTCTTTTCCATGCATTTGTGACTGGGGTGATTTTCAACTATATCATGGGTCATGAAAATTAGGATGATTACACTATCATTAGGTATGTTACAAAAGAAATGTCCATTTCTAAAACAATTTCCAGTATTCCATGTCTTGAGAGAGATATGCATGTTGACGATGTCATAGAACCAAATTCATAATGATTAACTGCCCTAAATTCAAGTGAGTTCTAATACATGGCCACTATTTTCATAGAAGAACCTAGCATTGGATATCTGGATATAATGATTTGATTATATAAGGATGTCCTGAATGTTATTAATACATAGGTTATAGATATTAATTTCACATCAAGTTCAACATTTCTATTTCATACTCTTATGGCAGGTCGCATCCACCTCATGTGTCATTTTTCACTAACGTCACAGTATACCATGCATTCCCACATTCTACATATTGGTGGAATTAATAACTATTATGATATGTATACTCCTTGATTTAATTGAACAAATGGTCTGTTAGGTTATCCTTTCATTGAATCCTCCTCTTAATACTTTTTATAGCTTGAGTCTCCCTCATAGATTAACACGTGGTTCAAGATAATTTTTTATAGTGACACCTATTTCTAGACTCCAGTTAATTACGTTGCTTCTATATAGAAAATACAGGGGGTATAATCATAGGAGTGACCTTTAATTAGGGGTGTGGTCATGTGAGGGAGCACTGGCATGTTTGGGTGCATAAAAAGTGTTAACAAGTATTATTACACATATGAGGTATTCTCTAGGGCACAAAACCTAAGGCATGACATGGAGATAATAGGGTATATTATGAAATAATAATATCATCAATGATTTTCATTAGACATACCATTTTTATCATTTGATAGGCCATGAGTTTAACATCTTATAGATATAGAGTGGGCCTGATCATAATAACTCGTGGAGTAATATCAACAAAGTGAATCCCTATGAGGGAACACATATAAGTTTTACCAGAAGGACAAGTTAAGATGCTAATGGAGATAAACCCTAGATGGTGTGACTCATAATGAAATCTAATCATTCCATTATGGTATATATGATCTCCAATGGATGTGGATCGAAGAGAGTGAACAACTATGAGGGGGGCACCAATGTTTAACATTGGTTGTGATTGAACATCAGGGAGGCATCCTACATACAGTGTTCAGAAGATAGAGATCAATACCCACATAGATCAAGTGGGTATGGTGTGGAGATTACAAATTTTAATATGGACATTGAAAAATAATTGATATTTTTTGGATGATGATATGTGTCAATAATACATAATGTCATAATCTTTAGTTTTGTTAGGAACCTCAATTATACAGTTGGGGATTTTTCATGAGATCTCACCATATGGATGAAATTATTTTATATGGATTGTAGGTATTGAAGAAATCAAGATGGATATTGGTGAAGGGTTGAGATTGAATAGATGGGGTGGATTAATTATTATGGGTTTTGGGATTGAACCTCAGTGAGATTTTCTACATATCATATTTGCTTTGGAATCAATGTTCATATATATATGAAGGGCGGAATTTCATCATAGACATGAGGAGGAGGGCCATAAAGCATATGGTGAGGGGATTCTGCATGAAGGCTACCTAGTGGTCTAAAAGGAGACATGAACTCCCTAGTCAGAGGGAAGATGTTATATGGGAAATGACAAGGAGGATATCTAGATGGATATAAAAAAGGCCTTGAACCTCATGGAGGCTTCTAATGTTTCCCAGTTTTTTGGGAATCAAATTCCATGTAGTTCAAAAAGTTGTTGGGATTACGCCTGAAAGGATCCCATGAAATTGGACAATGGGTATTAATCCATGAGATAATCCCGTTGGGTTAGAGATTTTATGGTCAATACTAATCTCAAAGACCAAATGATCCATTTTCAGTGTGAGAAACAAGAAGAATAAGTAGACAATATTATTACAATGAAAAAGGTTCATTAATAAGAGCTGGTGTTGGGATTACACGTGTAAGTGGACCAAGAGCTGATATAGAGGGGAAGTGGTGTTGATGGGACTTAAATATGGGAACTTCCCATATGGATCCCATTCCATGTGAGGATTATCTAATTCAATGTGAGAAAATCTCAATCTCATGGAGATGAGTTGGCATTGAAAATTCATGAGGCATGGAACCCCATTAGCATTGTATAAGGTGAGGATATAGTAAAATGTCATGTGCTGAGGATGATGCAATTTGGAAATTTGTGAATTTTTCCGCACGGATGGTAGGAAATAAATCCCCACCATTTTTTCATACAAAAATGATTCCTATTAACCCCTATATTTGGGATAAAATCACTAATTCTATATTGGGAAGTACGAAGGAGTGGTTGATATTCGGGTACATGTTAGCATGGATATACAGAATAGAAAAATAAATTAGTTTTCCTATGATGAAAAAAGAGGTAGGGAACCACAAATAAATATTCCTTACAAGGGACCAATAAATAACAATGTGTGATCCTAGAGGGTTTCATATAATAGGATCTTGTAAAGAAAGGGGTATCATTAGTAATGTATTCACAAAGTTCATGTGATTTTCTAAGGATAAGAGAATTATGGAGGAAAGGGCTTCATGAAGCATGGTGCCCTGACATTGGTATAAATACAAGGGATGAAAATGTAATTATTCATTAATTGCAGGGGATCTTCATAGACATATGTGGCTTGGAGGGTCTCCATAAACTGTGGAGGATTAATCCTTCATGATGGTCATACCCTCTATAGTTAGAGGCATTCATGATCATGAATAGTGGTGCATCATTATTCTCAATTACCATTGGTTATTAATTTTATTGTTTGGTTCACAGTGCTATTGTGATTCATGAAAATATGGATCATAAGTCAAAAGGTTAAGGTATTCATCCCTTTATGGTGGGGTGTGACACATATTTGTAGTCCATAGTGAGTTGAGATGCTCATCGGAACACCAAAAAGTAGGTGGGATATTTGTGGGAGAGTGACTCTGTTAGACACATGATTCCGTCAATAAATGATGCTTTAATACACTTGGAGGTCATCAAACTCATGGGAGTTCTATCAGCGCTTTGTGTGGTTCAACACCCAGGGCCTCTGTTAAGGATATTCCCAAGGAAGAACCTTTAGATTAACTTTGGGGGCCATTTGAGGCTGGATTCCATTCCATAAAGCATGGTTCATCTTCTACATATCTAGGGGAACACATATCAATGCGAAAAATAGAGTCTATTATTATTTTCCTAATTGAAATATTTATATCATACATTTTATCTTGGATTTGATTACACGTCACAATATAGTTAAATATTCACTAATCATGAACAATTAAGGGTGATCCATAATGTAGAATTCTATATAAGATAAATATAATTTTCATTACGTTTATTTATAGTGGGGATATATGTTTCTACTATGCTTGTAAAGTTTTATTATTATCAAACCATGGAAGATATTTCATATAATAATTAATACGTTTTTATTCTAGGGTCCCATAAAAATTTTAAATATATTTTAATTCTTCTGTATTTTTTAATGTCAATATTGAAATGTTTTTATCCAATATATTTTTCATTCATATTTTACCCTTTATAATTACATTAAAAACAAATTTATTAATAATTATCCATATTATATAGACATTTATATCTTCTTCTTTTAAATTTTTCATGTAGAGGGATTAAACAGATTGATATCATCCACTGAGAGTAATACACAGAAATTTGCCTTTAATAAAGATATATCCCCATATATAGGGTTTTTCTATATTTTGTTGTAAATTATGTTCAAATTCATGGGATTTTAGCATACACAATTTGATAGATTAAAAAATATGATTTTAATTTCATTCTAAGTAAACTCTTTGAAACTTCACTTGAATATTATATAATATTAATTGTATAACCTTAATTGTGAGAGGTCCAAATCATGGGAAATAAAATTCTTCTAAATTCTATAATATATTCCACACATGAGTTTTCATTGTTCAATAGAAAATCCATCAATAGTAAGTGGGTGAATTTACATGTTAGTTTTTATATATCTAAAAAAAATTATTATATAATCCGACATGTAAAAAATTATATTTTACCCATAAAAATGGATGATTTAGGACGCATTTGTATCACTGTTATCCTATTGGTGTTACATGTGATCATGGATCTTATTTTTAGGTAATTATATTGTTTTTATGTTATTTTGAGGAAAAAGGAATGAAAAAGTAGATTTTCTATGTACATTCCATGTTGTTCTGAGTACACTCCATGTACGATGATTTCCTCATATAGTAGCGTTTTGACAGTGTAGCGGCTGAATACATATATGTGTGTTGAGTTGGAAGACTGCTTAAGTCAGGGGATTGTTGAAGATACAACATGGCATGAAGGATTAATGATGATTCCATGATCATTTTCTAAATGATATATCTTAGTGGGGTCACATCTCATATATGGAACCATCCTCTTCATGCAATGTTTCGTACTGGAGAGATATAGAATGATTGATGAACTCTGAAACCCTAGATATTCTCTGTCTGTGCTCTGATAGAGACACCATCAGGTGCATTGGAATCCCACTACTGAGTTCTAAAAACCCCTAGAGAATTTCGTACTATGTTGTGTGTTTCTTGCCTTTTTGTAGATCTATGCCATTTTAGGTCGATTCAAGCACCAAAGATCAAGTATATCGACCATACAATTTCTAGGTAGTTGGTATGTGCCATTATTGTGTTGTATTTGATTATATTTGGATAAAGTGCTGCAAACCCACATTTGGGGTGTTTGTTGATTTGAAATTGAAAACTATTTATCACATATTGTGGTTTATTTAATTATTTATGGGTAATTTCTTATGATTAAGGTTAGAATCCTTGTTTGTTGGAAACCCCATGAGTTTGTTTACCTTGATTGATTATTTATGGAAAATTTTTCTAGAATGAAGGTTAATCTCACCTTGGATACCCTACCTTGTTTTGTTTGGATGTAGTTATTAATTACATGAAATAACATTTATATGCACTGTTAATGAATGACCATGGGGGAATTTGATTATGAGAGCTTCCCAAAGGGGTTAGACAATGAGAGCATCATAGGTGGGAAATTATAATTGATTTAATTAATTTTTTACAAAATAGTTTTGGAGTGTGAGAGCTTCCTAGAAGGTCGTTTATAATTAATTGTTGTTATGATAGAAAAAAGGGGTTCATCTATGGGAATATTCCCACAGGGTCACTATTTTAATGAATTTATGGCATGTCTGAACAAAGGGGATAGGCGGTGAGACCATCTTAGAGGGTAGTTATTAAATGATTTGATGATAGGTTACAATATAGGTAATAGATTGTGAGAACATCCCAAAGTGTTGTGTGTGATTAAATGAACGATTTTGACACATCCTCCATGCCAAACAAATATTTGGATTCGGTCTTACATGATTGTTATATAGTCTTATGAGATGTCTATTTTGGTTAAATGAAAAGAGGGATACATATCATAGGCTAGACCAATGGTTGTATGATTCAATGGATGAATTAAATTCATAATAAATGTAACTATATACTGCATGGTTGTTTACTTTTTAGTACCTCATAGTTTATTGATTTATTTATGCATATTACCTCATATATATATTCACGGACAGTTAAGAAAAGATATTTTGGTGGATTCATACTGGGATTTACCTAAAACCCTATTTGGGTCATGATTGTGGACCCAAAGTGATTATATTATTTCCGGTATTTAAAAGGGAAAGATTCATTATTTATCAGCTACATGATTTTTATTAGAGCTGGAAAGAATGGGTCCAAGATGAGGGTTGTGATGCCGTTGAAGTATATTTTTTACTTTTGTACATTGGTTTCATTATTGCATAAAATAATTGGGACTCGTTTTTCTATTTTCATAGATAAATATGTGATGCATCATATATATATATATTGTGGATTCTATTGGATTTCCATTCAATCTTCAATTATTTATTCATATTGGGAATTATTTCATCTAATATTGTTTACTATTTTTTCACATTTTTACACTCTACTAATGAGGGCATAGATTCCCCATTACAACACCTTTTCCCTCACCGCTAGTCAACATCCTCTGTAGTTTGGGGAAATGTGATTGAGTTTATGTCACTAACCTGGATCGAGGAACCATTTGGTGGCACCTGGATCTAGGATGTTACAAGATAAATAATATTTCCTCAGTTGATATTTGTTATCAAGTGATTATAATTTCATAATACAAGATGTTGAATATTTTAGACATTATTCTAAATAAAATCTACTCAAATATTTTATAAACAAAATAGACGTAATAATTTAATGACCACCTGATTACTTTATGATCATCATTGATTATTTAAAAAAACTATTCCTTCCATTCCTGAATGATATTTTTCATTTACCATTAAAATAATTTCAATGAATTATAAATTATAAAATTCAATTAATGTAAAATTCTAGTATTTTTATATATTTATATTAATTTTATGTTCGTGTGGTCATCATGACGCATTTTTTATTTGATAGAACACGATGAAATAGCATGGGAATAAAAAATATCATATATTTTGACCACAAATGTTATTTATCAAGGAATGGATTAAATTTTATATGTTCCTCTTTTAATATATAACATCTAATTACCTAGAAGAACTCTATATCATATTATTTTCAATATAAAGATCAAACCACTTCCATTATATTTAAATAATTTTCTATATCAATTCATTTTGGTTACTTAAAATAGGATGACCCATTTATTGTATAATATTCTAGAGATCCTACTCACATCTATAAGATTCGAACAATCATTTTTTACATCATAATTCATTGAGGGTATATGTAAAGATTTTTAAGAGAGGTTTGTTTATATTTATAAATAAAGTAATAGTATATGATTGATAATAAAGGTTTAATATATATTAATTAATTATATAACACAATGGTTTTTAAATTTCCATAGAAATTCTAGGATTATTCCGCTGTTTTATTTTGAAAATATATGATAATGTTAATATTTAGATTCTATGTTACCCTAAGGAAAATTATTACCTCAGGGTAAGTGATAATTTAATAATGAAGAATATCAGTGGTATGCTGAAAAAATTATAATTTATGCAGAATTCCAATGATATTTCTATTACCCACTATAAATCTATATCATCTTTCTCATCATTTGAATTATTTTGTTTTCTATATGTAATCATTATTATCAATGGGTCTCATTATGTTTTCCTTTTCAATTTACTACATAATTAGGGATGTATACTGATTAATGTTCTGATAATATGATGGTAATACTGAGATTTTTCTCAAAGCATAATGTATTTTGGATGATGGATGGTTAAGATTACATTAACCCCATAGAAAAACATATCCAATTATTATTATCATTATTAGATATATTCCCCATAAATAGTTATGGTTGATCATTTATAATTAATAATTTCTATTATTGTTTAATTTAATTTGTATAAAATTCTTTTATTATTAAATATTTCTCCATTTTAAGAAGAACATATTAATAAATTTAACTATAGTAATTAGAATAAAAATCCTCATATTGAATTGAATTGTTTTAATATTTTATATATTGTATTATAAAATGATTTAGAATGTTATATGAATCAAATAAAAACATGATTATAACATTAATAGTTCATTCCAAAATTTACCTATTAAAATTATACATTAGATTTATATACATCATTAATCAATATTAATCAGTGTGATTTTGTTTTCAACAACAACAGAACACCCCTCAGTTATGGTTTTAACTCTGAATGAAGCCAAATTTCATCTATATTGAATGGAAATCTATCATAAAATTTAAATAACTCAATAATTTATATACATAAAGAATTATTTACATATTAAAATGGAGTTTCTCAATGATATAAATGAATTAATTGTACTAGATTTAAATTCACCGATGAAATATCCCCTCTGATAATGGATTATGTTGATTATATTTCTCTAAAATTATATAAAAATGAAGAGTATAATCATAATTTTATATAAAAAAATATTAATTAGTTAACTCCATTCATTTCCTACACTCCCATATTTTGATGTTTAACTTTCATTTTATCTTTTACCACTTTTATCCCATCCTTTATTTATATATTGTCTTCCAGATCTCAAACATTATTGATTTTTACCACTATTACCTCAACTATTTGGATTTCCACTATTATATAATACATTTTATTATTAAATCATTACAACAATGAATGAATAATTTCCCACATATTTAGAATTATTTCAATGGGAATACTTGTGGGTTTTAAAGTGGATTTATTTTCCCATTTTACAAGATATATTTTCCAATATTATCATTTAAGTTTACCTTTAGAAACGTTATTGTACATTCATGATGTGACATGAACTAAAATATTGAATTATTAAACTAAATTCAAAGACGTTAGAATCATTGTAGGATGGTAATATGTCCATGAGTATATAGGTAGTAATTTTTTTGTGTGATGGATTAAAATTATTTTTTCAACTAATTTAATAATTTCATCTTGGATTTATTTTAGTTTTTCGATACAAGAACTATCCTTTAGTGTTCTGATATTATTATGGTAGATTTATACATTTCAAATAATTATAATTTTATTTCTAATTATTTTCTAAATATGTTCTACAATATATTCCATATTACAACCGCATATGCAACTTATAAGATTGTGTAACATTATTTTTGTTTATTTGTCTTAGTGGGTATATATATTACTATAAATAAATTTCAATATGCTTTCTATTTGGATTTAAATATAATATATATCCCTTATATGTATAATCTCTCTACATGATTATTTTATTTTATTTTTATATTTTTTATTAATGTGAGAAATTTAATGATGGCGATATCATAAAAATTATTCTATTTTTAATATCAATTATCTACCCACTAAATAATCAATAACTACACAAGGAATTAGAAATTAATCTTATAAAATAATTATCAATTAAATCCAAACATCATATCTAGAATTTCTAATAACTTTTAACCTCTATATAAATATATCATACTCATTGTATAAAATTATATATTTTTGAGATTATACTTTATAATTTAATACACATTATTCACCAATAATTATAAATTGAATTTTTAATAAATATATATTTTACAGAATAGGCCCAAAGTGAATATAGAGATATTATATACAATTTTCATAAAATTTTATCCCATGTTATTGAAAAAAATATAAAATTACCTCAATTTTTTGGTATTATATTTCAAATATATACGATTATAATGAAAAAAATCCTTATAAAATTAGTAAAATGTCAATTAATATATTTATGTTATGTGTTGATATTTATTTATAATTAGAATAAATTATAGAAATAAATTATTAATCTAAAAATTGTTCATTGAATATGTGTTCGAACAATTGATGGTGTTTCCTATAATTGAATGATATAATATTTCTTATTGTTGTTCTAGATTATGGTACTTGTGATAATTTTTGAACATCCTCATTTACACAATTTACATTATAAAAATTTTATTATATGGCAAAAACTTTTAAAACAACAAAATAATTTAGGTATGTATTGTCTTGGTCATTATAATGATAAATATATTGTGTTATTTTGAAAAACCCATTCATGATTGAGTGACAGGAATCCTTCCAACATGCCTAAAAATTCATGTATGAAAATAAGAATTAATTATATTTGACAATAAAAGGTATAAGGTGGAAAATATTTATACTAATCAAAACATTTTTTACACTGTTAAATTCACTAAGTGTATCATATAAAATGATTCCAAAAATATAATGTTCATGTCCACATCACAATCTCAAGAATCCATTAATCTATTTAAAATATTCTTATCGATCTCTACGTAAATCAACAACAATAACATATATATGATACATATGATATACCAAAAATAATAATTAATGCTATAATAGTCAAAAAAATTATTATTACTAACTTTTACCCCCGATCAAAATAATTAAAATGATTATATGTTATATTTAAACAAGTATCCTTGCAACACAATAAAATTAAATAGATAGATATGTACAAAATTAATTAAAAAGTGATATTTAATTAAAAATTATTTCTAATTCATTCAGAAAACAATCTATTAATATATTTCAAGAATATTAAACAATTAATAGGTTCTATAAGTCTAAAATTTAAGATTATGTTGATATATTTTTATGAATTATATTGAATACTTTAAATGAATTATATTTGATAATAAAAGAGAAAGATGAATTTGAAATATATTTCATAAATAAATCCAAATAATAATTATTCAAATCCACTCATAAAAATACATCACATTGATTAATTAATAAAAAATGTACATGAAAAAATTGGTTAGATTATTTTAATTTAGAATAACATGTATATGAATAGATTTGAAAAAATGTTTTTTTAAATTTTTATATTCATTGTAACATACTATGTATGCGAATGGACCCTCTTAAATGTAAAAACCATACAAAACACATGGAATATAGAACAAAATACATTCTTATTAATCTAAATACACGAATTATGGTCAAAATGAATCAATTATTTAAAACATACATACTATGATGATAAATTCATATACCTAAAGGTTATCTAATGGAATAATTTAAATTAATGATAAAAAATAAAAAATATTAGATAATGATAATATGAAATAAAAAATACATATACATTATATATTATCGTAATGATTAACAACACTAAATTTGCAGGTTTTGACAACTACTTTTTGAAAATTAAAATATCTACATAACAAACAAGTAAACTATTATGAATGATTCATCATATTTATAACATGAGAAATTATAATGGAATGGTTTGGAGCTGATATAAATATTTTATTTTATATAGATTAGTTTCTTAAGTTATAAATTGAGGATATATATTTTATCTTTATTCACTTATCACCAAATATCAATCCATCATAAATAAATCTTCATCCTCATACTAATGATTAATTTCTTTAAATATGGTTTTCTAAATATTTAGATGTTGTATTATAATATATTTTACAAAGTTCTATTAAATGAAATAAATCACTAGATTTTCCCCATTTTCTCTATTTCCTATATTTAACATGTCAAATTATACATCATTCAGTTTTTCAATTTTTCTAAAAAAATATCATATATACATATAAAACATTAATGACAATAAATTATATAAAGAATAAACAAAATTTAATTATTAAAATTACATAAAAATTGAATTTAAAAATAATATATCACAGTTGATCATATACAAATAATAATGAATGTGATATAAAAGTAATTTCCCAGATTTCTACAATAAATTATGTTGAAATTATCACTATCTCTAACTATTATATGTAATGAAACAATATTAAATATGGTATTTTCATTTTATAAATATTATGTTAATAAAATATTCGATCCATGCCACTATACTAACACAAAACTGTGACACGATTCAATAATATTTTAATATTATAATATACCCATTACAATAATGAGTATAAAACAAAGTTTCCATATTAAAAAAATCAATGAAAATTGAATTAAATAGCACCAGTTAGAAGATGTACTACTTATAAAGGTTATTTATTTATGATTTGAAATTATTTGGATTATCTAGGTCTTTACGAAATGAAAACCCAATCCTTACCCAGACATTTATTGTATGAGAGAGATCGTATCTAGGATAAATTCAAGTGCTTGGAAGTTGTCATGAGATTTATGTTTCAGAATCACCACATTCAACTGCCACAAAATATTAACTTCTGATTATATATATATATATCCTAAGGGATATTTATATAAAAATCAGGTTAATTAAATAAAATAATTAGTAATTTAATATGTTTATTAATTAATATCGTTTACATATAATATCTTTTAACTTTGAAAAGAAAAAAAATTAATTTTCACGAAAAATATTTTTTCATAATATTTTTCAATAATATGATATTTTCAAACATTTTAAAATTTTAATTTAAAAAATTAAAATATTTTTTTATTATAATTAAATAATAGACTTAATATAACTATTTTATATTTTTCCAAATTAATGAAATTTTATATCAATTTTAATAAAATAAAAATATTTCTAATAATTTCCCAAGTTAAAAATATCAGTAATTAAAAGGTTTTAATTAATTTCACTTGTTTATATATTAATTTATAAATAAATTTTTTAATGGAAAATTTATATTTTTTACATATAAAAGTAACTTCTATCTATATTGGAACATAATTAATAGTTGAATCAGAAAATTGTTTTCTTTGGATATAATAAAAACATTCATTAAAATAAAAAATTAAATAAATAAATGGAAAAATATTTTAGATGTAAATTTTCATATTATTTTATAATGCTAACAATAATTATTGTCATCATTTTTGGTTACTATGAATAATATTACTGACTATTATAATAGTAAAAATATAATTTGAAGAGAAATGATATCTAAACAATGTTTATTTTTTATCAATTAAAATAGAATAAATTATTCTAAGACTAACATTTCATATAATTTTTAATGATTATTTATACAAATATTCTTTATTTAATTTGTTAATCAATAATAAATTATATTAAAACACAAAATATATAAAATATATATGCACATTACTATTTTCCTGCATATTAAAATTTCAAGAATAAAATTTAAATTTTTTTATAATTAGATATTAAAAAAATTTAAATGGAAATTATATTCTGGTTTTGAACACCCATAATATTTTGGAGTAAATTTTTTTATTTTTTGTAAAACATATATTTCTTTGGTAAAAAATTTTAAAACTAGTACATACAGTGTAATTTTTATATAATTAGAACAAATTACATACATTAAGAATGAAACACATTTTGAAACACATGATAAGAAAAATAAATCAAATTTCCACAAAAAAAAATCTTTAATTTTTCACATCTGTAGACACATACACATAAATAGTGTCATACCAATATTGAGATAACATATTCTGCACAATAATTCCTTTTTCTTCACATATAAAAGGTGATAAAGACACCCCTAACTACATTCCATTACATTTCATTTATTTGGGGAATCATATACATTTTTTATTAAATTAAATACTTAACATGTTCATAGGCCTCTAGGGTCAGTCGGTTGGATTAATATCCTGATTTCGTAATTTTAATTCAATGTAATGTTTAAGGATCCAAAGGTAGGATTACTAAATCTATATCATTCTCCTATAATTCATTGCCTTAAAAATATATTATAATAAAAAATATGTAATAAAATTAGTATCATTAATATATATATTTCTTAATATATAATTAAAAAACATAATTTATATGTAACCCCATACACATATAAAATCAAAAGAATAGTGATCATGTATTGTGTATACTACCACATTAGTGATGTAACATATTTTTCAAAGTATAAATAATAATATTCATTATTTTTCATTTGAATAGAAAATAATATCAAATACATAAAAAATGTATAATGATATCATGATAAATTTTTTATAAATTTTTAATATCTATTTTTGAATTTTCATTAACATACCCACTACAAATTATTTTATATTCATGACTGGGTCGGTAAAACCACATACATGAAAAATGCTGCAAAATACTATCCTTCATGACTATGAGAACATAATTAAAAATAATGTTATATGATAATAAAAAATAAGGATTAGTTTATTTTTCTATAATGGTAATTTAAAATATTCAAATTTTTATATATCTATCATCTATGTTCTCTAAAATTTACAAAATTCAATGACATTAGTTCAATTTTAATGAATACATATTAAATACATTGATCATAAATAATAGAAAAATGAAAATAATTTTATTATATTAAATGAAATATATTTTAATATTTATAAAATTATAGTATTTAAAATTTTAAATTTTAGTAAACATACATTTAGGCACGTGCGGAGGGAAAAATATGGACAAAGTAAGGATTTATTTTCTAAATGTACCCATTATGGTACATTTTTTTAAAAATCATGTTTTTTTGTAATAGTGTTGCTAGTACCACATTAATAGATATATATTGATTAAATATAATGTAATTTTTGAATTTTATTTTCCATATTCTTTGAAACAATATGATGAGACTAAAAATATTAATAATGTTGTAGTGGTTTGATTTCTCAAATTGAATTCAATGAGTTACAATTGTATTATGAATTTACAATATTTTATATGATATGGATAATTAAAACATGAATCATTATACAACATATATCATTCATTTAATTATTATTTTAATATCAAGTGTTCTCAATTATTTTTTGATTTAATTTTTATGTAAGTTGTAAAAGTTGACTCATCTATTAGTATTTAACCCTGAAAATAATTTTTATTACTGACTGTGAACTAATAAGAACAATTTATCAAAGAAGTTCACTATTATAATGGATATAAAATCAATCATTAGGGATGATACTTGGTGTTAATAGTATTAAATTAATTTATTAATTAAATTCTCAATCAAAACAATATAATTTGGGGTATAAACTTCCATTCATTGTAGTGGGCCTTTAACCACCATATCGATATTTTCCTTCCCAAAAGTTATTTCCTATATTATTAGAAGTCTAATATATCTTTTTTTCTATTATCCTCACAATTGAATTAAATTATATTCAAGCATAAAATCTAATTATCTTATTGAAATATTTGTTTACATACATTGTGTTTTCAATATATAAAAAATAGTATCCCATCCATTAAAAATCCAATTTTTTATCATCCAACAATCATTTTTTATATATTTTTTGTATTTTAAAGATATATTTTTGATATTTACAGTGAAAATTTTAATGTTTTCACCCCACCTTTCTGAATGTGATTTTTTTATTCAATTTTTTTGTTATTTTTGTGTGACAATGATTTAAAAGGATTCTATAGAAACATTTTATAGATCTATGTCCGTTTTACACTTCATCTCAAAATGATTTATTCGTTTGAAATTTTATTCATGAATTGCATT
The DNA here is from genome assembly GCA_963277665.1 of Viscum album. NCBI lineage: Eukaryota > Viridiplantae > Streptophyta > Magnoliopsida > Santalales > Viscaceae > Viscum > Viscum album. The sequence continues at coordinate 1,676,975,056 of OY728161.1, read as the reverse complement.
ATATATTCAACAATACTATATTTGTATATTAATATCATGGTCATCCATATATTACTTTATATTAAAATGTCATAATCTTTCATATGCCTGATTTTATGTACAATTTGTTTTTTCTTTGAATATACTTGACATGTCATTACATTGATTTATGGTTGTTCACTAAGATTCCATTTTTCAATTGACTGGGAGAATTATTCACATAATCGACATCTATGTATCTATACAGTGTTTTTATGGATGTACGAATATAAATTCTTTTCAGTTTTTCATTAGAAAAATATTCAAAAATACTTATACAATTTATTATAATTCATATGATTATTAAATAATCGAGAAAGGTAAATTTTTATTTTATATCTATCCAAATTTTTTTCTTATAAAACTTATGTTTTTTCTAAAAAAATCAATGGAATCTAAAATATTTTTATCTCAATATGGATGATTATTTATTACTCATTCATGTAGATTATAAATTTTATTTATATTTATATAAATCATATAGTGAAAATATTGGACATAAGAGGTTATGATTTGGGCCTAATATTATATGTCTCCCTAATGAATCAATTATCCACACGAGATAATAGATTTATATACTTTTATAATGATTATTCAATGAAAGAATGTGGTTTTGGATGTGACCTTGATGGTAAGAGTGATGACTCGATTATGGCCTTACTAGCCAGAATAATGTCATTATTGGGGAAATTATAGTAATAATATTTTTAGATATGCATATCCTCTCCATAATTATAGTTTTAATTATCCATTTCATTATAATTATTATTTTTTACATCCATATAAATATTTAAATCTCATATATTCAATTATATGAAAAAAATTTACTCTTATTTATTCCTTCCAAATTTTTCATTCATTGATTTTTCCTGTTAATTTTTTTACCTTACTAATCAATTTTTATCTCATATTATATGTTTTAATTTATATTGTTTATAATGGAATTTATTACAAAAATTGAGACTTGGATAAAATACTATGTGTTTCATTTTTGTGTAGATGATGAATACATATTATTGATTCAGTTTTTACACATATTATTTTTAAAATAATTTTTATTTTTTAAAGTCGTATTCCTTATTTTCACATTTTTAAAAAGATCACTATAAATATATACTTAAACGTCACTTGAAATATAATTGACTATGTATTTTTTATATATATTATAATTATTGATTTCTAAAAATGTTTCTATTTAAATATTTTGAATAATGGTATGAAAAGATTCATTGTAGAACAATATTTGGGAGCGTTCATCTATGTCTCCATTATGGCATTCAATGGGGATTTTAAATGAAATTATAGAATAGGAAATTAATTAAGTATAATTTAAATTTTGATAAGTTATATTTGATCAACATATCAGTGATGTACATGTATGTCTCTGTTAGATGAGGCAAAATTGAATATTTTATGGATTAGGATAAGACAACTATATTATATCAAATAAGATAAGTCCATCATATATGTATTCATGTATAAGGACATTATGAAACATTGGAATAACAATCAATTTTCTGTTCTATAAGATATTTAATCATTTCCAGGATAATAAATGTTGATGAACAATTTGGAACTTATGTACATTGACATAATAACACACAAAATGGTGAAATATGTACTAACATGATTGAACACATTGTATGAAAAATATTCTTATATTCATACCTATATTGAAACTCTTTGAAGATATTATATAGTTACATCAAAATTTATTTAAATATCCAATAAAATTTATTTGAAAATATTGACTAAAATTCAATTAGGGAATTCCTATGAATAGTATATATTATAACCTAAAGATTATTTATTTAAGAAAAAAATTATTTTTTTGACTGTGATAACATATAAATGAGAAAAAAAATAATGAACTGTAGAATGAACAGAAATTATCTAATAATGATGGTAATTTTTCAATATAGAAGAAATAATTTTATTGTGTCTTCTTATTCATATGTGAATCTATCCATACCTTTTTTATTACAATTCTAGTTTTTAGTATTCGGTTAGACGAGAAACATTGAAAAGAATCAGATAAATGTATATATCTAATATTGTCTATGATATATAACTGAACCGGTGAGAATATATAAATGTATGAGTATCTTTTTTATATTTACTCATTGATTAAAAAGTGAGTTTTTTGTATTAACATTAATAATGAGATTGACATCAAATTTTATTTTTGAAGTATGTCTGTATTCATTATTTTCATTAGATAGTGATATTTATTAATGATATTAGGAATTATTATAAATTTTATTTTGATTATGGGAACCATATAATTGTTTTTATTTAGTAATTCCCCATTAATGGTTTTTAATTATATATTAAATATTTTCCATAACCATAGACTGTTATTTTATGATAAGGTTATATTTTTGGGGAGATTACGTGTAAAGAAAATATGATTGAGGTTTATATTGAACACATGATTAATAAATACTTGATTTTGAAGTAATAATGGTTTTATTGATAATTATAAAAGTATTTTAGTCAGCATTGATAATAATATAATTGAAAATTGTTTTGAATAATAATATAATATTTTTAAATATAACTCATATATAAGATTATGATATTTATTAACTAGTTTTTGAAAGAAATATTACTAGTCATTAACACTTTCTAGGGTTAATGATTCAATTAATTTCATGATGAATTAAAAATACCCATGTTCTTTAGTTCCTCCACGACTAAATTGTATTTGGATTGTTATTTATCAGAGAATATGGGAGTTGGATAAATATATACTTGGGTATATGATTGTATAAATAATTAAGGTCTATTAAAAAATATATATTACATTTTATAACCTAATAATGTAATGATGATGTAACAATATATGTTATATCCGAAATGAAGAATATTTTTTAGATAATCTCACATAAAATAATTATATGATAATAAATATACTTATCAATACATAATCTATTATAGAGGGAATTTACTGAAGAATATTTCACTATGTATTTTCACAAAGAAAAATATCATATTAATATTGTTATAAATTCAACACCGTAAAAAAATATTTTAATGTGTTAATAAAAAATCTAATCGATATATTATTGTTGTAATATTTGAGGGTATTAAAAAAATAAAAATACTACAAATTATACAAAGGATTGATTGGAAATGAACTGACCTAATGTAGTGTATGATCCCATTTGAAGACTATTTATATGAGCTTTGAAAGGGAGTATCAACACTATGGGTTTTCTTATACCATAACCATGCCAGAATAGAAGATTTTTTATATGGGTTCAATAATAAGTTGTAAAAATTCACGATGACTTATATTTACACATGATTTATGATAAAGGAATCACCATCATTGACAACTACAAGAGTATACCATAAACATAAAAAATTTATAGATCAATAAATATTATTTAAATATATATTAGGATGATACCCATTGTAATTTTTGATGTAATGAGATATTTATTTAATTTATTTTATAAATATCCACTTTTCACTATTAAATATTTCTGAAAGAAAAAATTTCTATGAAAATAATATTTAGTTATATTATGTATTAAAAATGATATGTTTTTAAATATTAAAATTTCAACTTAACCAAAGAATATACTTTTTTGGAAAATAATAACCAAATTATATTATTATTAATTTTTTATAAATTATCTATTAAAAATGATATTGAGGTCTATTATAATGAAATAAGGTTTATCTAACATAATATCATTTATGAAACTATGAAGAATTTAATTTTTTTAAAAGTTATAATAAATATATATATATATTTAGAGTAAATAATTTCAAATAACTGTTTTGATAATATAAACCTCATGTTTATCATTTTGGAAACATTTGTACTAATTTTTAGATAAATTATAATATATTTGTTGATATCAAAAAATAAATTTGTTTTCATCGAATAATAGAAATTAAATAAAAAAATGTTTCCATATTTTATACCTATATTATAATATATCTTAGTAAGGGAAGTAATATTTTTTATATAAGTATGATTATTATGAATAATTTTAATATCCATGATAATGTTAAAACAATAATATTCAATGAAATTTTCTATAAATAATGAGTAATAATCATATAATTAAATATATTAATAAAAAATAAAATTTTATATAATAGAATTATAACTTCAATATTTATTTCAATTTTCCCTTATTCAATAGTAAATCAATAAATGATATGATTATGATAACATAATGGTGAAGGAATCAGGGTTCTATGAAAAAATTATTCTACATATAAATTTATTTAATTTAAAAAATAACTATATATTATATATAATATGAATAAGATTAAGTGGGTATAAAATTTTGATTCATCATGGCCATATTTATAATGGTTTGATATTTTTTATATTTAATGAAACATATGTTACATGATAAAAAACAAGAAACTCTTATAAAAAGGCTGAACAAGTATAAGGACAAATGGCATAAAAAAATGTGTGTAATAAATGATTGAGGTTTTATCAACCCATGAGCACCAAAAAATATACTATTTTTTAAATTTGGAACTAGTAACCTTGAATAGTGAAAAACAATTGTTGTTTACAAAATGACCATTTTATTATATTATAAAAGTGAACACTTCCCAAATGTCATTTAACGAACATTCCTTCTAATGTCTTCCTAAAACATTGAAATTTTATCCCTCAGAGAATCTTATCTATCTATCACATTCCTATATTAGCAAATAGATATCTTAGACCCTTCAAATCTATGGAATCCTTTGATTGATTATTGAAGGACCCAATTTGAGTATTAATTAATACTTATCTTTTTCGTCATAATCATTCCATTTAAATGATATTATAAATGTAGTAATATAATTTATATAGTATAATTAGTATATTTAATTTTTTATAAATTTTTGTAGAAATATTTTTCCCCATGCCTGTAAAAAAATTTGCATTGATCATGCGTTGTGTGAATAACCACCTCCTTGAAATATCATTTTATTTTCATTTTCATATTAACATGATTTATTTATCGAAAACGAGTAAAATATGATTAAATAACATTAAAATATAAAAAACATCAATATTATTCATATATAATTATATTATGTCAATATAGCCAAATTTATTAACCATAATGACCCATCAAAATATAGAATGTTCATGTTTGGGTTAATCCAACCGCCATTACATACAATTATATCAAACCCCATCATGGAATAATATTTGAATATAAATACAAAACATTTAATATTATAATAATAAGATCATTTTTTAATAATTTTTATTGATTATATTAAATATTTTATTAATTATTATAATATTTTAATAAATCGCTAAAATTATTTAAATAAGATGACACAAATTTAGTTTTTCAGACAATCATAAGAAAAAAAATCTAATTTAAATAAATTTGATATGATATCATATGGTCCATATAAGTTTAAACATATATGAATAATATTCTTAATAAGGTATATAATTTAAAAAATATTATTAATGAAAATGTTAGAAATATTGGTATAACACATCTACAAATATGCATGTGTATTAACTCTAAATGTTCACCAATTAAGATATATTTCATATTGCACATAATTATTTTCATTGAATGATATATATGTAAAAATGTATTTTATAACTATAATTTTTTTTTCAAAATGATATATGTTATTTTACATCTACATAATGTTAATATGGTTTAATTAAAAAAATTATAATACCTAGTATGGATTATTTTATGAAATTTGATTCTTTGATACAAATATTTATTATCCACATATTATTTTTTATATTTTTGTACTTTATACCAATATGATTTATTATAACATGAAATACATGTATTGTCTCAACACGGGAACTATGTGACGGTTCCTTAAGCCGGTTCTCTAAGTGACCTTAAGCGTTCATATTCGTACACTACAGGATATTGAATAGTAGTGAGGGTTTGGTAAGTCATTCATTGGGAGACTCTAACTTCATTTATAAGAGATTAACAAAAATAGAAATAAATAAATAAATGTGGAAGAATTTATGACCAAAATGATATTCCTGCTACAAGATAACCAAACATGAAATACAATACTCAACAAAAAGTGAAAACCTGATGTTCCAATTTAAGTTTCATGTTTCTATAATGAATCTTAATATAAAAACACTACAACCCTATTAGTGGGTTTGGAAATATGTCTAGTCCCATTATCCATTTTTCATCCCAAATCAACAATCTATCCTAGACCCTTTTCTCTTATCCTATCATGCATCAAAATATTCTATTTTGGTACTTATTAGGGGGCCCAAGTAGGGTTTGAGAACCACTCAATAGACCACCACCAATGGTGCCTAAAATAAGTATAGTAAAAAGTTAGTGTATCATGTTCTACTTGAAATAAGATCAATTCCTAAATAAACTATTGTTACATGATCATTTATTCTCATCAAAGTACACTAACATCGAGGTTCCCAAGGAGACTCATACCCCAATGATAGTTTTTTACATTCTAGATCCAGATGTGTTCCCTGTGTAAAATCATATCATAATACCTACTTAGATCTAGAGATCTATGTATTTAAAGGTGATATGACATCACAGTACCTAATTCGACTCCTGATGGAGTTTGAAATTTTCTTTATGAGGCCATCACTCTATGTTCCATTATTTCTATTCATTAATTTCACATTTATAATCAACATTTCAAAATTATCCAACATAATAATATTATGGAATATTACCATGTTACCATGCTTACTCCTCATTATAATGTCCATGATTCCATTCTCTTTAGTACTAAGTAAGATGACCATGTCACCTTGCCAACATCTCAAAAGAATAACCATCTTCGTATTCTCTTTATTTATAAATATAATGGATATGTAACCAATTATACTTATCAATTTATAATTACCATGTTCTCATTCATTCAAAAATAATTAATTATCCACATAAATTCAATTATTAATCTAACAATTTGTTAAATAAATCAAATCAAATATTTAAAACAATAATTAACTAAATTTTTCAATCCCATTATTTCATTCATCAATTAATTATCAAATATCACATTTAATATCGCATTACTAATTTTCTAGAATTAATTATGTCAATTTAATTCTAAACCCTTCATAATTAATCCCACAATTAGTTATCTTGACCATAATGTCAATGCACATAATTAATTACCAATTAATTATCTCAACTTCATCAATTCGATAACTCATAATTATTCCCATGATTATTTATATTTATTACAATCCATAAATCTTGTAATCATTTTCCCATCATAATTATCTAATAGGCAATCCCCTTAGGCCCTTGATAAATTCCTCAACAAATCATTTAATTCAACAATTCTTCGATAAATCAATTGTTCGACCAAATTATCCAAATTTTAGACAATCAATTGCAATAGGATTCTATAAATCCTACAATTTTTCAAATACATATCAAGTCCATTAATATGGTAATTATATTTCACACCACAAGCCTTGATTTTTTGATAGATATTCTCTCAACAGACAACCCCAAAATTCGAGGAGTACAATGATGTTGATATGAGTTCCATATCAAAATACCTAAACTAAAAAAAGATATCATGATCTCGTAAATATAGATCTATATCTACAGTATTATATCTATATATCACCAAATAGGTTTATATCTAATGTAAAATATAATATCTTCAATAAAATGGTCATGTTAGGAGAGGATAAAGAAAGGGAAATACACTTATATGAGATCCAGTTATTAGAAGAAGATTGGATATTCATTTTACTATTTCAATCCTAATGAACGAAGTTTATATGGCCTTGGAATCTCTTTGAGTTGATTTTATAACCTAACATTTCCCTTAGGAAATTAAAATCCCAAGATAGGGATTTAAATGGGAAGAAACATGTTACTAAAAGGTAAAATGGAATGAGATCCATAATTTTAGGATCTCACTGCTAACCCGCATATGGTTTAGACACACAGTTAAAAAAACATGCTCTAACAATGTTTTAACCGATATTCATGGTGGACCTCACATGGTTTCACCACATGAACACCCAAACAAATCTTTAACCATGGAAATACTACTACCTCAAAAGATCAAAATGCGTACAATTTCTCTTAGACAGATGTATTGTATGAACATATCTTGTGCCAAAAATGAATTTCCACTTTTTCTCCAAACTTTTCTTAAAGGCCACACAAATTTCACCCCAAGTCATAACTCCCATCATTGGTAATTAATTGAAAACCAAAAGTAACTAAAATTTTGACTTAGATAACACTATAAATGGTCTATATCCAACAATATTTTAACCTTATAACAACTCATCATCGATCTACACTTCCATGATTCTATACAATTATAATCCATAATAATCATGCCATTGAAAACACATATTTACTATTCAATCCAATGTTTCCTGTTGTACATGTTCATATTTCTATAACACACAAACTATTTGCACAGTCACTCCCTCTAACTCCATCTCACTACGATACAAAACATGTATCATATACTTCTCAAAGGACCCATCCTTCTCATGTTCAACCCCACCAACATCGATAACATGGGAAGGTTTGGGATGATACTTCCAAAGTTGTGATAAATGTAATAAATCATGAATGTTTTTGTATCTCTATAGAATATCCAATTGGTACACCACTGGATAGATTCTCTCCACTATCTCAAATATTTTAACAAACAAGGGCACCGACATTCCCTTCCTTTGTATGCTATGGTGACCTTACCTAGGAGACACCTGAAAGAATACAGGATGACCATTTGTAAACTAATTGGGTCTTATACCTCTATGATCATAAAAAATCTATCTACAATGAGCCATATTCATACGTTTTGGAATCATCTGTACCTCCTCCGATGTCTCCTGCATGAGACTCATTCCCAAAAACTCTAACTCACCAGCCTCAATCCATCATAGTAGTGATCTACATTTCGAACTATAAAGATCCCTGTATGGTTCTATATTTATAGTTTCCCAATAACTATTATTATATGAGAACTCCAATGATTCCATGTTCTTTTACTAAGATCCACCAAATCCAAGAACACATGCCCATATCATATCCACAAGAACCTATATATTACATTTCAAATCCACACCTATTTTTTGGTCGAAATCCACAATAAATAATTCTTTTTTTCATAGTTATTTCCGCAAGAACGTCCAGAACCATGAAATAAATCATGAGTCTCAATCTCAAACAATATTCCATTCCACTATATGAATATGAACTATATTCCAAACATATAGTTCTCCCAAATATTATGCTATACTGTTTCTCATATAAGTATGAAATGTTATACATTTGTTAGTCGATCCAAATTAACCCAAAAAAGCCATTTTTCTTCAGAATCATCTGGAGACCCACCAAAACATCAATGATCACTTCAGAACACTTCCATTCCAGGATGTGTAATGGTTGTAGCAGTCCACTTTGTCGTTGATGTGCTTCCTTTACATGCTGATTGGTGAAACATGTTGTCACAAAACCTATTATATCCTTTATCATTCCTAGCCACCAAAACAATCATCATCTGTCAAAGTAAATTTTTTTTGCACATGGATTCAATGCAATTTTGAGGCATAAAATGATCGTATGTGATCCCCTCTCTTTCTCATAGGTACCACAACTCGATTCTTCTCATATATGATCTTATCCTCATATTTTAACAAATATGAATACGTATTCCCACCATCAAAACGTTTCTTCAAGGATAAGAATTCCAGATTCTCAAAATATCTATCCTTGATCCATCTCAAAATCATATACTCCGATTCAACTAAAACCAATGTCTTCATATCCTAACACTCCCAAACCACCACATGAATTTCAGCCATTATGGTCATCATCTCCCACTATGCACTCGACTCCTAAAAAATCTGAGAGTTTGTTTTCCTACTCATGGTATCAGCAACACTATTTCCCTTCCAAGGTATATATTTTAGTTCCAAATTTAAAGACTACATATAATCAACCCATCTACAATGGTGAAGACTCAAATCATGCCATGAAAAAATACACTTCAATATCTTATGTTCTATATAAAGTGTATGATTTTCCCCCTAAAGATAATATCACCAAAACATAAGAGCATAAACCATTACTTCCAACTTGATTTCATGCATAGGGTAATTCCATTAATGATTCCTCAACTACGAAGACCCATAAATCACAACTCAATCTACATAAAACACAATATCCGCATGTTTAATCCTAGTTGTATCAAAATAAATCATATACTCCCCACCAGATTTAGGTAGGATCATAATAGGTGCTAATTTTATGTAATACATCAGCTCTTGAAAAGATCTCTCACAATCCCTTAAAAATTCAAACTTCAATCCCATTTTTCTAAATCCAAATATAGGCACTTCCAAATGGGAATTATCTTGGATAAATATATTTTAATAGCCACCTCATCCCAAAAAGCATCAGATGGAATAAAATTCTTGGGAAGCTACCAAGAAACCACGGCATGATACTTCTACAGGTCCGTTGACACACCTTCCTCTGAGATGATGTGCCCCATGAAGTGTACATGTTCAATCAAAAACTGACACATAGATATCTCAGTGTATACCAATTTCCTGATAAGTGTACTCTAGTTGATGTCACGATGTTGGGCTTGATCATTGGGAGTCTAATAGTACACCAAGATGTAATGAAAAAACACAACCATAAATAGATCTAGATACAGATGAAATATATAGTATATCAATTCCATAAACAATATTGGTTTAATTGATTACACTAATGGCATATGAAAAAACCATCAATTCCATAGTTGCTCCTAAAATTAGTCCATGTATATCAAAATTCTAAACTATCAACAGATGATACCCTGATCTCATATCAATATTTGAGAATAGACGAGATCCTTCCAAAAGGTCAAATAGATGATCAATATGTGGAAGAGGATATTGGTTCATCACAATGATTAAGTTCAACTTTTGTTAGTAAAATCCCAAACATAAACTCCCACCATCCTTCCTTGAAAAAAAAACAGTTAATCCCCAAGGATACATACATCGATGGATAAATCCATTATCATCCAACTCCTACCACTGATAATTACGACAATGAATTTCAGTCAGGGCCATACTATAAAATGGAACAGATACTGGCATAGCCCCTGACATGAGATCAATAGTGAAATATACATCTCCATCTAGTGGTACACCTGAGAAGTATTCATGAATACATACTGAAATTGTTCTACTACTAGTGGATATACATCATTCCTGACACCGCCATCATCTGAAAATAAACTAGACACATAGGACGTGAGATCTCTCAGTTGCTGAGTAATTCACTATCCTCAGCCATCCAGGATATCCCACTCTCCACGATGAATATACTAGTAACGCTTGGGAGGAAAAATGGTCACTCTCCTATAGTTACAATCTATGTGGTCTCAGAGGGTGACTAGACATTAAATCCCTATAATCATATCTAATATTGTCATATCATGAACATAGATGTCCCATATAAAATTATATTCCCCAATCTCTAGTTAAAATCCCATGAATATACATATATATCTAGACACCTCTCCGAATAGTGTGTCTATAGTCATTACCCCGCTCATAAACTCAACCATCTGTCTCAAACCATTAAAAAATTTCATCTATAAAAAAATGAGAGTCCCTAGTATCAAACAATGCACTAGCTAATGTAGAAGCTAATATAATTGTACCTCTCATTGTTAATGGACCATCCTCACTATAAAAAAGTGTAGGATGTACTGGATGTATCTATGGATCCCCACTTTCATGTGATGCAATCTAAATCCCATGAGTAGTACCACTCTTCTGATGCATGATCTTTTTCAATGAAGCACCACATATAGTACCTCCATAGCCTCATCCTATAGAATTCGAACATACATCCCTATATAGTGTAGAATATCCCCTTCTCATACTCTAACTCTATCAAACAGCTCTTTTAGAACCAGTCTATTGATGTGATGTGCATAAAATTTATAGATGCCTCATATTACCAAAATATTGACATCCTACTTGTGGTAGGGAACAATGTTAGTGATAGTGTCATGACCTAACAAACTAATGGAAGATAACCCCAATAAGGTCCTATCAAACATACCAACTTTTCTACATAATCTTATTCCCACATCCATGAATAATGTTTTAATAATGGTTCTTCATACTCTCATAAGTCGTACATCCAAACAATCCATTAAAAACTACATGCCCAACATGGGAAGCATCTCGTAGGTTCCCTTTAACTATGATATACTGATACACAAATTCTGTAAAATTCTTCAACCTAGAGATATTAACTAGGGACATAATCTCAGACCTAAATCGATCCAAAAAACCACTCATCGTAGGTACCTCATCTCATTCACATGTTGGAGTAATGCATTTTGGATCTATTTAGATTCCATCATAGTACATCAGTAACATGCTCTCCTGTATCAGATGCATGAAAGCAGCAGTTTTTTCATGTATCATTGTCTCTATCAAAAAGGCCTCTATGAAAATACCCAAGAGTTCCATCCATAACATACCATTAGTTTGTTCAATTCTCTCCAAAATTTCCCACCACCACTTCACTAATCCCCATAGTATATAAGTATCCATATTGACCCTCCTCTCAGTGGGAGTCTCCAAATGGTCATGTAATGTATCTATGGAATTATTGAATAAATAATCACCCTAAGATGCACCCACTCGTGTAAAAGTTATAGGGTATTGCAAATGAAACTCCCTTGTCAACACATTCACACTTTTCACAACTCTCCCTGGGTGTCTTTACATAGATTGAATGAGGCGGGTGATTTTTTCTCAAAACATACCCCCTTCAACATTAACTTCCATGATCAGCCCCTCAAGTTCCCTATATCGGAAAAACCTTCATTGAAATTCCCCTCGTTCCTCCCCTGAACAAGCATCATAGAGGCATACTATGTACAATTACAATCATATATCTTATGTATCACAACACTACCTATTAATATTTACATAAGTGGAAAAGATCAAACTAGTTCACAATAAATATTTTTCCACAAATATAGGGACATGGTCAACCTGAGGGACTATAAATACACATAACCATATTGTTATAAGTGTTTTGTAAACAAGGGTAAACACACTATCATAATCAGGATTCTTATTCACAATCCCAATTATTCTCATTTAATCATTATTTTTAAAAGCTTTCTAAATTCACGTTTGGAACTATTATTGATTTTGAACTCAAAAACAAGGAAAATGTTTCATATTCAACAACATAACCACAACCCAATTTGCCGTGAATTCCTAAGATAATACATGTCACAAAATATTTTGATGTTTATAGAATTATTCATGATGAATCAAATATCATTCCATTCATAGACAAAATTCAATATTCCACAATTTTTTGAAATAATAATTACATCACCACACAAGTACATCACCCTATGTGAAATAGTATTCAACTATTATAGAAAACAACAATAACAACAATCCCACCATGAGCACTTAGGTTCCCCCCCAGTACATGAGTTGCAAACCCTCATGCATGATATCATTATCATTCCAGGACTCTTCCCAGTCTCAAGTATACATTTACCAAAATAGTAAGACAAAAGAAGAATAAGAAATAAAACTCCTCTTATAAAACTTTTTAACATATCGACCTATGAACTATGTGATGGTGCTCTAAGATGGTTATCCATGGGACCTCAAGCTCACCACCTTGTATGCTAGAGGTTGCAGACTTGCAGCGAGGGTATGGTAAGTCATTCATTGGGATACAATACCATCAATTTTCTGAGAAAAACACTAGAGGAAATTGATAAACAAACACAAGAAGCATATACAACCATAACCATACTCATGTTACAAGATAACCAAACAGGAAATACAATACTTAATTGAAAGGTAAAACATTATATTCCAATATAAGTTTCATGTTTCTATAATACATCTGAATGTGAAGATGCTATGACTCTACAAGAGGGTTCTAAACAATGTATGGTCCCTTTTATGTGTCCTCCATCCCAAATAACTGATCCATACTAGGGCATTTTCCCTTATCATATCTTGGAAAAATATAATCTATTTGTATACAAATCACGAGGCCCTGAGTAGGGTGTGAGTAAAAATCAATAGGCCACCTCCAATGGTGTCTAAAACAAGTACATTCTAATGGTTGTGTAAGAATTTCATTACGAAATAAGTAAATTAATTAAATAACTAGTTATTAAATTATCATTCATTTTTATTTAACTACGTTGACTCAAGGGTTCCCAAGGAGTGTCAGACCAAAATACTATCTTCATCTCATTCTAGAGCCTGAATTATTCCTTATGTAATATAATATCAAAATTCATGCTTCTTCATAGAGATCCAAGTATTAAAAGGTGTTATGATATCTCAATACCTGATTCAATGCATGCTAGAGTTTGAGATATTCTCATGTGAGGAAATAACTTGAATTTCCATTATTTCAATTAATTAATTTCACATTAATAATGAACATTTTTTATTAACCTAATATCAAAAATGAAATTAATATGACCATTTTATCTTGCATACTCCCCAAATAGAAAAAAATTCTTATTATCATTACTCATAATTAATATGACCATGTTATCATGCTTACTCTTCAGTATAATGAACATGATCCTTTTATATTTACTTATATATATAATGACAATGTTACCATGTATACATCTCAATTTAGAATGATCATGTTCCCATTCATTCAAATATAATTAATTCATATTTAATTATCCAACTAAATTCCATTACTAATAAATGAATTTGTAAATTGAATCAAATACATTAGTTAAAACAATAATTAACTAAATGCCTCAATCCCATTAGTTATTTCAGTAATTTATTAATAAATATCACAGTTCATATACCATTAAAAATTATCAAGAAGTAATTTTCTAATTCTATATCCCAACTCTTCATAATTAATCCAGTAATTAATTATCTAGATCTAAATCAAAAATAAAATAATTAATTCATAATTAATTATCTCAACATAACCAGTTTGATATGTCATAATTAATCCCATGATTAATTATATAGATCACAATCCCTAAATCTCATAAAAAATTTCCAAAACTAATTATCTAATAAGAGATCGTATTAGTTTCATAATTAATCCCCCAACTAACCATTAATTCAGTGGTTATTTCATTTATCATTCGGTCAAAAAAATAAAAAAAAATTAATAATTTAAATTTCTGAGGGATATTAAAAATTTTACAATTTTTTAAATACGTATAAAATGTAAAAATTTGAAACTATATTTAATACCATATACATTGATTCATTTATATATGTACAGTCAATGGAAATTTCTAATATTTAAGGAGAGAAATGACATAGATATGTTTTCTGAATCTAAATATGTTAACCAAAACAATGATAATGTTAAAGCCCAGAAATTTCGAGGAATTTTTTTTTCATAAATACTTTTGAATTTTATAAGTCTATGGTTTCTTACAGCGCCTGATTCTGAGGCCCGGAGTGCCCGGAATGATCCGTTGAAGTTTTGATAAGATTAAATTAATGTGTGTAAGCAGTTTTCCTAAAAAAGTGGAATAACTCTTGAACAGTTGCTCGGATCAGAAATCTGAGGGCACCTTTATGCTCAGGATGGAGGGATTACCCTAGGTGAGACATAAGATTAGTCGTCACGGGCCTCCTATGAGAAATCCCAAAAATGGCTGAACCGTAACTAAAATAATTAAATAAATTATTTTATTATTCAAATTCTTATAAATGAGAAATGGTATCTCGGATTAAAAATCTGATACCACCACTAAACTCGTGATGGAATGCTTTATTTATGAACAAACTAACTTTGGCCGGCGCGAGCCACCATAAAAAGTTATTTTTTGGCCACAAATAAAATAATTAAATGACAATTATTTTATTGTAAAATTCATGACATCCAAACGGTAACTCGGATTGATAATCCGAGAGTACCATCTTGTTCGTTGGACATTTTTCACCTAGGCAGAGCCTAACGTTGACCAAAGTGGGTTGAGGGTGACTGATATTAATTTTCCAAACATTTTTTCGGGTAAGTTCAGTAAACGTACGTTCGGAATTTTATAACATTTGAAACGGTGCTAGGAATTGAAATCTGAAGACACCGATGAACTCAAAGCACCAGTATTCACATAAGGGGACCTTTAATGCAGTTGCGTTTTATGCGGGATGAATGTTAATTGTTGGGGATTTGTAAAAAAATAAATAAAATGGTTGTGCACCATTTTATTTATTTGGGTGGTTATATCCTCTAAGAGGAAGTTAGGGTTGGGGCCCACACCCCACATAACCTCTCATGGGAGGATATTTGTGAGGTGGGGCCCACATGTGGCCTAACCCATAACCTCCCTTAAACCCCCCTTTAACTCTCAAATTATTTATTTTGACAACACCTCCCATTAAATATGTGGAGCCTTTCCATCTCCCTTCCATTAATGTTGCCAACTCAAATGCCATAATAAATTCAATAGTCTTTTTGAATTAATTTGAATTTTATAGTAATATTATATCATGGGAGAATAAAATAATAGCTTAGGCTTTTATTTTGTTTTGTCACTTGCGGTGTTGGGATCACGTTGGAGATATTGAAAGGGAGAGTTCTTACACGAAGAACGCGAAGAACGCTCTATGACTCGAAGAACTGGAAGCATTTATTTCTCCAACCTTCTTCTTCCTCCGCGTTAAGAGAGGAGACATCATTGCGGGAAAGCGTCGGTTATGTCAGCAACTCTTCCTCCAATGTTGATTGGATGAAACCATTCTTCTGCGACACCCAACTACAGTGACGTCCATCTTCCGCGACTCCATGTCGTGCGACACCAATTTCAAGGTAGGGGGTTTTGTTTATTTATTTTTACGTGATTCTTCCCCTCAAGCATGGAAGAATATTCTGTTGGGTGTTTATCCGAACTAGTAATGCGGTGGGGAAAGACTACGAACTTGTCCGGACCCACCGCCAACTATTTCTTGATGTATGGCGGGATGGGGTCGGGTGCGTGGTAACGGGAGGCGGCGCAACGAGCGGACGGGGGGCCAGGTGATGCGGCTGGTTTGAGGTGCACCGACATGGGTAGCTAGGGGCGGTGCGGTGGCACTGCGGGCATGCGATGGTGGTGGCGGTTCTGGCCATGTGGAAGGAGGTCGGGTGATTGGGGCGCTAATTGGGAAAATATAATTGTGGAAGAGTAAATGAGATTGAAGAGAGAGATGATTTATAAGATAATAGTGGTGATAAAATCAAAAGAGAAATAAATGATAAATGGGGGTTTTGGGGATGAATTCTAGAGTGCAAGGAGTCCAAAATTGTGATTTATTTTGGGGTTAGAATGATAAATAAGTAAAAAATTAATAATAATAATAAAATATTGTTATTATTAATTTTGTGGATAAAACACTGTTTTGATTGTGACTTCTTCGTGCGACCTCGATTTCATGAACCGTGTGTGGTAGTGTGACCCTGACATCGAGACGGAATTTATGAGTCCAAAATTGGATGTCTTTTTCAGGTTTTTGGATCGGGTACCCAAAGCTCATTGAAAATAATAGATTTAATATTATTATTAAATATTTGACCCGCCATAACTCATTTGTGCGACGTCCGATTGGCATGTTGTCAGTGGAGATGTAATCCTGACATCAATACGGTCGATTCATGCCTAAATTTGAATACTAAATTATGGTTCGTGGCTCGGTCACACGAAACACCGAATATTATTATGTCGAGGTCGAGGCGTGGGCCCCATGAGGCCCGGTTCATGCGTGTTGAGGTGAAATGAAACTTTTTCATGGGCTATCCATTTTGGAACAATGGGTAGTCCATCTCATGTGTTTTTCCACATGGATCGAAATGGTGTTACCGGTTTGGTTAACCAGTGTCATTTAAAGTACGGCCGGGTTGGTTGAACCCGAAACCAACCAGTCCCTTAGAGCGGAAACACTTATAACATAAGGATCGGACGTTCGATTGACGTGTCGTCAACCTTGTTGGATTCTTCTTGATGAGACGGTTCTTCTGGCATACTTTACTGGAGGATTAAACGCAGTTGGAATATGGCTGGGTTTGATTGTACCTGAAATCCAACCAGGCCCCTGGAATAGAAAAGCCAATAACTTTCAGACCGGACCACCGTTTTACGAACCATCAGCAGCGTTAGTGATCACGTTGAGAAATGGTCCCAAAGAGTATACCCTATGTGAGTTTGGGGTACAGTTGATATATGGTCGGGTGGGTTCGAACACGAAACCAACCGGTCCCCTAGGACGAAAAGGCTAATAACTCACAGACCGGACGTCCGATTGACGCGTCGTCTATTGTGTTGAGACCCCTATGACGAGGCGGTCTTTTGTGATACTTAGAGTATCGACTAGTAGCTCGTGGTACAGATCCTCTCGAAGATGAACGTATGAAGTGTGGATACCTAGTAGTTGTGGACCTAGTTACTGCTTGTCTAATTCGATTCGGAGTGACTTGTATAACCCAATGGGGAGCACTACTTTGTGAGGTGGCCGACCCATGGTGGAAGAGCACTAATTTTTGAGGTGGCAGACCCACAGTACTAAATAGGAGGAGTACCTCTGTAGGTTATGAGGGGGAGAACTACTGTGTGAGGTGGAAGACCCATGGAAGGGAGCACTACTTTGTGAGGTGGAAGACCCTCAGTAATCGACAGGAGGAGTACTTCAGTAGTCTAAGGATAGCGAGTCGCAGCTCAGAGTCATGACAGGACTACTGTGCTCGACATAGGAGGAGTTCTCTAGTAGTTTTGGTTTCGACATCATGTTTAAATCCTGGTTTGAGCTGAGTTAATGAATTTTTTGTTTACCTCATGATTGAAATGGGTCACATGATAACATAGGTATATGTATGGGCATATACCTAAGTAGTGGTTATCCATTGATTTCATAACCATTGTGTTTCCTCATGATTGAGATGGGATTCTTGATAAATTAGGTGTGTGTAAGGGCATACACCTATGTAAAGGTTATCTGTTGAGATCTTTATTTGTGGTTTATCCTTGTTGGATTTTAGTGTGACCATGAGGGTCATGGGGTCCCTAATCAGTATTATTATACACACCCCTTCACGGGTTACGCCCACACCTCGTTGTGTTGGTTGCAGATGATTGAAAACACTGATCGTAGTTGAGGCTTGTTGAGCTGGACGGTAACCGGATGTGGATCTCATGACGAGTCAGTACCTGGAGGAGACGGACGAATGGACGGTCGAACATGGAGTGTTGTGTAGGTCATCTGTAACTACCCTTCAGGTATGATCCGTGATGGATGATCCGGGAGCTGCTTGTCACCTTTCAGCTGTTGTCCTTTGAGTTGTACTTTACTTTTAGTTGTAGTTGTACCTTTCTATTGGGCTTCTATTTCCAGCCCCTTTGTATTTCCACCACACTTGTTTACTGCATTACATAGTGTTAGCTTCCGATTGTACTCTACTGTGTTTTTTACATTTATAATGGAAATTCCTTCCCTTTTTATTGGGATTTACATATTTGGTGCTAGTCTCCAACCCCTGGCCTATGGAAGGAAGACTTGGGGTAGTCACAGCACAGGCCCCAAGGACGGGTCATGACAAATTGGTATCAGAGGAGTCGGTTCTACCACAGATCTTAGGACTTGGATATTTTCTTTTTGTTAATTAATAGTGTTAAGGGTACTAAGTGTGGTTTTCAGTTCAGGGAGTGAATTGTTGTTGTGGCGGCCGACGTATCCGTACACCAGGACCCTAACTACTGATTTCCGACTTAGTGCACGAAAACACTGATTGCGTGTGTGTTTCAAAAGCTTTCTTTAAGTCACCTCAAACCAGGTCAGCTCACCAAGTTTAAATCGTTTGACTGTGTTGCATATATTCATGATGTCTCCACATAGACAATCAGTTGGAGTTTCTGAGAGTGTACTTGATGATGGCTCATCGAGCGATGAGGCTCTGGTGCAGGTCCCTCTTTCTATGTTGGCTCCTTCGGGTGGTGTACCAGCAGCATCACCACCCGTTATCCAGCAGATGCCCCCAGCCATACTAGTGGACGGTGCACGCTGGCAGAGCGCGTTGCATGAGTTCCAGCAGTAGAGGCCTCTGAGGTTACGAGGAGAGACATATTTCCAGGCAGTAGTGGACTGGATGGAGGTGATTTCGAGAGTTCTACACCTATTTTAGAGATAGTAGAGAAGATGGTGATCTTAACTACTGGTGTTTCCCAGTGAGTGACCATGAGGTTGGTCCGCATAGTGATGAGGCATCGGTACGTGGACTGATGCCTGAGATAGTACCATCGGGTAGTGTGACAGCTATATCACTACTTGTTGTTCCGCAGTTACAACTGGCAGTACCGGTATAGGACACATGTAGTCTTAGTGCCTTACACATGTTTCAACATTAGATACCCCTTAGGTTCCGAGGCGAGCCCAACTCAAAGGAGGTTGAGGAATGACTTGAGGATGGGGTTGAGAGTTTTCTATAGCTTGTATAGCTTCGGAAGGATGACATGTTAGTAGCTGAGTATTCATCGAGGAGTACCGATTGTTCTTGGTACTTGATGAATACGATATGATTAGTGCCTTAGAGCTCCGACCTCTGAGCGAGGTGTGTTAAAGGATATCTGAGTAAGCACTATTTCCTCTATGCAATCCTATTTATGTTAGGGTGCTAGAGAGAACCTTTTTGGTTGAATGTTCTTTGGTTGATCGGTTTTGGCCAGAGAATGTTACCAGTGGAACGATACGAACTGGTACATGTCTCAGAGACTTGGGCATGTAAAATGTTTCAAGAAGAGGAAGTGTTAAGGAAAGATGATTCTGCAGAGCAGAAGACGTGGAAGTAGAGTTTGGAGTGCAGAATGAGGTGGTGTATATTTCGACATGTTATAACCACCCGCCTTTGATGTCCCCACCAGGCACAGGGAACTGAAGGGCAGGGGAAGACAATAGCTACATGCGTTCACGGAGTGTGTCCCAAGGGATCTATAAATGATTTGAGGTACGGTCTGTGTCTACTATGAACTTCTATATCAATAGACATATGTACCAATCATTCCTTACACGAATCGTGTCCCTGACCAAGAGTTTCTAGTTAAAACCATTGACTTGACCCTCATGTGTGGAGATACCTTCGAGAGGAGACTTGATAAATACACATACACCAACAGATGTGATCTGTCCATTGAGGCGACAGTTTCGGTTGGAACCTCTTAGTGGTAGCGTCAAGGCCTTACAATGTTAGTTTGGGTATGGACTGGGCAACCACAGTTCATACACGGATTGACGGTATTAGGTAAAAAGGTTGTGGTTTACTTACAACGATGGGATGGGGTTTCATTGGTCGGCGAATAGGAAACCCTAGACAGCACAAGAACCTTCAGGAGAGCACAAGGGAGCAGAAGGCTCAAATGCGTGCCGTACCAATTTTGTCTCCCCTAGTGTGTGTTGAAGCTTTTCGGGGACGTAAAGCCCTGAGGGGGGAGTAATTTAAATGCCCAGTAACTTCAAGGAATTTTTTTCATAAATACTTTGGAATTTTATGAGACTATGGTTTCTGATGGCACCTAATTATGAAGCCCAGAGTGCCCAGAATGATCCGTCATAGTTTTTTTAAGATTAAATTAATGTGTGTAAACAGTTTTCTTAAAAAAGGGTAATAACTCTTGAATAGTTTCTTTGTTCAAAAATCCAAGGGCGCCATTGTGCTCGAGATGGCAGGATTACCCTAGGCACGACTTAGGTTTAGTCGGCATGATCCTCCTATGAGAAATCACAAAAAATGGCTTAACCATAAATAAAATAATTAAATAAATTATTTTATTTTTCAAATGCATATAACTCACAAACGGAAGCTCAGATTAAAAATCCGAGACCCCCACTGAACTCATGAGGGAATTCTTTATTTATGAAGATACTAAAATTGGCCGGCGCGAGTCACCAGAAAAAGTTAGTTTTTGGCCGCAAATAAAATAGTTAAATGACAATTATTTTATTTTAAAATTCATATAATCTAAACGGTATCTCTAATTGAAAATCAGAGAGTACCGTTGGGTTTGTTGGGGCATGTTTCAACTAGGCAGAGCCTATCCCTGACTGCAGTGGGTCGAGGGTGACTGATATTCATTTTCCAAACTTTTTTTTCAGGTTCATTCAGTAAACGTACGTTCGGAATTTTATAACATTTGAACCGGTGCTCAGAATTGAAATCTAAGGACACCGATTAACTCATAGCGCAAGTATTCACATAAGGGGACCTTTACTGCAGTTGCGTTTTATGCGGGTTGAATGTTAATTTTTGGGGATTTGTAAAAAAAATTGGTTGTGCACCATTTTATTTTTTGAGTGGTTATATCCTCTAAGAGGAAGTTAAAGGTGGGGGCCACACCCCAACATAACCTCTCATGGAAGGATATTTGTGAGGTGGGGCCCACATGAGCCCTAATCCGTCTCCTCCCTTAAACCCCCCCTTAACAGTTACTTTATTTATTTTGACAACACCTCCCGTTAATTATGTGGAGCCTTTCCATCTCCCTTCCATTACAGTTTCCAACTCAAATGCCTGAATTAATTCAATAGCCATTTTGAATTAATTTGAATTTGATTGCAATGTTATATCATTGGAGAATAATATAATAGCATAGGCTCTTATTTTTTTTTGGCACTTGTGGTTTTCGGAGCATGTTGGAGATATTGAAAGAGAGAGTTCTTCCACGAAGAACACGAAGAATGCTCCATGGCTCGAAAAACCTGAAGCATTTCATTCTCCAATCTTCTTCTTCCTCCACATTAATAGAGGATACACCACCGCGGGAATGCATTGGTTACATCAACAACTCTTCTTCCTATGTTGACGGGATAACACCGTTCTTCCACGATGCCCGACTACCGTGACGTCTATCTTCCGCGACTCAACGAAGTGCGACGTCAATTTCGATGTAGGGGGTTTTGTTTATTTAAGTTTACGTGATTATTTCCTTCGATCATGGAAGAATATTCTGTTGGGCATTTATTCGAACTACTAATGAGGTGGGTATGGACTACGAACAAGTCCGAACCCACCGCCAACAAGTTCTTGATGTGCGGCAGCATGGGGTCGGGTGCGTGGTAACGAGAGGTGGCGCGGCGAGCGGACGGGGGGCCAGGCGATGCGACTGGTTTGAGGCACGCTGGCACAGGTAGCAAGGGGTGGTGCAGTGGCATGGAGGGCAGGCGAAGGTGGTGGTGGTTCTGGCCGTGTGGAAGGAGGCCGGGTGATTGGGGCGCTAATTGGGAGAACATAATCATGGAAGAGTAAATGAGATTGGAGAGAAAGATGATTTATAAGATAATAGTGGGGATAAAATCAAAATAGAAATAAATGATAAATGGGGGTTTTAGGGATAAATTATAGTGTGAAAGGAGTCCAACATCGTGATTGATTTTGGGGTTAGAAAGTAAAATAAGTAAATAATTAATAATAATAATAATAAAATACTGTTAGAATTAATTTTGTTGATAAAACACTGTTTTGAATGTATCTTCTTCGTGCGACCTTAGTTTCATGAACCGTCTGTTGCAGTGTGACCCTAAATTTGAGACAGAATTTATGAGTCCAATATTGAATGTATTTTTCTGGTTTTTGGATCGGGTACATGAAGTGATCGAAATGTAATAGATTTAATATTATTATTAAATCTTTGACCCGCCATAACTCATGTGTGCGACGTCCGATTGGATTTCCGTCAGTGGAAATGTAATCCTGACATCAATACGGTCGATTCAAGTCTAATTTTGAATACTAATTTATTTTTCAGGGCTCAGGTCCATGAAACACCGATTATTATTATTATTATTATTATTATTATTATTATTATTATTGTATCTTGTATCAGACGTATCTCTCTCATACAGTGTCGGAATGTCGAACTGTCTGCAAGGTTGCAACCCTGGAATTAATACAAATGTTTCAAGAAAAAATTTGGTTATTTATGTCGAGGTCAAGGCACGGGCCCCACGAGGCCCGATTCGTGCGTGTTGTGATGAAATGATACTTATTCACCAGCTATCCGTTTTGGACCAATGGGTAGTCCATCTCGTGTGTTTTTCCGCATGGATCGAAATGGTGTGACCGGTCTGGTTAACCGGTGTCATTTGAAGTATAGCCGGGTTGGTTCAAACCCAAAACCAACCCGACCCTCAGAGTAGAAACACTTATAACTTAAGGACTGGACATTCGATTGCCGTGTCTTCATCCTTGTTGGGTTCCTCTTGATGAGACGGTTCTTCTGGCATACATCACCTGAGGTTTGTACGTAGTTGGAATATGGCCGGGTTGGATTGTACCCTAAATTCGACCGGGCCCCTGGAATGGAAAAGTCGATAACATTCAGACCGAATGACCGTTTGACGAACGGTCAGCAGCGTTGGTGATCAAATTGAGAAACGGTCCCTATGAGTATACCCTATGTGAGTTCGGGTACAGTTGAGATACGGTTGGGTTGGTTCGTACACGAAACCAACCGGGCCCCTCGGACGAAAAGGATAATAACACACAGACCAGACGTCTGATTGACGCGCCGTCTATTGGGTTGAGACCCATATGACGAGGCGGTCCTTTGTGATACTTGGAGTATCGACTAGTATCTCATGGAACAGATCCTCTTAGAGACGAGCGTACGAAGTGTGGTGACCTTGTAGATGTGGAACGGATGACTGCTTGTCCAATTCGATTCGATGTGACTTGTATAGCCCAATGGGGAGCACTACTTTGTGAGGTGGAATACCCATGGAGGATGTGAATTAATTTGTGAAGTGGCAGACCCACGGTACTCAACAAGAGGAGTACCTCTGTAGGCTATTAGGGGGAGCACTACTGTGTGAGGTGGACGACCCATGGCGGGGAGCACTACTTTGTGAGGTGTCATACCCACAGTAATCGACAGGAGAAGTACTTCAGCAGTCTATGGTTAGTGAGTCACACCTCAGAGTCGTGACAGGACTACTGTTCTCGACAGAGGTGGAGTTCTCTAGCAGTTGTGGTTTTGACATCATGTTTAAATCCTGGTTTGAGCTGAGTCAATGAATTTTGTGTTTACCTCATGAGTGAGATGGGTCACTTGATAACTTAGGTATATGTATGGGCATATACCTAAGTAGTGGTTAACTTTTTATTTCATAACCTTTTTGTTTCCTCATGATTGATATGGTTTACTTGATAACTTAGGTGTGTGTAAGGGCATACAACTAAGTAAATTTGATCTGTTGAGATCTTTATTTGTGGTTTATCCTTGTTTGATTTTAGTGAGACCCTGAGGGTCTCAGGGTCCCTACTTAGTGTAATTATACTCACCCCTACACGGGCTACACCCGCACCTCGTTGTGTTGGTTGCAGACAACGGACAACACTGATCATAGTTGAGGCTTGTTGAGCTGGACGGTACCCGGAGGTGGATCTCACGATGAGTCGGTACCCGGAAGAGACGGACGGACGAACAGTCGAACACAGAGTGCTATGGAGGACATATGTATCTACCCTTCAGGTAGGATCCGTTGTGGACTATCCAGGAGCTGCTTGTCACCTTTCAGCTGTGGTCCTTTTAGTTGTACTTTACATTCAGTTGTAGTTGTACCTTTCTGTTGGGCTTGTATTTCTAGCCCCTTTGTATTTCCAGCACACTTGTTTACTGCTTTACATAGTTTTAGCTTCCTCTTGTACTATGTTGTGTTGTTTACTTTTATAAAGGCAATTCCTTCCCTTTTTTATTGGGATTTACGCCTTTGGTGCTAGTCTCCAGCCCCTAGCCTATGGAAGGCAGGCATGAGGTAGTCACGGCACGGGCCCCGAGGACGGGTCGTGACAAATTGGTATTAGAGGTGTCGGTTCTACCGAATAACATAGGACTCTGATATTTTCTTTTTGTGAAGTAATAGTGTTAAGGGTACTAATTGTGGTTTTTAGTTCAGGGAGTCCAGTGTTGTTGCAGCGGCCGACGTATCCGTACACCAAGACCCTGACTACTGTTTTCCAACTTAGTGCACGAAACCACTGATTGCATGTGTGTTTCAAAAGTTTTCTTTATGTTACCTTAAACTAGGTCAGCTCCCCAGGTTTAAATCGTTTGATTGTGTCGCATCTGTTCATGATGTCTCTACATAGAAAGTCAGTTGGAGTTTCCGAGATTGTACTCGATTATGGATCATCGAGCGATGAGGCTCTGGTGTAGGGCCCTCTTTCTATGTTGGCTCCTTTGGGTGGTGTACCAGCAGCAGAACCACCCTTTAGGCAGCAGATGCCACCAACCATACTAGTGGATGGTGCACACCGGCAGAGCGCATTACACGAGTTCCAGTAGCAGAGGCCTCTGAGGTTATTAGGCGAGACCGATTTCCGGGCACTAGTGGACTGGATGGAGGAGATGGCTAGAGTTCTGCACATAGTTTAGAGAAAATAGAGTAGTTGGTGATCTTAACTACTGGTGTTTCCCAGAGACTGACCATGAGGTTGGTCCTCATAGTGATGAGGCTTCGGTACGTGGACTGATGCCTGAGATAGTACCTTTGGGTACTGAGCCAGCTATATCACTACCTATTGGTCAGTAGTTACAACTGGCAGTACCGGTGGAGGACGCATGTAGGATTAGTGCCTTACACATGTTTCAGTATCAGATACCCCTCAGGTTCCGAGGCGAGCCCGACTCAGAGGCGGTTGAGGAATGGCTTGAGGATGTGGCTGAGAGTTTTCTAGAGCTTATACAGCTTCGACAGGATGACATGTTTGTAGTTCAGTATTCATAGAGGTGTACTGATCATTCTTTTTACTTGATGACTATGATACGATTAGTGCATTAGAGCTCCGTCCTCTAAGCGAGGTGTGTTTAGGGATATCTGAGTAAGCACTCTTTCTTCTATGCATTCTTACTTATGTTAGGGTGCCAGAGAGAACCTTTTTGGTTGAATGTTCTTTGGCTAATCGGGTATAGCCAGTGAATCTTTGTAGTGGGAAGATAGGAACTGGTGCCAGTCTCAGAGACTTGGGCATGTAAAATGTTTCATGAAGAGGAAGTGTTAAGGACCGATGAATCTGCAGAGCATCAGACATGGAAGTAGAGCTTGGAGTGCAGCATGAGGTGTTGTATATTTCGACATGTTACAACCACCTGCCTTTGATGTCCCTGACAGGCTTAGGGAACTGAAGGGAAAGGGAAGAGAATAGCTGCATGCAGTCACAGAGTGTGACCCAAGGGCTCTATGAAGGATTTGAGGTACGTTCTGTGTCTACTACGAGCTTCAATATCAATAGACATAGGTACCAATCATTCCATACACGAATCTTGTCCCAGTCCTAGAGTTTCCGGTTAAAACCGTTGAATTGACCCTCGCGTTTGGAGATAACATTGAGAGGAGACATGATAAACACACTTACACCGACAGATTTGATCTGACTCTTGAGGTGAGATTTTCGGTTGGAACCTCTTGGTGGTAGCGTCAGCGCCTTACGATGTTAGTTTGGGTCTGGACTGGGAAACCATAGTTCATACATGTATTAACGGTATTAGGAAAAAAGTTTGTGGTTTTCGTACAACAATTGGTTGGTTTTTCCTTGGTCGTCGAATAGTAAACCCCAGGAAACACAGGAACCTCCCGGAGAGCACATGGGAACGGAAGGCTCTTATGCATGTAGTACCACTTTTGTCTCCCCTAGTGTGTGTTGAAGCTTTACAGGGAAGTAAATCCCTGAGGTGGGAGTAATTTAAAAGCCCAGAAATTTCATGGAATTTTTTTTCATAAATACTTTGTAATTTTATGAGTTTATGGTTTCTGACTGCAGCTGATTCTGAGGCCTAGAGTTCCTGGAATGATATGTCGAAGTTTTGTTAAGATTGAATTAGCGTGCATAAGAAGTTTTCCTAAAAAGGGGAATAACTCTTGAATAGTTGCTCGGATTAGAAATCTGAGGGCACCGTTGCACTTAGGATGGCAAGATTACCCTAGGTGCGACTTATGTTTAGTCGCCACGGGCAACCTATGAGAAATCCCAAAAAATGGGTTAACCGTAAATAATATAATTATATAAATAATTTTATTTTCCAAATTCTTATAACTCACAAACAACTGCTTAGATTAAAAATCTGAGACCCCCGCTAAACTCATGAGGGCATGCTTTATTTAAGAAGATACTATCATTGGCCGGCACGAGCCACTAGAAAAATTTATATTTTGGCCGCAAATAAAATAATTAAACGAGAATTATTTTATTGTAAAATTCATAACTTCTAAACGGTAACTCGGATTGAAAATCCGAGAGTACCGTTGGGTATGTTGGGGCATGTTTCACCTAGGCAGAGCCTATCCATTACCGCAGTGGGTCTAGGGTGACTGATATTAATTTTCCAAACTTTTTTTCGGGTATGTTCAGTAAACGTACGTTCGTAATTTTATATCTTTTCAACCGGTGCTAGGAATTAAAATATGAGGACACCGATGAACTCACAGTTCCGTTATTCACATAAGGGGACCTTTACAGCAGTTGCGTTTTATGGGTTTGAAAGTTAATTTTTGGGGATTTGTAAAAAAAATATTGGTTGTGCACCATTTTATTTATTTGAGTGGTTATATCCTCTAAGAGGAAGTAAGGGATGGGGCCCACACCCCCACATAACCTCTCATGGGATGATATTTGTGAGGTGGGGCCCACACGAGGCCTAACCCATCACCTCCCTTAAACCCCCCTTTAACACTCCCTTTATTTATTTTGACAACACCTCCCATTAATTATGTAGAGCCTTTCCATCTCCTTTCCATTAATGTTGCCAACTCAAATCCCATAATTAATTCAATAGTATTTTTTAATTAATTTAAATTTGATATCAATGTTATATCATT
Organism: Viscum album; assembly: GCA_963277665.1. Lineage (NCBI taxonomy): Eukaryota > Viridiplantae > Streptophyta > Magnoliopsida > Santalales > Viscaceae > Viscum > Viscum album. The sequence continues at coordinate 1,676,946,198 of OY728161.1, read as the reverse complement.
GGAGAATAATATAATAGCTTAGGCTATTATTTTGTTTTGTCACTTGTGGTGTCGGGAGCATGTTGGAGATATTGAAAGAGAGAGTTCTTCTATGAAGAACGCAAAGAACGCTCCATGAATCGAAGAACAAGAAGTATTTCTTTCTCCAACCTTATTCTTCCTCCGAATTATGTGAGGATACACCACCGCGGGAAAGCATCGGTTACGTCAACAACTCTTCCTCCAACTTTGACGGGATGACACCGTTCTTCCATGACATCTGTCTTCCGCGACTCGACGACGTGCAATGTAAATTTCGAGGTAGGGGATTTTTGTTTATTTAACTTTACGTGATTAATTCCCTCGAGCATGGTAGAATATTTTGTTGGGTGTTTATTCGAACTACTAATGTGGTGGGTACTGACTACGAACAAGTCCGGACCCACCGCCAACTAGTTCTTGATGTGCGGCGGCATGAGGTCGGGTACGTGGTAACAGGAGGCGGCGCGGTGAGCGGATGGGGGGGCCAGGAGATGCAGCTGGTTTGTGGCACACTGGCACGTGTAGCCGGGGGTGGTGCGGTGGCACGGCGGTCAGGCGAAGGTGGTGGCGATTCTGGCCATGTGGAAGGAGGTCGGGTGATTGGGTCACTAATTGGGAGAACATAATCGTGGAAGAGTAAATGAGATTGGAGAGAGACAGATGATTTATAAGATAATAGTGGGGATAAAATCAAAAGTGAAATAAATGATAAATATCGGTTTTGGGGATGAATTATAGCGTGAAAGGAGTCCAAAATTGTGATTGATTTTGGGCCTAGAAAGATAAATAATTAAAGATTAATAATAATAATAATAATATGTTGTTATTATTAGTTTTGTTGATAAAATGTTGTTTTGACTGTATCTTCTTCATGCGACCTTAGTTTCACGAACCGTCTGCGGAAGTGTGACCCTGACTTCTAGTTGGAATTTATGAGTCCAATATTGGTTGTCTTTTTAGGGTTTTTGGATTAGATACCCAAAGCACTCGGAAAATAATAGATTTAATATTATTATTAAATCTTTGACCCGCCATTGCTCATGTGTGCGACGTCCGATTGGCTTTCCGTCAGTGGAAATGTAATCCTGACATCAATACGGTCGATTCAAGTCTAATGTTGAATACTATATTCATGTTTGTGGCTCGGTCCAACGAAACACCGAAAAATAATAATATTATTATTATTACGGAATCTTGTATCGGAAGTATCTCTCTAATTCGGTGCCGGAATTCCGAACCGTCTGTGAGGTTGTGACCCAGGAATTAAGATCGATGTTTCAAGACCAATTTTGGATATTTATGTCGAGGTCGAGGCGCGGGCCCCACGTGGCCCGGTTCGCGTGCGTTTTGGTGAAATGCAAATTTTTCACCGGCAATCTGTTTTGGACCAATGGGTAGTCAAACTCGTGTGTTTTTTCGCATGGATCGCAATGGTGTGACTTGTTTGGTTAACCGATGTCATTTGATTTTCGGCTGGGTTGGTTCGAACTCGAAACCAACTGGGCCCTCGCAGCGGAAATGCTTATAACTTAAGGACCAGACGTCCGGTTGACGTGTCGTCGACCTTGTTGGATTCCTCTTGATGAGATAGTTATTCTGGAATACTTCACCTGTGGTTTGGATGCAGTTGGAATATGCTCGGGTTGGATTGTACCTAAAATCCAACTGGGCCCCTGGAATGGAAAAGCCGATAACATTCAGACCAGAAGACTGTTTGACGAACCGTCAGCGACGTTGGTGATCACGTTGAGAAACGATCCCAATTAGTATACCCAATGTGAGATCGAGGTATAATTGAGATACGGTCGCATTGGTTCATACACGATACCGACCAGGCCCCATGAACGAAAAGGCTAATAACTCACAGACTGGGCGTACGATTGACACACCATCTATTGCATTGAGACCCCTATGAAGAGGAGGTCCTTTTTGATACTTGGAGTATCGACCATTAGCTCGTGGAATGGATCCCCTCGGAGAAAAGAGTATGGAGTGCGGAGACCTAGTAGCTGTGGACCTAATGACTGCTTATCTGATTCGATTCAGAGTGACTTGTATAGCCCAGTGGGGAGTAATACTTTGTGAGGTTGCAGAACCATGGAAGAAGAGCACTACTTTGTGAGGTGAAAGACCCGAGGTACTCAACATGAGGAGTACCTCTGTAGGCTATGAGGGGTAGCACTACTGTGTGAGGTGGCCGACCCATGGCGGGGAGCACTACTTTGTGAGGTGGAAGCCCCGTAGTACTCGACAGTAGGAGTTCTTCAGTAGTCTAAGGTTAGTGAGTCACACCTCGAAGTCGTTACATGACTACTGTGCACTATAGAGGAGGAGTTCTCTAATAGTTGTGGTTTCTACATCATGTTTAACTCCTGGTTTGAAATGTGTCAATGAATTTTGTGTTTACCTCATGATTGAGATGGGTCACTTGATAACTTAGGTATATGTATGGGCATATACCTAAGTAGTGGTTATTCGTTGACTTCATAACCTTTGTGTTTCCTCATGATTGATATGGGTTGCTTGACAACTTAAGTGTGTGTAAGGGCATACACCTAATTAAAGGTTATCTATTGAGATCATTATTTGTGGTTTATCCTTGTTGGATTTTAGTGAGTCCTTGAGGGTCTCGGGGTCCCTACTGAGTATCGTTATACTCACCCCTGCATGGGCGATGCCCACACCTCGTTGTGTTGGTTGTAGACGACATACAACATTGATCATAGTTGAGGCTTGTTGAGTTGGACGGTACTCGGAGGTGGATCTCACGACGAGTCGGTACCCGGAGGAGACAAACTGACAGTCAGTCGAACGTGGAGTGCTGTGGAGGACATATGTACGTACCATTTATGTAGGATCCATTGTGGAAGATCCAGGAGCTTCTTGTCACCTTTTAGTTGTTGTCCTTTGAGTTGTTATTTACTTTCAGTTGTAGTTGTATCTTTCTGTTGGGATTCTATTTCAGCCCCCTTTGTATTTCCAGCACACTTGTTTACTGCTTTACTTAGTGATAGATTCAGCTTTTACTCTATTGTGTTGTTTTCTATTATAAAGGTAATGCCTTCCCTTTTTATTGGGATTTACGGATTTGGTGCTAGTCACCAGCCCCTGGCCTTTGGAAGGCAGGCTTGGGGTAGTCACGACACGGGCCCTGAGGATGGGTCATGACAGATATCCAGATCTCTTAAATCTAGATCTTGATCTACCATATTTGTAGAGACCCGAAGCCTGATTTACATTGACATTACATTACATTTCGGAATACTTAGTACATAACAAAAACACACACACAAGGACCGTAATAGTTTAGTGTCTTTGGAAACTCAGAATATATTCTTCTAATCGTGGTGAATGATCTTCAAAATCTCCCATAAATTTCTTCCTTTTTTTTACCTAAAACCTTTCTTTATATCCTGGGGAAAAGAAAACATAAAAGGGTGAGCTCAAATGCTCAGTAAGGTTAAACAAAAGAAATACCAGTCACATCGTATACATAAGCACATAACTTTTGGAAATCTTAACCTACAAAAGAGATCATAATTTCATAACATGGGATAAATCATGGCAGTGAAATGCAATCACAATAATCATAACTTAAAACATGAAACTTTGTGGCATACACACATAATCATAGAGAATCATTTCTTGTTAGTCAATACTCATTGCCAAGACTATCTTAGTGGACAAAGTCCCTTTCTGGACCAAGTCACCCTCGTTTCAGTCCTGTTTCACTGAACCGGTATAACCTACCATTCCAGCCATGTCTATCTCATGAGATATAAAATCTTTACCCAATGCATTGGAGGGATATATAGGTCCCACCCATCTCATAATGATACCATTATTATGCGTGCCACAAAATCATAAACCATACATCATTGCATAACCCATGTAATAAACATGGGAATCTTAAACATCATGACATCATATAACAATTCATATCCAATAAAGGAATTCATAAAAATAATTCCATCACAACATAATCAAATCAATGTAATAATAGGGATAAAAACAGAACCCTTTATTATCTCTGATGGAAAATAATTTTCATAAAACACTTGAACTCCATTCTTGAGGAAAATATCCTTTCTTCTTCAAAAACACTTTTCCTTTCTTAACATGTCATAAAATTATAAACTAAAAGAAGTTGATTAAAAATAAACTTGAAAACTTGTAATGGAATCTTTTTGGAAATAATGTTTTAAAAATCCATTAATGTCGTACAAGTTAAAAAAACATTCTTCGTACTTTTGTTGGAAAAGTCAAAAAGTACCTCGTACGAATAATGTCAAAAGATTCCTTTAATATCCTTTACTAAAAACTCACCAAAGGGTAAAATTGGATTTAAACAATTTTAGTTGGATGTAAATAATATTACATATTGAGGAAACATGGATGTGGATGAGAAAATACACCCCAGTAAATTTTCAAAGTATAAACACTCTCGGATAAAAATGAGATTGTGATATTTTCCCTTACCTTATGTCCGATATGCTTTGTACGTATCCGAACCACCAGTATAATGATTTAAATAATGTCATTAACTTATTACAGAATCATATTCATTGTTATGATATTATATATGGTTCACTTATGACTTTATATTACCCGTTCATTTGTAAATTGCATGTTAAAGAAGCGTTTTGGGTAAAATCGTTTCATTTATCGTAGGTGTTTAGAATTGTTGTTCTTGACATTATTATTACATATATCATGATTTACATACTTCCAGAATATAAAAAATGATTTATATATCATATATATTCAGTATATATATATATAATAGATAGATAAATGAAATGAAACACACCGTTCATGGAGACGGTAGTCCGTACGTAGGCATGAACGCAGTTTTCCTTTCCTTATTACCTTGAATGGAAGTAAGTAGATGACATACATATATACGTAAATCCAGTAGCTTTATAATGTCATATATTTCATTATTATTTCTTATATATACTTTTTAATCATTCTTAAATGGTTAACATGGAGAATGAATCTCATCGCGTCGTGGAGACGGTAGTCCGTACGTACACACAAGCGATGATATCGTTCTCATGTTCGTGAACTTGTGTTGAAGTGTATGTATACTATTTCAGTATCAATATCACTTTATAATAATCATATATAGTTATTATTTACACCATTTTACCCATCCATGTAAGGTGGTGGGGGAAAATATATTTCACCACGGCGTGGAGGCGGTATTCCGTACGTACGCACGCGCGGTGATTTCGTTTTCCGTAGCATGGATAGATTGGTGAAATAGGATTGTTTCATACTTATAATAACATATCCGTATATGAGTGATACTTATGTTATTACTCCATAATGAAACAACCTAAGAAGAAGAAGTGGAAGAAGAAATAAAGGTGAAAGAATCGGTAACGGAAATTACCTCTTCTTTGAAGCACCTCTTTGAGACCTCCTCTTAGGGCACTAAAATTGGTCTTTGAGGAAGACCAAAACCTCTAGGATGTTTCTAGGGAAGTGGAGAAGATAATATGGAAGGTTTCTTCCGAGCTTGAAGGCTCAAGGTTGTGTGAGGAAGAGAGGGAGGAGGTTCCCTTTTATAAGAGAGGAGATGGGCACCTTTGGAATAACTAAAAATATTATTTTATTATAAAGTCAAGTTCGGTTTTAAATACATTCAAATTGATTTATTTCAAGGATAAGGTGGGGATGGGTCTAAATCTTTTCATACAATAGGATTTAGACAAGTTTAGGTTATTATTTTACCCTTATCAATTAGATTTAACTCTATGTTAAATAATTTAACTTTTACCGTGCCATTTTGTTTTCTTACACTATATGGTTAATAAACATACTATATCAAGAAAAAAGTACCCCAAGTTGTGTATTATTAATATATATAATCGTATCTAAGTCATTTGGCCGAACCATAGATTTTTAGGAATAAAATATCAATTAATAATATAATATTTGTTTTTAAAAACTATTTTATGTCAATTTTGACACTATTTGGTATATGATTTTTATGAAATTCATAACAGAATGATAAGTTCGAACCAAGTTACTTAAATCAAAAATAACATATCATATTAACCTATAAAATTATTTTAAGTCATAAAAAGTCTCAAATTACATTTATTTGGGCATTTATAACATCAATTATGTCAATATTTCATTAACAAGACAATTACTGCATCATCTATGTGTCATAATAAATGATAATTATTTAATCCCTAAAAATTATAAATAAATTTCTATGATGTAGATAATTGAATTAGATTTCTGGAGACTATTCATGTTAGAAGTTTCATGAAGTTTATAACTAGATTAAAATTATTATACTTATAAGATTTAAGAAAGTGACATGTTGTCACATTCTTTGGTTTTAATAATAATTAAATAATTTTCATTGACAAAATTTAATTACATGAATCTAATCCTCCCCTTAGGTGATATGGGTCGACTTTTAGTCATCCAATAGGATTTTGACATTTTTTTGGGTAATTTTAAAATATTATATTTACCCTTAATTGCCCGATTTACCTTTAACTATGGTAAATAAAATTTACCGTAGTTACTATTCATAATTCCCAAAAATAAAAAGTAGCCTATTAACATAATTTGGAACCACTGATTCCAAATATGGAATCCATTTTTTAAAATTCAATACACAGAAGTTGCAGAAATTAAATTAAAATTAATCCCGTTGTCGAATAAAAACGGGTTTTTATTTAAAACATTGCAAAAGATTGAATTGATTTAACCTACGAATTCAACGTAAAATCAATGATAATGACATAAATTATATTAAATGGTAAAAATATATTCTATTTATACTTTAAAATAATTCAATATTATAATTTAACAACATAAGATATTATGATGAAAAAAGATGTTTTTAATTAAAATATAGCGTGTTTTTACTATTCAATAAAATGTGAAAGTTACCAGAATAATATGAAAAATTTATCCAATGTAAATTTTTATTTCTTTTTTCCAATGAAGTATTATATTTTGTAAAATTGAACTTATAAACATGTCAAAAACTAGATTTAAAGTGGGTGCGCCGTTAAAAGGTGACAAAACTGCATTTTTTGAAAAAATACTTATTTTACCCGAAAAAATTATTTTGTTCTTATACCATGTTCTAGAAAATATGTAAGATGAATAATAATGTTATAAAATTCAAAATTTAGTTAATACTATTCATAACGGCAAGTTCATGACAATATTATAATAATATATCATTGTTTATTAAAACTCGGTATTGCGTACAACACACGATATCGAGGAAGGTCGCGATTGCGTGTAATGCAATCCAAGTCAGGGTTGCATGTTGTGAAAGAATACTTCGTTGTTTCGTATAACAAAATCCAACCATATTTCATTTATACATTGAATATATATATATATATACTCAATGTCACGTAGAATAACTATTATCAAAATTGTGTGTAACACGGTCTAAGAATAGTGTTGAATATACTGCAATCTAATACGGTGTTGCGTATAGCGCAAGCTAATCTTGGTGTAGAATACAACACAAGACATTAATGAAATTAAAATAATATTTTTCATAAAATCTCGGGGTGTTACATTTTACCCCCCTTAAAATGAATTTCGCCCTCGAAATTCGTCGGGGTTATAAATGGTTTACTACTTGAAAGTTTCTTTAACAGAAACCCACATCTTAAAAAGGAATACCAAAACCAATCTTTAAAAACAAAAGAATGAAACGTAACAGTTGCCCAAATAAACTAATCACTAGGTTTCCAGATAGGTGAAAATATGGATATGGAAGAAAAATCTAACCATCATGTTCTGATGGAGAGTGGTAGAGAACATGGCTATGGAAAAGCCAACAATCAAAAATCCATAAATTTGTGACGATCTAAGGTACCATCTGATTAATCAGATATAAGAGCACTAGGACAACATTTTTGGTTTTCAAGATCGTTTCCCTAAAGTTGAAGAATTTGAATTAGAATAAATACTTACTTTATTTTGGTACAATCTCACTGTTGTTCATGCCTTGAACAATTTCTACTTCATATCTTAAATAAATGAAGTTGAATTTGTTATTCATGAAGTGTTAGCAGATCATGTGATAGAATGACGGGTCATTCCATCTATCTCAAACAAAAGGTTAGCAAAAGTTATTAAATATACATAAGTCATTCTATAGTGAGATTAATCATATATGGTTCCTAAAATGGACTTACACTTCATATATCATACTGCCTAATATAATAAAACTAGTTTCTACTAAATAGGGACTTCCTGTAGGCCAGTGGTAGGCGATAAAGGCCAGTCGCACTTCGGTTGTGGGTTCGATTCCCACAACCTTGTCCGACGCGATGGGCTGTCACCCGTCCTGCAGGTTGTCCTTTTTCTAAAGCTATATTACTATAACATCCCATCAATAATATCGAAAAACGTTTTATCCTAACATATATCCAACATAATCCATTCTAATCTTTAGGCTTATCTAAAATACTTTGGCCCAATATCATAGTATAAATAAAATGATTACTTGAAATGTCACAGAACAATCACGTGAATGCCATCATTTCTCCCCCATATATCATAAGATATATCTTTTTGGTCAAATTACAAACATGTGAATACCTTAATCATGTATTCTCTTGAAGAATGAATACCCATTGAACCTTAGTGAAAACATGAATGCAGTTAAAAGTTAACACTTTCCACATACGAACATCCTCAAAATTCTATATACTAAAACCATGATATCACTAAGTCCTTACATCAATCATGAGCTCATGAACATTGTTAAACATTTCATTTTATCGTTTTCCCTTCATTATGCGCATATCATCTTATTTCCAAAAATATCTCAATCACTTTGAATACCACATTAGACTAATACATAAATATTCCAATACTCCATGATACAACATTATTTTTGGAATCCCATTACATAAACACTTAATAATTCCACCACATCGTTGTCATATTCAACATCGCCAATAGTGATCGCATGTGACTTCCCTTTGTCCTTTGTCTTAAGCGGTTGCTCATGTCGATCATCACTAACTCTTGGATTAGGGCATTTATTAGCATAATGCCCCATTTCCTTGCACTTAAAGCATTGAAGTGTTGGTGGTGCGTTCTCTGCAGTGTTTGCTTTATTCACATCATTAGAAACCCTTTTTCCATTACTTCGACACTCAGCTGCTCGATGACCTTCTTGTCCACTCTTAAAACATTTTCTAGTACCTTTAAGACAATCTCCACCATGCTTATTTCCACACTATGTGCATAAGGAAACATTCATCTTCTTTTCACCATTATTCTGAGATTTCTCCTTGAAATCCATCTGTCGTTTCTTGTCAAAACCATGAGATGGATACGTAACACCAACTTCCATTTCTACCTTGATAGCACAACGCACAATTTCTTCATAGCTACTGAAGTCTCTTATAGCTAATGCCATTCAAAGACATGGTTTTAAGCCACTGAAAAATCGATCAACTTTACTTTCAGGTTGGATGATAATGCCAGATGCATACATTGCAAATCTTGTAAAATTCGCTTCGTATATACCAACAGATTCATCATCCTTCTGCATCAGCTCAATAAACTCCTTTTCCATCTTTGTTCGAAGAATACGAGATAAGTACTTACTGAAAAACAATTTCTTGAACTCGTCCCATTCCATGGACTCAATTTAATCTCTTGGCCTTGTATTCTTGATAAGATTCCACCATTGATCAGCTTCACCTTCCAAACGATATACTACTAAGATGACTTTATCATGTTCAGAACATTGAAGAACTGAAAATATCTTTTCAGTTGTACTGATCCATTGTTCAGAAACAAGTGGATCGGATGACCCACTGATAGAAGGTGGATGTTGCCTCATGAAGGACTCAATAGAATATTGTTCCCTTCTCTACTCATTTGGAAGTCCAGAATGATTCATAGCTATTGTAAGTATAGAAATAAGATTTTGAACTCCATCTCCCATAACATTTGTTTGTTCAGGAGGACAATTATTGAATTTTTCATTGCATTGATCAACACGGTTCCTTCGGGTTCCAGCCATCGTCTAAAACCCAAAAAGAATAGTGTGAGAGGAAAAAATCATGCTAGGGAAAACAACATTATAAAGGGGGAGTATCCTCAATATCTAACTTCTTAGGTTAAATTCTATGATCATTACCGTAGTTCTAGGAATGTATCTTATACATATACTTATCCTTAGGGACATCCCTAGACATACCTTAGAAATATCTCTAGGGATCTCACTAACGCTTTCACATCCTAGTTTCAAAGGTTGACTAAACCTTTCCACTGATACCAACTGTAGAGACCCGAATCCTGACATACATTGACAGTACATTACATTTTCGGAATACATAGTAAATAACAGAAACACACACACATGGACCGTAATAGTTTAGTGTCTTTGGAAACTCGGAATATAGTCTTCAAATTGTGGTGAAAGATCTTCAAAATCTCCCATAAAGATATTCCTTTTTTTAACCGAAAACCTTTCTTTATATCCTGGGGAAATGAAAACATAAAAGGGTGAGCTCAAATTCTCAGTAAGGGTAAACACAAGAAATATCAATCACATCATATACATAAGCACATAACTTTTGGAAATCTTAACCTGCAAAAGAGATCATAATTTCATAACATGGGATAAATCATAGCAGTGAAATGTAATCACAATAAACATAACTTAAAACATGAAGCTCTGTGGTATACACACATAATCATATAGAATCATTTCTTGTTAGTCAAGACTCATTTCCAATACTATCTTAGTGGACAAAGTCCCTTTCTGAACCGAGTCACCCTCGTTTCAGTCCTGTTTCACTGAACCGGTATAACCTACCGTTCCAGCCATGTCTATCTCATGAGATATAAAATCTTTACCCAATGCATTGTAGGGAGATATCGGTCCCACCCATCTCATAATGATACCATTATTATGCGTGCCACAAAATCATAAACCATACATCATTGCATAACCCATGTAATAAAAATGGGAATCTTAAAATTTTTTACATCATATAACAATTCATATACAATAAAGGAATTCATAAAAATAATTCCATCACAACATAATCAAATCAATGTAATAATAGGGATAAAAACAGAACCCTTTATTATCTTAGATTGAAAATAATTTTCATAAAACACTTGAACTCCATTCTTGAGGAAAATATCCTTTCTGCTTCAAAAACACTTTTCCTTTCTTAACATGTCATACAATTATAAACTAAAAGAAGTTGATTAAAAATAAACTTGAACAATTGTAAAGTAATATTTTTGGAAATAATGTTTTAAAAATCCATTCATGCCGTATAAGTTAAAAAAACATTCTTCGTACTTTTTTCGGAAAAGTCAAAAAGTACCTCGTACGAAAAATGACAAAAGATTCCTTTAATATCCTTTACTAAAAACTCACCGAAGGGTAAATTTGATTTAAACAATTGTAGGTGGATGAAAATCATATTACATATTGAGGAAACGTGGATGTGGATGAGAAAATACACCCCAGTAAATTTTCAATGTATAAACAATCTCGGATAAAAATGAGATTGTGATATTTTCCCTTACCTTATGTCCGATATGCTTTGTACGTATCCAAAAATCATGTATAATGATTTAAATATTGTCATTAACTTATTACAGAATCATATTCATTGTTATGATATCATATATGGTTCACTTATGACTTTATATTACCCATTCTTTTGTAAATTCCATGTTAAAGAAGCGTTTTGGGTAAAATCGTTTCATTTATCGTATGTGTTTGGACTTGTTGTTCTTGACATTATTATTACTTATATCATGATTTACTTACGTCCATAATATAAAAAATGATTTTTATATCATATATATTCAGTATATATGTATATATATATAATAGATAGATAAATGAAATGAAACACACCGTTCATGGAGACGGTAGTCCGTACGTACACATGAACGCTGTTTTCCTTTCATTATTACCTTGAATGGATGTAAGTAGATGAAATACATATATACATAAATCCAGTAGATTTATAATGTCATATATTTCATTATTATTTCTTATAAATACTTTTTAATCATTATTAAATGGTTAACATGGAGAATGAATCTCATCGCCTCGTGGAGATGGTAGTCCGTACGTATGCACGAGCGATGATATCGTTCTCATGTTCGTGAACTTCTGTTGAAGTGTATGTATACTATTTCAGTATCAATATCACTTTATAATAATCATATATAGTTATTATTTACACCATTTTACCCATCCAAGTAAGGTGGTGGTGGAAAATAGATTTCACCACGGCGTGGAGACGGTATTCCGTACGTACGCACGCTCGGTGATTTCGTTTTCCGTAGGATGGATAGATTGGTGAAATAGGATTGTTTCATACATATAATAACATATCAGTATATGAGTGATACTGATGTTATTACTTGATAATGAAACAACCTGAGGAGAAGAAGTGGAAGAAGAAATAAAGGTGAAAGAATCGGTAACAGAAATTACCTCTTCTTTGAAGCGCCTCTTTGAGACCTCCTCTTAGGGCACTAAAATTGGTCTTTGAGGAAGACCAGAACCTCTAGGATGTTTCTAGGGAAGTGGAGAAGATAATTTGGCTGGGGTTGGCCGAGATTTAAGGCTCAATGTTGTGTGAGGAATAGAGGGAGGAGGTGCCCTTTTATAAGGGAGGAGAGGGGCACCTTTGGAATAACTAAAAATATTATTTTATTATAAAGTCATTTTCGATTTTAAATAGATCCAAATTGATTTATTTTGAGGCTAAGGTGGGTATGGGTCGAAATCATTTAATCCTATAGGATTTAGACAAGTTTAGATTATTATTTTACCCTTATCAATTAGATCTAACTCTAAGTTAAATAATTTAACTTTTACCGTGTCATTTTGTTTTCTTACACTATATGGTTAATAAACATACTATATCAAGCCAAAAGAACCCCAAGTTGTTTATTAATAATATATATAATCTTATCTAAGTCATTTGGACGAACCTTAGAATTTCAGGAGTAAAATATCAAATTAATAATATAATATTGTTTAAAAAAAACTATTCTATGTCAATTTTGACACTATTTGGTATATGATTTTTATGAAATTTATAAAAGAATGATAAGTTCAAAACAAGTTACTTAAATAAACAATAACATGTCACATTAACCTAGAAAATTAGTGTAAGTCATAAAAAGTCTCAAATTACATTTATTTGGGCATTTATAACATCAATTATGTCAATATTTCATTAATAAGACTATTACTGCATCATCTATGTGTCATAATAAATGATAATTATTTAATCCCTAAAAATTATAAATAAATTCCTATGATGTAGATAATTGTATTAGCTTTTTGGAAAATTTTTATGTTCTAAGTTTCATGAAGATTATCACTAGATTAAAATTATTATACTTATAAGATTTAAGAAAGTGACATGTTGTCACATTCTTTGGTTTTAATAATAATTAAATTATTTTCATTGACGGATTTTAATTAAATGAATCTAATCAGTCCCTTAGGTGATATGGGTTGACTTTTAGTCATCCAATAGGATTTTGAAATTTGTTAGGGTAATTTTAAAATATTATATTTACCCTTAATTACCCGATTTACCTTTAACTATGGTAAATAAAATTTACCGTAGTTACTATTCATAATTCCCAAAAATAAAAAGTAGCCTATTAACATAATTTGGACCCACTGATTCCAAATATGGAATCCATTTTTTAAAATTCAATACACAGAAGTTTCATAAATTAAATTAAAATTAATCCCGTTGTCGAATAAAAACGAGTTTTTGTTTAAAACATTGCAAAAGATTGAATTGATTTATCCTACGAATTCAAGGTAAAATAAATGCTAATGACATACATTATATTAAATGGTAAAAATATTTTATATTTATACTTTAAAACCATTCAATATTATAATTTAACAACATAAGATATTACGATGAAAAAGTTGTTTTTAATTAAATTATAGCGTGTTTTTACTATTCATTAAAATGTGAAAGTTACCAGAATAATATGAAAAATTTATCCAAAGTAAATTTTTTATTTCTTGATTACAAAGAAGTATTTTATTTTGTCAAAATTAACTTATAAAAATGTCAAAAACTAGATTTAATGTGGGTGCACCATCAAAAGGCGACAAAACTGCATTTTTTAAAAAAATACTTATTTTACCCGAAAAATTTATTTTGTTCTTATACCATGTTCTAGAAATTGTGTAAGATGAATAATAATGCTATATAATTCAAAATTTAGTTAATAATATTCATAAAGGCTAGTTCATGGCAATAATTATAATAATATATCATTGTTTATTAAAACCTGGTATTGCGTACAACACACACTATCGAGGAAGGTCGTGATTGCGTGTAATGCAAGCCAAGTCAGGGTTGCATGTTGTAAAAGAATCCTTCGTTGTTTCGTATAACAAAATCCAACCATATTTCATTTATACATTGAATATATATATATATATATATATATACTCAATGTTGCGTATAATAACTATTATCAAAATTGTGTGTAACACGGTCCAAGAATAGTGTTGCGTATACTGCAAGCTAATACGGTGTTGCGTATAGCGCAAGGTAATATTTGTGTAGAATACAACACAAGACATTAATGAAATTAAAATAATATTTTTCATAAAATCTCGGGGTGTTACAATATTAGATATAGATATATCCATATAGGTTTATATCTAATGAAAAAAATGATATCAACCATCATAAGATAATATATAGAGAGGATAATGAAAGGGAAAGGCAGTGGGATGATATCCACATACTACATTAATAGGGGATCTTCATTAATGGAATTCAATCTCGAAGAACAGAGGTATGATGGCCTTGTAATTCCTATGAGTGGATGGGGGAACCTTCTTTTACACATCGGAATGTAAAATCCTATGTTAGGGCTGCATAAGATAATAAACGGGTCATTAAAAGGTAAAAATGTGTGAGATTCAAAAATTTTGCATTTCACTACTGACCTGTGCATGGTTTAGTTGCACAGTTAGATAAACCATTAACTAAATGTGTGTTATCCAATACTTCAAAGGGGATCTATCCAGGACATAGAAACCATTATTTATCCATGATGAAGCTAATGCCTCAAAATTATAAGGAGTTCTTGGTTTCTCCTAGAGAGTATCACAATTTCTACAAACTATGAACTAACCGTGTGTTGCTTCATTTTTTTCTAAAATTTTCATAGACTACACCCAAACACACACAATGTTATGACTCCCATCAATGGTCTTTATGTTAAAAATGTAACTGATTTAATGCTAGGTATAACTCGCTAAATGTTTTATATCTTATAATATATTTCATTTTATTTGCTATAAAATTATTTTCAATCAACTGCATAAAAGATTGTTGACCTCACCTGTTTTGATAATCTCAATCATGTATTCATTTGTTTTGAAAATCCCTATTATGTTTTCATTCTATGTGATATTTTTAAGTATCATTGATCTATACTTTAATTCTTTCAAATCTATGATCAAACCAATAATAATCGTTAAAATAGTCTTTGAAATATGTTAATCCTCATTTATCCATGTTTATACAAGTTATAAATTGATCCTAACACAATCAGATGTGTTCTGCATAAAACAGATAAGTAATCTGTCTATAGCTACTGATAAAGAGCTACCGGTAACCAGTCTACCGATAGACTTAGTCTACCGACAGACAGCTACCGATAGACTTAACACAGAGCTACCGATGTACTTATAAATATAATCTACTGACTTACAGACAGCTACCGATACAAACGTAGAGCTACCGGTGTAAGTATAAATAGCTACCGATGGAATAAGAGTCACCGATGGACGAAGCTACCGATACAGACTCACAGCTACCGATGCATAGGAGCTACCGATGCATGTACCTAACGACGCATGGAGCTACCGATAAACAAAGTCACTGATACAATCATGTACCAACCGACTCATAGAGCCACCGATAGAGTCAAAGCAACTAATGACATTGAGCTACCGATGTTCGAGCTACCGATGTTCGAGCTACCAATGTTCAAGCTACCGATGTTCAAGCTACCGATGCTGATTACCTACCGATCACTCGACTCACTGTTTGAATTTCTTTATTTCCTATATTTAATCTATCTAACGGTCATATCATGTACATTTTAATGATTTGTCAAATATCTAATAAAGGATGTCGGATGTCAGGAACCCGTACCTCATACCTGCTGAAAATAAATCTTTTCTGTCCCCTGATGGGAGATAAATACGAGAAGACTACATACCAGAAACATACGAACGTGTGAAGGAAAAACAAACAACAACAAGAAGCGAACCAGAAAAGTGTGGTGCATCCAATATACCAAAAACGACACAAGAACAAGAAGAAAACAGAGAAGCTCATAGACAATCAAGCATACTCGAGAAGTGTTCTGTGCATACAAGAAGAACTTCATCAACTACATTCTCACTACCTGTGAACCTGGAGCATACGACACTCTGTTTCTCAAACAGAAACGAGAAGAGGACTCAAACTCACTTGCGATCGAATATGAAGAAGTCCAGAGCTATACTGCAATCACCAGAACCATCTCTAAACTCTACATCTCTTGTTCTGTGATTTATTACCATTCTTTTCGAGCAGTGTGTGTTATCTGCTGTATCTAACACATACACTGTCTCCTATACTCAAACTGAAGGATTTGTAAATCCTTACCAAACTCTTTCATTCCTTCTTTCCCACGAATAACAGTGGTAGAGGTCGTGTGTGACCTGGACAGCTGGTTGCTGTTGTACTGTTTCCCACGAAGAACAGTGGAAGAGGTCTTGGACCTGGACAGTTGTAAACTGTTGAACCCCGATCCAGGGTGTGGATCATTCTTATATAAACTTTTGAGAGGACTAAGTATCGGCTTGAGACTGAACCTCTTGGTTACATCTGTTGTGCCATCTCTTTCAAAGTTTTATTCCACTGCTAATCACTTTAAAACCAATACTGTTTTTTTAAAGTTACTTTGATAATTAAATTAGAAATTGTTTATGTTACGTGTGGATTAGTAAGTTAGTTTCAAAAGATAATCACACACTCCTGTGTTGATTAACTGGGAATTAATCAATCCCTTGAGAATCTGACAGAACCTCTACTTTAATATAAATTCACTACAGTTTAATTTATTATTTTATTTGGGGGTCTTTAAGACACTGTTTTTAATTACAAAAATTTTAATTGGTACTCAATTCACCCCCCCTCTTGAGTAAACCACTCCGACCAAAACTTGGTATCAAAGGTTGAAAATACTTTCTAAAAGTACTCTGCTTTTGAACTGTGATTTTAGTTGTATTTTAAAGTTCTTAAAATTTCTGTTATTTCTAAATTTTTATCTCTTTAAAATTTTCTCATCATGTACAATAGACTTGAGGGTGCTGCTACTAACCGGCCACCTTTCTTCAATGGAACTAATTATGCTCAGTGGAAACTGAAAATGAAAATTCATCTAGAAAGCATAGGTTTTGATATTTGGACTGCTATTGAATCAGAATACAAAATTCCTACTACTGCTAGATCTACTTGGGATGAACCTACAAAGACTGCGTACAATAACAACTGTAAAGCTATGAATGCCTTGTACTGTGCTCTAGGAGATGAAGAGTTTAATAGAATTTCTGCTTGTAAAACTGCTTTTGAAATTTGGGATACCTTAGCTGTTTCTCATGAAGGAACAACTAATGTGAAAGAAATGATATTGAACACTTATACTATCAAGTATGATAATTTTAAAATGAAGCCTGATGAACCCATTTCTGACAAGTATCTAAGGTTCAATGAAATTGTCAATACAATGATCTCGCTGGGAAAGGATGTCTCATCGAAGGAACAAATTATGAGAATTTTGAGGTGTCTACCTGATAGATGGAGAGGCACATCTGTATCAATCAGGGAATCATGTGACATTACTGCTCTACCTGTCAAGGAACTAATTGGCAAGCTGATGATGTATGAAGAAGAGCTTAAAGTGAACAAAGAGGAAGAAAATGAACCTGCAAGAAAGTCTGTCGCTTTCAAATCCTCAACTTCAAAGAATAAGTACAAAGAAAAGCTTCAAGCTATAGTTGAAAGTTCAAGCTATGAAGACAGTGGAAGTGATTCTGACAGTGATGCAGAGATGGCTCACATTGGTAGAAGATTTAAGAAATTTTATAGGAAAAAGAAGTTCTTCAGAAAAACAAATTATAAGGGTAAGTATGATCACCAAGGCAAATGGAAAAAGGATTGGAAGAAGAATGACAAGTCAGATGATGTTGTCTGCTATGAGTGCAAGAGAAAAGGACACATTAAAGCCGACTGTCCAAAGCTGAAGTATAAAAAGAAATATGAATATAAGGACAATAAGTTTAAGAAAGCCATGAAGGATACTTGGAGTGCTTCAGAAGACAGCACAAGTGAAGCTGAATCTTCAAACTCTGAAAGGAATCGAGCCAACATGTGTTTTATGACAAACACTTCTGAGGTAACTGCTGAAACTCCTGCTTCAAATTCATATTATTCTGGAGATGATTCTGAAGGTGATAACATGTGTAAATCTGAACTGTTTGAATACTGTGATATGCTGTAAGAGACATGTAATGAACTTAAGGATAAATACAAGTCATTAAAGAAACAACATGCTCTCACCACTACAGTTAAAACCGAACTCACTATTGAAAAAGAGAAAAATGCTCAACTGTTAAAAGAAAATACAGAACTGAAACTGTCAAATGAGCAACTTAGAAAAGACTTAGAGAAGTTCACCAATGGCAAGAATACTCTAACACAGATGCTAGGAAATCAAGTAGCACCTAAATATACTACTGGTATAGGATACCAACCTGGACAAAGGAAAATTGCTAAAACTAGATTCATTTCTAAATCTGGACAGAATGAAGGTAATTTTGGAACTTCATATGCTTCAACCAGTTATATACATAGCTATGGATCTAATAAAGTTTATCTTTCAATGCATGTCAATTCTACAAATTATATAAGACCCATTAGACAAATATGGATACCTAAAGTGTTATTGGCTAACCTGTCTGGACCCAAGAAAATCTGGGTACCAAAATCATCTCCCATCTAAATTTGTTTTGTAGGGAACTTGCTTAAAGAGCTCCTGTAAAGAGACGTGGTATTTGGATAGTGGATGTTCAAGACATATGTCATGAGACTTCTCTTGTTTCAAGAGTTTAATAAAAGTTGATGGAGGCTTTGTCACCTTTGGTGATAACTCAAAAGGGAAAATCATCGGCCTAGGCCAGATTGGTAACAGTGATTCAATTTTGATTTCTAAAGTTTTATTTGTTGATGGCCTTAAATACAATCTATTAAGTATTTCTCAGTTATGTGATGATGGTTTTCATGTTAAATTTGAAAATGATTCTTGCAATGTTTTTAATTCTAAGAATGTTTTGGTATTTTCTGCCTTAAGAAATGAAAATGTTTATGCTGTTAATCTGAATTCTTTAGCTAAGCAGACTATTACTTGTTTGAATTATTTTCATAAAGAATCTTGGCTATGGCATAGAAGATTAGGACATTGCAACATTCACTCACTTAGAAAACTTTCTAGGAAAAACCTAGTTAGAGACCTACCTAAATTAGAATTCCCAAATGATAGAGTGTGTAACCCCTATCAAAAGGGAAAACAACACAAAGTTTCTTTTAAATCAAAGAAAGAGGTTTCAACTTCTCAACCACTTGAATTGGTTCACATGGATTTGTTTGGACCATCAACAGTTTCTAGTTTAAATGGGAAGCACTATGTTTATGTTCTTGTAGATGACTTTTCTAGATATAATTGGGTATATTTTCTAGCTCACAAAAGTGAAGCTTGTTCTTACTTTGTCAAATACTCCAAGTCTGTAGAGAACCTTAGTGGACTTAAGATGAAAACTTTGAGGAGTGATCATGGTCGTGAGTGTGAAAATCAAGATTTTGAATCTTATTGCTCACCCAATGGCTATACTCATAACTTCTCTGCCCCTAGAACACCCCAATAGAATGGTGTAGTAGAAAGAAGAAACAGAACCCTGCAAGAAATTGCTAGAACCATGCTCAATGAATATGATCTGCCTATTTATTTTTGGGCTGAAACTGTAAATACAGCTTGTTATGTCATTAATAGAGTCTTAATCAGACCTGTTCTTAAGAAAACCCCTTATGAATTGTTGAACAATAGAAAGCCTAAGGTTAATTACTTTAAAGTTTTTGGTTGCAAAGTATTTATTCTGAATACCAAAGATAATCTGGATAAGTTTGCTTCCAAAAGTGATGAAGGAATTTTTCTGGGTTACTCTATTTCAAGTAAAGCCTATAGAGTATTCAATAAGAAAACCAAATGTGTGGAAGAATCTGTTCACATCAAGTTTGATGAAACTGATCCACATGAGCCTAAAACCTCTCTTGAGAATCTTGAATAAGACTTATCTATTCTGGACCTTAATGATAAATCTAATGAACCTGTTATAAAAGTATCCAGTTCTGGACTTTCTCCAGAATCTGCTTCTGTTGAACCCGAACCTATAGATGAACCTGAGATTTCTAGTCCAACTTTTACCAGATCAACAAGGATTCTAAAGAATCATCCTTTAGAAGCTGTTGTCGGTAATCTTGATAGAGGAACACAAACTATAGCTTCTCTAAGAAACCAGGTTGAACATCAATCCTTTCTTTCACAGCTGGAACCCAAAAATATCAATAATGCTATCAATGATGAATTCTGGGTAATGGCTATGCAAGAAGAATTAAATCAGTTTGAAAGAAACAAAGTCTGGGAATTAGTTGACAGACCTAAGGACACCTTGACAATAGGCACAAAATGGGTTTTTAGAAATAAAGTAGATGAATCTGGAAATATAGTTAGAAACAAAGCTAGACTAGTTGCACAAGGATATAGTCAAGAAGAAGGTATAGACTATGAGGAAACTTTTGCAACTGTAGCTAGACTAGAAGCCATTAGGATCTTACTTGCATATGCTGCACATCTGGATTTCAAGTTGTATCAAATGGATGTGAAAAGCGCATTTCTAAATGGTTTTATAATTGAAGATGTTTTTGTAGAACAACCACCTGGATTTACTAACCATCATTTTCCAAATCAAGTTTTTAAACTTTCTAAAGCTTTGTATGGTTTAAAACATGCTCCAAGAGCTTGGTATGATAGGCTTAGCAATTTCCTTATTTCAAAAGGTTTTACTAAAGGGATTTCTGATCAACTCTTTTCATTAAAAGAATTTCTAAAGATGTTTTAGTTGTACAAATATATGTTTATGATATTATTTTTGGATCTTCTAAACACTCTTTATGTACTGATTTTTCAAAAAGTATGCAAAATGAATTTGAAATGAGCTTAATGGGAGAGCTTAAGTACTTTCTTGGATTTCAAGTATTTCAAAATGAAAATGGTATTATTTTGAATCAATGTAAATATACAAAGGATCTTTTAAAACGTTTTGGTCTGGATAGTAACAAGGGAAGTGAAACTCCTATGAGTACTACCTGTAAATTGGATGCAGATGAAACTGGGAAACCAGTTGATCAAACAAATTACAAAGGTATGATTGGTAGTTTACTTTATCTTACTTCTAGTCGACCTGATATTATGTTTAGTGTGTGTATGTGTGCTATATTTCAAGCTAATCCAAAAGAATCTCATTTGCTTGCTGTTAAAAGAATTTTTAAATATCTCAAACACACGGTTAACATAGGTTTATTTTACCCAAAAGGACAATCCTTTGAGTTAATGAGTTATTCAGATGCTGACTTTGCTGGTTGTAAGTTAGATAGAAAAAGCACATCAGGAACATGTCATTTGCTTGGAAAATCCTTAGTTTCTTGGTGTAGTAAGAAACAGAACTCAGTTGCATTATCTACTGCCGAAGCAGAATATATAGCTGCTGGTAGTTGCTGTGCACAAATTCTGTGGATGAAACACACTCTTTTGGACTATGGATACATTTTTAAACATGTTTCAATCAACTGTGATAACACCAGTGCAATAAACATCTCTAAGAATCCTGTATCTCACTCTAGAACCAAACACATAGATGTAAGACACCATTTCCTAAGAGATCACTATCAAAAAGGTGATATTTCACTTGAATTTATTGGCACTGAACATCAATTGGCTGATATTTTCACTAAACCTTTTTGTTCGGATAGGCTAAGATACATAAGACACGAACTGGGAATGTTTAATCACAACCGGTGTGAAAATTCTCACTGATGTGAAATTCTCACTGATGTGAAATTCTCACCGATGTGAAATTCTCACTGATGTGAAATTCTCACTGATGTGAAATTCTCACCGATGTGAAATTCTCACTGATGTGAAAATTCTCACCGATGTAAGTTTCTCACCGACGTAGAAATTATCACCGATTTGTTTTTCTCACCGATGATTAACTCACACCGATGCAAGGTTTTAAAACTTCTGTCTGCCTCCAAGAATACGAATCGTTTTATTTTATTTTATTACTCTATTTTAGTCGTTTATTTGGAATTCCTAAATGATAAAACTCAGTCTAAGCCACTTCTTACCTCACCGAGCTCAAAACCTCTCACCTTCGAACCCTACCTCCCAAATCGGCCAAGAACCCTAAACCCGCGATGGAAAAAACCAAGCTTCCTATTGTCAGAGATGAAAGTGTAGAACCAAATGCTACGAAGCAGAAGACACAGCATAAAGCCAGTGTTAGTGAAGTCAAAACTAGATCGGGAAGGCGACCAGTGAATCCTCACTTGCAGAATAGAGACATAGTAATCGAGAAGGAACTGTGCGTGGAATGGCTACTGCCTAGCAAATCCTTAGTACTCGAGATTCTGGAAGACCAGAAATGGGCGGATTGTTTCTCAAATAACAATGGCCCATACTACTCGAAGTTGGTAAAGCAGTTCTATGAGTTTGTAACCTTTGAGAAGTCTGAGAATGAGAATCGGGTTAGATCTTTTGTAAATGGAAAAGAGATGTCTTTTTCTTCAGTAGAATGGGCTGAGAGTTTGAAAGTACCACATGAAGGTGTCTCTGGGTATGTATCAAGAGCAATGCCACCTAGTAGTGATATCTTTGATTATGAGACCGCTTTACAAGAACTGACTGGGAATGGAAATCAAAGGCAAGTGGTTGCTGCTGAAATGGATGGAGAGAATCGACTGCTTTTCAAGTTTGTTCAGCATGTGATGATACAGAGGAGAGGAGATTTTGAAAATCTGAGATATCAAGATATCTATCTTCTTCATTTGCTAAGACATGGTGTAAAAATAAATCTGTGCAGATTGTTGATGCTTCAAATGGAAGACATGATTAGACTAAAGTCAAAGACCAATGCTTTGTTCTTTGCCAAGCTGATTTCAGTGATGATAAAAGTGAAAGAAATAGCTGAGTCTCAGGATGAGACAGTTGTAGTCAAGAACAATTTCTGTATCACCTCGACTGTTTGCAAGTATATGAAAATTAACTGGAACCCATGGAAGGGAGAATGGGTCAGTGATGATCAGAAGATCTATGATAGGTTTAATCCTGTGGATCATCCCTCAAGACCAAAGGATATGAGAGATCCGAGTCTGAGACCTGATGAAGAGGAACCTTCTTATAGTGATGAAACAGAAGAAGAAGAAGAAGAAGAAACTCCTATGGATGTTGGAGGAGACCCAGACTTGCCCCCAAGTCCTGTTGGAGAATTGGTTTATTCTAGGAAAGGAAAAGTAGAGGAAATTTTGCCTACTTATGAGGAAGACCAGTCTGTACCTCAACAAGAAGAAGAGGAAAAGGAGAATGCTCTTGAATCGCCTGCTTCCGATAGGTTAAGTATGAGTCCCTTGATTGGAAACTCAGCTATGCCTGCTGATGAAGTAGAAAGAGTTACAGAATATACTGTACCTGTTTCAGAAAACCTCCTTACTGCTGCTGAGATGGAAGTTGTTGTGGAAGATTCTGATGAAGAAAGACCAGCAGAAAAGGCTGTTGTGATACATGAGAATGCACCCATTGAGGGGGAGCATCAGTCTGTGCTTGGAAAAGTTACAGTAGCTGTTGAGCTTGGAGACTGGGTAGAAGACCCAGGGTTTATAGTCTGTGGATTGGATTATCCAGATTCAGATGATGAGGTGTCTGTGGATAGACCGAAGATCAATTATGATCTTGCCTCTGAGATGTTTCCAGATGATGTGGTCAGATTTCATGATCTGAATAGGCTGAAAGAGGACCTCAAATCCAGTTTTTTTGAAGAAGTGAAGTTAATGGAAACCTCTCTTGCTTCCTCAATTAATTCAATAATGACTACTTCTATAGTTAAATTGGCCTCAGCAAGGGGATCTGCTGCAGTTATCCCAAATGAGTTTGTTTCTAAATCAGATCTTGAATCCATGAAGAATGAGCTGAAAGAATCATTCAGTGCATCATTCGTTGAGATGAAGGAAAGCTTTTATGAATAAATGAAAATGCTAGAGAGATCCTTCGAGCTATCTTTGGGTTGTAATTTATCTTCCTTTGTGTCTGAGCTTATGGAAGAAGTGAAAGAGTTCCAGACTCAGTCTTCAAGAATCGAAGCAGATCTGGAAGCTCTCAAGATATCAATTGTTGCTTTGGATTCCTATATGAGCTCCAAGTCTCAAGCTGACAAGGACCTAGCTTATGTGAAGAGTGTAGTAAGCCAGTTTGTCTCAGTGTTTGAAAGTTTCAAAACCTCAGTGAAGGATCATGTTCAATTGCAAGACTCTCAAGTTCAAAGTCTAATCAGTGGTTTGTCTAAGAGTTTTAAAGAAACTGTTTCCTTCTCTCTTGGCCCTCTCACATCCAAACTATCAGTTGACCTGAATCAAGTTCGCGCAATGTTGAAGGAGGAGATTGGCTCTATTTCTACCAGTGGCTCTGTGGACTCATCAGAGTTGAGCCGAGTGGTGCTTTCTACAAGAGATTCTGCCAGAGAAATCATGAAGATTGTTCAAGACTTTATGAGAGAAGCATCTGCCTCTCAGGAAGCCATTAAGAGCAAAGTGGACTACTATTTCTCCAAAATTTTCACCAAGCATCAACTCGAACACCACTTCAAGCTAATGTTGGAACACATGAATCTCCCTCCAGTCACTCAAGCTTTCAGAGAACAAGTGAGCAAGCTAAGAGAACTGACTCCTGCCTTAGAGAAATTCATGGAGAATAAAGATGATTTCATCTCTGCTATGGAAAGAGGAGGAGGAATTATTATGGATTTTAGAAATCTGCTGCTACCCTTCTTGCATGTTGATGCCAGACCAGTCATCATCCCTCCTGCTTTGCCTGCTTCTGCCTCAGCTGCTTCCACAGTCCAGCTGACTCCTGTTCAATCAATTCGAAGCCTCACACCAATGATCACCCAAAAATCTTCAACCTACAGGCCTGACTCTGTGTCAGTGGCCCAGCCTCCTTTGATCTTTTCTGACATTCCCAAACCTTCACCTGAATCCTCACCACCCGAGCATCCTTCTGATCCTAAAGGAAAATCTCTCGTTGCAGATGAGGATTGAACCAGTGGCCAGGATTTTTGATAGGAATTCCTTTGTATTCTGTTTTTCTACTTTTTTACTACTCTAATACAGAACTCTTTTTACTTCTCATGTGTTATTTGTCTCCTATATATATATATATATGCTTTTCCACTTTTTGATTATCACAAAGGGGGAGAATAATAGGGAGAACATAATGATAGAATAAGGGGGAGACCAAGGAGAATGAAAAATATTTTCAATGAAAAAAATAAGGAATAAGGGGAGACACCTTACCCTTCTTTTCATTTTTACCTCTGATACTTTATGTCTATTTAGTACCTTATGATTGTTACCTCTGATAACTTATGTCTATATCATACTATTTCTATTATCTCTGAGGTTGTTTTCTCTGAGAAAATTGAATTCAATATTATACTCTTTACTATTATTTTTCACTATGTTAAATGCCCATATCATAAATTGTGATTATCAAAAAGGGGGAGATTGTTGACCTCACCCGTTTTGATAATCTCAATCATGTATTAATTTGTGTTGAAAATCCCAATTATGTTTTCATTCTATGTGATATTTTTAAGTATCATTGATCTATACTTTAATTATTTCAAATCTATGATCAAACCAACAATAATCTTTAAAATAGTCTTTGAAATATGTTAATCCTCATTTATCCATGTTTATACAAGTTATAAATTTATCCTAACACAATCAGATGTGTTCTACATAAAACAGATAAGTAATCTGTCTATAGCTACTGATAAAGAGCTACCGGTAACCAGTCTACCGATAGACTTAGTCTACCGACAGACAGCTACCGATAGACTTAACACAGAGCTACCGATGTACTTATAAATATAAGCTACTGACTTACAGACAGCTACCGATACAAACGTAGAGCTACCGGTGTAAGTATAAATAGCTACCGATGGAATAAGAGTCACCGATGGACGAAACTACCGATACAGACTCACAGCTACCGATGCATAGGAGCTACCGATGCATGTACCTACCGACGCATGGAGCTACCGATAAAAAAAGTCACTGATACAAGAATGTACCAACCGACGCATAGAGCCACCGATAGAGTCAAAGCAACTAATGACATTGAGCTACCGATGTTCGAGCTACCGATGTTCGAGCTACCGATGTTCAAGCTACCGATGTTCAAGCTACCGATGCTGATTACCTACCGATCACTCGATTCACTGTTTGAATTTCTTTATTTCCTATATTTAATCTATCTAACGGTCATATCATGTACATTTTAATGATTTGTCAAATATTTGATAAAGGTTGTCGGATGTCAGGAACCCGTACCTCGTACCTGCTGAAAAGAATTCTTTTCTGTCCCCTGATGGGAGATAAATACGAGAAGACTACATACCAGAAACATACGAACGTGTGAAGGAAAAACAAACAACAACAAGAAGCGAACCAGAAAAGTGCGGTGCATCCAATATACCAAAAACGACACAAGCACAAGAAGAACACAGAGAAGCTCATAGACAATCAAGCATACTCGAGAAGTGTTCTGTGCATACAAGAAGAACTTCATCAACTACATTCTCACTACCTGTGAACCTGGAGCATACGACACTCTGTTTCTCAAACAGAAAAGAGAAGAGGACTCAAACTCACTTGTGATCGAATATGAAGAAGTCCAGAGCTATACTGCAATCACCAGAACCATCTCTAAACTCTACATCTCTTGTTCTGTGATTTATTCCCATTCTTTTCGAGAAGTGTGTGTTATCTGCTGTATCTAACACATACATTGTCTCCTGTACTCAAACTGAAGGATTTGTAAATCCTTACCAAACTCTTTCATTCCTTCTTTCCCATGAATAACAGTGGTAGAGGTCGTGTGTGACCTGGACAGCTGGTTGCTGTTGTACTGTTTCCCACGAAGAACAGTGGAAGAGGCCTTGGACCTGGACAGTTGTAAACTGTTGAACCCCGATCCAGGGTGTGAATCATTCTAATATAAACTTTTGAGAGGACTAAGTCTCAGCTTGAGACTGAACCTCTTGGTTACATCTGTTGTGCCATCTCTTTCAAAGTTTTATTCCCCTGCTAATCACTTTAAAACCAATACTGTTTTTTTAAAGTTACTTTGATAATTAAATTAGCAAGTTTTTATGTTAAGTGTGGATTAGTAAGTTAGTTTCAAAAGATAATCACACACTCATGTGTTGATTAACTGGGAATTAATCAATCCCTTGAGAATCTGACAGAACCTCTACTTTAATATAAATTCACTACAGTTTAATTTATTATTTTATTTGGGGGTCTTTAAGACACTGTTTTTAATTACAGAAATTTTAATTGGTACTCAATTCACCCCACCTCTTGAGTAAACCACTCCGACCAACAAAGATGTTTCAATTTAAATAGTAATTGGTCTATAAAATTTTAATCAACTCAAAATTTTCTCCATCTATAAAAATTATCTATTTGATTATTATCATTAGGTACCCTGTTTTCCATTATCTATAAATTTCCAAATAGTAATTTATATTTTCTTATTAGATGTTATATCCATTCATTAGTATCAACTTGTTTTATGACATATGTTTCCAAATTAAAGATTCATGTAAGTGAGAATAATTATTATTCATTCCAATTGAACATGACCCTTCATATTAATATGTAACATCCAACTAATGTTTTCATCTGTTTTACAAAACACTAATATAGATTTTTTTTATTAACCCCATAATTTTTATGATGTATTTTCTAATGGGATGTCTAATACTCTTTTAATTTGTTTTCAAATAAATGAAACGATAAATATAAAAATGTGGATTTCATCAATTAAAATAATAGTATTTCATATTTACTAAAAATATGTTTTGATAACCATTATGTTCATTCAAATATATATTATTTACTTTTCATTTATAAATGTAAATATTATTGAATGTTTCCACTAAACATTGTTTAAATTGAATATAGATTATGAAATGTAAATTATTATTTTATAGTAAGAAAAACTGGATTCTAAAAATATAATTTCTATTAAAGTTTATTTCTGATAAATCTTCATAAAAATGGCTTATATTATTTCAGGATATTATAATCACTAATATTTCTCAGTGTCTTGGACATTATAAATCATCCTCTTTTATTGGGTTGATTTTTCAGCCAGCTCTATTCATTTATGAACAAATTATATTAATTTTCATTGAATGAAGTTTTTTTCAAATAGATTCCATAAGTCATTATATTGCTGAAATTATTAACACAACTGTATAAAATTTTCTATATACGGTGTTATTGTTATAGAATTCATATATATAATTACTTTTCATTTATTTATTTGATACATATTGAAAATGAATTTGATTTTGATTTTCTTATGGATATTTATTTACAAATATGGTATATCTATTATTTATTGACCAATAAATTTCAATTTTCCTATGGATGGATTATGGTAATTTATTGATAGGAAATGTGATCTTATTCTATATCGTTGTATCTCAACATTGATTTTTTATCTATCAATAATTAATTTTTATTATGAATCATATTAATAAGAATATCCTTTATATAATCAATTCATTGGATAGGAAAAAGAAATAGGTGGATCCCAATGTTATATAGCCAATCGATGCATCTATTAGTAACATGTGACATGCAATCTGTGTTTTCCGTGAATGAATACCCAATTCAAGAATGGTTTCTTGGTTAAGGAATTGATGAAATGAATGATTTATTTTCTACATCATTACAGAGGTGGTCATGAAGATGGATTTTTGGTTTTCTTGAATTTTTTATTTTGAATCCTTTAACTCATGAAGGGAATAGTTATCGATCACCAAAATGTGAATTTTAAAAATCAAATATAATTTGATTTTTTAATCATTCAGGTCATATATGGATTTATTTATAGAACAAGTTATAGTCATATGGAATTATTTAACTCGTATTTATTTTTTCTATATTAATCATTCGATGATAGAAGGTGATATATGTTTTCCTTTTTATGATAATTTTTATAACCATTATTATGTTTTTATTTCCCTAGTGTATGAAAAATATTATTACACATGACATTTCTAGACTAAATGATTTTATATAGAGAATAGATGAGATATTATGGTGAAATTATATTGATATACTAAATTGTAGTTAAAATTAATTAAGAGTATGGATAATGTTAGAGGATATAACATTAGTAGAGGATAGTGTTGCAATGTTTTGGTTGATAAAACATTCATAGGTAATGATAACCATTTATGTCTCTTGACTTTAAATTAAATATATTTTATGGATTAGAATAATATAAAAGCATGTAAAATCATATAAATATTATATTAAATTTTTTATGTGATTTTTATCATATCAATTTATCGGTTATGTACGGATTCTATGGTTGTCTTAAATTTGATCCCTCAAAAGATATAACTTGTTATTACAAGCTCCATTTCCAATTTACTGAGATATAATAATGAAGAAAATTGTTCAATGTGTATATACTATATTTCAATTTGTTGTATGATAAATTTTTGTAACTCCATACATGGTTCCATATTCAATAGAAATATACGAAGGTAAATTAAAATTATCTCTAATGAATCATTATGAATGATACTAACACATTTACCAATGTAATGATAATAAATATTTTCTATGGATATCATAGATTAAATCCTAGAGACCCATCATAGAAGATAAAAATTAATTCATTTGTTCTTTTATGGAAACTGACTACATCAAACATTGAGTACATATATAAATGATTAATATTTTAAAATAATAGAAGTAATTTTTATAGTGTGTTCAACATGAAACATCGACCTCAAATGACCTATGATACTATATAATCCATGTAAACTATAAATTAAATTGTGGGATATGAATAAAATAATCCACATTATGAAATATATAAAAAAAATTAATACTAAATAGAAATTATAGAAAATTAATTAGTAAACTTTCAATCAATTAAAAGAAATGCTATTTTATTATTAAAAAACATGTGTTTTTCTTAAATATTTTTTGTTTTTTTTTGAGAAAATAAATTAATTTATGTTTAAAATATTGGAAAAGGAATCTGATTAATATAACATAGTTTTTTTAAATAATATTATGAGAAATAAAAAAGGGTATTTTTTGGATTTTAATTTTTCAGTGAATAGTTAAAATATCTATTTGGGTATAAATATCATATCATTTCCCAATAATTATTAAATTAAAAATTATATTATGATATAAAATTTTTATATGTAATATATTTTATATTGAATTTTATCAATTAAAAATAATTTCATTGGAATCATATTTTAATTGTATATTATTATGAGATAATTTTTTGTTTAATAATATATTTTTCTTCAAACTATTTTATTGTGAATATTTTGTCAACATTTTAATTAATTAAAATACACAAAAAATCAATTATTGAAATGAAATTTACTGATTTTATATAAA
Source organism: Viscum album (assembly GCA_963277665.1). Taxonomy (NCBI): domain Eukaryota; kingdom Viridiplantae; phylum Streptophyta; class Magnoliopsida; order Santalales; family Viscaceae; genus Viscum; species Viscum album. Next base: position 1,676,915,230 of record OY728161.1, on the reverse strand, counting down.
TAAATATTAATTTATATTCATAAAATTATTACTATTATCAATAAGTTAATATAATGTATATATTAAATTAAAAATAAACTTTATAAAAACACTCTTTAGCATCATATATATTGGTCTAATTTTAAAAGAAATTTTTTCACTTTTATGAATTAAATATATTAAAATTTATTAAGTTTAAGTATTTAGAACAATTTATATTATATAATATGTTAAACATACTTGTTGAAATTAATTAATAATGAAACTATTCAATATCAATTAACATTGTTATGGTGAAAAAATATTTACATAGGAGTTAAACTATAATGATAAGAAGTAAAATTATATACAAACATGTTAAAACATTATATATATATATATATATACATTTCAATCATCTCATTATAATTCATTATATGTTTCCAATTAATATTATTTTCATTTTAAAAACATGTGTACAACTTTTTATTATCGAATATTATAGGTGTTCCACTCACCTCTCATATAAAGGGCCACCCCTTCATAACATTAAATCCATTTGGATCATCATTTTAACAAAAAAAAACATCATAAAATCCCTCTGCAAATAATAGGGATATTTTTTTATCATAAATCAATTCTATGACATATAGTTTTGCAAACATAATGTATTTTTTTAGTAAGAGGTGTCGTTCTTAAAAAATATTTTCTATTTTAATTTTTAATATACTTATTTAAAATCATTTAAAATTATTTTTATATAATATAAAAATTATATCTATATATTTACTATTTATTATGTAAATAGAATATCCTAACTATATCTATTCTTCTATAAAATTGCATAAAAATCATTATTTGTGTGTATAATGGACTACAGCCTCACAAACCAATGTCATTTGTTTTCCATAATAACTATCACTGATTTTTATATGGTGGATATAAAATATATATATTTTATCTTGAAAATATTTATACATATTTAGTTTTTATATCACATATCAATTATATCCATAATTTTTATGGGGGGATATGTTAGTTCCACCCATGTGTATGGTAGAGTACTCCCTAACAATGCAATGTAATTAGCTTTTCACTAAATCATTACATAGAAGGTAATTATGATAATTTTATTTAACATATTTTATAATCCTGAAACAATAAGGTTATTAATTTTTCATTTATCTTTATTTAATGATAATATTTAATTTTCATTCATACAATGAAAAATTATAACATCATTTGTGTATATGTGTGGACTACCAACCCCACCAAGAAATGTGACACTTATTTTCATCACCAAATAACATGAATGATATATATATATATATAACAATATTTAAATAAATAATATTTTATTTATTATATTAGAATAATTATTTTTGATACAATTATATATACATTATTTCTATAAAGATCATTGAGAAATGAACATGTTAATTATGGGTATGTATAACCCATCGTCTCTAGGATTGTAATATAGTTCATATTTTAAATACGATATTTTCCAAAATTGGTATAAAAGTATAAATATTATAGAAAATTTATAAATATATAATAGTTATTACTCTATATATTATTAGACAATGAAATCACTTATCATGGTCAACACCCCAAATCTATCTTGAAATAATGAACCTAACATTCTCAAAATACATGACAGACACATAAATGATTATGTATCTAAATATTTATTGAGAAATAAATAAAATATATTGTTTTATTATATGGTATTAAAGAAATAAAAATAATTACGAAAAAATAATAAATATATTTTTATTAAATATGATATATGAATGCTTACAACGAAATTTATAAAAGAGGTCTAGGTTTCTCTTCTAACTTTTTATTTATTTGAGAAATGTTCCATATTGACTAATTTTTTTGGTGAATATAAATACCATGAAATTAAATTATACTTCATGTAATATAAATTATTGGAATTTAAAAATCCATCACACATTCTCCCATTAATGATTTTTTGGTCCAGATATTACTAATGTAGTAAGTGACATCATCTCGATTTTCTTTCATTGAAGAATATTTTAATTCTATACAGCTTATTTCATTTATATAGAATTTATAATTCCATTTTTATATTTATTATGCAAAATAATTACTTTTTCATGTTATTTTCACATTCAACGTTAATTATTTAAACCAAGGGAATTTGACATGAATGTTTTTATGTGTTAAAAAATTCAATAATAATTTTTTTCTTTGGTTACGTTAATCCATAGTTGTCTAAAATATTATAAAAAATTGTGTTTAATGATTTATTTATTATTATTTTCTATATAGTTAATTTATTTTTATTTAGATTTTATACCCACAAATTCTTAATTGGATTAGACTCAATTCAACTTGATGACCATTCCAAGGGTTTATAATCTCAAATTGACGTCATTGGAATGTATGTTATCTTATACATGTATCTTAATTTATGAGATGTACATAATAACCCATTGAAATATAATATAATGTAACTCTGTATATTCTATAACTTTAAGGTATCATTTGATTTTATTCTTTAATGGGGCTCATGATTGAACAATACTAAATAAGAAATGTATTTAGGATAAAATCTCAATTCTAATCAGGATTCATTCTTCATTAATATACATTTATGAAATATATTCGATCAAGTATATATGAACCCATTTCAATATATTCTCTATTATTTATTCATGAATTTTTATTTAGTATTTCCATTTTTGTCACATTCACACTTGAAATTATTTTTGAAAATATTCCTATTAAAATATCACATCATTTCACACATTATTCATAATTCCATTTTCTTCCAAATCAATTTGAACTATTCCTTTTAAAAAATCAATAAATATTTATTAATTTCATTTTAAGCCATATTTATATTTTTATAAAAACAATAAATAGGAATCTTTATGTTATATTTCAAATGATGATATTTTCTACTTTCACAAGAGATGTGAACAAAATGTTTTCTCTATCATGCTCTTCATGAACCAAATTTTTTGATTTCATGACCACTGAATATTTTAAGGCTATAATATTATGTTTCAAATATTATTTTTAATTAAAATTATTTCTCTTTTTTTATTTTGGATAATTTTTTAAAAAATGTGTAGGATGTGTTCATGAAGAAATCCACAAACATATCTTTAAAAATTATTTCCCATCTAAGATGGCCATATTTGATGGTACTCAAAATGAAAAGGTTATTTCCCAAAAATTTATTTTATTGATATTTTAATACAATTTATATTAATCAATATCAAAAACCTTGGATGATTCATATCCTCTTCTAGTGATATGTTCTAATGTTACAATAATCATTCCCTCTCTGGATAGAATAATATTTTTTCAAACAGATTGTAATGGAACCCTTTTCATTCCTATGTGATCATCATGATTTAATTTAATTGTAATTGATTCAATTTCCTTTACATGGGTTAATAATTTTTAGAATATATTCTCATCAATATTTCTTATTTCCTAAAAATTAATAATGTTCTAAAATAAATATCAGTTGTTTTGAAGAGTTTTTTATGAAATTAATTGTCAATATACTTTATTTAAGATAAGATTCATGAAACATTTTTATGAAGGTGGGTTGTTCCATTATGAATCATTGAAATTTATTTCTATTATTATACAACGATGTATTGTTCTATGATAAAACAATGATTGGTGGTTCCATGATAATCCCATGATTGGTGGTTCGCGGATATTTAAAGGACGAGTGGGTCCATGATATCCCATCAATTCACTAGGCACTCCAGAGATGGAAGCTGAACGTTCTGGTTATTTCATATCTTAGAGTGATATAAATCTAATTTTCAAAGATATCACAAGTTTTTTTAGTAGAATATATGATTATAAAGGTTTCCTTTGATCCAAATTTTTATCACAAGGCTAATTGTTATAGAATTTGATGAATCTTTACATTGTGAATGCCTTATTAGATGGTTTCATTTTTGATGATCCAAGTAATCATGTGTATGAATAATATTATTTTATTCTCATTAATTTTTAATATGTTAGCCTACCTTTAATATAATCATATTCTCCTTGATGACATTAAAATTTTAATTCATATAGTTATCATTATTGAGAATTTGAGGTCTCCCAGTTTTTTTTATTTTTCATATGATATAGTGAATGATTTTTAAATGAATTATTTCTAAAGGGGATTCGTATGGAAGACGATAATGACATATTATAAATTTTGAGAATCTGGGTATAGTGGGAGTGGATGTTTATCATTATGAATTATTTTTTTCTGATCCCACAATTTAAATAGGTCATCCAAATTATATAAAAATATAATCCCTAATGATCCTAGATAATATAACTAATCCAAATTTTACATATGACGATGTATGTTTTAGATTATAAAATATTCATCTCCTTTATTTTTAAAAAATATAGAAATTAAATTTTTATAATTTTACCACAATATCTTGTGTTTTAGTTTAAGATATATTATAGTTGGTATCAAATAACGGTTCATATGTCATTATATATCTGTATTTTTTGTTTTGATTTTATCTATACAGTTATGTATTCTATCACGATTATACATGTTTATGGTCACTCAAATGAAATATTCTTGTGCACCCCATTTTTGGTATTAATTAAAAAAAAGAGGTAAACATTGACTTTTTAGGGAAGTTTTGTTTAGTTGATGTTTATATAATGTGTCATTTTAATTTTATGTTTCAATTTACAGTATGTTAACATATGTTTTATGTTATTGAAAAAATGCAGGGTTTATAAATCAATGGATATTTATGTAATTATGGTAACACGTGTTTTATTGTGTAGATAACTATGAGATTGAACTGTTTTTTGGTGACTAAGTGATTAATGTTATTTTAATAGAAGATCACATTTTTATTGGGATTGAATATTTAAGGGAATGAGATAACTATTAATGTTTAAAAACTCTTCAATGTTTATGTAGCTTATATTATTTTTTATGTTAGTTTATATATATATGGAAAGATTAAGTTTTTACTTTTGGTATTTGTATTTAATTTTACAGAATAATGTAGTATTTTCATCACATGATTGTATAGGCATTTGTTGAATTATCCTTGATTATGTTAAATATTGTTCTTCTGGTTAATGTATTAATATATAAGAAACAAATTATAAACCAAATTTTAATATTCTGATATTTATATGTTTAATTTTTTTCTTTCAGAATTTAAAAATTAATAATTTTTTATACTTCATATTTAGATATAAAAATATGATATTGTGATCGGAATTCAAAAAAGGATGATATTATATTCATCAAGTATGTATATTTTCTTATAAATATACTCTAAATGTCAAATAATTTTCAAAAATATAGTAAATGTATCTTGAAATTAAATGTTTTCATATTCCAATCATTTCTTATCATATATACGACTTAATTCTCACCACTTTGGTTTATAGTTTTCTATTTGTTCATTTACTCAAGATCATTCAATTTATTGGGCTCAATAATCTCTTCACTATCCAAAATAATTTAAAAATTATGATTTTGGTCAATTTCAAACTCCTCAATTCCCATCTATGTTCTTCTATTTGGAATCCTTGTACATTATATTCTAGAAGACCATTGAAATTAATTTTCTATATTATTAAGATAATGTTTTATGAACTGTTTTTATGATGAGAGTTTCAAATAGAGTTAATTTCTTTCAAATGAGAATCCATGGGTAAATTATTTTACGTTAAATTTTTTAGGATGATATTTATTAAATGGTTGGATTTCATCATCCAATCCTAGAATCCACTTAATGGTACCTTGACATGATGGCCATAGGACCTCACAAATGCCTCCCTGAAATCTAAAGGCTTATGACTAGCAACGACAACATAGGGTGTTTGTCTAGGGAGACTATGATCTCATTGATTAGAGGGGAATGAAACAATATATAAGTAATAATAAATAGTATTATAAGATGCTATATTGATATACTAGTAACCCTTCATAGTGAATGAGGAAAGAATAAATATATATTAGTGAAAATAACTTGAAATATGACAGGAATTATAATTTGAATATTTGAAGTTGAGTAATAAATTGAAACACATTAATGATTATTCATTATTATGTGTCTATACAGAATTGATAAAATTGTACATAGATACCATTATATACCCTATTCAATCCAAAATATACAATAAGGCCAAAAATGCAATGTCTAGCATCTCAAAGATACACTCAGTACTCTACCCCCATAATCCATCTTAGTAATGTAAATTACTCACCACAGTGTTGCTTATTCTCTTTATCAATAGCTGTAAACGTAATGGATTCTTGGGTACCAAAGGTGGCCCATGTAGGTTGTGATATACTATCTTAGTAGGCCACCACCAATGATGTCTAGATCTTTCCAATATTTGAATTATAAAATTACTAGTGTCCCAAGTTTAATAAATGAAAAAATAGAAATAAATATATATGTACATCGGTTTGGGTTCTATATTAACACCAATCAAATATAACATCTTCAGCCCATGTTAGTGAGTCTAAACTAAGGGATTCTCATTAGGTAACATGAGTGGGATAGTATATGGGATTGTGGAATTCCCCTATCTTGTGATAAGCCTTTTAGGACATGTCCCTAAAATTTCAAAACAAATGTACTATTTTTCACTTCAAATTATTCATTTTCATATTAATGTATTCAAAAAAAATATTATAAAATATTTATTGTCACCATGAGCCCATCCACCTATATTAAGAGATATTTTCATGTATCTCCCAAGGTGATTGGTATATGTCCATTGTACGGGGATTTCATCCATGGGGACCAATAATTTAGTCGCAAGTGTCACTCCATAAATATTGTAATGATTTCAATAGATAACCTCCAATTCATTAAATGATATTTCACATAAGAGGCCGAGTCTCTCCGATTTCATGGTACAATAATCATACCATTGATATCGGTTGGGACCAAGTTGGATGGAGAGGGATGTAAGAAGAGTTTTATATTACAAATTGTTTTCGTTTATTTTCAAAAGATATAAATCAATTCACATTGTGAAGGGCTTAAAAAACAAAAGATTCTTTTCTGATTTGTTTTTACAAATATCGTAAGTTTTGAGAACTTGTGATGAAAGCCTCGTCATGGAAAGGGAGGGAAATGTGGATGCTAGTCATATTTAATTTTGATTAGAAGGAAAGATTATAGTGGATAATAGGGATGTTTCAATACATTCCATTGAAAACATGACAATGATAAAGGTGTTATACAAAAGACAACATATAACGATACATATGGGTCATGATGAAGTCAGTTATTTGATAAATATGTCAGATGAAAATGAAGAAAAATTGGACTTCATGGTGAATCAGATAATAATGTGGCACCGTTTACGAGTATTTTCCATATTATTGGGGATGAAAATCAGGAGATGGAGAAATGTGTTCTTAGAAAAGGATGTTGTGTGAAAGTTTGAAGATGGATTGAATTAATGTGTGCAAGTGATGATTAACGGTCATAACATCAAAAAATGGAAATGGATTGATGTGTGTGAATGATTCAGGATGTGCATGAAAAAATTGGATGGTTCAAAAGATATTTACACGACCAATGTGATTTCTAATGGGGTAGTGCACGATGAATCGGGATCTTGCGTGAAACGGTAGGGACTTTGTGTGCATGAGTAAACAATGACTATAAATACGAGGATACCTCTTTTATTTAAGAAGATTTAAAAATAGATAAATACCGAGCTATGATATGTGAATGAATTTTATGTAATGGGAGGTGTACAGAATAAATAGAGTTGAACGTATGAAAAATAATTTACATGCAAGAAGAGGGTTTCACGCAAGATTGAAGTTGTACGCAATAGGTGTTTCATGAAAACAGTAAAATCTTGAATGCATGGAATAAAAAGTGTGATCAATACACCTAAAACAGAGCCCGAAAATTATGGGTTCTTCAGACAAATGCATTTGTGTGTAAGATAGTTACTACTAGGGTCTAGGTGGGAATGTGATTATTTTTTACTTCAGAGAATACATCTGTTCAATCATAAATAAGCACTGAAATACTGTAATTCTGAATTTATGTTTTGAGGGTACACACACAATTGCATATTGTTTTCCAAGTTCTACACAAGTATAAGGGTATATCTAAACCATTTTATTACACATCAAAGGAATGTTTTCTTGTGGATTATGTGGTACTGTATAATTTCAATATCATACCGTGTACATAGTTACTCTTATTTAGTAGTGAAACTTTTAAATCTTTTGTTCCTGTTTTTTATTGCATTTATTAGAGAAATAAATATTTAACAAGAGAATAATGTTTTAAAAAAAATAAATGAACCAAAATAGAAAAATATATCACTGATTCGCCGCCTCCCCTACAGAGTGATACTTCGATCCATATTGGGTAACTTCAATTGGTATCAAATGAGGTTCCCGTTATTTTTTCTTTTCTGATGTTTTGAAGATAATTTTTGAGGGATAATTTGAATTGTGTGAATATTATGGGGATTTCAATATTTTATGGGTTGATTTATTATATCTAGAAATATATAATTATTCCTTATCTTATATTTAATGGATACAAAATTCTTGAAACTATAGTATATATATTTCCTACTATTGATGGTATGGATCCTCTTACTCATGCCAATAAGAATAATATTGAGAATGATGGAAGAGATAAAAATAAATTACCCTCATCAATTGATGAGAGTGAATTTTTAATATTTAAATGTGTCACTACATCTAAATGAATCCTGGAAAAACTGAAATGAAAATGTTTGATGGAAATAAAATAGTCGATAAAGAAAAACATCAAATCTGGAGACTAATGTCTGAACGCCTAAATATAAGTGCTCATGAATCTATTAGGGAATTCTTTAACATGATAAATGACATTTTTGGTACTATAAGAAGTCTTGGTTAAAATATGGATGATTCAATAGATTTTGAAATGACCATGGGAATTCTGCATCACAAATTTGATGTTAATGCATCATCATTAGAAGATAAAGACGCTGAAACATTTTATTTGATTATTTTCAATGCACTCCCATCACTATTAATATGATAATATTTAAGACTATGGAGAGAAAAGAAAAAGACTACATTAAAATTTCTTTCAAGGTTATAACGAATGTTATGTTGAAAAAAATTATTATTGATGATGAAGCTAGTAAATCCGTCATTGAAAATGAGTAATGTAGAAATTTTGGTGAAATTTTATCCTTTTTTTCTAAAAATGTGAAGAGATTCACAAGTAAATAAAAATGTAAAATTCCTTTGAATTGTTTTTTAAGGTGGAGCAGTTGGCCACTTTACAGCTAATTTTCATCAAAAAGTGAAATTTGAAGACAATGATGAAAAATTCAGAAGACAAAGAATGTCATGAAAGAAAATGGGTGGAAAAGATAAATATTCTAGAAAGGGTAAGGATATAATTTTATTCAAACAAAAAATAATATTCTCTTTTCAATAAGTGAATATGATGATGATATTGAGAATGAATCTAAAAATTCTGTTGTTGAGAAAGCTAAAGAGTGTACATTTATTTAGAAAGTGAATAATGAAGATTATGAGAGTATTAGTTCTAAATAAGTATAAATTTAATTTGAATAGTATCATGAAGATGAGCTTAAATAATTTTTGAGAAATATCAGAAGGCATGAGAACGAAAATATAAAATTAACAAAAAAACACTTCATTAAATTACCCTAAAGGTTATCCAGATGAGAAAGAAAAATGGGAAAAATAGATTGATGATATAAAAAATTCAATTCATAGTGAAAATAAATGTAATGATCATCTGGAACTAATGATGATGCAAAAATAAGATGAGTTGATCTTTACCAACATAAACATTTCAATGTTGAGGAAAGGAACAAAATGTTCAAAACATTTGTTATAGAAGTTGGTGAATGTTCTACTAATAATAAACCTAAGAATGATAAAAAAAATTACCTTAAAATAATGAAAAGACAGATGGAACTATTATTTATAACAAAAAATCTAGAAATTCTACTTATGTGTTCAATGTTAGAAATACTAAAAAATCAAAATCATCTAAAAATTTTGAGTCCAGAAATTTTTCCATTACTTCTGATTCTGGTATGTCTGAATAGAAATATGATCTAAAGAAGAATGTTACAATTGAATATATTATGGGTGATGGTAACCAATGTTCTTTTAAGATTATTTTTACAAACATGTTTTCAACTCTAGTAAGTATTGAATATTCATAGCGAAATATTAATTCTATAGAAACTGCTAGTATTGTGGTGGATTCAGACACATGGGAAATAGAAGTTAGTCCAACCAACAACATTACTACTATTCCAAAAGCATTAAAATTAAAGGATTAAGGGAGAGTCAATATATTCAAAAGGAAAAAACCCCAAAAAACTAATATCTAGAAGACATCTAATAAATTTGTTGTGAATGTCGAGAAAAGGTTCTAACCATGGGAAACTATCTATGAAAGATGTGATCAACTTGGACATCTTGATAAGGATTCCTGATTGTGTTACCAGAACAAGAAATGTATTTTTAGAAATCCCAAAACTTTAGAGATTTTAAATTCCATGAAAGAACGATCATCTATGTCTGAATAGAAATAATTCTTGGTTTTTTTGACAGATTATGTTGAATTTTCTTGGAAATGGGTGGAAGGACAACAAAAAGTGTAAGAAAAGGATGAATATAAAGCCCTTGTTGTTGAATCCTCTTTATGATCTCTGAATGTAGAATGACCATGGATCCTAAATAGTAGTTTTTTATCAAATATGACAAAAGACTTAATGTTTTTGAATAATTCTAAAGTCATCAAATAAGGAATAGTGATAATTGGTAATGATTTATCTCTGAGAATTAAATGTATTAGATCAACCATCAGTTGGAAAAAAATGAAATCCAGAAAAAATTTATCTATTGAAGGGCTGAAACACAATATATTGAGTGTTTCAGAACATTGTGATGAGGGAAACAATTTTATCTGTATAAAAGATGGATTTTTTATGGAAAAATGAAAATGATGGAAATGTGTTTACAAGATGCCAAGGTGCAAATGAAAATGTGTTCCAATTTGGCGAAGTAAAGAAATCTTGTTACATGGGTGTAGTGGATGAAAATAAATAAAAACATTGAAGGATATGAAATATGTGACAGAGAATCATGGGTAATTTATCAATGTGAGAAAGTGTCTGAGATATTCCTGATTTTTTCAGAAGAAAATATTGTTGTTGAACTATTTGTGAGACTGTGTATATTACAAAATCTATTCATAAGAGAGTTGGAATTCATTCAAAAATACCCTTGTAACATATACATTCTGATATCTATGTACAAATGAGAATTTAATAAACAAATATAGATAAGTAATTAATTACACCCATTGATGACTTTACTCGCATTACATGTGTTATGTATATGCGACAAAATTCAAATGCACTAAAAATGGTTAAGTGTTTCATAATGAATGTATACAACTACTGTGAGTAATTAGTGAGGATGTTGAGAACTGATAATGGCATTAATTATAAGAATAAAGAGTTTTAATGCTAACTTTATAATAATGGAATTCAATATGAGTTTATTTAAACATACATACCTCATCAAAAACGGGTTTCTCAATGAAATAATCGATGTCTAGTGGAAATGGGGATAACTATTTTACTTGAACATAGTCTTTCTCATTATTATTAGAGGCATGCCTCAATCACTGCTGTGTATATTCAAAACTGATGTTTCTATAGTCCCAAAATTATATATGAATCCATATGAAATTTTCAATTGAAAAACTCCACATCTAAAACACTTAAGAGTTTTTTGGAGTCCTTTCATTACAAAGAAGAAAGGAGGAATCCTTGGAAATTTTGATAAAATAGGAGATGCTAGAATTTTTCACAGATATGATCAATAGAAAAGAGGATATAGATGTCTCTTAAATGGAAAAATAATAATTATTAATTCTAAAGAAGTGAAAGTTGTTGAAAATGTTTAGAAAAAACAAGTCATATACTAATGTTGAAGTTAAGAAATATTGATAATATTTTGTTAAGAATTCTAATAATGCGGCAGAAATTGTTAATCCTTCTCAGTAAAAGGAATCGTACCCAGCAATCTCAAGTGATGATGTTGAAATTCGAACAACTCATCCTAGGAGGAGTAAACAAGTGGGAGATCACAACATTAATATAGATCAATATTATATTGTTCACATAAGAATACGAACAAATTCTATTACACACACATCCCTCTATTCGAAAGATGAATTGAAGGATTTTAATGAAGCATCTAAGCATCCATAATGGGATTATGCTACAAATGTAGAGTTTATTCAGATAGAGTAGAATGATACATGGGAGCTTGTACCCAATATAAAAAACAAGAACATTGATGGTATAATGTGGGTCTCCCAGAATAAGCATAATGAAGAAGGGGATGATATAAGAAAAAAAGAATGATTGGTTTGCAGAGGGTATTCTTAAATTTAAGGAATTGATTTGGATGAAATATTTTCTATAGTGGCATGTTTTGAAACTATCAAAATCATTCTTTCTATTTTTCAATAATGTGGTTAAAAATCATCCAAATTGATATAAAATCAGAATTATTTAATGGTGATCATGATAAGGATGTTTAAATTGATCAACCATGTTGATTAATTATTTGGAAAGATGAAAGTTAGGTGTACAGGTTGATGAAGGAATTGTATAGGATAAAACGTGTTCTAAAGGAATGGTATTGTAAATTGAATAGATTCTTGAAGAATATTAATTTCATGAAAGGTAGAGTTATCATAAATCTTCACATCAATTAATGTCAACAGTTTTTTGTTATAGTAATTTATTATGATGATGATAATACCTTTGATGAAAATTATGAATGATCATGTGAATGATTTTCTGAAGAGATAATGATTTCATTTGATATGTCTATGCTGGGGGAAATGAAATACTTTCGTAGGTTGAAAATTTTACATAAGCAGAACTAAGTTTTTATTTATCCTGAAAAGTATGCTAATGAACATCTGATGATGTATGGAATGCAAAAATTGAAATAAGATTCCAAACCAATTTCAGTGGGAATAATGTTTCCTAATGATATATATGGAAAAGAAGATGATCAGACAGAGTTTCGAAAGTTGATTGCAATTCTGTTATATTTTACTGCCTCAAGAGCTGACATTGTCTATGCTTCTACCATATGTTAATGATTTTCAAGTGCTGATAATTAATTAAATTTGATAGCTGAATAATGAATTATCAGATATATAAAAGGCAAAAAAAATTGAATCAGATATAATGGCTTAGAAAATATTGATATGTTCATGTATTCAAATGCTGATGGGTAGGAAACGTTGATGATTGAAGATCCACATATGGATTGGTTTTTTTGTGTGTGGAAAAGCAATGTTGGTTGGCATAAAAAGAAACATAATTTAGTGACCCTTAGAAAAATTGATGTTCATTATGTTTCTCCCACTCAAGCTACTACCCAACACATGTGGATGAAGATTGAGTTGGAGGATCTACTTGTAGAAGTAACGTTACCATTGTTTTTGGGTTGTGACAATACAAGAGCAATAAATCTTACACAGAACTGTTTAAATCATTATCATTAAATAAATATTGACATCTAGTACCACTTCCTCAAAGAGAATATAGAGAATAAAGAGTTAAATATACAATATTTTCTTACATCAATACATGTTTCTGACATATTCACAAAACCATTACTGAAGGAATCATTTTCTAAATTGAGGATGGAAATGGGTGTCCCCCATCCTTCTTATCAAGGTTCAGTTTTATGTTTCCTTCCCATCTCACATCATGCCGTTGGATAGTGTTTTTAAGGAGTATAATTGTAGCATAAATATATCATTATGGTTTTATGAATAAAGGGGGGTTGTGGGTATTCTATGAATCCAGTGTGTAAGTGTCTCATATAATCTATGTGTTTGGTGGAGTGGTTGTAGGAAACAAATTTTTTTTGTATCTAATAATGGCTCAAAATTTGAACGAAGAAAATTTCATGGAAGAATTGTTTTTGTCTTTTTTTGTAGAAGGCTGAGGAAGAAAGGATGAAGATATTTCATAGTCACTACATTTGGAAATCATGGTTTTTCTTTAAATAATTATTGTTTTTCTACAATGAGTTAGCTCACGTAGGCTTATAATTCTTGATACATAATCAATTTCAGAAGGTTACAATTTTTAGTGATTTATCAATCTTGGTTGACAATAAAATCTAAAGGGGGATATTATTGGGACCGTGTTGGATGGAGAAGGAAGTAATAAGAGTTTGAGGTTATACAGTGCTGTCTTTTATTGTCAAAGAAGTTAAATCAATTTACTTTCTAATGGACTTGAAAACTAGAAGATGATTTTATGATTTGAATTTTCCAAACTTAATAATTTTTTATAAGATGTTATGCTAGCCATATCAAGGAAAGGTTATGAAAATTTAATTCCATTCATATTCAGTTTTGATTGGAAGGAAAAGTTCTAGTGGAATATGGGGAAGTTTCAATACATTTTGTTGAAAATATGATGATATTAAAGGTGTTAGATCAGAGACTATATATCACAACAGATATGGTTTGTGATGAAAGTAGTTGTTTTTTTTGAATATTCTAGTTCACAATGAAGCATCATTGGTGTTCATAACGAAGCAGATTTTTAGGTGGTGTCATTTCCTAGTGCTTTCTAAATTTTTAGGGCTGAAAAATAGGAGTTGGAGAAATTTAATTCTGGAAAAGGATATTGTGTGAAAGTTTGAAGATGGATTTTAATGTTGCAAAAAAGGCATGATTCCAGGTCATAACATCGTAAAATGGAAAATCCTTGAAGTGCGCAAAAGATTCAAGAAGTGTGTGAAAGATGAGGTTGGCGCGAAAGTGACTTGCACACCCACTACAATATTAAATGGGATTTTTCATGATGTTTGAGGACCTTTCATGATGTGGCATGCTTCTTTCATGTAGGGGTCATCGATTCAAATAAATAATAGTTGAACCCTCTCATTAAAGATGCCCAACCTTTAGATATATCTCGTTCTCTGATGTGTAGAAGAATTTTATGTAAAGGTCGATGCGTGAAATAAATATATTTGCGCATAAGAACAATAAGTTCGATACAATAAGAGAGCTTTTTGTAATATTAAAGTTGCGTAGAATGTTTTTTCGTGATAAAATTCAAATCTTTCGTGTGTTTCATAAATATTTTGCACAACTAAACTAAAATGGTGCACACAAGATTTGGGTTCTTCGCACAAATTCATTTGTGCCTATGCTAGTTCTATCATCTTCTGGGTAGGAAGTGATAATTTTTACATCACTGAATACATCAATTCAATTGTAACGAATCACTGAATTAATTTTGTTCCCAATTTTTTCTAAGAGGGTGCACACACACATTTCGATTGTTTTCCAAGTTCTACATGAGTGTAAGGGTATAAAATACTTATTGTATTCCACATCAAGTTAATTTTTTCTAGTGGATTGTGTGGTACTGGATTATTTCCATACCATACAAAGGATGTAGCTACTCTTGTTAAGTAGTGATCATTGTAAATCTTTTCTTGTTGTGGTATTGTGCGTTCAGTAGGGAAATAACTCTTTAACTGGAGGTGAAGGTTATTTCAAAACTAAATGAAAGATGAAATAAAAAGATATCACTAATTCACCCCTCCCCCAATGAGTGATACATGGATCCTGATTGGGCAACATCAACTTGTATGAAAGGGTATCCCACAGTTAACCATTGTCACACACCTATTAGAAATACTAAAAAAACATAGATCCATTAAAATGAATTGAGGGGGTCACCCCCGATGTGTTTACAATGAATTATTTGAAAAATAAAATTTTTCCCATTCAATAGAATATTAATCTAGATCCCATTTAATAACCCATGAAACTATTTGAGGTTATGAATTTTTGTTCAATTAAATTATGTTTAACATACAGTCATTTATAATATTGATGGAATAATATTCCATGTATTTAAATTGTACAATCCATTAATTCCATATGGCATAAGGAACATTTTTTATTATCATGGAAAATTCAATTAGTATAATAATTCAATTTATAAAATTATTTTAGGGCCTAATATAGGGCTCATTATCAATTCAACATAACTAATTAGCTCATTCCATTAACTAAACGGAATAACATCTTAAGGTATTTCTAACCAATTAAAAACAAGGAATTAAATCTCAAAGGCAGAGCAGAACCATTGGTGTGGAAATAATCAAGATGATCAATCTAGGGGTAGATAGGACATTATCTAAAGTCATTATAATAAGTGTAAAGATTTATATTTTACATATATACTGAATTAGAAGTGATTCCCAAAAGTTCTAACTATCAACATAGTGTTGAAAATTAGAAATTGAAATGAGAAATGAGGAAAAACCAAGGCTACTGACCTTATCTTCATTGTTCTTCCCTCATTTGGTGTAGGACATTGTTTAGACCAAGAAATATTGAAATTGATGAAACCATAAAAATATGTGAAATATATGGAAAACAAACATGCAATGAGATGTCCTACTAGATGATGGAATCAAAGAAAATAAAAGGGAGTTTTTTTATAAAGAATGCCTCTATTTGAAAATTTCTTATGGCAGAGAGAAAAATAGATACAATATAAAGGGTGAGAATTTCTCCCTGGAAAGTTGGAGGATGAGTTCTTATTGGAAGAATAGTGGAGTGGAAACCATAATAGAAGAAGTAGGAAATGAAGAATGTGGGATAAAACATTAAATATGGGAAAACTAATTTTTCACCCACACAATAAGGATTGCATGGTCTTTCGACAGATATGGTGAAACTTTTGGCCTACTGTTCACTAATCCACTCCATCAATGGGTCATGATGCATGGATAAGAGAACAATGTGGATAACTATTCACATCCCTTGAAAAAGAGATGTATCTTGGTGGGTATAAATTTGTGCATTTCCGTGTTCCTAGTGTCTTATGGTTGGAGAAATATCAATTGGTCCCCAACACCCCACTCTTTGCAATCGCACGGTTAGAAAAACAAATACAGGCAGGGAGATATGAATTCTACTAACAATGTACCCTAGTCTACGTATTTCAATTTTAGAGTTGTGGGCTCTGAAATGATCCCACAACACACCAAAAACGTTTTTTTTCTTCTATAGGAATCATTATTATGAGAAAAAATTCATTTTAAATTGACCAATTACGGTCCATACCATTGATAAAATCAATGAAGCTATATCCTCTCCCCCATATGACATCATATGCTTGAATTTCCTATCCAAGGATAGTAAAATACTATATGAAAAATTTTTAATTCACTAGGAAAATTCATCGACCAACCACTCCTATGTCTCATCATGTACTCATTTGTTCCACTATATCACCTACACCATAAGAACTAACTTTCCTAGGTTATCCTTCATTCCTTGATCAATGATATGTATTAAATACTCCTCCCCAGACATATAAACGTCTATATCAATATCATCAGGGTCAAAAAAAATGAGATGGTTAAACATGTTAATGAGGAAGGTACAATACATTGAAGTTGTTGTTCCTATCACAATACGAATATGGTAAAAAAAACTAATAGTCTACAGACAATACACACTCAACTATCTCTAGAGGCCTAACATATTGTGATGAAAGTATGACCTATCTCATTATTCACCTATGACAAAATCATGAAAAAAATTGAATTACCTGATGTCCCACACCTATCACCATAGGTCTATAGTGAAAATATTTATTATAATTATTTTTAGACTATGTTATACCCACATGCTTTTGGATATATTGGAATTTCTGAAAAGTATATTGAATGATACATGGCCACAATAGCGTTGTGTCACCTACCTCTAGCCATGAAAGTGGTAAATGGAAAGACCTCTTGTAAATGGACTTATACAGAGCCATATTAATCATTTCTAAATAAATATTTTTTTAAATACTCAGCCTATGTTTTATTATTCTCGAATGAACTAAATATATCAAGGATCTAGGCCCAAATAAAATTCTCCAACATATGTATCATATTATCAGACTGACCATTGGTCTGAGGGTGATATGTTTTACTCAGGTGAATGATAGGACCTATGTAATTTTTCAATCCATTCAAAAAATGTGAAGTAAAACAAGCATGTTGGTTTGAAATGATAAAATGGGGAACACCCTAATGTCATTGTATCTTCTAGATGTAATTACTTCCTAGAAAATAAATAGTGAAGGTATCCTAAATTTTAAGGAGGTGTGCATCCTTGGTCATCCTATCGATGATCACCTAAACTTTATTAATTCCTTGATGGGATCCTAGAAATACCATCATGATTTCCTTGGTGACATTAGTCCATTTTTACATGGGAATGGAGAGACATTGTATAAGTACAACAGAACAATAGTGATCTACCATCACCTACTAACATATGAAGCATTTAGGGATAATTCCTATTGTTTTCCTATTCATTCACTGACACCAATACTGAAGATGTAAATTTTTGTACATTCTGGTAATCTTAGGATGATATTCCCAAACATTGGAAAGTGATTCCATCATTAAATCTTGCTAAATACCTAATGTCACCCATACAGATCCAGTGATAAGTATTGTGTCATATCAATAAAAAAGATAAATAAAAACATGGGATATATCCTATGATTCTCTCCCTCAAAATGTAGGCCTCGTAATTAGATAATTTATACATCCATACAAGCTTCATAAGGTAGGATGTCACGTATATAGATTTTATACACTGTTTACCATGATGTCACCTAACCTCTAGGTGAAACTCAAAAACATATCCATCATTTGTCACTCACTATTGGCCTCCATGATTACATGTACCTAAATTTTTCTTCTCAAGGCATCATCCATGGCATTAACCTATTTTAGTTTATATGAATTCTCAATGATGAAGGTTGGTAGGTATTTCTCCCACTTGTGGTGCCTGAAATTCATGTCTTATGGAGTTAATATATAATTGAGATATGATCCTCGAAAACAAAGAACTTCTCACACAATAAGTAGCTCCACCAATATAGTAGATAATTAACCACATATGTTAATTCATGGAAATGTGTTGGTTAATTACTTACATTAGGTTTTGGCTTAGGGGACCCATATTCCACAACTCTATCACCATGCATCACAAGAACCCAATCCGATTTTAAAGTAATCACAATAAACTATATATCTTATTCCAAAGTCAAGGAGAGTTAGGATTGGTTCTAAATTCAGTATTCCATTTAACTCTTGAAATTCTATTTCACAAGATTCATTCTACTAAATTTTACACATTTCTTGTTCAAGAACGTAATTGATGGTGTATTGTGTGATAATTCCTTGTTGAATCTCATATAGTAGGAAATAAATCATTAATTATCTATTTATCTCATACACATTCTTGGGCTTCTTGCAAGTAACTATGACACTAGCCTTATAAGGGTCTGTAGATATTCTTACATAAGTCCTGATATGACTGAGGAAGTGAACAATACTGATCCAAAAGTGGTATTTACTAATCATCGAAAGAAGATCAAGCTCTTTAAGTGTATTCAATTTGATACCAAGATTGTTGGAATGATCTTCTCTGTTGAAAAAATAGACTAATATTTCTTCTATGGATAATACCAAAAAAGGAATAGTGATACAGGTGCAAAAAATGATACATCAAATCCATGAATTATATTAGGGTGTTCTTTAGGAGAAACAATAAAAAAAGATACTCGTACATGTAATAATTTCTCTGGACTACTCAACATGGTATTTCTGACTCCCTTATACTCTTTTGATGGTATCCAATCATCAAATAGATCATATAGAAAAAAAATTCTCCACAAATATTGTCTTATACATCATCTATATGAAGGATTGGATACCGGTTCATCACTGTAAACCGGTTCATTAGGAATAATCCATGCACAATCTATGGGTACCTCCATCCATGTAAGAAGAAAATACTATTGAACACCATGGTAATGTATTGGATTGGATAAAACCCTGTTCCTCTAGATTTTAAATATTCTATTATAGATCTTGCATAGTTGTTCATTCCAACCTATATATTTGAATAGATATAGGCACCACATCAGGCACAAGATTTATAGTGAACTAAACCTCACACTATTTGAGAAATCCATAGAAATCATCATATTAAACAACATGAAATGTTACACCACACGAGGTAACTTTATAATAATTATTCCTCATAAAGATACTATTCATCTGGGTTGTCACTCCACCTAGCCTAGTACGAATGTGTCCAGCTTGACTTTCCTAGAAGTCAGATTCAACCATATGATTATATGTGACACCTTTGATTGATGAAAAATATACTCATGGGATGTTGAAATAAATAATGGAATGATAAGGTTCATTCCAATCTATGCCAAAAATTTCATTGATGCAGGTTATCTCAAGGATTAAGAAATTCCACACAAAATGGCACCATCAATATAAAGGGGGGAATATTTTTACTAGAGTATACCCCCATCCTAAACTCTTAATGGGGTGTTATGAGTCATTATTCTAGTACAATACCCTATCACTATGCCCTGAATTTCCATAGTAGTACAAGATATAAATGAGTGTGGTACGACTATATCAAATAAGGAAAATACATGAAAAGAGTTAACCAAAATAGTACCTCTAACAATTGATGGCCCTATGATCTTATCCATATTAGTATTAAAAATATCATTGATGTGGCATGAACCTCATCCAAAATAAGTTGCCTATGTAGTCATTGAATATCCACTCTAATATCACTGAATATTTGGTCCCTGAGTTCCTCAACCATGTCCAACCCACTAGGCTAGATCTGTTGGTAGAATAGAAGATTTCATTATGATGAGGACATTCTAGTATATCATGTGAAACTATTTATGGCACAAAACCCCAATCACATGGAACTAGAGAAAAATATTGGTAGAAATTATGGGGTGACCCATCTTGCAGCATTTTCATCACACGATCAGGTTCCTCAAGCACTAGTTATTTTTGTGGCCTAACCTACCACACTAGTGAAACACTGTACTAGTGTTAATTAATGCCACCATGATGGTACTTCTCTTGGGGTAACATCAAAATGCCACATCATTCCACTGGATAAAACACAACACACCTGTAAGATGAGATATTGTGTTTCACAATGTCTTAATCCCTTATTATCCACATAGTGATGAGGATATTATTTACTATCTATAAAATAAAGGTCATATATAATATGTTCACCTATGAGAGGATGGATTACTCAATTCCATTATTGAATCCCATCATATTAGTTATATCTTTATAGGCCATGGTCGTCGATATATTCAATACTTTCATGAATTTGTCTATTTATTTAATCACTGAAATGTCACATTGTAGAAGGTTGATGAACATCCGAACATAATTTGTTATCAAGGTAGGAGGATTGAATTAGTTGAATAATAATGTCAAGATGTATTTCCAGAACAGACCCTAAAGTTAGCCATCATGAGTAACCATATCATACCAACTCTTGGAGGAGTTGCATAGTATATAGTTTATAGGATTAACCCTCCTCTCTAGATTTTTATTGATATTTTTGAAGATAGATAGAATATACACTATCCACGACTTTTAAGCCTTAGGTCCTCCATTCCTAGTGATTGAGGGATTATAATGCTTCTCGAACTCTCAAGTCAACTCTGTCATATTAATGGAAGGTCAAGGTGAGCCTTTAATAGTTTTAATGAACTAATTGAATCTACACTATTACTTGGAATCATCGCCTAGTATAATATTTTTATGTGTTTCCTAATGTTTCACTACATGAATGATATGGGCGGGCTTAGGGACACCCACTTCAAGAGTATGCTCATATCCACTCTAATAGTTTACAAACAATAGGCTTATCGAGTATCATATTCTTGATTATAAGGATAATTCATAGATGAATCATAGGATACACATCATACATCACTTAATATGTTTGGGTTAGGGTCGTGGTGTCATTTTTCAAATATAAGTGTCAACTTCTATATTATTTTTTAACATATTAATTTATTAATTTATATAAATTCAATTTAGTTATTTGAATTATATGGATCAACACTTATAATTTATAAGGGTCTAGAGATCTTATAAAATAAAATTTAGTTCCCACTTAATCCTATCCATAGCATATTCCATCCCATTTCACTGATGTTTTATTGATCAAATTTCTATAACTGACTACATATGTTGTCTTATTTATCTTATGTAGGAAAATATTATTACGCTAAAGAATGTACATTAAGTGTTTGTTATTATTTTGATTCATGATTAGAAAAAGTATATTATATATATATATATAACAATAAAGCTCCAATTGGCCAAACAATGATGGCACAAATAGAAATCACATGCTAACAAGGAAATTCAAGCTGAAAGGTAAATATGGCATAGTACAATGTCTGATATTTGAAAAACAATTGTTCATAGTATGATGCATGATTCTAAAATGTCCTTGTATCATCCCCCCATGTCTAAAAATTGTTGTAATAATGTCAAAATTAATTAAAACATTAATAATGTTATTCTATCGATGATGAAATCCATGAAATGGTTAGAATGAAAGAAATAACATCATTTACCAATCCTCGAAAATTTTTGTTTCCCCTATACATTGTTAAGATACTCTCCGGTACTTGCTCAATAATAAATTCAAATATCCAAGTCTCCATTATAAACTATAAAAGGAAAGACAAAAAGAATATAATCCTGGATTACACTTTGTAGATTCTCTCCCTATAATCTACTTAATGGTGGCCCGAGATGGTGACCACAAGATCTCAAGCACCCATCACTAAACTCTATAGGATACCGACTAGCCGTGTTAGCCTAGGATTTTACCCTGGGGAGAACGTTCCCTCATTTATCAAAGCAAAGAGAAAAAATTATAAAGAATAATAAAACAATAAAATAGATGCTATATGAATATACCAACAATGTGATGTAGTGAATGTAGAAATCAACAATATATAGCAAGAGAATAAGTAATAATAAACCAAGAATTATAGGAAGTCAATAAGAATATGTCTAATAAAAAGATACATTGTTATGATAAATGAATGTCATGTATATATAGGGTACTGTTCGTGGGTGGTATGAGATACTTGTAAATACAATATGATAAAAAATACAAAAGGAAAAAATTTACACATAGAGTCTTGCACATGAGATCAATCCTCATCCACATTCTCTGTCTTCGTAATGTAAATAAATCATCAGACATAAGATGATTCCCTTTTTCAATACCTATTACCATAGAGTATTCTTGGGTACCATAGGTGGCCAATGAAATGTGTGAGATAATATATGAGAAGTACCCCACCAATATTGCCTATAGAAAACGATTTCATGGATTCTAAAATGAGTAGTTTTCCATAATTAATAAATGAAAAACATAAATAGATAAATATGTACATCTGATTGTGTTCAAATTAGAAACCCATACAATTTAGCTGCAGTGTCCTATGATAGTGACTCTAAAAAAGATTATTTAACAAATGAAAACTTTGTGGGATAGTGTGTGTGAAGGTAGACTTTCCCCATGTTTTTGATTGGGCTTGGAGGAAACATCCCAACATTTAAAAATCGAATAGATCATTTCCTATATGAAATCATTCATTTACCTTTTAATTTAATAGTAATATTATTTGTAAAATATAGAGAGACACCATGATCCCATCTTTAAAAATTCATAGATAATTGAGAAGTATCACTTGAGGGGATTATTATATTTCCAGTTCCATGGGAGTCTTCCCCATGTGAACTAAGAATGTAGTCCAATGTGGAACTCCAGACATGGTGTGACAATGTCATGAACTAAACCCTACATTGGTACCCGTTATCACATACAAGGTCTTGAATCTATCAAAGGGAATGAAAATTCAATCATGATACTGAGCCTATCCAAGTGGTCTCCCTCTAGGAACATGTTTCACTCGTCTGATAGTAAAAACTGAAATTCACAATGAGACCATCCTAGGAGTAGCTGGTGTCCCACCAACCTATATAGAATGAATTATTTAATTATAAAAATAAGAAAAATATATCTCTTTCAATATGTCCTTAATTAGGAACCAATTCTATCTCCCATGAAACTATATGATGTTATCACTTTGTTATCAAGGACACTATTTTAAAAAAACCAAAATTTATAATATTGAAGGCTTAATTGTCAATGAATTTCCATTTGTAAATCCATTTAAGTCATCACTCAAAAGGAAAAATGACTATTATCATGTCTAATTGAATTAGTAAAACAATCAAATTAATAGAAAAATGTTAGGACCTAATCCATGTATATTAATCAATTCAACTAAATTAATTACCTCTCTAGTTCAACATTAAGGAAATGCACCATTAAGGTTGTCTAATCAATTTTGAATAAGGTAATTAAATTTAAAAGCATAAGCCCACCCATTAGAGTGGAAATAATCACCGTGATCAACCCAATGAGTTTATTCATAACTATATTAGGTCCCAATTTGTATGTTAAGGTATACCATTTAGTTTAAATAATAAATTATAGGAGAGATGGAATGTTCCATCTCAAACCACAATGGAGAAAATTATAGAGTGAAATGAAAAAGTGGAAAAAACATATAAAATATCCTATATCATCTTAGTTTTTCCTCATCAATTATTGGAAAATGATACCATATATAAATAAAAAGATAATCTGTCCAGTACGCTAAAAATATGTAAAATGGACATACACTAAAATAACACAACCGATGATGGAATCCATGAGAAATAAAACGGAGTTATTTATAGAGATTAGCTTCATCTTCTCACTACATATGACAGCGAGAAAAATTGATTCTAGATGGAGGAGGTCACTAGATCCCTAGTAATAATGAAAATGAATTCAAACAGGAGTAATAGATGAAAGGATCCTGATATAGAAGAAGGCAGAAGTGAGGAAAAGGGGTTTAAACATTAATGAGGGAAAATATATTTTCACACGAATAAAAAAGGGTTCATAGTTTGTCCACATTATTAGAAAAACCATTCACCAATTTTTCACTAA
The DNA here is from genome assembly GCA_963277665.1 of Viscum album. Classification (NCBI taxonomy): domain Eukaryota; kingdom Viridiplantae; phylum Streptophyta; class Magnoliopsida; order Santalales; family Viscaceae; genus Viscum; species Viscum album. Next base: position 1,676,890,229 of record OY728161.1, on the reverse strand, counting down.
GACACTACTATAAGGGGGGACACAACATGGTTAGGCGTAAAGTTTGGCTAACCATGTGAAGACTAAGAAAAAAAGCTTTGTCACGGGTGTCTATAATCACTCATGGATGTGTTCCTAGGGACATATGGTTATAGTAAAACTGTACGGCCTCCAAAAACCCACTCTATAGAACCTCTATGTTATTTGAACAATGTGTTCTAGGTGACACACTTTTTACACACTGTGTAGCCCCGTCTGTCGCTTTTAATTTTAGGGCTACAGGCTCTGAATGATCCCCAAACACACCCTTGACCTCCATGACTTATTTAGGCATCATTATAATGAACGAATAATGAATTTAAACCATAAAAATAGTTCATTAATTTTTAAATATCTATTAAATTTCATGGACTATAAAATGCACTGATATTTTAAAATAATAGCAATATGTTCAGTAGCACAATCGACATACTCTACCAGGCTTTAACACCCTGAAAAATATAAATTTTTTAAAAACTATGCTATATAACGAATAAAATGAATAATATTATATAATTAATATAATATAAATAAATATAAATAATATTCCTAAAAAATGAAAATTAATTTTAAATTATCATTAAATAACCAATAAATATTTAATAAAATAATTTTTTGACATAAAAAATATATTTCTTCAAAAATGGTTTTCGTTTCGGATTGTGATAAATTAGTATAGTTAATATTTCGAAAATTTTTAAGATAAATTTGAAAATTTTAATTTCATATTTTGAATAACAAATAAAAAATTAAAAAGGGGTGAAATTTCGTGATGTAAAAAATATATTGATTTTTTAGTGAATAGTGAAAAATTCTAATTTAATAAAAACTATCAATTATATTCAAGAAATTAATAAATTTAAAATTAATAATAGTTTATGAAATTTATATATATTAATATAATTTATTTAGTTATATTTAATCAATGTAACTAATCTTCAATAATTCATATGTTTTATTTTATTATAAGATTATTCATCTATTTAAAAACATTTTTTTTTAAATTATTTTACAATGCAAAATTTTAGAAACATTTCATTAATTGAATAACTTTAAATAAAGAATAAGATAAATTAAAATTATATATTATATATAATTATATATTTATTTTATTCATAAAATTATTTTTATTAACCATATAGTTAATATAAAATCTTATTCTAGTTAAAAAACAATACACTTGAAAATAAGCCATTCCATCCCATTTAATCAATTATATTTGAATAAATTATTTCCTAATATGATTGATTAATTTGGAAAAATTTATTATATATTTTAAATATTAATAATTTATATCATATTATATGTTCAAATATTTTCCCATTTTGAATAGTGAAAAAAGTGTATAAATTAATTATTGTAGGTAAGGTGAAAATGGGTTCACCAGGGATTAATATTAAAAGATAAGTGCTAAAATGACCAAAAACATGTATGAATACTATTTCATGGTCATTTAACAACTACATAATTTATATTTATTGATAATGGATTATTATTTGTCCACTTTTTCTTGAGAAAACATGTGTAAACCTGTTTTTTTTTAAATTACAAGTGTTCCACTAACATCAAATAGAAAAGCCATCTTTATCCTTTATCCTTCAAACTTATTGCATTTACTCTCATCTATAAATTAATAAATTCATTATTAAATTCCCTCACAATGACATATATCTCTTGGATTTATCATATATCCATACATTGATGGCTTTTTGTGGAAACATAAGGAGGTTTTCAAAAGAAGTGCATCATACTACACCAAGTGTTTTTATTTAATTTTTTTGTTCACCTCCTTCATAAAATATCAAATTATAATTATATAATAAAAATATTACATCTCATAAACATATCTTATATATTATTATTTTAAAAACCTAAATATATATCATTTTCTATATAATGGGACATAAAATCATTATCCATGTGTATAGAGATCTTCTACCATATTATTTATTGTCGTTCGTTTTCTTTAATTGCATCTCAAAATTATCATAATGATAGGTATAAGTATATATATATATATTATATGTAACATATTAATAATTTTATAGTTATTATATCATATATAACATTATGATTTCCATTTTTTGGGTGATATGATAATGTCACTTGTGTGTGTAAAAGACTGCCACATCAAGAAGCTATATGATTCATTTTTCAAAAACACATCACATGGAAGTAAATAAGGGTAATTTTAACTAATATATGTGATATAAATTATATTATTATAGTATTAATTAAATATTTATAATCCTTAAATTATAATATATTGTTTACTTTCTTAAATAAAAAAATAGTAATGTTTTTTTGGTGTGTACTTGTGGAATATTGCCTTCATGATGTGATGTAACACTTTTCTAACCTCTAAGTGACATGGATGAAATATATAAGTAAATTAAATGAAATAAAATTAATTTTAGGATATTAATATTCATATTTATAGATGAAATAATGAATTCCATCTTTACATAATGTTTATTGAAAAATATAAATGCTTCTCATGTGAGTATATGGGTTACATTCTCCAAGATTGAAATAAAGTACATTTTTCATAACCATATTTGATTATTGGTTATGAATGAATAAATATGGTATATAAGTTCTTAATATTTCATTATTATTATTATAAATATTTTAAAATAATCACCTCTTTAAAACTATCAACAAACCAAATCTATTTTGAAATAATGACCTAAACATCCTCAACCCACCTGACATGCACATAAAACATTGTGTTATTAAAATTTCCATTATAATGATATAAAATTAATGGTTTAGGAATATGTTATTATATCTATAAAATTTTCATTATGAAAAATTAATTTAATATATTATTAATACATAGTATTTTCAAATACATTCTAATAATTTCATACTAGAGGTAAGGGTTTCTTATATCACTTTTTATTTCATTGAGGCATATTAAATATTCACCGCATATTTTTATTGTGAACTGAATATAAAACCCAAGAATTTAACTTATTATCCTTCTCAATATTTTCTTTGTTAACATATAAAAATTAATTTTCCCCTTTCATTAGGATTTGATTTTGTGATTACCAAGCAGTTATGGGCATTATATCAATTTTCCTTGATTGAGTCATATTTTAATGTATTAAATATAATATAATTTATATAGGTATTATAATTCAAAATTTACAGTTAATATCATGAATCATTCTTATTTAATGTTAATTTATATTTCAATTTTTATAATTTCATCCAAGGTAATTTGATATGATTGTTTCTAATTGGAAAACAATTTAACAATTGAATTTCATTTCATACTGATATATTTATTATATTTGTCATAATAATATAATGTGTGTAATTATTTTTTATTATATTATGATATATTTTTACTTATTTTATATTAACATATTTTGATACATATAATCAGTTCAATTATTTATTCTCACTTCATTTTTTTTATTTTTAAGAGTTTCTAATCTCATATTGTCTTCATTGGGATATAGATAATGTTAAAAACAATTTTTTAAGGTGTATCTTATCCCCTTTTAAAATTTTAAATGATTAGTATCCTTATGTTCATGAAATTGAATTTATCATTTGATGTTATTCTTTCATGGTTCTCACTATTAATGAATATGAACACTCAAAAGGTTTCATATTACAATCTATTTTATAATATGTATTATTTATGGTTGAAATATTTTTGAGGTAAAATAAACATTAATTCCCTCATAAAACACATTAATTTTCATCACTTATTGTTATTTAGGAAATTTTAATATAATACTGAAATATTCCTATAACTAGTGTGTAAAATTATTTGTGATTTTTCTAATTTTACATTCAATTTATTTTAAAAAATAATTTACATGAATCTCTCTATGAATTTGTAAATGAGGCACTTTATTAATTTTACTATAAATTGGAATGGAATCATGATTTTATCATAACCAGAATGAATTAAATTTCACACGATATTAACCATTAAATCTTTTAAATATTACATATTACGATTCAAAGGGTTTTAAAATAAATTTTTAATCATTAATGTTTTACATTTTAAATAACAGTTTTCAAAATATGGGGGATATTTCTTCTACGAAATGTTAAATGTTTTCTTTCAAAATAAATTTTCATTCTAATATGCCATCATTTAATGTTACTCAAAATGAAAATCATAATTTTGGAAAAATACGTTTAATGAAATTTAAATTTTATTTCCATTCCTCAATGTAAATAAAAATTGATGTTACGTATTATCTACTGGGTATTTTTTAAAACATACTGTCTTCTTTATTTTTCAAGATAGAATAAGAATGATTCAAAGTGATTGTAATAAAATTTACCTATTTTCCATTAGTTAATCATGTTTCCTAATGATTGGTATGGATCAAATTTATTTTCCATAGGTTAATCTTGTTTCAAAAATATTATCATTGAACACATTTATTTTCCCTTAGATAATTGGGTTTTGGAATGAATAATGTTTTTTTGTATTAGATTATGATGAAATGAATTTTATATTTACTATATTAATAATATGGTTCATGGAAATTTTTTATGATGATGGATGGTTTGGTAACGTACCATGGATGAATATTTAATTTAATAAACATAGATGTATGGTTCTATTTTAAACAAAGGATTGTTTGTTTTGTGAAAATCAATGGATGGGTAGTTCTAGGGTAAACCAATTATTAGTGGACATGTAATATCCATATAATGCATTGAGAAATCTAGAGACTAATGTAGAACAAACAAATTATTATATTTTTAATTGTGGTATGGAGGTAATGTTCTAATTTAACAACATTATTTTTTTATTCTTTCTATTGTTACAGATGTTTCCTTTGAATAATATTGATATCACATGGCTCGTGATTATTGATTATGATGACTCTTATATTAGGGAGTAACATATTCCATGTATCCATTTTTGATTATCAATGTATTGATGAGTATGAATATTCTTATGTTATGATCTTGATCTTTGATTATGTTATCATTACCTTATTCTCATCATATTATCACTAATGAAAATTAAATTACAGATTCCTATGTTTTCCAATATTTATCATTTTTTTCCATTATTATATTTTTTTACCCCATGTTATCATGAATTTTGTAAAATTAATTATCCATATAAGTGTTTCATATAGATTATGATGATGAACTAATAAGGAATATAAAATTAATGGTATATTCAGAGAATATTTCATTCTTATAAAAAAGTTATTTTTGAATACATTATTTTATGTGTGTGTATAAATTCACTATAATTCTAAACCTAAATAGTCCCTTAAAATATACGTTATTTGATATTTCCTTTTTATGTTTTTGGTTGTGGATGGAAAAAATTCAGTCACCTTCATTGGTTTCCATTCTAGAAATGTATTGTTTAGATTTTTAGCATCAGATCTGGGAGTGAGGGCTCAAGGATATTTTATATTAGGTTTCAAAGATGATGATTTTTATTAATGTTTGAAATTTCATGAAATTTTTTGTTAACTATATTTGTTATTAGGATAATAATTAAATGATTAAAAATATATACTATTAAATATTATTATTAAATTATGAATTGAATGTGTCCTTAAAAAATCATCTTATGAGTGTGTTCATGTATTCATATGATAATATACTATAACATTATTGATAAAAAAATCAGTGTTAAAAATTCTATTGAAAAGTGACAATGAAATTTAATTTTCAAATGGAATGTTTATGAAAGCCACATTGTTTTATATCCTAATAATGGATTATATATAAATGGTTGAATATATTTGTATATACATAATATATTGAAAACTGTCTTATTTATAATCATATCTTTGTTAGTGAGGGTGATTTCTTAAAATAAAAAAAACATGAGACACATATATATTTTCATTATTAAGTTATATTTATTCTTGAAACTACAATATATTAAAAATATAATAAGGTTTATGTGACTCGTATATAATTTTTTTTTTGTATAAAATTAATCATTTCAAAAAAAAAAATTTGTTTATAAACGTGATAATTATTATTATGGTAATGAAAAATATATTTATTTCATATCTACTGATTAAAATTATATTAAGGTATGTAGGGTAGATTGGTTTAATATATGTTTAATGTTTATCTAATAATGTGTTATTTTATTTTTTTCTAAAAATGAGCTAGATATTATTGATAGAATTATAATTGATTTCTGAAGTAATGAAAATTTCATTTTTCATATATTTGGAGTCGTGTATCTCATTAGATAGATCATGTTGTATGATGACTAGATTATGAAATTTTGAACCAGTGATTAATAAATTTTAATAATGAATATAGATTTATGTTTTTTAGGAATATTAAATTTCAATATGGTTTAATGTGATGCAAAACCTAATTTATATAGAAATGTTTTCTTACAAAAAATATATGATTTGGGTATCAAAATTTAGGGGTATATGATTGATTGATGGATTTATTTTTCATGTCTAAATCGATTAAAAAATATATATTCACAAACAGAGTAATTATTATGTTTTTTTAGATGTTATATCACAAATAATTAATTTTATATGGAGAACCTAATATATATTCATTATTTATAAATCATTTAATTTATGAGGAAAAAATTTATTTAAGGGGATAATGGGATGACCCATTATTTCACGATTTACATTTCATAAATCAATGGAATGGTAATTTCAAGTACTAAACCAAAAACCTACCTAAAACAAAAATGTGAAATGATTCAATAACATAGTACTATTATAATATATATAATAACATAATGCTTATAAAAGGATTGGAGAATTATATGAATGCTATGGTGAAAAGTGAAAAAATTTAATCATGTAGTGGATGTATCAGTTTTAAAGATCTTTTTTTATAAATGTATGGTTGTAGCATCCCTATTGTTTTCATTAGACCATTTTTAAGATAATTTTGAATAATTAAGGTATATGTAAAATTATATGTGAGGTAAATTAAATATTTTTGAAATTTCCCTGAGATATATGATAGATAAATAACCACAATTGACTACCCATAGATTATACCTTATGTTTTGATCATACATAATCTTCATGATGGGATATAGTCCAATAAATAAAGATAATATAATCAGGTAATTATTAATGTAAAATATTCCCCATCCTATATATTTTACAAATTTGAAAATTTTGATTTGTAAATGAAAATGAAAAAAAAATTATTAAAATATTTTTTAAATTTAATATATATATATATATATATAATTTCAATATTGATCGTAAAAAATCATTATTTTGAAAAACGTTAATTATAACGATACTGGTGAGAATATTAATTTAAAAGATTTATTAATAATAATAATATTATTATTATTAAATTTATATACAATAAAATAAATTGATATCTTCTCATCGATGAAATTAATTTTTTTATCTTATAATAAACAAAATATCACTCATCATGTTGGTAATTAATAGTAAATAAGAAAATGAAAACTTCATGTTAAAAACAATATAGCACTTCAAAAATGATATTCAATTTATAAAAATGGATAATTTAAAAATATTATTTTATCATAATTATATGTTGAGTAAGATTAAATTGATTTTATATTTAGTTACACAATTAAAAAATATAGGATATATTATTTTTATTTTTGTGGACATATTTTACTATGGTTAAAACTATTATTACAATTGAAAAAATTTAACAATGAAATAATAAGAGCAAATGAATTAGTTTTTTTAAAACATCCTTCATTATATCTCAATTCAAGATCCCACAAAAAAATTAAATATAAAACATTGGTTCCATTTTTTCATAATTTTTTTCAATATTTTGTTGACTAATAATTGGTGGTCACAGAAGTGTCATTTTCTTCTCCTACAAAAGGTAACACAAACATGTATCACAGAAAAAAACCGTTAATTCAAATTTATTAGTAAAAATAATTCATATTTCTCCATATCTAATAATTTATCATTATTGTAATAGTATAGAATATTTATTTCATTCTATTCCAATAATTTCTAAAGAGATAGTCTAAGGAAAGTATGAGGTCCCAATATATGGATTACATAATCCATATCATTTTCTTCTTATTCACATCATTCCCAAACTATCTTAGCCATATCTAAATAATTTTCTCAGTAAAATTACTACAATGATAAGTAATTATATAATTAGAGAATCCATTATTTATTCCTCCTTATCAACTTATGATAAAAAATTATCATTTATGAAGCATTGTGTTGAATTTTACCTTTATGATTTAAATAATTTTTTCATAAGTAATATTTTTTTTATTTATTTATATAAATTATTAATATGATATTCTAGGACATAAAAAATATAAAAAATATAAATATTATTAAATTATAAAAAATTTTATTTTAAAATGACTATTTTATTTACTATACTCACCCATCCAATTTTGTTGTATCAATTTTTCTGTTAGACAAACAACCTACTTGATAATTTCTATGAGAATATAAAATGGACGTATATAGTAAAATTATTATAAATATTATTTTAATTTTATAAAAACCTGTGATTTTTAAAGTACCAAAATGTTTTATTAATTATATAAATTATTATTATATTAAAATAATTTAGTGTATATGTTACTGAAATAAGCTGACATAAATTTAATTGTATGAAATCAAAATATAATTTTAATATGATAAATAATTATAATATGAATTTTTTCATACTATATTAAATATATATGAATAATGTTTCTCTAAATTTATCTATTAATCTTAACATAATTATTTTGTATGGTAGAAACATTCTTTGATGGAATCAGGAATGTGGTATGGGATTATTGCCTCATCTATCCACCAATAGGAATATTAATTATTTTAAACCATGTTTTAATTTCAAAAGTGTAACGACTACCCCATTGATATTTCTTAACTTTATTCAATTACATTTGATGGTATTGAATTATTAATTCCATTTTCTTTCTACCATGAGGATTTTACAAATAGAAATTAAAAAAAATGTATATTTTTTATGTTCAAATTTAAATTATTTATTATGCAATTTTATTAGGAACATATTTCATAGAGTGTATATCATTCCTATAAGATTTATTAAATCATTAAATATATTTAATTGAATTTATTATAAGACAAATTTACACCATTATAATTTTTGGGTATTCAAATTCAATGTTAATCATACACAAAATGTTTTCTTGAATCAAATTTATTATCCTTGACACATAAATTATTCAATTGATTGTGATCTTCTATGCGAGTATTATTCATATGATTCATTTTTCTAATCAAATTTTTTTCTTATAATTTACATTTTTTCATTTATATAATCTTCTTTGATGAATTATCTTCACAAATTAATGTATAGTGTCCATTTTACTAACTCTCATTCTTTCAAACTGATTTTAAACATCCATATTAATATTTTAAATATAAAATATATTTTCCCCTATTTGAAAATCCAATATTTATTATGTTTAATGATCCTTATCAACATCATTACCAGTTTAAAAATATAAAATCTGACAATAATTTAATGATGGGTTTTTTCCAAAAAGTGTTATTTCTAAAAATGAAAAAAAATCATTAGATTTAAATAAAAGGTTTTTTCTTATTGTGCACTTTTATTTTTGTTACTACTATATATTCTCAATTATCTATTTTTTTCATTTATAACAAAAGTATGTTATTTTAATTTTTTAGCTTCATTGTTTAATTTGTTTCTCAATTAGACTAATAACATATTCTATATCAAAATAATAAATAAATATTATCTAAAATATATTTTCTTGTTTTACTTCTATATTATGCTTCATCTTGAAATATCTATTTACACTGAAATGTACAATAATAATATATCATTTAAATTATCCTAAAATAATTTTTAAGATTAAACTCATGGATATTTATCCAATCCCTTTTCATTCAAATTCTTCCTCTATTATTGGATAGATTTTCCATTGAATACATTTTCTATTTGAAGACATTATATTTACTTATATTATTGATATAAATTTTATAATATTAAATATTTTAATTTATTTGGGAATTTATTGAATAAAATTTATTCCCAATTATCTTTATGTTTTTTATGGATTCATTATTAAAAATATATGCAATTTATTGATTTCTAAAATATTGAAACTCTGTATACCTTTTATTCTCATATGGGTGACTATTGATTAATCGTGAATGTTTATTAGGTAATTTATAACCTCCCAACACATTTTACGAATGTATTATTCTAATTTAATGATTTGTTAAATAATCATATAATGTATGTTATAATATCAAAACATATTATTATGTCTTGATAAGTAATTTTGATAATTCATTTTATTAATATTCATATCAAATCAATATAGAGTGCATTTGATACAAAAAGATTAATGGTTGAAAATAATTTTATATATCCCATTTATTCTTCATTTGTTATCATGGGAAAAAATAGTTTTGTATTCCTACCCAATTAAAAAATTAATTCTTGGTTGTCAACATTATGATAAGAAATTTTTTTAGTTCAGGACTTCATGAAATGTATGATGTTTTGGGTGAGACGTTGTATGTAAAATATGAACATCATTATGGTTTATATCATAACTAATTCAGTCAATTATATTCATTGGGTTTTTATGCATTTATTTCATTCATGCATTTATTTTAATCTCATGTTCATTTTTATATTCAATTATTTGACCATTATTTATTAATATAATATAATTAATGACATGAAAGATTCTGTGATATATCTCCATTTACTGAATACTTGAGATCGATATTATTCGGATTTCAGTTCATTATTTTATAAATAAACTTAATTTAATTGATAGTCCAAAATAAAATAACAGTTCTAGAAAGACTGGGTGAGATTTGGAAATCATCATTTAGAGTATGTAATTTCATATATACTAATAAAAATAACATCTAGTTGAAAAATGAATTGTTTTTACTAGTTAAAAGTTTAATATGACACCTTTAATATCTACATCTATAATTTACAAAGAATTTATGTTACTCTATATTTGATAGTGATACAACAATTATTCAGGGTTAAAATTTAGTAACATTTTGTTCATTTTAATAGAATCTATGGCCCATAAAGACCTCAGTTTCCTGACTGACACATGTGTTCCTCGACCTGTGGCCAAGAGACATTACTGGAAGGATATTATACATATGAGGGTTCTAAATTAAAAATAATTTACGGTTATATGTTCCTTTCGCGCATATTAATGGACCTAGAGAATATAACTACGAGGTCACCCATCATTATCACTACTCCTGGACCAACCTCATGAATTTTGTAGTTCTAATCAAGGCGGATCCCAAAATGAGTGTCTCACCATATTGAAAAGGGACATATAATTTTTATTTATAATTATATAACAGTATAGGTTTCAACATTCACCAATATTAGATCACTACATCCTCTTTGTAGAACCTGCACCTCAACATAGAAAATACTACCACACATACTGCATGGTTTCTCTATTTATCCAATATTTTAAATAGGCCATGTAGGAACCCTTGTTTCCCCAAAAAATATTTTCCCCAACTCAATGGGTTCCAATAATATTTTTCAATGAGTCAAAAGATGAATGATCACCCCCAAAATATAACACATTGTTATTCAAGTGTGATTTTTCATTACACGAGCTCCCATTGGGAATCTTCCCAATAGGTTAGCCACTATGTTCAGTAATCCAGGAATTTACTATTAAACCATGGAATTATAATTTCATAGTAAAATTATGGAACAATGACGATTATTGAAATTTTAATTGACAATTATTCTCTTAAACCTGTATGACTATTTTTTGTTTCAATCAAAATTCTTGGTATGTAAAAAGTGTGTTTTTAGCAATGAATGAGGCTGAACAAGATTGGGGTTCCAAAAATATAATTGAATAATAAAATTAAATACTAATAAAAATATTAACTAAACATCATATTAAACCCAAATATAGTCAATAGCTATATAAATTTATCAAATGAACTCAATGAATACACCAAAATCACATCCTCTACACCATACAAATGTAGTTTATCAAACCTATTATCAAATATTATAACCAAAATTATGAAAAATAATTTTATATTTATATTGGTGATCAAAAATATATTTAATTTTTTTAAAAAAATATAAAAACATAAGCCAATTTTTAGGATACACTGTAAAATTGAGGTTTATAATTAGTTAAATACACTAATTTTCAATCCCCATCCTACTAATACCCATCACACCAAATAATGAAACTCCATATAAACATATAAAATTTTAATTTTAAATAAATAATATTATTATAGATTTTAATCCCATCCATAACACTAATTATCTAGTAACACTAATTTTTAAGGGAAAATTTATTTTATCTTTAATCTGTGAATATTAAATATACCACAATGTCAGCTAAAAATGTTTCTATAACAACAAATATATTATATGTACCACAATAGCCTAACAACAAAAATTTAACTATATAAACCTATATAGATAAAAACAACTTCATCTAGAATTAAGGGATGTTGATTGGTAGAAACCTGCATCCCATTCTCATTAAAGCCACCAATTTTGTTCACTTCCTGATATAAGAAAAATCTAAAATTCTATGGTTTGATATCAAAGATAGGTGGTCATTCATAATAAATTAATCAATACTATGATCAAATATTTCATTTTACTAAAAAAATAATATGGTCAACATCCAATCAATAATATTTTATATATATCATATTTTTGCATCATCTCTACCACTACAAAACAATCCCACATTTTTGTAAACCATCTCGGGTCACCCGGACACATCTCTCATAATGGCTGGCCAGAAGGTATAGAGTAAAAAAATTAATATCATGACTTAGGAATAACTATACTAATGGGAACCAATATATTTGAATGTGGAAGAAATATTATATATACATCCCATATAAAAAATTTATCTAAAAGTTCTAAAACTATATGGTAAGCAAGATAAGAAAATGGATGAGTCTCTATAAACAACAAATATCTCACTATGAAGGTGATATTTGTCACAAACCATCTTGAGGGGACCATTCCATGACTACCCCAAGCCCGCTTTCAATATTCATGGGGATGGTGATAAGCACCATGTAGGAATATACAATAAAAGTGAGGCATTGGCCTAATGTACCTAAACACATACACACATATCCCCTTAAGAAATGATTAAATGTATAACACTAAGTAAAAAACTCATGAAAACCACTTGTGCCACAACCATAATATGATAATGAAATAAATAGAAAGTGAATAGGGCCAAAGAAGCCTACAAAAAAGATAATGTTACCATATGTCTAACATATAAAGAAATAGGTACCAATACTATCGTCATAAAAGTAGTTGGGGAACACCTCTATTTGTCCAGTCTCATAGCACAGTGTTTGGTCCTGGTCTACCTAGAGATCCATCGGAATGGTCGATCTTCTTCCCAATACATGACATGTGAATAAAATTCCTTTTCATGGGCGTGTAAAGCAATACTATGAAGGATACCAAAAAACAATAAAGGAAATACAATGAAGGAAATCCCACGAAGTAAATACCATGAAATAATCACCAAGAAAGAAACACACTAGTCATCTCCACATTGATATTTGTCAACTGTACATATAAAAAAATATTGAGATATAATATTTAAAAACATCGTACCACCAGGAGGTCATAAAAACATACTAGATATACAATTACTCTTGAATCACACTTGTTCCCAAGGAACTCACCCCTCGATCTATGCTAAAATTATAGATTCCCACATCGAGGTCTAGCTGATTTGAGTATTGACCAAATGAGAACATATTGATCAAGGAAATTCGGGATGCCACATAGAGGGGATCATTCCTAATCACATTGGGGGATACAATATATCCTCCATAGATACACACGGGGATACCATGTACCCAATAAAGATAAATTTTAAACAAATGGGATCACACCTAGACACCCCAATAGATTCCCATATCATGTCCAGCTATATTGGGGGATACCATATGGCATACTGATGTGGCCCACTAGGTGGCTGATCAAAACACTTCTCACAAAGGTTATACAAGTTCACACACTCTACTAGGGTTGATAGAGGATCACACTACAGTCATGGGTAGTGATAATTAACTCTATTTGGGACTTATCCTATAGAGGGGATTACAATCAAACGGTCTAGCCATAATGAAATATTTAACACTCATGGAAATGGACAAGGGAATTCTATCCCCATATACTAGTCGAAGATAAATACTCACCAAAACATCTCAAAAGGACCATCTCAACATAAAGGTCCCAACTACGTAGAAGACTTGAAAATGAACATACAATTTTAATGTTATGGAATTTTTATATTTTAGTAGGGGATCACTGGTCCTATGGACCGACTCACGGTCCGTCCACTGAACACTGTAGTCAGTAATGGTAGTAGATCACCCCATGTTGCCATGGTCAACCATGGAGGTCACCCCCCTTAGGTTTCTGTGACAAACCACCCATAGCTACTACCACCACATTGTAATTTGAGCTACCCTGGATCACGATCGACCACCATGATCGACCATGGCCCGACTACAGCCCTGTCACCGCAGGACCAACCTAGATCTAGCCTAGTCCCTTTAGCCCAACCAGGAAAATTGGGTCCGACCTGTTTTTTCAGAACTACCTATTACATATGAACCCAATTGGTCCACTGCACACCATCTCATAATAATCTCCTAGTCTAGCCTACTCTACTCTAGCCTACATCTCTCCATCCTGGTCAGTCATCCCTCCGTGTCGTGAAACCTCAATATCTCTGTCCTAGCCATATCATGAGACCACCACATGAGACTACCTGTTTTGATCTGAACCCATAGGTCTTTCCTGATCCCATGCGACCTCTTTACGTGTTCCAAATTCTTTGGCCTCCTCTATGGCTACCTCACCATCCATGTCACCATTTTCTTGCACCCACAATGCCACATGACAGAACTAACTAGTGCCACCACCTCAGTGACTGATGTGCACCACCTTCCAGGACAAAATGCACCGCATAATAACTATCTCGCCTTCATTTCATCATGAAAATACCATATCCATAGTTTTAGGATATTCCCCCAAGATTCAAGGGTGTAATGATTTATCATTCACATACAGTTTTCAAATCATCATGAGGAGATGGATAACACATGAATAATTCAAGAAATATGGGGAGAAAATCCCAAGAACTCCCAAGGAATGAACCTTGGTCTTTGTTCAAGTCATCCTCATTCCGCTCTTGTTAAAATGATGAACAATGATGAAAATTGAGGAAACTCCTAGAAAGAATCATGAAAATATATTTCATCCCATAACGATTGAACCACGGGCTAATCAATTCACGGATTAGTCTGCGTTCATCATATAATTTATGAATGGGGAAAATAACTCAAAATATAATTCCCTAAATAGAGTGTGTATCAATCATTGGAGAAGAACAATTGTGTTTTCATTATTGGAGAGATCCTCTAAATCTTTCATTGCGACAATCCATGATGTGGACATCAATTTTTCATTGTTCTCAAAAAATTCTCTAAAAAGGTATTTTGAGTCACTAGGATTTGGGTAGGAAACCCTAATGAAATATTAAAACCGTTCATTCAATGTTGAAACAATCATTGTGTCAATAAGACAATTTATCATTGAATTATTTAATGATGATTATGTCCTATTAGGGGTTCTCCATTAAAGACCCACACACACTAATTTTAATTTAAACCTAGGGAAACAATTGCATTACAAAATCTGTGATTTTATCATATTTCAAATATGGGTCACCGTTAATGGGTTATTAGTATTTTCAAATAAAATAAATTTTATTTAATTATTTTATTTACGATTATGTTCGTGGTGAATTTTTTTATTATATGATCTTCATCAAACTATGTGAGGTCTCTCCTAGGGTGAATCATTCATTTTGGGCTCAAAAATGCCCTTAGATTTTTGATCTGGGAAATCATTTCAAATATATTACACTATTTAAGGAAATAAAGGCATGCATGCTCTTAGAATAATGAAATTTTTCAATGAATTGTTCTGAGTACACTGGATATCAGAATCACATGTTGTCTTAGCTCCAGGCTGGTAATTTTCCCAAATAATTTCTAAAAATAAAATTGGGAAAATAAATGTCATTACATTCTCCATAACTTGGGGAATTACATCCCATAAATCCTAAATAATGGTTAATAATAAAATTGGGGCTATTAATCATTAATCAAATCCTCCCACTACCATGTTCTCTCCTAAATATTCCAATCCTACCAATCAATATAAACCAAAGGAATTCACCACACACAACTTATCCTCTTTTTCTAATACTCATCTTTACTGCGTACTCCACAAAAGTCATCCCTTCCTCAATGTCCATATCGCCGCAATCAATGACCTGAAATGGGTCATGCATGTACCTCCTCACCTTCGACACATTGAAGACATCGTGTTCCCTATCTAACTGTGATGATAGAGACATGTAGTATACCACCTCACCAACAATACATAGAATCAGGAAAGGTCTAATGAACTACAAATATAGCTTGCCGCCTTGACCAAATCAACATAATCAACATCATGGTGAGACCTAGATAAACACATTTTATATCTCATAAAAATAAAATGGACTATGATTCCTATAAACAAATTACATATGTCAGATCTGTGTAGCCTTCATCTACTCCTGGATGATCTACACCTTTTCATTAGAAACTCTCATCAACTCTGAGCGCAAAAGTGCTGAGTCTCCTAAGTCAGTCGATCAATATGGTGACCCATTGTGTCACTCGTACAGGATCATGAATGGTTCTATACCAATGGTGTAATGGTAGTTGTTATTTTATGCAAAGACAAAAAGTGTTAGGTGATCCTCCCAAAAATAACCAATGTCTAACATTCATTCCCATTACATAGCCTCCAAATCCTAAATGGTCCGCTCAGTCTGGTAATCCGTTTGTGGGTGAAACATTGTTCCCATGTGTAGAAAAGTAGTAAATGCATCCAAAAATATCGTCCATATCATGGATAAAAAGAGAACATAATAATTAAAAAAAAATCAATGGGACTCCTTAGAGTCGAACTATATCATTCACATTGAGGCATCCCAAGCTCTCTACTGATATCTGCTCTTGGATAGTTAGGATGTTGTATGACATGGTGAGTTAGTCAAAAATCACCAAAATTGAATTTTCTCCCCTAGAAATACATTTTTAAAAAGTCATGAAGTACATCGATATCTTATCCCACGTCCATTCCATCCCCTCATGTGGTTCGCCTGAACCTGTTGGAACCTGGTGATCATCCTCCACTTGCTGACAAGTTAGACCCAGAGAGAAAAAATCTACAACACACTTCTTCATCCCTAGCCACAAAAAATGATGTCTTAGGTCTTCATACTTTGAACCACACTAGGATGCACCCCTAAAAGGGAATGTTTTTCATTCCCTCATAACCTATTCCTACAACACTAATGGTACAATTGCAGGCCCCCTTAAGAGAACAATGTGCAACCCAAATTTCATATATCAATCTGAAACATTCTATGTGGACTGTTGAGTTTTTTGGGTCATGCAGTCAATATCAAAAAGATATAACTCCATAAAATTATAGAATAGTAGAGTGGTGAGATCCATTAAATGGATTAAATATACTTTATCTAAATCAACAAATGATAATAGAAATAAGTCCAACTTCTCTGAGGCCTTTCCCAACAACTTCAATCTCGATCTCATACAGAGAGAATCTTCCACCACGTCACCCTTCCCATGAGTATAGACAATATCAATGATAGTGTACTAGAAGAAGTCTCTACATCACCTCTACTTCACATTTAGATACTATAGAGAAATTATATACTGGATACACTTATGATTAAAGTTGATGATAAATCGCTCTCTCATCAGGTAGCGTTACCACATATTTAAGGCAATGACTGTCGTTGATAGCTCAAGATCATGGGTCACATTGTTTGGCTCATATAGCCTCAAATGATAGTAACCATAGGAAATAACTACTTTACAATGCATGAGGAAACATCCAATCCTTTTCAAGGATGCATCACAGAACACCATGTACTCAACGCACTAATTTGATAATATCAAGATGGGAGCACTCATAAATATCTTCTTCAACTCCTAAAAATAATTATATAACTTCACCATACACATAAGTGTTTTCCCCTTCCATATAAAATCCATCAATGGTGATACCACATAAGAGAAAGTAGGTACAAACCTCCAATAGTACCTCGCCAACCCTACTAAACACTAGACATTGGTAACAATCTTGGGTGGCTCCCAAGAATTAACTACTTCATTATTTATAGATCCACTACAACTTAAGAATATGAGATGAAATGTCCTAAAACATATACCTACTAAATCTAGAACATACACTTAGATAGATTCATGTATAGCTGATGATCTTAGAGTGATTCTAGGAGCATACTCATGTATCTCGAGTGCTTCTCATCACACATCAAGTGCAATAGGATTTCATTGATGTATACCTTCATGAAATGGTCGAATTAATATTGAATGATCAAATTCATGAGTCCTACGAACATTTCTGAGGAATTATTCCAGCCAAACAGCATTAGCATGTACTCATAGTGATTGTAAAGACATTTGAAATCTATGTTAGGTATATCCTCATCATTTACAAACAAATTTTGATAGCCTAACCTATGGCCGGTCTAAATGAACAACCAAGCCCATATCAATTAGGGTTTTCGATCCTCAGTTTTGGATACTTGATATATATAGTCACCTAGTTCATGAAATGTAAGTATACCCATAACCACACTTTCCTATATGACTTATTGGAAAACAATACTATGGTTGTACATGGTGAAGCTCTGTGTCTCATGAAGCTCATCCTCTCCAAATCCCCCAACTGTACCCTCTTCTCAAAAAGAACTACAAGATCCATCTAATAATAAAGTCTAGATATTAGTGTCATCCCATGATATATATTAATGGAAAATTCTACCTCCCAATGGGGAGTTAAATGTTGAACATCCTCATTAAATATTTCCTTATACTCCACCACTACTTCAAGAAACTGAGGATTCATATCATCTACTATAGCCACAGAGAGGATATAAAAATTATTAGTAATAAATAGAAACCTCATATGTGTGAGTATGTCCTAAACTGCTTGTATTTCCTTTTTTCTCAATAACAGAAAACATGCCCCATAACTACAGACACACCACACTCTGCAGAAAAAAACTTCTAAACTAATCATTAACTATGGATAACCATTCCATACCAAGAATTACTTAATAAGGACTCAATGCCTCTTTCATGACACCCCAATTGAATATCATGCCTCCAAGAGTCTGGTCACACTGCCGGCACTAATCTATGATAATCAAATATTCTCACATAAGAGTCTCTAAGAGTTAGGTTCGATTCAACGGTTCATGTGAAATCTTTGAGTCCTGACTATGTTTTTTGGAAAAAATTGAACTACTATAACCTACGTATATGAAAACAACTACTACGGTGGAAAAGAATAGATAATACCTTAAATAATACATTTAGTTACTCAAACATAAGCCTCCATCACCTACAGTTTTCCTCATCTCTATCGAACCACACCATGATCCTATCATCGACATCCTGTGTGTAGTGGTAGTAGTAGGACAAAACTAATACAACATCCTACTACACTACATGATCATCTACCATTTTTATCTCCCTACAGACCAACATGCATCAATTTCTAACTCTTCCGAGGGTTTCCTTTAACCGTCCCCTGATTAACTGTACGACAGGTCAAGCATTCTATGCTAGATATCCCTGATTACCACATATATAACATTGTATGTTCCTGGGCTGACTCGATCCACCATAGGATCCCTTCACCACTGACCATGCATAATGGGATATTACACTATAGAACTATACCCACTCAGATCCATTTGATTTTCATCAGTTTTCTACTACTAATGTCTATGCCACTTCGTTCCCATAGATAGCTTCCACTCTTGATGTTTGTTTGCTTGAAAACTCTCCACTAGTAGGGCTCGCTTGAGTACCCCAATGTAATTATGAATGCTAAGGGATTCCGCTGATGTGCTGATGGCCTAGAGTAATCCCTTATGAATGGTTCAATACCTGAAGAACTAGTCTCATACCATAACCAATTAGTAGTAAAAAAAAGATCGGTAAACCTCACTAAATACCCTACCATGATCATACTACACTACTATAGATGCAAAATCTCATATATGCATACCAAATGAAATGATTCTGGACAAAACTCCCACATAAAGAATTCAAAAATTCTATCTAGGAGAGAGTTTTCTTATCCTTATACTATGTAACATAGCTCCACCATTACCCTGTGGATCTCTGAAGATGTCTCTCAGTGAGGACTTCCATCTGGTCATCACGCATCCTCAGAAGGCGGAAAAATTAGTGACTTCCTCTACCCTATGGTCACCAAACCGGGTTCTACATCACCCCCAAAGCTAATGATGTATCTACATATAAAACTAGCAGAATTCAATTATCCAACATATATCCTCAACTGGTTCTCAATCAAAATACGTTAAAACTATTTTATATAAATTTATTTTTAATGTGTAATATTGGAATTATTATAATATTATGCATATCAATTATATTAGGTAAATGTAAAAAAATATTTGAAATAATATATAAAATATAATTTTCCATAATATCTATAACCAATATTAATTCATTTAATTTATTATTGTAAAATTCACTTATGAGCATAAAATTCGTTTTTGTAAAAACATTCTCATTTTACTCAACTAGCTCATAAATTAATTTCTCATTAATTTTTGTCCTATGATTTCAACCATATATATTTTTAAATTATATTATAAAATTCATAACCATGAACATAATGGCGGGGTTATATGTTATTATTTTATATAACGATATTTTCATAAAATATTGTTGTTCGGTCAAACTGGGCCTTCTGTGTAACACAAGCCTACTCATTGTTCTATGTACATTAAGATTAATTTTTTTGGGGTATAATGTATGATGAAAAAATTTAAATCCACTCCAAAATAAAAATATCATAATTTAATTTTTTTTACATTTTAAGGAATATTATTTAATAAAATTAACATTATATTTGAAATCAAGACATCAATTTTAGGTACATTGGTTAACTTTTTAAAATACTTTACTATGATAAATAGAGATTTATGATTGTGATTGGTAGAATTTCTATAAAATATAAAACAATCACGGAATTTATAAAATAAATTTTATCAATGTAACATAATTTTTTTGATAAACTAAATAATGATACTTATCTATTATATGTTTTTGGGTAGCCATTATAGAAAATATTCACACCATATATGTTAAATAATTGGTATATGTAAATAAGAGTGTTAGTAACATATATAAATAGTCCCATATTTCACCCATTCCAAATAATTCATTTAGTTTATTTTACACTCTCATATTATTTTTACATATATCCGTTTTTTACATTATCATCTATTAGATAGTTTGGACACGTAATGATGACTAGAATATTAAATTTTTGTTCCTTATGAAGTCTTATGACTCTTCAACATATGTTATATCTTTATTTAGTAGTATCAGTTATCTTTTTCTTTCAACAAATTTTTAAAATTAATAAATTCATTATTAATAATAATTTGAACCATTAGGCTTCAATAGTTGTCATATTACAATAATTTAATTAAATTTTTTTACTCATATATTAATAATGGAAGGTTATATTTTAGGTAAGCATAACAATTTAGAAGAACGATACAATAAAAATGTCATCATGTTTTTATATGAAAATATAAATACTTTAAATATAGGTTATTTAAAAATATATAGTCTATATTTATTATCATATCATTATTATATATGGAAAAAATTATGTGTTAAAATAACTCATTTTTTGTCGATTAAATAACGACCAACAAACAAATTTTAAAAAACAAATTCCAAATAATATTTTTATATAATTTTATACAACAGATAATAATAAGAAATAATAATATCATTATTATTCTATTATATTTTAAATTCATGTGTTAGTGAACTCATGAATAAGTAATTGTGAATGAAACAACCATAAAAAGAAAATCATGGAATAGTTTGAGCAACTAATATATAGTGATCACTGTAAATTAATAACTACTATTAAATTATAATGAAATTAATATATTGATTAGTATAAAAAGGTATATAATAAATAATATGTTTTTAAACTATATTTTTTTGGATAATTTGTTTATTAAATAAATAATTATCAGGAATTAGGAGAAACTAATTGTTAATGTAATGGGTTATTATTCCCAAAATTCTTTTTCATTGAGTTTCCTTCCTCATTACAGTGATACTTTTATATATTATACATTCGTTAATTTTGATTTATATATCTATATTTTATATTTTATTTCTAAATATATATTCTATTTTACTATACCATTATTCTTTATCCATTAATCCAACACAAATCTTGATTACCATTACTAATTTTCATTGGATTTCACCACCTAGGGGAAATTATTTAAGACAAGTAATTATTTATGGGGTTTGTAAATTATTTCAAAATAATATACTCAATTTATAAATCACATATTAATTTGAGTGATTACAATTTTATTATATAATTCAACATTAATTTTTTTTATTTTTACCCATTATTGTATTTATATAGGGATTATTGAGAAAATATTATTTAATTTTATTATAATTTTATCATCTATTTAAATATTTTTCTATTTTTATAATATTATTCCCTTATACTAACTCATATTAAATTTCCTAATGATTTATTTTAAATTATTTTAATATTATCATATTCCCCAAAAATATTGAATCATGCCTCATACTGGTATCACCTACATAAATATTTTTTAAAAAAAACTCGTAACACATTTATACACAATAATGGTTTTCTAAAATGATAACATCCAAATCCATTAATGAAATCCACATATTTAAAACAAGTAAGAAGTTATTCTAATAATGAATAAATATTTCATGTTCTTGGTAATATCTCTTAACAAGCTATGTGTGTCACTCAAATGATTACCTTCCCCAAAAGAATTTAGAAACTTTCTCCATTGTTGGATAACTCTAATATGTAAATTAATAAATTAAGATATTATATACTTCGTTTCATGAATCAAATTGATGAAATTGGTTGTAAATAATGAATCTAATTAAGAATAATACATGATTATATTAATCTTTTAATGACATGTAGAAAAATATTATTTTTCTGGAATATCATTCCAACACCTCACATGAAAAAATTTTGATAAGCATACATGTTTTGGTTGAAACTAATATATATTTATTTTAAATAAATATAAATCCCTTATTCCACATATTTTAGGAGCTACAAAAGTGAATGATTCCCACAACACATTTTCTCATCTTTTAATCCTTCTCTCTAATAATGTTTTTATTTCAATATTTTTTAATGTCATATGGAAATTCTGGAATAGAAAATGATAAAAAATTTCCTCAAATATTGGATTTATAATTTTATGAGTGACCTATATTTTTCGACACATAAACGTAACAATTAATATGTAGTGAATAATATAATTTCATGAACACCATTAATATTAAAACCACAAAATAATTTTGTTTACAAAAAATACTAGATGAGGAGAGTATCCAAGTTGATTTTAATAAACATCATATAATAAATAGTTATTCACCTTTCAGAGAAAAATTCAAAATATATCATAGAAATATTTTTACAGATTCACTTAGAAGACAATGTTAATTACTCTCAGTTGGATCACATTAGTAGCCTATATCTTACTATGGTGATTATTATAATATTATAAACTCAATATTATTGTAATCTTATTTTGCTATTGAATTTTTCCTAAATTTTTCTTCCTTATATAATGTGTCCCAAATTATGGTGGTCTTTCGTATTGAACTATTCAGATTATGACATAATGAATATATGGACATTCAAATAAAAGGATCTTTTTGTGGTTATGAATCCCCTTATAATGATTATATATGAATGAACTGAAGAATATATGGCGGTAAATAAAAGATCAAAAAATTATCTGGGAGAGGTATTTAATGAATAATATTTAAATACCACCCCGAATTACTTTTATGAATAAAATTTCATATATACCAATGATATGATGAGAGTAACTCATAATTGAATTAATCAACCCTTTTTGAATTTTATAAAGGTTACATAGTGAAGGAAATATATATGAAATTACATCAAAACGTATATAATATTTATTACTGGTAAAGAATTTCCATATATAGTGATTGGATATAGTATCCCATGAGTGATTATTTAAACTTGAAATTATTAAATCTTCTAAAATGTAGTGGATGATATTAACACTCTGGAATGTAATTTATGTATTTATTGAACTTTTCTTGTGGTGTTTGACCTCAAAATGTGGATATGAATCTATTTTTGAATGTATCTAATGAATATTTATAATTCCTCTTTTGGAACACCCATTTTTTGTATGTTGTGAACTTGAATATATTTGAGACCACTATGGATTAAAATCATTATTCAAAAAAAGTATATGAAATTATTTTAAAAAATTGAGAGTGAATATTTTGATTTGTGTCAACATAAGATAAAAATAAATAATGATAAAAATCCTAGTGAATATATATTCCCCATGGTATATTTTTTATGTAATTATTTGAGAAAATATTCATTAATATTAGTCGTTATATACACATGCCCATGTGTTTATATAGAATAAATGAAAATACCATTTATGGGATATTCATAAGGGACACAAAATATCAGATATTATTTTTTATTTGATTAAATTATTGATTAAATTATTAAGTAAATTTTGTTTAATTTTAATAAGCATCACCATATCATCTATAAAAGATATAGAAGATCAATCTTCTACCATAATTGCTTCTTAATAGAGATTACAATCTGATTTATATTTCTAATTATAAGAGTTTCCAAATTGAGATCATGTTATGAATAATGCTATTGTGGTTTGAGTCAAAATTGGTACACCCCCACCCCTAATGCAAGGCCACCATGTAGTTCTAGGATACGATATGTTTAAACTAAGGATTCAAAAAAAATTCACATAATCCAGAGTTTTTGGAGTAATTTTGAGGTTATATAGATTTTATTTTATAGGTTATACTCACATATAAATATATATAATATATATTAAATTTATATTAATCATATATAATTAAAAATATGAAATCTAAGAATTAATTAACAAGATGATTCCAATATGAAATGAAATTAAATATTTTTTGAAACAATTTCATAATCATTCGAGTAAAAAAATCGATCTTACAATTGTTTATTAAAAATTAAAACATTAGGATAAATAATTTTAATAGAGGATTTATTATTATCCGCAATCCTCAATTTTTTAAAAAAAATAATCCCAAATAAGATATCATACCTGGTCATGTATCATTGGGAATATACCTTACATTAGAACACGAAAAGATATATATTATCTTGTACCCAACATCCATGGTCAAAAATGTTATTTGTTAGTACATCTCAATAGTGTACTGATAATGTGGTCTTATATATAACCTTTAAATGTATCAGGTACACTATTCTATAATTTGACCAAAAATTAATTTATTTGGAAATATAAAAATGACTTTTTATTGTTTTTTTGTAACATGATAACATAGGTCAATGTTAAGATATTTTTTATGTGTTGATGTGTCAGATTTTAGGTTCCCATATGATCACTATACTAGTTTTAAGAAATTAATTTTTAATATACTTGATTTGATACTATCAAGTTATTCCCCAATATAATTATCGCATAAGAAACAAAATTTATTAAAATTAAACATTTACAAAATTAAAAAGTTGTATTAGGAATATATTTTTAATGAAATATAAGAAATAAAATGTTAATAAGTCCCATGAATTTCTAAACTATTGAAATTTTGTTATCTTCAACATATTAAATTACATGATCTATAATCAAAATAATAATGTATAATATATTCCCCACCCAACATAATATATTTGAATTATATTTCATAAATATTTATTTATTGATCATAGAAATATAAAATTATGATGAGTGGATCACCAATGATCAGTAATGGTATACATAATAGATAATAATAAATCATCATATATTACCATAGCACTATACTATATAATAGAGAAGGAATATATGACCCATAATAAATCTAAAATATAATGATACTAAAAGAATACAGTATCCATGTGTATAAATTAAAATGACTAGTTCATGGGGGATTACATAATATATTTCTTAGTGATGAAATGCATAATATTTCACAGCTAATTCAATAGTCACAGAAAATACTTCATGATAATAAATATCATAATATTACCATTCTAGCACATGGTGAAGGTAATATTTTTTAACAGACACCCATATATTCTGAAGATAATTTTTCTCTATATAACAATAAATACATAATAGCGATAAATCATATCATGATTGACCCGTTATATCATTATTTCCAACGCTTTCAGTATATTAATAATACAAAAAAGAAAAATAAAGAATTAATTTTTCTATGTAATCAAAAAAATACAAATTGATTTGAAAACATAACAAATATTAATAATTTCAATATTAATTATTGATATTATTTCATCTACAGAATGATTAGGGATAGTTAAACTATAACGAGGGATCATTATTGAGTAGTCAATAATCGACCATATATAAATAATTATTATTCAGATTTTAAAAATTTAGTCAATCAATAAATGTATTATCAGTATATATGAGAAACCATAAACCATTATTTTTATATAGTAATAGTATAATTTGATTTTAATAATTTACCCAATTAATAAATTTGTTGAATTTATGTTAACACAATTCATCCAGTGTAATGAATTACATAGTGTTCATTGGGGGAAAGAAAAACATTGTGATGTATTTCAATGAGTTTAATACCTTAAATGAAAATATTCTGGGATGGAAAAAAATCAATACATATTTATTATATTCACCACAAATGGGAATCAATTTTTAAATATTAATAATATCTCAATGAATAATAAATTATATGACAAAAGGCTTATGATAATGAAAAGATATGAATAAAAATAACATGATTTGATGATAGCGTTGAATTTACATTTGAATATCTTGAGATGAATTATATTCAACATACATGAAGGAAATGTGTTCTTTAATAAAACCTACAAAAGTGATAATGGTACACAATTCCATACATGTATCCAAGTTTAGGAAAGTATATTAATAAATATTAAATCATTTCAAACCACCAGTTAAATCTCCCTTGAAGGAATGAATTTATAATGAAACATTAAATATCATGATTAATGATGGTATTATGATGAAATAAATTAATGTGTATGTATGAAAACTAGATAAATGAAATCATGATTTAAAATAAAAATTACACTTGAGGGGGTCAAAATTGTCCCTATAATCCCATTTCATGTAACTTATTTCTTATGGAAAGAATAATTTGATTATGAAGTTATAGTAATGAGATATAAAACAATAGAAAGGATGGGATAAATAACATTAAAACTTTTTAATTAGTGTAAATATATTAACATTGATGAATATAGCTTAATAAAAATATTTTTAACTCAATAGATAAAATATCAGTTATCATAATCCCATTTTGTGTCCAGAGGATTAAAATAAAATACCCTATCAACATTTAAATAATTTTAATTGATATACTGTTCAATAAATAAAATAATTTGGATCCTCAGACTTTAATATTTAAGGGAAGCGTTTTAAATAAATTCATTTTGTATTAATCAAAACAGATTAAAGAGGTCATGTTTAATAATAATAAATATATACAATGAAGTATAAATTAGGAAAAGAAACTATTACGAAATTAGAAATAGTCAAATAAATTACCCTTTAATTATATAGATTAAAATGATATATTAAATATCATGAAAAATGGAAGGATCATGTATAAAAATTTTATAGAATTATTATAAAAATTTCCAAATAAACACGTTTCATAATAATAAATATATCTAATGGATTGGGAAGTTTATATGTCAAAATAATAAATTAAACCGGAAATCTACTACTTCTCTTGAATCTCTAAAATAAAAAAAATAACAATATTAATGACCTATGTCATATAATTATTAATTTATATATCGCATTTTGACGAAATTTATTACTAATATATATATATATATATATATATATATATATATTACATTTTTATTATCCTTTTTCAATATCATCGTTGACTTTTCTAGATCATTTTGAGATAATATATTATTTAAAATGTTGTTCTGTATTCAGTTAAAATTTTTCACCAGTCCAATATAATTTTTTAATCAAATTGATAAATTTTAATTATTTTTAATTCCATTCTAAAATTCCATTTGTGTTTAGTTTTTTTTTCAAAATTTGAATCAGTGTCTGTTTTTTATAATTTCATATATTGAAGATGATATATTAATAATATGTTGAATTATTAATATTAAATTTACATAAATCTAAATATTTATGACTTAATTTTTTTGTTATTATAATGTTATTATTTATGATTCCACAACCATATATGATAGAGTGTTATCTCCTAGATTAATTAGTTGGTTATAGTGACCCAAAATAGTTCATACCATAATTATACTAGCATATAATGATGAGAAATTGATGGTTTTAACAAAATATAATTAATATAATAATTTGATGATATAATTTATATTGTTCAATTATTTTTCTAATATATTATAATGAATTAAAATAATGATGAAAATTCATAATAATAATATAAGGGTGTAATTTTTTACTCAACGCTTGGTCATCATTTAATTGATTTTCTATGTAGTTGGAAAGGATTAAATAGTTGTTATTTAATTTATATAGATACAATTTTGTATAATAATTATATTGATATTCTAATATAATAATATTTTTGTTAGTTTTTGACAAGAATTATATAGAAATAATATATAAGGATTGTCAAAAATTTAATTTAGAATCGTTAATTTTTTTATATCTCCTTGATTATAATGGGATTTGGATAAATAATTCCTCATAAATTCATATATTAATGAGAGGAGATACTAAAAGGAGAAACAATTATTATATTCATTATGAAATTCCAGGGAATGATTTTAAAATGATGTTGAATAAATGTGCACATACATTTGGGAATTTATATACATTTTCTAAACACCAATTATTTTTAAAAAATATTATAACACTATAAAAGGGAAAGTTCTACCAAATTTTAAAAATATATTATTATGAGGTGAACGTAAATCATTAAATCCTTAACCAAGTATTTCAACAAATGTATTAAACATGTTGGAATCCTTTTTATGATATATATTTACTTTTACCATTTTTTTAGTTTTACTAAGCTCACTAGATTTTACCCATGAACATTGTGTTATATTATACATATAAAAAACTATTCAATACTAATTTTTGTGTTCTAAACAAAAATTTATTGTTTATTTAATTTAATTTAATTTTTAACTATGATAATTTTTTATGTGGAATTAAATAATTTATATATTGAAGAACTAATCTATATAAAATGTATATTTTTACAAAAATTAGTATTTAACATTATTACTAATCGAATAAAAATTAAATTATTTTTAATTTATTTATATATTTCGTAAAATATTATATTACTGTCAGTTTTGAGAAGATAATATTCAATTTTAATAGAGAAAATTTACTTGATATTAACATTCAAATAAATTTAATATGAAATATTTTACATTATTATATTCATTAACTTTAAACTCTTCAAACAAATTTTTCTTTAAAAATGAATATTATGATTTAACATCAACATGTTTAGAAAAATAAAACATTAATACAATTGAATAAATTAGTTATTAGAATAAATGTGATTTTTGTTTCAATAAATGATAAACATGAGATTTATAAATACTATAGTTTTATTTTATATTATTATTGTCTTAGAAGAATATCTTTTAATGAATAGGATTGGAAAATCATTTCACCATTTTTTGTATTATGATAGTTTCATAAAGTGAAATTTCTATTAATATTGGTATTTTTCTCACCATTAACCAAAAAATCCAATACATTAAATTAATAAAAAATATTCATTTTATAGTTAAATTTTTATTCTATAAAAATTACGTTATTAATAAAAAAGTCATGTTATAATGTTATGTAATTTATTATTAATTGAACAATATTATGATTTTTTAAAAGAAAACAACTTATTAATATTCAATAGTGTTTATTCATATTTACAATTAATAACCAATTAAATTATAATAAATACATCTTTCGTATGAATAGTATATTTTTTCTAAAAAATATCTACATTCATAGAAAAAATCTCCCCAAAATCCAATTTCAGAAATACAAAAAATTTAACATAAAATTTTCATCCAATCTATATTTATGTTTATTTTAATTAAATGATATGAAATTTAAATATTATCAAGGAGAATTATTTTCATTTCAACATATATGTCATAATTTTGAAACATCTAATTTCATCTATTATTTTTATAAAAATATATTTATCAAATATAGTACATCCCATGGTTCATTTTATATTAGGGTATTATTTGAAGAATGTCATTATAAAAACTAGGTATTGAAGGTAAATTTATTATTCAAATTCGTGAGGTTATACATGATCATTTAAAACAAAATCCAATCGGGAATGGGGTAAAAACATTATACAGAAAAAGGATTTTCTGATGGATCCTATGATTACATTATATGATTATAAATAGTTTTTGTATCATTTTCTAGATCCTGGGGGAATGTCCTACAAATAAAATAAAAGTATAATAATTAAAAAGAGTAATGGATTGTAATATTATGACATACATATAATCTATCATCCTGAATCCCATTTAACAACCAATGATATAAGGAAAACTAGAAGTAAAAATCCTCATATAATAAGAATACCATATACTCATGATGGAAGAATCCAAGGGGATTGTTCAAATAATATATATAGACTTCATAGATTATTTTAATAAGAAAGTAAAAGCTATACCACATGTATCAAATTCTAAAACCAAATTCTAATAACATGAAATTTTAAATCATATATATATTTAAATAATTCACTCTCATAAATATCACATCAATAGGTAAAATTATCATTGGTATATTCCTAAGAAACCCATATTATGAATTTAATATGGATAAAAACATTAGGAAGTTCCTTTCTCCTTCAATGTCTAAATAAATACTCAATATACCCTCATTGGGATCATATAGTCAGTCCAAATATTACTGTGACACATGAAATCATCACTTCCCATTCACTCATGCGCTCTATCTATGGTCCACATGTCATTTAGGATCACTCAAAAGCCTATTAGGTCTCATATGTACAAGATAATGACCGTGAGCTATTTTATCAAAATAAGATCTCTCATTTCAAGACCTCTCACTCTCTTTGAATGGAATTACTCGAACTATGAGTATTTCGATTTTCCCCACTAACCTCATACGATAATAACACTGATTACGCTAGAGTGATATGGAATAATTTACATCTTACATCCCTAGTAATAGATTAGTACACTCACAGAACCTATAATAACATTATACATAGGGAATTCCCACCCCAGAACTCACAACATAAGGGTGGATGATCAATCTCTCCAAAATCAATCCAACTAGATCTCAGGATATATGAAATTTTACCATTCTCATATTCCCAATCCTTTAGTCATCACTCTCAATTTAACACTCCCCTCAACCATGATGTTAGTAATGGGACCTATAACATGGTTTAACACTTAATTTTCAATTTTATTTAGTTATAAATCTTAGGATCCATACATATTAATGTAAATATTTGTAATCAAGTCCTAATAAATCATCAACTGAGGGAAAATTTCTGTGTTCAAGGGTCAATCATGACCCTCGAGAACCTATTTAGTACACTCATAGTCATTAAATTATAATTATCAAATTTATCTAATATTATGAGGTCATTTAGTATTTGTTGTGAGAGTCCATGTCACTAAATATATTAATGAATAAAATAAAACTATATGGAAATTCATAGGTACCACCTACCATAAATTAAACAATATCATTTGAATCCAACCTAACTATCAATAATTAGTATCACCTACAAATAACAAAAACACCATATCACCTAACCAAATATGTTATAATAATTAAATAATTATATAAATTTATAATTATTTGTTAAAATTGAATATAAAAATATATAATAAACTTATAAATTAATTTATTTCACATAATCAACCTTAAATACCACTATGAGACCTCATAATTATTCTAATATCACATACCAACAATAGATGTTTTTTTACATACTCTCAAAAACATTGATTGAGAAATAATTTCTATCAAATAATAATTATATTTAAATAAATATTTTATATATTATAAAACCTAATATATTTTCATTGAGAACTACTAATTTCTCCTAATATAGTCAAACAACATATGTAAAATATATTCCTATTTCATATAGATAATTTGTACAAAATCATAGTTATTAAGAGATTACTCACCTATAAAAAGATGAAAATTCCAGACAACCCTACCAAAAATTATCTAAATAAATAGTGTATACACCTTGAGAGAAAATATTATGAATGGAAGAGATCTAGCTTCAATCATCTATTAAATTGCATGAAAAATAAACCGGAATTAAAGGGGTCATTCTAAAAAAGGGAAGAGGCAAACCATGGATCGACCATGCCCAAGGTAAAATAGCATACAGTGGAATATGAAAATATAATATGATAAAATGGGTCATTTCCCTCTTCTTATTGTAGTTATATGTTCTTATGTTTGGGTAGCATGGTTTTCGAAATAGTTCACAAATAACGAAAAAGTCCTCATAGGAATTACCAAGTTGCATCCTTTTTATTGAAATATTCACTATTAATATTCAAATATTTGTAAACTAAAAAACCCTCCTTTTATAAAGAAAATGATCTATATAATTCCTCATAAATAGGTTTATATATGGGTTTCCAAATATTTTTATCCCTAAACAAATCCCTATGACAAATTTGATTCATAACATATATAATTTAGCTCAAATATTCAGAGTCATTAATGAGAATGTAAAAAACCTATTGGGATGAATATTACTTCTAAAAACCCCTTGATATGTTCAAAATGTCAATATATTTATATTGTTCTTTGTTCTTGTAAAATATTACCATTAAACCAAAAATAAAATTTACTAGTGAATTTATGACCTTGTAAGACATGAGGTACCAAATCCTCTTATCAATAGAACTTCATATCCCCAAGAATCATAAATGGTAATTAAACAAGTAAACCTAATATATAAATATCACCAATTCAAAACCCATTCATTGTATTATACTTAAAAATGATAATAAGGCATCAAAAAAATCCCATAGCAGAAGAACCATTATTTATTAAAGAAAAAAAAACATTGGTCATCATCACCAAAATATCTTGATGGTTTTCAAACACATCATTATATCACATTACTCCACAATGGTTTTAATTATTTAATCCTTAGACTCATGATAATTCACACCATTAGGTAAAACACATGATTTCTGATTTCAATCATTTTTTCTCTTCACATTCTTAATTTCTTATTGAATCACAATACTAGTAGCCAAAGGAAATTATCAATATAGTATCAATCCCACTAAAATTACTAATTACGTAAAATCTATCATTGTTTTACATCCAGTACCCCTTCAAGAAAAAAAATCCTCCATGAAAACACGGTGTACGATAACCTGATAATGATGCCTTATATTTTCAAATAAGTACATGAGAGTCCAAAAACCCAAAATTATATATGTGCCAAACACTATGTGTAATTCATTTGTTAGGTCATTAAAAAAACAAAAAATGATTCTTGATTTCACCATGATCACCAACATAACGGCATATAACATTGAAATCATCCCATTATTGATGTAAATTATTAAACTCGAACAATTAATCGTTGTGAATAAAAAATCTACTAATCTATATAAATCATGATAAAATTTGTGTTACCTATTCAATCTCAGCTCTATTCATATTTGATTGTCCAACCACTGGTCATATATAACACTTGATTCTTCTGAGAATTGGGTCATACTATTTTGACCCATTGTCTATGAATAACCATATGTAAGACTAGACATGGACATCAAAGTAGTACTCATGGTCTACCATGAATCATATACCTATAACCATTATAGACTCACTTGGAATGTCATTCTTAGAAACCACTAAAAATTTATCCATATTGATTATCTCACCCTCAAGGGAAAATGTTGAACTACCCAACAAATATTTTTACTTATATCTATCCACAATACCAACATGAAAATGTTTCATTATCACAAACATGTAACTCCTACCAAAAATTGATCACCATATTATTATCCACTAAAACCAATCTATCAATGCGGTCATGATGATAACATCGGATACAACACTCTTTCATATCCATCATCAAGGGACCCATTCTTAATTGTGTTAATTATAATATACCAATCCCATTTCCACAAATGACCTCTCACTAATAAATGTAAATTTCATCAGAATCCCATAGGGGATTATCATGTGTCACCCAATCATTGAATTAGGATAAAAACTCCATGATTCAAATCATATAAAAATGTGGATAATATTCCTAACCCAATGGAATTTATTTTAATTCATTTTATCCTTATTTAAATACAAGTTCCCTTATCCATCCTCTCTAATACCCTACATTTTATCTTTTTCATTTCTAACTCCACATACAACCATTGGACCTTGACATTATTCTAAATCTACCATCACATAAAATTTATCTTTTCATTATTTTTTCAACATTTTAGGACATGAAATGGAAATATTTTTTGGATCCAAACCCACAAAATATTTGTTCGTAAATCTTATTTAAACTATTGATCAAGCACAAACTATGATACAAAATAAATCAATTTCTTCCCATTAATAAGTCATTAGGATTATATAGGACTATTATATATACTATATAAAACATTACATAAACATATATTATAAATACAACCATAAATCCATTATTCCCATTGCCATTTCATTCCCCACAAAAAGAAAATTCAAATTAATGGTTTCTCTCAAACATACCACATATTATATCACTATCATTTTTCCTTACTATCTGACCCATATTATATATATAGAAGATCATATATTTGAGGGAAACATCCAAACTCCGACCCAAAATATAACTGGAAAACACATGTGATAACACCCACTCTAGGGCTCTAAAAAATACAAAAATATATCTAGAATCGCATGTCGTGTCATTATAATATTAGATATATGATCTCTAATAATAATCTCTATATGACTATACCCCGTTGAAAAACTAAATCTCATCCACACAACAAAAATACAAACATCCACAATTGTTAATTTTCAATATATTATAGCTAGATTGATTAGTTGAGTTGAATAACAAGAATGTTTTTATATTATAAAATTGGTTTTTGTTGACCCATTATATGTAATTTTTTTCCAAACATCCATACTGTGTGCAACACCATCGCATTGAATTCCACTAAAGACCTACTAGAATTAGAATACATCAATTATAAGACAAACTTTGTTTGTTTTCATCACCGAACATATAACTATATGAATAACATGAATATTAATTAGAAGTAAAATACCATTAATATGGTGATAATAATATAATAATTTTCATATATAGGAGAATTAATTAGTTACTGTTTTATACAATTTAATAATCCAAACCCTCATTATCATAGATATCAATCTCACCCAATTTTTGATGTAGTATGTGAGTCTAGAGTGGTAAATATGATTCATGTAAACAACACATTTGGAAATGGATCAGGATCAAAATCCTTGAGAAGAAAAAAATCCAAGAAATTTAATGTGCATCTGATGAGGTAAAATCAGTCCATTGTTAAAAAATGGTCCTATAAGTGAATACTATATTAATATAACATGGAATACAACTCAAGGTATTCCAATGTGACACAATAGACCAAAGAACATATGATGATCTTTCACATACTTATATATCATGTCAACTATATCCAGGAATGGTAAGACATATTAACATAATTGATATGGATTTTTAATATTGTATCCCAATTAGGGTCATGGAGAGATTCCTCAAGAGGTGTTGAATAAACAAGAACCATAAGTTTTATTCCCAATATTATAGATTTAATTAACTAATAGCGGTATAGAGTGTTACCATGTATAGTCTATACCCCCATAATAAGTAAAAAAATAAAAAAAATTAACAAATAATAATTTACAATAAATTATCCAACTATTTTGAATAAATAAACTAGAGGCATACTATATAAATTAGAATATTTTATATAGTCATCTAGATTCACATCCTTTCCTTCATATAATATATGATCAATTACTAGTCAAATTAAAATATACAAATAAATACAATAAATTACATAAAAAAGTCCTTATAGTGATACCTTGGCCTTACATTATCCCTTTACCCAATACACTCTATGATATCCAACTCAATCATTAAAAACTATTTCATCTACCATCATGAAACTATGATAAGTGTGATATAATTCATTAATGATGTATTATGTACAACATTCTAGGTGTGATTACTAATTTATTTTGGGAAAAAATTTCCCCATTTATTACCATAAATCGTGGGCTTACGCATGTGTTTTGTTCATATAGATCAATAAACAATTGCATAAAATAATATATAAATAACCATCATTAATCATCATATTCCAATTGGAATCAATGATTCAACTATGGATAATCATTCTAGTGTTATAGATTCTTTGAGTAT
The DNA here is from genome assembly GCA_963277665.1 of Viscum album. NCBI lineage: Eukaryota > Viridiplantae > Streptophyta > Magnoliopsida > Santalales > Viscaceae > Viscum > Viscum album. The sequence goes on along the minus strand of OY728161.1, from coordinate 1,676,853,495 downwards.
ATCGCATAATCAATAAAACTATAACATGGTAATAAACCATAGAATATTATTATCAATAGATAGATATTAGGTTCAATTCCAAAGAAAAATAATCATATAAGAATCAATGTCCATTTTAAATATATTTTATAAGGTGTTATTGTTTTTTCTTCACAATAAATTATTCAAATGTTTATTTCCTAGAAAATACAATTTCTCTCTGGTGAAATATCATTCCCCAATATGACAACAAAATTAATATGTTAAATTATAGAATAGTAGGAAACTAACCCTAGGAATTCAATATGGTTACACTCATAGTTTATTATATCCCTCGAATGATATCTCATTTCACAGTCAAGCATCATCAATCTCACATAATAAATATGTTTAATATATTAAACCCAAAATATTCCATTCTCATTCCCTCATGAACCATATTTAGGGTTAACATCTATAACGTACTAAACAAGGTTCCACAAACTGGTTCACTATATGGGTTATTAACACGACCTCAAGCGTGGATCCTCATATGATAGAGGTTGTCGACTAGTAGTGATAATCTAATATCCATCATGAGGAAATTATACTATATTTATTTGATAAATACACAAGAATAAAATAAATCTGATATAACATATTATATAATATTTTATGTAAAAACTAGTATCACAAGATGAAAAAAACTAGGAATAAAATATGTAAAATGAATTATAGATATGACTTGTAGTGTAGATGAAAACTATAAAAATGAATATTTCAATGTAAAGTCACTTTCAACATTAAAGAGGGTTTAGAAGTACGTATGGTTCTATAATCTACAATCCATACCATTTTTTCATCTAACAGAGGGTCATTTCTCATATCATATCTTTAAAAAAATAAAGTCTATTTGGGTACTGATCATGCAGCCTGAGTAGGGTGTGAGTTCATCATTCTTGGCCACCACCAATGTCTTCTAAAAATCAAATATAAATAGTGTATTTATTATTATAAATAATAAAATACAATAAATATATTAAACAGTTCAAAATTATTCAAATATCATTTATTTAACAGTATAATCCATCATGTTCTCCAGGATATCATTACCACAATACCTTTTTTGGACCGTGCCAGATTCCAAACCACTACACATGATCAAATACCAAATCATTTATGAAATAGGCTTTCATTATCCATTAAATTTCATTTTATAATACAAATAATTGAAACTATAGTCTAATGCCAATATGTTTTCATGTCAATCATAATTTCATGCACCCATGGGTATTTGGATCATCAGTCTTTATCTCACATGTCGAGGTTATTTAGAGAATTAATGCATGTCCTATACAATTTATCATGCATCCCTTAGGTCCTCGAATTTCATTGGTAAGACCCTATTGATATTTGGATCATCTATATATTTCCAACACAAATACATGAATCAATCACATATGGGTATTTTTAGATCAGTCTAGGACCCACACTTATATATAAAACAATCACATATATCACATGCATCACATATATCACATGACTAACAATATCACATGTAACAAAACAACACATTTATAATTTTTCTAATACATTTATCCAATTCAAAAAATTCTTATTAACATAATTATGATAATTAATTGTAAAATCATATTATCAGATAAATTATTTAAATAAATCCCAAAATTCATAAATCAAATTAATCAGATATTAAAACAATTATTTGTTAATTATAACATTAATTATTCATATATCATAATCCCAATATTCCCAAAAGTAATTTTAAAATTAATTATTAAATTGAATAACCCAATATATCATAATTAATTAAAAACAATAATTATATGAAATCCCCAATCTAAATACAACATAATTATTTCGAAAATTAATTATTCCAATTAAAATTCCCAGTATCTCCAATTTCACAATCACATTATTAATTTATTTATGAAATTAATTAAATAAATTTAGGAAACTCAATTGTTAAACATCTAATAAAAATTATATAACAACATACATGTAATTGAAATCATGACTTTCGGAATTGAACAATAGTCATCCTACCAGAATTCTTTGAAGAACGAATGCCCAAAGAATATCCCCAATTTGAGTGGAATAATGGAGAAGAAGTAGATATATGATGAAAACATAAATCAATAATCAAAAAAATCAGGACCCAACAATACTAAGTATATATATATATATAATATAATAATACATCCATTAATAATATAGAGAAGAATGGGAGAAGAGAGGAAACCAACAGATATGAGATAAGCTTACCGAGATAGATGCAAATATACAATCAGGCTTTGAATCTCTAACTGTGGTGGTCAAGAGCGTCAGTAAAAAGTATTTCAACCTCTAATATCTTGGGGAAAAGTTAATGAATTTATTGGGGTTGATTTTGGGTTAATTATTGTGTTTAGTTATCTTAAAATATAAATATATGGTTAATTAAATACACACACATGGTTTTCATGGAAGGGACACAAGGTTTTCAAACTGTGTTTCATAATAGTAATCCACTTCTATGGGGGTTCACATTTTTTCCTTTATAATCATAGGGTTTTCCAAAATTTGTTCTAGCTATGTGCATCACCACTTACTAGGTTCATACGGTTTGTTGGGATAGGGAATACTATTTTGGAAAATCGTGTTCCAACTATGCAATACACGATCCCCTTTAAAAATTCTAAATTCCACACCCATAAAGACCCATGATAAAACCCAAACTAAAATTACCCCAATCATGGTAATAGTGTGCATGAAAAATCCAAATACATGTCAATAAATGGATGATATTGTAAATTTCCACACCTCAAAACATCTCTTCCTAAACGTATATTACTAATCGTCTCTAGGATTCCAGGTAAAAATTATCGGGCCACTAACCAATGATATCCAATTCTCTCTGACATGTTTCTTTTTAAATGATTCCATGTTTCCACAACACCATAACAATCTGAAGATTATTTCCCCATTACCATTTCTCAATACAATTCAAAAAATGAATCTTGTATTCCTCAAAGGACGCATCTATTTGAAACTCAACATCATCTATATCAATCACATGAGAATCAATGGGGTGATAATTCCAAATCTATGACACATGGAAAATGTCATTCATAGAAACATATTTTTTGGGATATCCAATTAATACATAAGTATCTTGATTCTTTCCACAAACTCATTTGGTATAAAAGACAAGCTCTCTTACATTCCTTGCCTCCATATCCTATATTGACCTAACCTGTGTTATACACAACTGAATACATGATAACTCTCTATAAACTATAGCAGTCATCGACATCTATCAACATACAATTTATGATTACTCTAACTCATATACATATGGTTCTAAATTAGATGGTCCTGCTTTGATGTCTCTAACATGATACTTGATCCAAATAGTTATGATTCACCTGCCTCCACCCAGCATAGAGGTGATCTTCATAACCTACAATAATTTGAATCATATTGTTCCATCTATACTTTTCCCTGATATGTTTTCTTATAGGAAACTCCAATGATAATAAGTTATTCTCCCATGATCGTCCATAGGCAAGGAAACATTCCCCTAGCATGTCCTCATACACCTGAATAGTATGAACCAACTACTAATCATTCTGTGGGTGGAATTATATACTCCACATAATTAGTTCCCCATGTTCTATCTATAAGATCTTATAAAAGGTTGAAGTAAATTATGATCCAAGGACTGATACAATAGTCAATGGATCCCAATGCAGAAGAGCTATCTCTCAAACATATAAGTCTACCAATTTCATCACTAATAATGTCTATCATGTATGAAATAATTACTATAACCCTATAAAATGGATGACTACATCCAAAATAGATTCCTTCATCTAAGTCATCCCTAGGAGACTCCACAAAAAATTGATAGTAATTTTATCCAATTTCAATTTCAAAATATGAAAAAGTTGCATCAAACCACTAGGTAATTGATTCATATCTAGCACTTTTTGACATGTGTTGCATCATTTTATGAAACCTTCTATCTTGTTTTTATTAATCATTTACTAAAACTATCCATGTTAGTCATGATACATATTTGGATACACCAGATTGTACCACCTACATTGATGTTTGAATCTCAAGCATCAACTCCTCCCACATACTCGTAGAAAATGTAGCTTGATTTCTTAAATATATGATCTCATCATCATCAATTTTCTTGTCGAAAGGTGACTACCAACAACTGAGGATGTTTATCAAGGTCAAACATTCTATATCATGATATTATTTATCTATAATATGACTCAAATATGAAGACAATACAAAAACATATTGGAGATTCAGCTTTATTTAACTCTCCCTAATCACAACATGCATCTCATCTCATAAATTCATCATCTTCCGATCAGTAATAGACTAAAAAAATCATGGGTTTGAGTTTTTTTCATAATGTTTCATAAAAATAGTTTCCCTTAATTAGTGTATATACTATATTGATGTCTAATTAATTTTGATACATGCCAAATATGCATCAACAAAACCACAAAAAGAGAAATAGACAAACATGGATATTAACATCTAAACGAGAGTAATGAATAAGTAAACAATTAAAGACCTATGATTTAATCACATTACACGTTCAAAACAATTCTCCATGTAAGGAACCCAACCCGCATCATGTCTGAAAGATCCCTCCTCAATGAGAACCCTTGTTCACTAGTGGCCAAACATTGACTGATGGATGGGAATAACTCATGCTATGTAGTTTGTCTTTCGAATGTACGTAAAAATATATCCTAAATCCTTTTAAAATGAAGGTAAGCAACATTCCAATGTAGATACCCTCAATAGTCACACAAATCATTCACCAAATCATCATTGGGAGGAACAAAATCCATAGATAATTTCCATTCCATCTCATGAGACCTAAGAGACTTCATCACAAATAACAGAGGATATAACAAGGAGTTAGCGATGTGGGCTCAATGTTGGTGGAAGACATGTGGGGTTCCCCTGATGTCATGTGATTCCCCATGACCTATTTGTGTACCTCTCAAAATACCGTAGGCACATTAGTCTTTCCATATGGAAACCTCTAGACAATTATACAGCTCTATAAGGATAGGCATATGCTTTTTTCCATAATACATGCGCAGTCTCATATGATCCAAATTCTTCGTGAAAGACACCACTAGAAAATTGATTAAAATTCACCGATATAACATGAGAAACTGTTCATACCTCTCATATCTTTTCACAGAAAAGATAGGTGATCAAAATGGACGAGCTGAGTGGTTCCCACATTAAATTAATGAAATGAAATTCCCACATCAAATGATCCATGAGACACGACAAGACATTGTTGTCTTGAATTCCTCGTCTCTTGAAGTCCCACCCTCTTGTTAGCCTCTCCGCACAAAAGACCTTTCACATTTACAAGTAACTCTATAGTTCTCTAAGGAAAAAACGAATAGGCTTTACAATGGGATGATCACACACAGCCACATGACCCATATTGGTTATGCGACGTGTCACCAAAAAATACAGGAAACACCCTCATTAACATACATACAATATTTTCTAACTCTAAAATACTATCACATAGAATAATGCAGATAAGTAAAAATAATGTGATTAGGATTAATGATCAGTAAAGGTCATGTGATTCCCCCAACACACCATCAACAAAGACGCTCAAGACACTAAGACAATCCATCCAAGGAAACACATTGCCTTCTAATAGTTATTTTGATCTTGTTAAGACCCTTTGACACATCAAAATGATGACATTTATGTCTTTAGATGAACATGTCTTCCATAGTTTGAAATAATCAGATGATGGATGGATCGACTAGAAGCCTTTGAAAATCAGGCAGAACCCTTGACATGGTCCACTAAACAGACTCATGAAACCACGTAATGTATGACCATGTGTTGACTACATCCATGACTCGAGAAGGATTCAACAAACAAACTAGAATGTATATGGATGGAAATACCTATAAATTATCTACCCCAACAAAGAAAAAGGGTTGGCCTATTTGTTGGTTGGTTGATCAGATGCTAGAGGTTTTGGACTCAGTCCACTACTATGCACATCAGTGCTCAGACTTTGGGATTCTTCACCCATCTGATCATGTGATTGGTCAAGTATCTACTATATAATACTCTGTTGGGGCACCAAATTAGTCAGGATCCATGCATAAAGGACTTCTCATGATCAATAAAAGATCAATTGAAGGACTTTTAGCGGGACATGTGAAGACCATATCACATGTCCTTCAGATCATGTAAACCCCAAACAAACTCACACTAATCCAAACCAAGTCCCATTAAATAAAAGGGAAAAACAAGGATTCAATGTGGAAGACCCAATTTGAACACATGATCATGGACCTCCACATGAGTTTCATGTGGACATCATGAACACTCCACAGTACCATGCCATGCCATGAGAACCTCGTGAATTCTATTTGAAAAATCATCTGGGATATGAAGAATGATCTGGACATGTATGGAATATATTTCAGACCATTCATGGGATCCTGATGGATCGTATGAAACATCTGTATTCATCACCATGGACATGAGACATCCTTATGATGCACTACATGACTCATATATTGGGCCCCAACTAGGCCAGCTAAGTCTCATCAACAAATATGGACTTGAAAATCCAATTCACATGGTATACCACCTAAGCATGTCAACCTGGTCCTGCAATGTCTCCATAAGTTGTCATCCAAGCCATGCGTATCCCCTGGAAATGTCGGCCTAGTCATGTGATGTCTCCCTGGGGTGTCATCTTTGACAGGAAACACCCATAGGACATTCTGGCCTAGTCTCACGATATCCCCCAAGGTATCAGCCAAGACACGCGACACTGCTCAGAGCATGAAACCATGGATCCCGTGACGCCATCCACATGTGTCGAGTCAGGTCACTCGATTCCCTCCTGGGTCATGAGACACCTTCCAGAATATAAGGCATGTTGTTTAGGTAATCCTTAGTGTGTAAGACCAAAAATCTCTTAGTGATCTACATGGAATTGGATTTTTTCCATAACCGGGGTATGTATGATACCTCCTTAAATCCCTATGCTTCGTATCAAACATTCCAAGGACTACCCCAATACATATATCCTATATCCATTTTCTATGAGGCTAATCATTCACTTCCCCTTATTTCTCCTGATGATCATTGATCAAGTAGGATTAAGGGGATGAAACAAAAACCTCATTAGGAATCAAACACCCATTAACTATGGAATCCTCAGTGTGTAGGCCCAAACATATCCAAGAGAACTACAAGGACTATGGATCCCACCATAACTAGGATATGTAAGATGACTCCCTAATGCCACGAGCTCTTTATCAAACACTCCAAAGATTTCCCCAATATGAATATCCCATATCCATACGCCATGATGCTGATCAGGCACTACCCATTGTCTATCACAATGAGAATTGATCATGTGGGATTAGGGGGATGCAACTAACGCCTAATTATATGTCAATTTTCGTCTTCTTTATTTACATTGTTCTTAATACATGATGTTAAACTTCCTAGATCAATCGATCTATGTGGTTTTTTATTCCTATTGTAACCAGGATATATAGGATGCCTCATAATGGATCAATCCCATCCTCAGTGTATCAGCACACTCTATAAAAGGAACCATAGCCTGAAACACTAGGTCATATGTTTTCAACACATAAGTGACAGCTCATTACTTGAAATTGATGAAAAAACTGGGATACATACAGATGGATTCACAAAATATATCCTTGTTTGTTTAACATAAAAGAGAGTTAACCCATATCCATTTTATTACGGTAAGTGATCCCTCATTGGTATTTGGAAGAGATTCAAAAACATATATTAAATATTTAAGAGAGTCCTAGAGTTAGAAAAAAATTTCCCCAAAAGGGTGAGATAAGCCTGACCACCCATCATTTCGACCAATGCATGTCCCTAAGAGTCACTATGCCCGATAACCAAGATGACTGTTGGACTATAGAAAGTAGGTCTATACCTAGATATGTACGGTGAAACCCTTGGGAGTTTCCTTGAAAATTTAGAATAGTATCGTTAGAAGTGAAAATGATTACACCCAATAATTTCTCAGCAAACAAAAATGATGAACCCAACGTGGATAACTGAAATAAGAAAATGATCATGTCGTAATCCGTTGGACTATTCTACATGTCCCAAAATGTAATCAAAAGTGATGAATGCAACATGAATCACTATAGTAACATAAATTTAGGTTATAATCCATCAATCTATGTTTCTTTTACCTTATACACAAACAATGCTAATAGGATCAATGTGAACCACTAAGTCCACTTTTCATTGTAAACCATATAAAATGTATTAAGACCATCAGAAATCAGGATTCATGTATGTACATCCTTGTGATTACTTTCCCACGTGAGATGAATGTTCGTAATGCGAATGCATGAAAATTGTGTTTTCCATTCATATATAATTGAGAATTATTATGCCTATGATATAGAACTATTGGGTGGACTTTTTCCTTGTTGAATCTATTATTTTAAACATCCGATCCAATTTAATTTCTTCTTCATATAGCACTTGTTTCAGTACTTCATCCCCAATCCGATCCTCGAAGGTCGTAAGACGGTCTCGACTACCAAACATCTCCAAAAATAGGTAGAAAACGACCTGATTTGGGAGTACCACCAATATGGAACAATCAGACTATGGAATGTACATGTGATATTCTGTAAGAACGGTAGTCAGTGATTCCACATCACTTGATGATGTCTTACGATAAACCATTGCCCTTCATTTCAAAAACTAATCAGTTCATGAGCCTATCCCAATAGTGTGAAAACCTACACCATCCATACCTTACAAAGGTGGATCAGGGGGTTGGATCCATCTCCCTTGTAGTTTAGGTGCTATCATGGAATTTGACTACTAATTTTCATCTTTAGTATAATCATACTCATACCCATCATCCCCCTAATGAGGGTACCTCCTGACATATAGCCACCTCAAACACCAATGTGTGGGATTCTTCAATGATGAATCATCTCAGAAAGGGGAAATTGGATAACCAGTAGAGGGATAATATCATCAATATTTTATACAGTTCCCGCTAACATAATCTAAAAAGGACCATACTTCATTCCCATATCCCTTCTTGATTTGAAATATTCCATGGCCATATTCCCCATGAAAACACGAGGGAGGCTCATACTCTTACCCCTATAAAGGAATCCACTCCGAACATCCCAATAGAAAAAGGAGGGTATAACTGGGATCATATCCCCACATCAAGAGAAAATATATGTCAACATGCCATAGAGGTCAAAAACATGTAGAATTATACCCTGTACATGCTATGCTAAAATGAAAATACACATTAGCGATAGAGGAAGAGCTCCACAGACATATTTTGAAACTGTTGTAGATCAAGGTACATGCGCATACTTCCATCCCTAAAATCAGAATGACTCAAAAATATGATCATCACAATCAAGTCATTGTGATGAGGAAAAAAACATTCTTTCTCCCAATGGGTTTGATTATCATTATATCCCAATAAAGGGATTGACATTGAACTAGGCTCATAATTCCATTCCAAATAGGTCCAACCAGGTGAGAGTAGCACACGACTCGGAACAAGGGCACTTGCATGTCAAAAATCTCATGCAGCATAATCCAGAGCCCCATGATCAGGCCTATATCCTTGTTATGGCCAAGGCTAAATAATATTTAGTGGAACACGCCCATTGAAATGCTGATATTCCTATTAGTGAATCGGCACAGAATACTCCCACAAATCACATAATCGAAGTTCATATTCATTCTTTTTCCAATGAATGATTGTGACAAAATTATTCCAAGGAAATAAATGAGGAATCTCATATTCCTTATCCATTTTTGAGGGACTTTCTGTTTATCCTGGATGGTGATGCATATTTGGAAAAGGTGTATATTCCTAATCCAACTGATGCCAACTAGGTGACAGTGGCCCATGCCACGGGGTATTCTTATACTCTTTCCATCAATGACATGCAATATATCCCAAAGGCTGATTATTAGTCCCATACCCCCATCTTGAATGAGTCTCACCAAGTTAATGTGATGCACACCTCATGACTGAGTCATACCCCCTATGGAAAATGAGGCATCTTATCAACATATTCTCATTTCTCACCAATAGTCGGATCATATCCCCACAACACTAGGAATAAATAAACAATATATGGAATCCTGTATATAGAAGCTCTATATCGCTACACAACCATTAAAGGTTGGACATCACACTCTGGACATGATGCAGAACATGGCTCATATTTCTAATCTACAAACTTAAATTGTCCTTGCAGTTGTTCAAGACATAATATCAACACCACAATGGTCTCCTGAATCTTCTATTAAAAAAGAATTAATAGATATTAATTACCATGATAGACATCCATGTGGTAACATGGACATTTTTCACATAGACTATACTCATAAAAACTATTGAGGACTATGTCCCCACATAGATATCTCCATTTGGAATGAAAGTCCTAACTTTTTCCATAATCCTTTATAGAGAGGATAACCAAACACTTACACCGTTCTATAGAGAGGATTTGGAAACACCAATGTAAATTGTATATTGTTCCATATAAGCATCCAAAAACACTCCATTCTCATTAGAAGATGACCATCAGATCCATCTTCTATTGTGTTCTCAAATGGAGGTGTGTAATTCTGACAAACAAGAGGCCAACATTAACATATGGAGAGTCATAGCTGAAAACAAAATCCCCATAATGTTCATATACCTTGCAATTTCCAACAATGAGTTTTCAATGAGCTATAAAATAATTGGATCCCTTTTCTATGCGATAATATGTGGGATACACATCCACGATTGAATGAGCATCATCTACCTTATCCAAGTTATGGGTTTCACAGTCATACAATTATGATACATTATTTCCAACTTGACCTAGATTCTATCTCTATGGACAGGGAACCAAAATCAGAAAAGAATAGTAAAAATGTAAAATACACTTACCGCTAATGCATCATGACACTTCTGAAGCAAATCTATGAAGCCACATCAGGAATCATAATTCAAAGATGTGGATAGAATGGAGAGTTACACTTATCCTCTCACTTGGAAAAACATATCCCCTCGAACATGAAAACCTATAATGTTATATCCTCTGATGATGTTAGTGGACGAAGAAATCCTATGATTAGTTGGTTGTTGAAAAATAATTTCCCCACTCCAATGATGCCAACACATCACAGATGAGGATAGAGAATAGCAAACATGACATCAAATTGGTCCCCTCATGATAAAAATTTGACATTATGAACATGGAGATCGAAGTTATGATCACCTATAAAACTAACCATAAGAATGAATCCCAGTAATGGGATGCCATCACAACCAGATCTCATGCATGAACTATTGTTCCATGTCAAGGATACCATAGTAGCAGCTACCGTAGTGTCCATCCAGAAGATGAATCAACCCTCTAGGACAGTAGAACATTTTCCGTAACCTCCAATCCTCCGGTCATCAATTCCTGAAAAATTTAGTACATGCTAGCTGTAGTCACAAGAAAAAATCATTCTATAGGGATGGGTACATTTAAATTTAAATATCTATCTTGATACTCATTATCCACTAAAATGGGATGGAAGAATTTCATGGTGATTCCGGATCACCTCAACCATAACGAGGAGTGAAAAACTATGTATTTATGTCTAATGGAATCCATAGATAAAACCCATCCCAATGGACTGTGGGGATTTTTATCATCATTGGAACCATAGAGGGAATCAATATTCAATATTTTGGGAGGAAGAGATCAATGATAGACACCCCACCAGTTCCTCCCATAGTGAGACTACACTTTGTTGGTTGAGGCTCATTCAACAACCGAGACCCAAAATTCCCCCATGTAAATCATTCATAAACCAATATGATATGAGAGAATAGTGAAAGAAACCAGTCTCTAATGGTTTCTCAAGCCAAAATGGCTCAATAATTCTAATTAATTGGCTAATGAGCCTAATGAAATCCTTAAAGAACTGTCTTTCCAAATGGAATGTAATGACACAACATAAATTTATCGATAAGCCTCTATGGACATTATTACTATTAAATAGAGTATCTGAAGAATGATCTAAACATTGAAGGCTATGAAATGGAAGAAATAACATAGGAGGAGGGTGATTTGGATGATGAAAATGAGGTTGCATTCAAAAATACCCAATGAAGGCTCTAGAATTTGGCACTACAAAAAATGAGTTTTCGTCTCCTCGATTGAAAACCTTTATAGATAGATGGAATTATGTGACCACCCAAAGGATTCCATCAGTAGAAAAAAAATTGTCTCATTATGAGAGTTAAATATGATCTCTCTTGTAGCTCAATGATGATCTAATCAGGGTAAATATTACCTTTGGGTATTATCTCTTGCAAGAGGTTAATGATGATCTAATCAGGGTAAATATTACCTTTGTGTAGGTGATCCGGAGTAGCATCTCAGCCACATCTTATCACGATGTGGGATGATGATGGGACCTCAATATAAGTTGTAGGAGACCAAGATATGGTATTTATTATAGACAACAATAGGAATTTCCTTCGACCAGTATAACATTCTACTTACCAGATCAATCATTGGATGCAAAGACCTTCATCGTAATTTCCTTTAGCAAATCAATTCAACACTGAGGAAGATGATCATAATCAACCTAACAAAATCCATGAAGAGAATAAATGATAGGGTGTATGACTTCATAGCTAGGTGGATTTTCTGACCTATTCAATCTATGTCACTCCCTCATAGGAACAAATGGTAGATCACTATGATAAAAATATTATGGATGAGCAGTAGAAACCCATAATCCCCATGGAATATCTAGGTGGATTCAAAGGGTATTCTAAAATAGAACTGTGTATAGAAAATAATATTCAACAACCGGGTCCAAGTCTTGTTCCATGTCCACAAAACAAGGAAATGTCTGGAAAAAAGGATGTGGTAGTTGTTTCCCTCTGTTTGAAACAGTTCAAGCACCCTAGCATGCTTTGAACCACCCATCAACTCTTGCTGACCAAAGAAAGATATAAAATTGCACTAGACTATAAGCTCAAGGAAACTAGGGATACCCTAGATTTCAGGAAAAAATGAACAAGTTATACTCCATCCAAAATTTTCATTTCCTTTGATACATATTGGACACCATGGATTAAGACCTTATTGCGCTTCCATGGCCCTAAAATCCCGAAGAAGAATACATCACTGACCAATCTGATTACTTCCCTTTCCATAGAAGGTTGTTTCATAACATCTAGAATAATTTCATCATTAAAGACATATTTCATGGAATTCTAGAATATGGGAAATTGATATTAGATTATTATACCGATCAAGTGGATTGCATAATCATTTACCTATCAGTGGAAGACAAAAGAAGGAAAGAAATGTCATATTAGAAAATCAAAGAAGTTTGAAAATAGGATGACTAAAAAAATGGTTGATCGAGACCATGGTGATCTTAGAGAATATTGGAACAAAGTTACCACATTTCTCCCACCAAATAAGATATGTCTGATGTACATCCCAAGGGTGGGCATGACCATAGGATGTAGGATGAAAAAGAATAGGAAGTTTCATATTATACTCCAAAGTAGGCTATAACTGTTGTATATTCATTCCCTATAACATATGTGGCATGGGAACCAACCCACCTAATGAAATCCTTAGCAAGATAAGAGCACATATTTGGTTATTTCAACAAAATAATCTTGATAAACCCCTTACATAATGATGATTATACCCATGAATTCGGTTTTCCCACATATAACAGGGAAATGAGAGGCCTCATGTGCCAAATCTGAGGATACACGGGACAAAAAAATATAATTCTAGAGTAAGTAACCATGTCATACCACCATAAGAGATACATTTGCAGATAAGAATTTTGGAAAAGTGCTCTAGCATGATCAAATGAAATAAGATGGTTCCTTAGATTCCCCCAATAGTTTCCCACATCCAATTATCTTGCATGACTGCTTAATGGGGTTCATTCTGACAAACCCAGGAAATTGAGTAGGTTGGTGCAACCTGTGCCACTGGAGAATGCTACTCTCGCAACCTTTGTGAATGTACCAGGTCCATCATCCTCAGCCGCCTTAGCTCGTGAGCCACATTTCTAATAGTATATCATATCGGTAAACGGTAACCTATGGAGAGACATTATGACATTATGAATCAATTGTCCATAGCCCCATCCATGCTCTCAATCATTGATGAGATTCATCTTTTTCATGTGCTCAGTGTGGCATTTGTTGAATTCCTTTTAAACCAATAGGAATTTGATATATAATGTGATGTAATCGAGGTTTATTGAGTAGAGACCAAGCCCTTATGATATAATGGCCCTATCTCAATCATTGATCAATATCTTGAGGAGGCCATCTAGGTACACATCAGACCATTTGACAGCTTATAAATTCTCAATAACATCAAGCTTTAAAGGATATTCATCGATAATGGATTTGAGATCTAACTAATCCTAGTCTGAACCCTCTGATGAATGGGGTACGGAAAATGGGTATGATCCCCTACAAATATAACCATCCAAATGTAAGATAATCTTGTGAAAACTCCCCAAAGAAATATTAATCTAGACACCCAATTTGAAGATCTCGCATCTAATGCACAGTTCATGGTTATCCAGGATGACTCAAAATATAATGCATTTGTTGAAGACCCTATATCAATATCCACTAGGTAGTACCATAAAAATTCCATCAATGTTTGAAGTAAAACATCAATGGAAAGGTTGGAATAATTCATGATGCCAATTCCCCCTTTGTGACATATGGAGCTGTATACGATGAATAAAACAACTATATTAAGTAAAAAAGAATCAATGGAGGATGATATTATATAGGTTTCCACATCCAATGGTTTAGGGACTGAACTTACAAATCCTTGAAGCATGCTCAATGGTGATTATATGCTCCCTATAAACATGGTTGAAATAGAAGATCTAGTACCAATGTTCCTTGAATTTCCTATCGTCATCAAGAATCATCATCAACATATCTCTGTAACAACTCAGATGATAAGAGATGATGATATTTCTTTTGATGAACTCCCTCACCTTAATAGTGACGTAGAGGCCCCCAAACTAACATACTCATTTAAAATGTTCCCTACAGACTTGGAAATGGATGAATATGAGTATGATATCTGAAACACCCCATCCACATTCAAGGAATGGTTTTCCACAACTATATAAGAGCATTAGTAGATAAACATGGGAACAAAGGAACACTCATGGCCTACCTTGATTAGGGCCACCATGCCCGTAGAATAGTAGGGGATTAATATCTCATTCATGAAGAAGCACTGATGTTTTATTCTTTGAACTATAAAAAAATACATAGATTGAATCTAGATGAGGCTACAAACCATCTCAAAGCACATGAAGATCATCGAGGCTTCCTGCTGGCAGTGAGAATAATTCACCCCTCTCAGGCCACAATGTTGGAGCTAGAAGTTTTCAAGTTGATTAGATCCACCATTTTGGAAGAAGTTAAATACTCAAAATGGTTTACAAAAAATATCCCCATAATTAAAGAGAATGAGAAGATTAGGACCTTCATTGACTTTAGAGAACATAATCAAAATTACCCTTAAGACGACGTCCCATTTTCGATCACATAACTCTTGATAGATTATATATCTTGTTTCCAAGACCTTTCATTCATGGATGGGTACTCGGGGTGAAATCAGATCAAAATGGTCCATGATGAAGAATAATCCACCTCATTAAAGGTTCCCTAAGGAATCTTTTTCTACTAGGTCATTCCCTTCAAATTATAGAATGAATGTTCCACATATCAATGCTCCATGAAATGCATCATTAAGAAATTGTTGGGAAGGATATCCAATTGTTATGTCAAAGTGATGGTCATAAAATGTTGACAAGAATGTTATCACTTCACAGATATCCAAAAAATTTATGAAATGTTTCAATAATATAGGTTGAAGATGAATTTGAAAAAGTGCACATTAGGGGTATCATATGGTAAATTCCTTGGTTTTGTGGTATTCCACCATGGTATCAAGGTAGACCCGCAGAAGTCCAGTCCTATCATAGTAATGTATCCCCCAAGAATCTGAAATAACTAACGTGGATCCCTAGGAACCTCAACCATACTCAGTGATTCATATAAAACCAGGTCGGCATTGCCCTCCCATTCAAGAGGCTAATGACGAAGGGGGTCACCTACCAATGGGATAATGATTGTCAAAAATATTTTCAAAATTTCATGATATATCTGCTAAACCCATTGGTTTTTATTCCTATGTTGGAATGAATTCCACGCATCTTATATGTCGTCTCCACAGAATACACACTAGGCACCCACCTTGCACAATGGAATGATGTGGGGAACAATAATAGTCTTAACTACCTCAGCCACACTATGATGGGTACTGAGACTAGATGCTTTCATGTTTAAATGTACTACCATGTGATCATATTCATAGTGTAAAATACGCGGAATTACATAAAGCACAATTAGTTGCGTCATGTATCTCATACCAATCCTTTCATGTACATCCTTGGTTGCCCTATGTTGACTGGGCGCATGGTTTGATGGGCGGTCATTATATAATAATTTGACATCTAGTTCATATTCTATTTTTCAGTAAAATGGAATGCTCTAGTTGAATTATTATAGGCACTTCCACTCATGAAAATACAATAGAGGCCACTATGATCCCAGATGAAGAGGTCCTATATGCTGACAAAACTCACCGGACACGGGAGATGTATTTTGATGGAACCTCCCAGAGTCCTATTTATAAAATAATGGAAAACCAAAATCTCAAAATAGTTGTTCTATGGGTTATATTTTTCTCTCTAGATAGAGATGTTCTACCCTAATATTTATCACTAACAGGAGGCTGGTTGTACATTGAGGCTGAATACTAATCTCTCATCACTAAGTTTGAACTAGATTTACAACTGTGCATTTCCTACCTGAACATGAAAGGGGGCTCAGAACTGGTGATAATGAAAATCAATGCTGAATTTTTTTTAATGAAGGAAGAACTATTCCCCCTAATCCTATATGAAATTGGACTAATGATTGAGTTCTCCAATTACCCCACATTACATTATATCCCTCGATCATATAATTCTAGTGTTGATGCATTAGATAATGCAGTGGTTGTCTTGGAAAACATTGATTAGGAGGAAGCATCCTTCTATATATAACACGAAGAATGTTCTCATTGATCATCATATGGGATATAAAAAGGATTAGTTAGGACAAAATAGACCCAATGTGTGATAAATCTGCATCCTCCTCTGGGTGGATGGATCCCATAATCTGTTATCTTCAGGATTGAAATCTCCTAAAAAATCACACTAGAAAGAAATATATTTGGTGCTGGGAAACAAAAATTACCTTACAAGATGTCTGAAAGGATCAAAAAACGTATACCATCAAGTCTTAGATGGAATTATACTTAGGTGTATAACATATGTAGATATTTTTTCCATTATGGAAGAAGTTCATGAATGCTCCTCCAACTCCCGCCAATTTGGTATCATGCTCTCCCACCAGTTCAGAAGGTTGGGATATTACTATCATTCCATGAAATAGGACAACATGTAATTCTCAAGGAAATGTGATACATTGTTGATTAATGAAAACATTATCTATTATCCCCCATAATTACGGCATACATCCAAATATTCTTATCCATTATCCGTTTGGGGGATGGATGTGGTAGGCCATATCCCCCAACGATCACAATTTATATTAGGTACATCATTAGTTCTAAGACTTCTTTTCCAAATGGGATGAGGCAATACCCCTCAAGGAATACATAATGATGAAAATCATCAGCTTCGTAATATCCCATATCATCAATAGGATAAGATTCTCTCTCATGATATTGATGAAGAACAATATGAAAATTTGTTCTGTAGAGTTGAAGAATCTATAACAAGAGTATAAAATTAATTCTAATCAATCATCTCACTATAATGCTTTGAAAAACATATAGATAAATGCATCCAATAAGACCTTATAGAAAAAAATCTATAATATGGTGAAGAGGGATAATAATTCCTAGCCAAATAGACTCGTCCATGCTTTGTGGGTCTGTCATACCACCACATGTAATGCTACACAAGAGACACTATTCTCATTGATGTACGATATCAAGGAAGTTTTACACATAGAGGTCCAACATCCCTCACTCTAAATATCCATTTTCATGAAACTCTTTGTTGGTGAACATGAGTTAAAACAGCTAGATGATTTGGAGATACTAGAGGAGAAGTGGTTGCACACACTACACGACCTTGACGTCCACTACAACCAGATAACACAATCCTTCAATAAAAATAATTTTTTTGTTCGTTCCTCTAGGGGGAACTGGTGCCACCTCATAGAACACAAATGGAATTGAAAAATAAGCCCCCTAAATTATAACCCATGTGGGAGGGTCCTTACTTCAAACATAAGGTCCATCATAATAAAGCTTATTCACTATCCTCCATGGATGGAGAGTGTCTCGCACCACCCAACAATGTGATATTTCTCATGAAATACATTTTATAATAACTAAAAATAGTGCATCCATGATTGTGTGAGTCTCATATTCATCATTTTCACATGATGTTAAATTGCATGGAATGTCTCAGACATATCAATAAACTATGAGGGCACATCCTCACCGCATGACGTTCAACTGCAATGTCTCCCCATAACTACTTATGGCTTGATTCTCATTTGAAATGAGATATGTAGGGATTAAATGATCTTATATATTGTCCCAGACATCACACAATATAAAATATACCTATTCTATCCTCCATGATTATGAATAGTTGAAGGGACCCTTATCATTCGTTATTTCACAAAACAATCATAGATCACATGAGCTTAAGAATTATGATATGGGTTCCCCTATACAAAATAAGGAAAAAAATAACAGTATGATCTCATTATCATTAAAAATAGAATGTGTTAAAGGGTACAAAAATATTTCTTACTACATGACGTTAAAATTCAAGGTTGATGTCCCCTACCCGACTTGAAACTGAATGTTACTAAGGACCTCATCTGAGAGTAACACCATCGTTGGTTTCAGTATTATATCAAACCAACATCCTAATAAATAAAAATGGATTTATTCCCATAATTATGTGATATATAGTGATACATGAACCCATTATTCTAGGACAAACCATATGATTATCATTATTTCATGTCAGCTGATTCAATGTCTTTACCGCATGTCATAAAATTGTATAGACCTGAGACATCCATCTCCACTCACATCAGGTTACTTGAATCCTTACTACATGAAGTTAAAATTCAATGAAATTACTACATGCTTCATGATGATAAACTACAATTTTCTTCTAGACCATTGTGTGGATTGATTCCCACCCTTATGGGATACTAAAGAACTCCTGGGTATTTAGTCCCCGGGTCCAGCCCCATGTATTGCAAATCCTTCCATATTTTCTACCTATTTAACTAAGAAAATTTTAGAGATGAATTTCATGGTGTAGATATATTTTTTCCTCATTTAAATCAGGTTATATTTATCATGCTATTAAAATCCGCTTCAAAACCATTTTCTATAACATTCATCCTTACTGTTTGATGTTAAACTGCATGAAAGTAAGTCTTTTTTGCAAGAGGTTAAATTGTGTTTTCCATTAATAACTACAAGTGGTTTGGTTCATTCTAGAATAGGATATGTAGTGATTATAGAAAATCCCCATGTACGAAAAAATTAAATATCCTCATTAATTCAGATTAGTCCACCTTCGTTCCTACCACGTGACATTAAACTGCTTGGAAATACATCATGACTGAATGTTCATAAACTGTATGGAACTCTCAGAAATAATTGTTCGTTGATTATCATCCTCATGAGATTTGTATTGATGCCCAACAGTTTTTTATTTAGGACCAGGCCCGATTATAACCTTCTTTGGACCCATTGGCTTGAGTTCCCACAGAACGATGTGTGGTGTGGCTGAGAACCCTTTGTCTTCATTCACATCGGTTCACATCATGGAACCGCATTACACATCTCTATCAAAGACTTCATATTACAATTTTAATAACATGAACCTATACTATCTCAATTTCAATATGGAAAAAAACATTTAAATGTGTATCATCTTCCTTACTACATGACCATAAACTTCATGGAAGTAAGTCCTCACTGCATGACGTTAATATGAATGGTGCTTAAAAAACTACATGTGGTTGATTATCACACCCATTAGATATGTAGTGATGAATGAGTTCCCAATCATGGGCCTAGATGTAGCATTAACTCCTTCCATATCATTTCTATCATCCTTACAACGTGATGTTAAACTACACATAAATGAATATCCCTAATACATGATGATGAACAATGCAGGCCAACAGCATCATCCTTTCTGATAAAAGGACCATGAGTGTCTCACCCTACCCAACTATATAATAGAGTTCATCCTTCATCTTTTTAAGAATTTCAATCCATGTACCACAAATCATGGATCAAGAATATAGTGTAATCCCAAACCTATCACCACCCTATAATAAGAAATAATATCTCTTTACATGACCATGCTACCGACATGAGGGATCGAACCCAGCAACCAGAGACATATTGGCCTGGTGTGAAGGGATTTATAATTATTATGATTCTGACAACACTGTGGAGCAACCAAGCACCCATTTTTTTATATTTTATCCCAATATAATGTGTCACATATCATCACTAATCACATGAGAACATTTATCCATGATTTACGACATCTCGATCGCATGCTCAAATGGATGTTTGATTACTCTTGACCAAATGTATCCTAATGATCATCTTGTGTAATATAAAATATACTAGGTCCAAGTGAAATGGACTTAAATGACTCACACCTCGGTCAAAGTTGAACGACCTTAAACTGTAGCACACAATGGTCCAAATCACAAGACCTGGAACTGCTAATTAAAGAGACAAAAAAGTCATCAGGTTGAAAACATAAAAAGTGTAAAAAGAGAAAAATTCAAGTAATCACCCATTAAAATAATCATCTTTAGTGTTTCTTTAAATGTCGGGCACAAATAAATAAGTCATAAATCTCATTAGGTTTCTTCTATTTCCTTAGTAAATTTCAAGCTATGCTCGTTGGACCCCATAGTCTAGAAAAAAATTAGATAAATTATTATTAACATCTCATCACCATGATAGTATGTTTGATAGGTGTTTTCACAATTTTTTTGGTTAATTTAAACCTTCTTGGATCTCAAATTTCCCATTCCTACCACTTCATGATATATAGTGTCTCAGTTTGTTGAGAATCATTCATTTATGATAAAGTGGAAAAGATATCACTCTATTTTCCCTTTCTATTGAAGTGAGCAACTAAACACACCAACTGGAGACATCTTGGACCAATATGAAGGGATATCTAATTCTTATGAGACTGATATCACCATTGTGGAACCAAAAAACCCATTCTATAATAGTTTAACCCTAGAATGATTTTCCCACACCGTCCTCAAAACCATTCCACTTTGGACTATGATTTATAGTCTTTATATCAAAATATCTAACAGGTACTGAGATCTTAAATGTTTCTTCACTGTGTTTTAAACCCATTCAAAAAGCTGTAATACGACACTTAATTCTAGTACCTTTTGTTGGACCACTTGTCCTGATCCAAATCCACAAGGCTTAGGGCTCAAGATGTTCCAATTAGAGCAACATTTCCATAGGGTACAAGAACTGTTCCTAGATATCCTTCCTCACATACCCAAATTCATCATTTTGATGGTTGAGACCTCATAAATATTTCATATCCCCAAGAAAGGAAAAGGGTTCTCCCACCATGGCTATGATATTGATGTAAGTGCTCAGACCCATCGACTAAAAAAAACATGGCCCAGTATATAGGGTCTTATACTTATTGTGAGCCTCAATGACAATATTCCAGAACCTGACACCCCATAGTTTTATGGTACATATCTGACATGTCTCTCCCATTCCATATAACATGGATAATGTATTTTTGTATTGATTTACATGACCCACATCCTAACTGTCTAGGTGGCCTGAGCATCCATACCATTTCAACCTCCACCATATACACCTAATAAATATTCCATAAACCTTTCAAAAGAGTAGAGACCATATTTTATTGTCAATTATATTGATGCATATGATATTTTACCCTCTAACTAAAAACATCTCCATATTGTGAGAATTACACTCCAACCCTCATGATCCACAAAAACCCCACGATATAACTCATCACCCTATAGTGTTTTGAGAAATTTATTGCATGCCTACCCCATATTCCATAATGTTATATTCTTAGTAACGAAAAACTAGAGCAACATAATGTATGAGATAAAATTTCATGAACTAAAACAATAGAATGTCTGAGCTAAATGACACTAAGCTAGAGAAATGGTTGTTCTGAGGTAATATTAACTTAACAAAAGAAACAGGTGATCCAATGTAGAAGGCCATAAACTATGGAAGAAGAAGGACCGAGCTAAAAGACCCTAAAAAAATTAGCAGATGTTCTGGAATAAATGTACCTAAAATAAATCAGTAGAAGGTTTGATTGAAAAGGCACTAAAATAATTAAATAGTGGGTCCAATATAAAACAAACTAAACTAAATAAATAGGTGTTTCGAGCTAAGATACCATAAACTAAAGAAATATAATGTACGAGAATAAATACCCTAAACTAAAGCAAGTGACAGCTATCGCAAGGGCCACTATATGACCTTATGAAGCTTTAACCTCTCTCTGAGGATATGAAAAACACTCATCCTTTAAAACATATCTATATCCCCAATTATATTACCACACATCAATCATTCATGCTAATATATCTCAATGTAGGAGATGAGACCATAAAAAAATTCCTAATTCAATTGAATTGAAAATTATCATATGATGAAGGAAATTGGAAAGTGAGATAAACTAATCTATTGATAGTATGGAATGAAGCGAGGAATCTATTAATTTTAATGTCTCTCCAAAAAACTCATTAATAAATAGGGTGTATGGAGAAATTATGATTTTTGGTGCATAAAAACTAAATTATTCAAAAGATGATCTGTAATACTAGAATGATTAGCAAGGGTTTGGTGGAATGCATCAATCGAGAATTGAAGAGTCTCCCTCTCATCACCCTCTAGCTTAGGTGTAGGAAGAAGATCATTGAATATTTTAGTCATTTATTTAACCCTCCTTCGAGTTATGGTCGAGGATTCCAATGATGTCGAATGAGATGACTTCAACTACACAATCATCTCTTCATGTCTCCAAATTTGCACCGTCCAATCATCCATACAGGCTTATAATTTAGATGATTAATGATGACCCATCTCAATTTCCTTCATCATATCTTTAATTTTTTTGGGTAGGAGAGGCCTCATTTGCAAACTTGTGAAGGAATACCTCCAATTCTTCCACGTCCCTTCGGGTTAGAATAATCTATTGCATAATTTCATATAGAGGATTCCAATCAAAACCATCTTTCCCAAGCTCATGGAATATTTAGTGAAGCTGCATCCCTGGATGATATAATGTCCATAGAGGGGTATCAGTAATAAATTCATGGAAACACACCTAGAAAAACCTTTGGTGTGAAGAATACTCAACAGTTGACGATGAATGTATGGAAAAAAGATCACCAGACAATCAAATCAATTATTAAACAGAAGAGGATAACCATTATGCCCCCATTCAATATGAAAATAATCAATATCCTGAATGGGTGAATAGATTTCCAAAATAGAATATAGTCTTCTATATAACTAGATGTATTCCAGGAATTTTTGTTTATGATACACCTCTCCCAAATCCTCAATAGAATCCATCAATGTGATTGAATGTGGAGTTTGTAAAGCAAGAAGCATGTCCACATGATAGACTAGTTTTCCCCACACTACATTGGGACAAGCCACCATATGTGATCATGTATAATCATGGTCAAGGAATGAAGGAGCATCAATAGGATGAAATATAATCATACCCTCATTGTCTTTATGAGATAACATCATCCAAATTTTGAAGATGATGCTAGGATGTTATTCCCCAAGGTCACTGGACAAGAGAATATGGGAAACCCTTCACACACAGCCAAATTTTCGGGTAAACCATTGGGTTGAGAATATTTCATAGATAATTGGATCATCTACCCTTGATACAAGGACCCTATCATGAAGGGAAATCATATTAGATCTCTCATTGAGAGAGCCTCTACATCTTCTAGTATTGAAATAGCATGTATGTGTAAGATAGTAAAGTCAAAACTATCAGATCAGCACAACACTCGTTTGACCTATTCAAGGGTATGGGAAATAGGCCCAACCCTAAAGGCATACATAAGATTGGTGTAGGATATGTGGTCAAGAATTCAAGATGTATTGTAGTACTCATAGAAACTAATGCAATTCCCTTTCCATCCAAACATGAACTGAAGGGGAAAACCAATTCTGTAGGGAGTGTATCCCTACTATATTTGGCCTACCACATTGTAAAGGTCTGCAAATACATGTACCACCATGTTAATATCCCTCACCTATGTGAGTCGTGCTTCCATAATTAGGCTGATAATAATGATTCTGAATCACACTTCTTTATCCAATAAGAGCCACCCATTTAGAAACACAATAAGAAATCCTGGTAGTCTAAGGTCTAGATTAACCTCTAGGATCACATGATATCCACATAAATTATGATCAACAACTTCCAAAATATACAAATATGATACATCATCATTGGGATCATGATGAGATGGATATATACGAGGGATAATGATGCTTTTCTTGACCGTAATTCTAAATATGAAAATTTTGATATTGTTAGTGAAGGAAGAATGTGAGAACACTAAAATATCTCTGCCAAATTTCTTCCTCATGAAGACATGAATATATTTTTATAAATCTGAAGTCTATATAGGATCATACGTAGCATTTTACGTATGGAGAAACTCATCATAAATCACTAAAAGAGGATAGATTCATCCAATTGATGGATATCACATAGCCTGATACCCACCTCGCCATGCGAAATGTGGGATGTGTTTTTCCAATGGCACCAGTGGCAGATCATTTCTTGGTGGAGGTGGGGCTATTCATAGATGCTGAACATAGATATCCAAACTAATTCATTAAGTTGATCCTTATATAGATCATCAACAATTCTATATAGTTTGGTCTTACCCAGGATGCCCATTCAAATTCATTGTTGAACATATCCCAAGGGTGAAGGTCCAACTTCATGTACCAACCACAACCATGAGAGTTCAGGGAAGAGGAATATATGATTGAATAGATCTGGGTAATAGGATATTGGGATAGACCAAGACTAATTGGTCTCATTGGGGAGTTTTCCAGTATATTTGACATGCCCTTTGGTTAGGATGTTTGAATATGACTTTCCTCAGAAATCATCATTTCAACATAGTTTGAGGAACTAAACACACAATAATAGGGATGATTAAATCTCTAAGAGTGAATAATTACATCCTCTACTAGGATAATTCATTCAACTGAAGTCAGTTAGAATTTTGATAATATTGGAATCAAGGTGAAGGGAACTTCCACAAAATCTAGTTATCATTATTCACATGATACTGGGGATCAAAATTTCAATTCCGAAAAAAATCTACTTTTTATTTTCCACATCTGAGGTGCCTTGATGGTTTCCATAATCCATATGAGAAATAAATATGTGTCATATATCAGATAAAAAATATAATTTCATGAAAAAATAATGGAGGAAAACCCCATATCGGTATCATACACATCTCATAGAAAATCCTAGAGTTCATGATCCCCATCATTAATACCATGAACCCCATGGTCTTTTGAATACTCATGGGGTGCCAAACCACCATGAGATGCCCATCACGTCACAAGGCCTCCATGGAGGCTTGCGGTCACATAACCTCTACATGGTCACTTGAATTCATCAAGAGGTGGAGCCAAAAGAACTCGCAATGTCCTCATAAAAATCTACTATGTTTTAGGATTTACTGAAGCTTTGTCCATGGTTTATAATGATGATTGACTAACTTGAAATCAGTCTTGCATAAGAGTGGGGCTCAAAACGAGGACTCACAATGAATATTTTTTGATAGGGCTCATCATTAGGGTTCATGGTGAGGTCATGTGACATGACAGTAGTGGGAGCACTCTGGAGTAAGAATCATCTCGTGAAATGAAATGTACTACATGACTACTATATATATGCATTTCTATGAATACCAATGGTCTCCATATAGAACTAATGTTGCTTGACAACATGGGTTTGTGACACCAGGACTCTAGTATGTATATAGTTGTCCTCGATAAGGATTCCTTGTTCACTTGGTTGTCTCTACAGGGGAGGGGGAATTTTTTTACACCCGCCATATTGGCATTAGTAAATCCATAAATGATGGAACATCCAAAAGTCAATATTATCATCCCCATAATAGAATGGATGAAGAGGGTTGTTAAGGAGTCATGATTGTGTGACCATTTCAAGGGAAAACGAATTCTCCATGTAAGGAACCCTAACCATGGCACATGCGCTAGATCCCTCCTTAATGAGAACCATTCTTCAATATTGGACAATCCTTGACATCTAGATGTGCATCCCCCATGCCACATGTTTTGATGTTTTAAAGTTTTATAAACACCATCTGGAATTCATTCAACATCAAGAGAAGTAATATTCCATGGAAGATAACACTAGTGGTCACACATATCTCCCACCAAATCATCATTATCGTGAAGAAAATCACTCAATTGTATTCCTGAAATCTAGCAGATCCTCTGATCCTTCGTCACATAGTGTGAAGGGGATAACTAGGAGGAGGTGAGAGGGGTTTGCAATATCTGGAGGATATACACAACTCCCTTGATGACATTTCAAACACCATGAACAATCTGGTACACCTTGTGGAACAACATTGACTCATCATCCAATCCAAATATAAACC
Organism: Viscum album; assembly: GCA_963277665.1. Classification (NCBI taxonomy): domain Eukaryota; kingdom Viridiplantae; phylum Streptophyta; class Magnoliopsida; order Santalales; family Viscaceae; genus Viscum; species Viscum album. The sequence goes on along the minus strand of OY728161.1, from coordinate 1,676,826,509 downwards.
TCCATACAATTTTATGATGATCATTGGATAGATGCATTATTTTGTCCACAATAAATGCAACCTATCATATGATTCAGACTGGACATGATAGGAACCACTATAAGATATAGTAAAAGTAATATATATTACTTTATAAAACACTCATATCTCCCAACCCATGTCACACAAATCAAATGGGATCAAATGGGAGGAGTCTAGTGGTGTCCACAGTCACTAAAAGACATGCAAATACCACCTTAAAAGATCGGCGAGACATCACGAGACCTCCATATCATGACAACCTTGTCTTGCGATGTCCCACCATAATTTCAACCATGATACACATAAGAACTTTCAAATGTCAAAACAAATCACCAATGCTCTGAAGACAAACAAATATGTTTTTTCCCTTGGATGCTCACACACAACCATACAAACCATTTTGGTTTTGCAACGCATGTACAAAAATAGAGTAAATATAAAAAGTACCATATGTGAAATCTCACATGACTCCTAACATTTTCCATAAAAAAATTAATGATATAGAAAATGAGAATGTGAGCTGGGTACGTGGTCGCTAAAGGGAATGCAATACCCTTGACACATACCTATGATACCTTGAGAGATTCCATCCAAGGACTTGCAGTTTCCTTTCAAAAATCTTTTGGATCATGCAATGGCACTTAGACACATTGACATGATGACATCGAAAACCTCTGATGCACAACTCTTCAATAGTCAGAAACTATAATATGAAGGATTAATATACTTGTATCCGGTGAAAATCATGCAGCTCCATTGACTCGGTCTACAATAGAGGCTCACAAATCCACATAACGGCAGACCCCGCATCGACAACATCATTGACACATGCTATATTCCCCACAAAAATAGAAATTAAACCTATTTCTAGGCCTCTAAATTCCCTAAAAAACTCATTAAAATGGTTGGATGGTCTATTCATTACTTGATTAGATAAAATAAATTTTAACCCAGAACACTAGTATACAAGTCGTTGCTCAGACTTTGGGCTTCTACAGACATCCTATCACATGAAAAGTCGATATTACACAATGTAATACAATGTTGGACCTCTAAATTAGTCATTAAATAGACCTCAAGCCCTCCGTGTGATCGATAAAAGTTGACACGAAAGACTTCTGGAGGGATATCCAAAGACCATATCAAATAAAATCTAGATCATTAGAGACCCTATAAAGATGACACTGAACTGATCAATGTTACACACAATAAAATGATAAAAAACTATGATTAATTGTTAATGAACCAAGTAGAATACATGGTCACAGACCTCCAAATATTTCACACGTGTCAATCAAGAAATTGTAGGGTACCAAGTCCCACTACCTGGACCACATGGAAACCCTTCGACATGTCATATGAGTTATGAGGAACACTCTGTGAATGAATATAAAATACATGAATACCATTCAAGGTAACCACATGGACTCTATGATCTCATTGGGTTTGTCACCCCGTACATTCGACAACCTTAGGACGCACCGCCTAACCCATATAATGGTACCCACTCATGCCGGGTGAGTCTCCTTGAAATATTTTGACAAGAAAATCTAACTCTCGAAATGTACTATGTCAAAAAGTCATCCTGGTCAGATGATGACTCCTCGAGCTGTAATCCAAGACATGTGTACCCCCTAGACATGGAGACCTAGTCCCACGATTCTCCACAATTTGTCAGTCGAGACATAAGACAACCTCAGACATGTCACCATGGTCTCAAGATGTCCCCCCTATGGTGTCAGCTAAGACACATGACATCCCTAAGACAATGCCACCATGGCTCTCACACCACCCTCTACAAGTGTCAAGCCTAGTCACGTGAAGTCGTATATGGTATTCCAATTGGTTCATGTGACACCTTCCAGATAAGATGGTTTATTTATTATTGAATCCTTAGTTTGTAAGCCCCATCATCTCATAGATAACAACGAAGAATATAATTCCTTATATAACCAAGATACATTTGATGCCTCTTTAATGGACCAATATCCATATAAAAAACTCCATGAAATTCCCCAATACATTGATCCCATTTCCATATTACATGAGGATGATCATGCACTCCCCCTAGATTTTCAAAGTGAGCAAGGATATTGTGGGCTTAGTGGGATGAAAAAAAAAACTTCATTATGCATCCTAAACCATTCACCAGGTAGACATCAATGTGTATGAACCAACATCCCCAAGAAAACAATGGGGTAACAAATTCCATCTATAATCTATATACATAGGATACCTCATTATAGGCCTGATCACTATAATAAAAACTAAATGGACTCCTCCAATACATATATCACTTTTACATTTTCCATGAGGGGGATCATACACCACACTTATTTCCCACAATAAGCATGGATCATGTGGGATTAAAGGGTTTCAACAAACAGTGCATTAGGAATAAATTTCATTTATATTCATTTATATATCCCTTACCACATGATGTTAAACTACATGTATCAACAAAACTACATGGGGTTTGATTCCTACAATAACTAGGATATGCAAGATGCCTCATTATGGCTCAATCACATTTTTATATTATCAGATGCCTCCATAAATGGGATAATATCCTAAAACACTTGGTCATTTTGTTTCAACATATATGTGACCTCTCATTAATGGAAAATGATAAAGAACCACATATACATATAAATGGATTCAGAATAGAGATCCCCGTTTGATTCCCATAAAAGTGAGTTAACCCATTGTAGTTTATTAGGGTAACAGGTCCAACATTGGGATTAGGAAGATATTCTTGAACATATATAATATCTATAATAGAGGCACATAGTAGGAAACAATTACCTCCAAAATGGTGTGATGAGTTCGACCCCCATCCCCTTGAACTATTCATGTACCTAATAGTCGTTGTGCCAGAAAATTGTTGCAACCAACAGCCTATGGGAAGTAGTTTTGTACCCAGATATAGATGGTGGAACCATTAGGTGTTTTAGGGAAAATTGAAAATCGTAAAATTTCCATTGAAACCCATTCCATTCCATAATTTCCCAATGAAAAAATTACCTAATACACTCAATCAATATCTACTTCCCATATTTCAAATCCCATTGAGGGAAAATATAATTTAAACTCTTGTCATAAGTTTACATCATAAATATTTTTCACAACATTCAATTCATCTTATACTTCAATGAATAAACCATGGTGACAATACATGGACCTGAACTAAGCCTGAACCGGGATTACAAACTCGTAATTGTGCATATGTTTGCTCCGTTAATTAGGCCGAAACATATGTGACCAAAATACCGGAACTCGATATACATACATTAGCACTACTCCAATTCCAATATTTGAAGTGTCATAAGACACTGCATATTATGGATTAATATCAAGATCAATGATGATGTGAAATGATAATTCATATCCTGGAAGGAATTCTGACATGATTGTGTCCATTAAAAATGTATCTGCTTCGTGGTTGAGCCCGATTGCAGTTCTTCCAAATGGGGTAAGTCCTGTATAAACCTCCAATAATATGAATATAATCCCAAATAGAAATGGATATCACAAAAGATCTTGTAATCTCCCCAAAAAACCATAGGCTAAACTTTTTGTGGGTGCACTAAAAAAAATTCCTCCGTGATTATGTGACCCAAAAATTGTACCCGATCAATCCAAAACTGACAATTAAATAGTATGAAATATAAATGATTCTGACTTACTATTATTGGGATGATGTAATTATAGTGGATGTGATATTCCAGAGGCTTGGACAACAACATGTTTTTATATACAAACACAACCAAAAACAGATCCAAGAATGGATTTAATATTCTGTTTAGCAATGCCACAAACACTATTGGTGTGTTCATAAATCAAAACTGAAATAGAAGAAACTAATATAGTCCTTAACTAATTAGGAATTAATTACAAATTATTTTAGATTTTATAACTCTCAAATAATGATACCCTGATTTCATGTCTCTCAAGGAAAAAAAATAAAATCTCAACTCAAAAGTTCAAACAGAACATTGATACATGCAAGAGGATAACGATGCCTCATATTCATCTAATTCAACATCCAATATTAAAAAACAAGTAAATTGACTCAAAATTTATAGAAAACAACAATTTAGAATCCCAAGGTGATGTAATTACATAGAAAAACCTATTATTCACAAAATCATACAACAAAGTCTACATTTTATGATGCTTTATCATTTCCATTCTGTATGGTGGGATATAGACCAGTTCAGTGATCAGTATGAGATCAATAGTAATGTACAAATCTCTCTCAGGAAGAATACAAGAGATGTATTTAGGGAAAAAACATGATACCAATACACTATAGGTGGAAATCCACACATCATTACACATCAATCATCCAACAGGAATCTAGAATCATTAGAAGTGAGCTCCCCCTATTTCTGATGAACTGGCCCTGCACCACACTATTTGATATCCCATTATCTTCGATGTACATAATTTTCACCCTCAGGATATGAAAATTTCATTTTCTTGTAGTAACAATCAGTGTGTTCTTAGAATGATGAAAACCAACCAATTCCCAAATTTAGGCCAATGTGTATCTTTTAATGGAAGTAAAGATCCTATATATTAGGATATTCTCAAAAGATTAATATAACACACATTGTATAAACAAATGTGCCTCAATTTTAAGCCCAAAGGTGTATATATCATTAACACCCCACTTAATAACACCACCAAAAGGCACAAACCATTCTAAAGTTGTGAAAAAAATTAATGTTAGGAACCAGTATCAAATAAAGAACTATCAAGAATAGATTCTATATGAATAATTGACCTCACTATCGATGGTTCAGCCTACCTGTACATAAGTGTACGATAAATGGAATGTAACTATCATATACCTCTTCCCTATGATGTAGTCTATGTCCCATGATTTGTACCAATTTTTTTATACATCCTCTCTTTCTTAGATGTACCACATCCAATGCCTCTTCTTCCATGGACAGTGGAACTCACATTTCAAACATTATACATGGATGAATATCCCCTTCCCAAGATTTTGGTTCGATCTATCTCCTCCATCACTACCAATACGTCACATGTTCTTAAAAAAATCAATAAAGGACCCATATTGATACACGTTTAAAACTATGCCGGTGGTCAGGGGAATTGTTTTGTGATTGTGGCATGGCCTACCACACTCGTGATAGGGAACTTGGTTAAGATCTTGAAAAACTGATCCCTTTATCTGGGTACTATACATTCTAGTGATATGGATAAAATTTTCATCGTGAAGCATTATTAATTAACAATTCATACCTCTTGGCAATCCAGATAGATCCACCTAACCTCAATTGGAAGCCTTCTTCTGGTTGACCTTAGATATGAGATCATGATTCACCACTTCTGAAAACGTCTTCATCCTAAATATAATCAACTAATAAAAAATTTCAAAATTATAAAAATATAAAAATTGGGTTTTTTTATCATCACCCCCACAAATTTTATAATAATGCACTGGAAATCAGTAAAACATCCATCACAATCAATCACAAACATGCTCCCCTGTGTTTATATCATGAACTCAGATGTTCTCTCCTTCTAGAGTGTCTCTAGATAATTGTTCTCATATAATATCTATTTATACTACTTACATTATATATTATATATCTTTCTATCACATGTTTGGATATAACACCAACACTTTTATTGACCATGTAACATAAAATATGCCAATTTGACTCTCTTATCTACATGAGTCACCAGATTCTCATGTATTGTACAGAGACCGTCAACAAAAAAAATCATCATCCGGAGGTACACCATCTCCATGAAAATTTGAGGGTTCTTAAATAGAACAAAAGCATCATAAAAGAAATTATTTTCATAAAAGTTGTTGGGTCTCTATCAAGGAATTTTATAAACTGAGAAATGTTCTCTCAGACCTATGCTATGACATCCTCACTAGGAATGAATTGCACATTTGGATCACCTAAATTAGAATAATCTCAATCCATGTACTCATGTATTCACCTCAAACAACATCATCATGAAGTCATATCTATATTGTTCCAAAAAAACATAGGTCACATAACAATACATTAACAGATTTACATATGAAAAAATCACAATAATCCAGAAAACTTTTTTCCCAAACCCTACCTCGTAGTCAAAACCAATGAGCTATCAGTACCCATAAATATCATATACCTAGGTGATGGTTATGAAATGATAATATCATTATAAATGTTCATGTCTGTGATTACAGACCCATTAGTTCATATTTTTCTTAGTTTAAAATTTTTAGGTTCATATAATCAACAATTTTCATTTAAAACATAGAATAATGAAAAAATTCATTTCATGCTCAACAACATACCCAAACCCATTTTCTAGTGAATACATAAAATGATTCATGTTAGAAAATAATCTTGATTTTCTATAATGATTCATGCATACTCAAACCAAATTACATACCATATAAAGAGTCAGATATCAAACTATGTCAAAAATAATATAACACATCACACACTAAGTGTGTCACAAAATGTGAAATGACATTCAACAATATTAAAAATACGAATAAAAACATCCCACCCAAGAAACCTGGTATTTAGCTCATACATGGCATATATACTACCATTCATGATTTCATAATAAATTCATGACTCCTCACAGTCATTTTTTACCATTCTTATATAATAAAAAAATGTGTGAAAAAAATTATACTATGTACAACTTTTTAACGTCCCGAACAAGGGGTCAAAAACTAGTGCCTGGAGCCGGACCAATATATAACAACCCTACTCTTTATTAAATATTTAGTCATCATTTAAAAAATAAACATGAACTTAAGAAAAATATGAGGATTGAGATGTCTAGTGTCTTGGTAAATTCAGAACATTACATGACAACATAAGAAATAAAATACAATATCATTGTTGAAAACATCTTTTACAAGAGTAGAACATTCCTTCATACATAGAACTGGATGGGATAACATGAGGACATACCTAAGAAAGGGGTGATATATAAATCCTAGTAAATGAGTAAACAAGGAATTAAATGAAGAATAAAATATATTTTTGGAAATTGGAATATCAATGAAGAATAAGAGAAATATGAACATAATGGAATGATATAAAATGATTATCATAACATGGAAATGTGGAAACAATATTTAACATGATATTAGCATAAGCTAGGGCTTATTGCACACACAGCATGAGTAAACCCTAATTGCACATGAATTATAATGAGTAAAACTGAATTTCAAATGAATTATAATTAGACAACACTCATTTCACGTGACATATCATGATTATATTCTTTCCGAATGTATTGGAGTGCTATTAGGGGTCACCTTTCTTAAACATTTTATTTCATGCATAAGTGTGCCTCATAGATCATACAATATGGATTCATTAAACATGATAATTTATTCCACAAATAAGGGATGTGGAATACCTAAATGTAGGTACTCAATCAAAAAAGAAATGTGAATAATATTTAATACCCTTTATAGATAAATGGGCATGGTATTCACATACACAATGATTTTGGCATGGGAAATTTTGGTGTAACTTCGGCAGCATGACAACATCAAATTGAAATCAGAAAATTGGTTAATGAGAGAGAAAGGGGTAAATCATCATTTATAAATTAATGGGACAATAAGGGTGTCATGTAATATAATATCCATACCTATTTAATTGAATTAATATACATAAAATAAAATAATTTCATGAAAGTAACTGAGGAGAAAGAAATCCCATAGGGAATTTCGGCATGGTGATGGGAGTACATGGGAGCCATTAAAGGGAGATAAAGGGGAATTTAATCATTCAAAAAGAAGGAGATAAGTAAGGGGGATGTGTGAAATCATAACCATACATTTTTATTTGAAAATAAAATGGTTGTAATAACATAAGGAAACATGGACATAAATAAAGAAGGAAGTAAATTTAGGATCCCTTACAAGGTAGTGTGTGACTTCATGAGCATGACGAGGGTCTTATTGAGTGTTTGGGGTTCCCTGGGAGGATTATTGAGAGATTATAGTAGATTAGGGACGTGATATAAGGGTTTTGACTGAAGATAATTGGGATCTGGGGTGGGATTATATAGGAAAAGAGAAGGAAATTCCTTAATATTTCACAAACATTGGTTTGTAATCTATATAATTAAATATTCAAAATCACAAACAAACCCATGGTTTTTTCATAAGGATTTTTCAAAAAGAGAGTGTAATAATTATTTTATATGGAAAATGGATGAGATTATTAAAATATTAGTTTTTTTCATGAGGAGGATAGTCACACTCTCAAGGAAATCATTTTAAAAGGATATAATATTTTATATGTCTTGGATGGTCCACTTAGTCACCATAAAATTAATAAAACAAATATAAAATAATATTATTTTAAATGTAAACAAATATTTTCAAATATCAATTTTATTGTATTTTATTACACCAATAAAGGGTCATTATGATGTCGTAAAACACATTATATGTTTAAAAAATATTTAATTATTACCCTAAAATTTGTCTATCTCATAAAACTATAAAAATCCACCATTAGATAATTTCAATGTCTTGAATCTGAAAATAATATTCATTTTATCTGAATATTTTTTAAATATATGTTTTTTTAAATAAAAACTGACATGTATCAAAAATTAATGTGCTTTTACAAAAATAGATTTCAAACCTTAATAAAAATAAGAAACGTATAAAAATTATATGATAATTTATATATATTAAAAATATATATAGTAAAAATATTTTATTAAAATATTATTTAATTCAAAAAACCATTAATTTGTCAAAATAGATTTCCTAACTGTATATTATCTAAAAATAATATTTGTGCATTGATACACATTTACAAAGTAAAATTTATAAAATAAATGTATATTATTTATACAAAAAAATACACACAACCATACTGGTAGTTTCAGGTTACATAACCCCTTATGACACCAACATAATACCTAATGGTAATTTGTGAGATGGTGACAGACTCTTGGGGTGGCATGAATAATATCGCTCAGGTTGTAATCTATATTAACATCCATATATCATGTAGGCAGTTTCGTTTAAGCTTAGGGTGTTGAAGATCAGCTTGAGCATGGTCAAGTGTAGAGACCAGTGATGTTACTTCCATCCTGATCTCCAAAAAAGGGCTTCGTATGGGGAAATTGTACTGATTGAGGCCATAAATTCCATTGTCTATATATGTTGGATTTGTCAAAGACTATATTTATATTAATCACGTGATCAGTATTCAACAGCTATATTAGGAATAGTATCATTTCATAGTGGTATTTTAATATACAAAAACATAAAAACAAGGATGTTTATATGTTTTATATAACCACATTACATAATAATAAATTTAATTACATGATGTGAAATTTTCATTAATAAAATATTGGGTTGTTCAAATCTTCCCCCCATTAAGAATGTTTTCCCTTGAAATTTCATTTTCCCACACTAAACAGATGTGGGTAACTCAGCATCACCACTTCCTCTGATTCCCACATTCCACATCAAACATGTGGTTTCACCGGAACATCTTGAAGTGAGGAATTATCTTATCTCATGGAACTTTTTCTCTACGATCTAATACCTTCACAGGATAATCTTCATATGAGAGATCATTCTATACTATTACCACCAATAAATTGAGTACATGTGATGGGTCAGGTATATACTTTATCAACATTTATATATATAATACATCATGTACTTGATATAGGTTTGATGTGAGTTCTAGTTGATAGGCGACTTCTCCAACGTGATAAATGATCTCAAATTAGATGATGTGATTTGGAATATGCTTTCCCTTAATCCCAAATCACATAACTATTTTCCATGGTGACATGCATAGAAATTACATGTCTTTAATATCATACTCTAGGTGTAGTCAATGATTATCTGCATAGCTCTTTCGTCAACTCTGAGCTGCTTTAATATATTGCTAGATATTCTTAACCTTCTCCACTATATTATCAACCATTTTTGGACCTATAAGCCTTTTCTCCCCAACTTCATCCCAGTATTCCAATGTTCTATACATCTTCCCATAAAAGGCTTCATAAGGATCCATTTGGATACATGAGTGTATATAACGACCCATACTTTACATACATTGTTAATACTTCAAAATTGAAGCACACTTATTACAACATATGACAAAACCACAAAGGACCGTATAGGTATAGTGTCTTTAGAAACTGGGAAGCATAAACAACTGGTTCATAAATCTTCTACAGTGTCTCCCATTTATTTCATCATATCTAGGGTCCCTTTTAGCATATTCTACTTAATATCCATCTTCCTGGCCTGGGGAAAAGAAAACATAAAAGGGTGAGCTCAAATGCTCAGCAAGGGCAAATAAAGGAAATAAAAATCATATCATATCTTTATGAAAATTAAAACCTGCAAAAGAGATCATAATATCTTAACATGGAATAAATCATAGAAGTGAAAATGAGATCCCCATAATCATAACATAAAACTTGAAACTTTGTGGCATGCACACATAATCATGGAAAATCATTTCTTGTTAGTCATGACTCATTGCCAAGACTATCTTAGTGGACAAAATCCCTTTCTGAACCGAGTTCACTCCTCGTTTCAGTCCTGTATCACTGAACCGAAATAACCTTCCGTTCCAGCCATGTCAATCTCATGAGATATAAAATCTTTACCCAATGCATTGGAGGGAGATATAGGTCCCACCCATCTTATAATGAATCCTTTCTTATGTGTGCCACATAATCATAAAACATACATCATCGCATAACACATGTAACAAAAATGGGATTCTTGAAACATCATGACATCGTAAATAAATTCATATAAGATAAAGGAATTCATAAAAATAATTCCATCACAACATGAACAAATCAATTTAATAATAGGGATAAAAACAGAACCCTTTATTATCTTAGATGGAAAATCATTTTGATAAAACACTTGAACTCCATTCTTGAGGAAAATATCCTTTCTTCTTAAAAAACATTTTTCCTTTCATAACATGTCATACAACTTTAAAATAAAAGAAGTTTATTAAAAATAAACTTGAAAACTTGTAAAGGAAGCTTTTTGGAAACAATTTTTTAAAAATCCATTCATGCCGTATAAGTTAAAAAAAACATTCTTCGTACTTTTGTCGGAAAGTCAAAAAGTACCTCGTATGAAAAACGACAAAAGATTCCTTTCATATATTTTACAAAAAAAACTTACCGAAGGGTAAAATAGGATATAAACTATTGTATAAGGATGGAAATAATATTACATATTGAGGGAACATGGATGTGGATGATAAAATACACCCCAGTAATTACCAAAGTAAATACAATCTCGGATAAAAGTGAGATTGTGATATTTCCCTTACCTTAGGTCTGATTTGCTTTGTTCGTGTCCGAAGCTCCTGTATAATGGTTTAAATAATGTTATTGACTTATTCCAGAATCATACATATTGATATGAGATCATATATGGTCATATTATTAGCTTTTTGTTAGTAATATTTCATTGTTACTTGTTACTCGGGTCTTTATAACTTTTTGTTCTTATTCGTGTTTTGTCGAATAAATTCTTATTCTTATCTTTAGGTTATAGATAATTCATTTCCAGAATGTTATTAGTGTAGTATATACCTTATTCATTCATTCAATTCATTTATATAATCATTATGAAATGAAGATCATGTAGAACGAGTCGCATCACATCGTGGAGACGATATTCCGTACGTACGCACGAGTGATGATATCGTTCCTATGATCGTGGAATTGTATTGGATTATATATATATTATATCAGTATAAATATTACTTCATAATAATCATATATAGTTACTCATTACACCATTATACCCATCCTTGTAAGGTGATGGTGGAAAATAGATTACACCACGGCGTGGAGACGGTATTCCGTACGTACGCAAGCGCGGTGATTTCATTTTTCCGTAGGATGGATAGAAGGTGAATTAGGGTTGTTTCATATTTATAATAACATATCAGTATGTAAGTAATACTGATGTTATTACTTTATCATGAAACAACTAAAGAATAAGAAGTTGAAGAAGAAAGAAATTGAAAAGATCGGTAATGGATATTACCTCTTCTTTGGAACGCCTCTTTGAATCCCCCACTTAAGGAACGAAGATTGGTCTTTGGAGAAGACCAGGACCTCTAGGATTATTCTAGGGAAGTGGAGAGGAGAAAATGGCAGGGTTTTGCCGAGCTTGAGTGCTCAAATTGGTGTGAGGAGGAGGGGGAGGAGGTGCCCTTTTATAAGGGAGGAGAGGGGCACCTTAGGAATATCTCAAAATATTATTTTATATTAAAGTCAAAATCGGTTTATAATGGTTCCAAAGGGTCTTATTTCGAAGCTAAAGTGGGGATGGGTCGAAATCCTATCAACCAATAGGATTTAGACAAGTTTAGGGTATTATTTTAACCTTATCAATTAGATTTAACTCTAAGTTAATTAATTTAACTTTTACCGTGTCTTTTTGTTTGCTTTCACTATATGGTTAATACACTTACTATAACATGCCAAACGAACCCCAAATTATTTATTATTAATATATATATCCTTATATAAGTCATTTGGCCGAACCTTAGATTTTTAGGAATAAAATAACAATTAATAATATAATATTTGATTTAAAAACTATTTTGTGTCAATTTTGACACTATTTGATATATGATTTTTTTGAAAGTCATAACAGAATTATATGTTCGAACCATGTTGATTAAATCAACACTAATATATCACAATATCCTAGAAAATTAGTGGAATTCATAAAAAGTCTTAAATTACATTTATTTTGGTATTTATATTATCAATTATGTCAATATTTCATTAATAAGATAATTACTGCATCATCTTTGTGTCATAAATAAATTAAATTATTTGATGTCTAAAAATTACAAATAAAATACCATCATGTAGGAAATCGTTTTAGCTTTCTAATGAATATTTATAGTCGAATTTATATTATGTATAACCCCATATTAAAAATGATGTACTTATTAAACTTTGATTTTAACTATTTTAACACTTCTCTAAATAAATTAATAATAAATGTCCTAATCTAATCCAAGTGGGCCTAAATGGTCATATTTTATTCCTAAGTTTGTTTTTGGTCGAATTACACTTGTCCAATAGAATTAGGACATGTGTTAGGGTAATATTGATATCATATTTACCCTTAGTTACCCTATTTATTATTAACCGCGGTAAAAATAGTAAAAAGTTACTATTCACCAAAAAATTATTTTCATCTCATTGAACCACATTTTAGTCCTTGATATTAACCGTATCTCTCGAATTTTTGAAATTCCATTCACAGAAGCGGTAAAATTAAGTTTTATGCAAAATTCAGTTTTTAACCTACCACTTAGTGGTTTCACTATTCATCAAAAATTGAAAGTTTTCAGAAAAATACCAAAATTTCACCTTAGGCTAATTTCGATATTCTGAGTCCAAAAATGAAGTCCATTTTGAAAAATAAAATTTATAAAATTTTAAAAAGTGGTTATTACTATTCATAACGGCTAGTTTTAATAGCATATTGTTGTTTAGTGAAACTCGGTATTGCGTACGACGCAAGCTATCGAGGAAGGTCGCGATTGCGTGCAAAGCAAGCCAAGCAAGTGTTGTGTAGAAAAAGATTCCTTTGATGGTTTATATAACATAAAAGTCTCGGGTGTTACATTTTACCCCCCTTAAAAAGAATTTCGCCCTCGAAATTCGTCACTTTGTAACAAACAAATGAGGATACTTCTCCCTCATCATATCCTCAAGCTCCCATGTAGCTTCTTCAAGTTGGTGGTTCCTCCATAAAAATTTCACCAAGCGAGTGGTCTTGTTTCGTAGGACTTTTTCGCTACGATCCAGAATCTCTATCGGCTGTTCTTCATAAGAAAGATCTTGCTCCAGCGGTACAACTTCTGAGCTGAGTACATGTGAAGGATCGGGTATGTACTTTCTCAGGAGAGATACATGGAACACATCGTGAACTTGAGAGAGATTCGGTGGAAGCTCCAATCGGTAAGCTACCTTCCCAACACGATCCAGTATTTCGAAAGGACCGATATATCTAGGGCTCAACTTCCCCTTCTTTCCAAATCTCATAACCCTCTTCCAGGGAGATATTCGTAAGAACACTTTATCACCCACTTCAAACTCTAGGTCTTTTCTTCGGTTGTCGGCATAACTTTTCTGTCGACTCTGAGCTGCTCTTATGTGTTGTTGAATAGATCTGACCTTTTCTGCCATTTCATCAACGAGATCAGGTCCTAATAGCTTTCTTTCCCCAACTTCATCCCAGCAAGTTGGAGTCCTGCATTTCTTTCCATAGAGAGCTTCATAAGGAGCCATCTGAATACTGGAGTGAAAGCTATTATTATAAGAAAATTCCACCAAAGGTATGTGTTGATCCCAACCTCCTTTGAAATCCATAGAGCAAGCTCTCAACATATCTTCTAGGGTTTGAATTGTTCTCTCAGACTGACCGTCTGTCTGGGGATGATAAGCAGTGCTGAAACTCAACTCTGTATCCAGAGTATGCTGAAGACTTCGCCAGAACTTCGAGGTAAATCTCGGATCTCGATCAGATATAATAGAAAGTGGTACTCCATGCAATCTTACCACTTCCTTTACATATATCCTGGCAAGATGATCTAGAGAGAAATCCTCTCTAATAGAAATGAAGTGTGCAGACTTTGTAAGACGATCAACTATGACCCAGATAGCATTATTGCCTTTGGATGTTTTAGGAAGTCCTGTAACAAATTCCATAGTGATGTTTTCCCATTTCCATTCGGGTATGGGTAATGGTTGTAAAATCCCCTTAGACTTCTGTCTCTCAGCTTTAACTTGTTGACAAACCAAGCATCGAGAGACATATTCAGCAACATCTCTTTTCATGCCATCCCACCAGAAGTACTCTTTCAGGTCCCTATACATCTTCGTGCTTCCAGGATGAATAGAGAATGACGAACTATGAGCCTCATCCAGCAGCTCATTCTTTAATTTGGGGATGGGAGGAATGCAAACCCGATTCCTGAACTTTATTATCCCATCACAATCAAGGTTGATTTCAGGAACATTTCTCACCTTCTTTTGTAACTCGACATCTTCTTTCTGTGCCTCTTTAATCTTCACATGTATAGATGGTTGAACATTCATTTGAGAAAGATAAGATTTTTCCCCTTCCATTATAATTCCAAGATCCATCCTTTGTAAATCCATAAATATTGGATCTTTTGTGATCCTCATCATGGATAAACTAGCATGGTCTTGTCGACTTAATGCATCTGCCACCTTGTTTGGTTTCCCAGGGTGGTAATGGATTGAGCAGTCATAATCCTTAATCAGCTCCAACCATCTTCTTTGACGCATATTCAACTCCTTTTGTGTGAAAATATACTTTAAACTTTTATGATCAGTATAAATATCACACCTTTCACCATAAAGGTAATGCCTCCAAATCTTTAATGCAAAGATTACCGCAGCCAACTCCAAATCATGTGTTGGGTAATTTTGCTCATGGATTTTCAACTGTCGTGAGGCATAAGCTATCACCATATCATTTTGCATAAGAACACACCCCAATCCCTTCTTGGATGCATCACTGTAGATCACAAACCTTTCTCCACTACAAGGAAGTGTGAGCACAGGTGCACTGGATAACCTTCTTTTCAACTCCTTGAAATTCTCTTCACATTCCTCTGTCCAGACAAACTTAACTCCTTTCCGAGTCAACTTGGTGAGTGGATTAGATAATCGTGAAAAATCCTTTACAAAACGTCGATAATATTCAGCCAAACCAAGAAAACTTCGGATCTCAGTTACTGTTGTTGGTCTCGACCATCTTTCGATAACCTCTGTTTTTTCTGGATCCACAGATATCCCCTCTTTTGCGATTATGTGACCCAAAAATGCAACTTTTTGAAGCCAAAATTCACACTTGGTAAATTTGGCATAAAGCTTTTCCTTTCTCTGGGTCTTCAATATAATTCTCAAGTGATCTTCATGCTCTTCCTTGCTCTTTGAATAGACAAGAATATCGTCTATAAAGACTACCACAAATTGATCAAGATAGTCTCTAAAGACTCTATTCATTAGATCCATGAAGATAGCAGGGGCATTAGTAAGACCAAATGGCATCACTATAAATTCATAGTGTCCATAACTTGTACGGAAAGCCGTCTTTGGTATATCCTCCCTTTTGACCCTTAATTGATGATACCCTGAATGAAGATCAATCTTGGAAAAGTATTGAGCTCCGCGTAGTTGGTCAAATAAGTCATCAATGCGTGGGAGAGGATATTTGTTCTTGATAGTGATCTTGTTAAGTTCTCGATAATAAATGCAAAGTCTCATTGATCCATCTTTCTTCTTAACAAATAGAACAGGTGCTCCCCAAGGTGACGCACTAGGGCGTATGAATCCCTTATCAAGATTCTCTTGGAGTTGCTTCTTCAATTCCTGCAACTCAATTGGGGCCATTCTATAAGGTGTCTTTGAAATAGGCAAAGCACCCGGTACGAGTTCTATTGAAAACTCAACTTCACGATTTGGTGGAAGACCCGGTAATTCCTCCGGAAAGACATCGTCAAACTCCCGTACAATGGGCATATTCTTAATCGTGAGTTTCTCACCAACTATTTGAGATAAATAACCTTCATTTAGTGGAATCACTACCCATAAGATGGAAGAAATTTCCACTGGAAGGTTATGTTCATCCTTGCATTGATAGACGATCGTAGGTTGATCTGGAATATGAAATGTGACTTCCCTTGTTTGGAAATTGATATGAGCTCCATGTAGAGAAAGCCAATCCATGCCAAGAATCACATCAAATTCCACTAAAGGAAGGATCACAAGATTTGCAGGAAGCACTTTCCCACAAACTTCTATCGGAGAAGAATTATAAACTTTTGATGCGACTTTTGTTCCATTAGGTGTTGTCACAGCTAACTCAACATCTAATTGTTGAGGTAATATGGTGATACCCTTAGAAAATTCTTTAGAAATAAAAGAGTGGGTGGATCCAGAATCAAATAAAACATTTGCTACTTTAGAGTGGATGGTAAGTGTACCTTTCACCACATCGTTATCGTACTCCACATCGCTGATAGAAATTGCATGTGACTTTCCTTTGTCTTTAGCCTTAAGAGTTTGTTGACGTCGACCATCATCATCAACCCTTGGATTTGGGCATTGATTGGCATAATGCCCCATCTACTTGCACTTGAAACATTGAAGTGTAGTAGGTTCATTCTGTGTATCCCTTCCTTTGTTTTCATCATTAGACATCTTCTTCCCATTATCACGGCATTCAAATGCCCGATGACCTTCCTTTCCACATTTAAAACATTTACTTGTCCCTTTAAGACAACTCCCTCCATGTTTCTTTCCACACTTTGAGCATAAGGGAAAGTTCATCTTCTTTTCCGTGTGCTCTTTAGATTTTTCTTTGAATTCCATCTTCCTCTTCTTATCAAACCCATGTGACTGATGGGTTACTCCAATCTCCATCTCGACTTTGAGAGCACATCGAACGATTTCCTCGTAGCTATTGAAGTCCCTTATGGCTAACGCCCTTCGAAGACTTGGTTTTAAGCCACTAAAGAATCGATCGATCTTACTCTCAGGTTGGATAATAATACCAGAAGCGTACCTTGCAAGTCTTGTAAAATTTGCTTCATAGGTACTAACAGATTCATCATCCCTTTGCTTCAGTTCAAGGAACTCTTTCTCCATCTTTGTTCGGAGAATACGAGGGAAGTAATTATTGAAAAATAAGATCTTGAACTCGTCCCATTCCATAGACTCAATTTCATCCCTTTGCCTCGTATTCTTAACAAGATTCCACCATTGATCCGCATCTCCTTCCAAACGATACACTGCTAGAATGACTTTATCATGCTCAGAACATTGAAGAACTGAAAATATCTTTTCAGTAGTACTAATCCATTGTTCAGCAACTAATGGATCAGTAGACCCGCTGATAGAAGGTGGACGCTGCCTCATGAAGGATTCAACAAAATGTTGCTCCCTCCTTTGCTCGTTTGGAAATCCTGCATGATTCATAGCTTGAGAAAGTTGAGTGAGCATGGCTACAAGATTTTGCATTCCAGCTCCCATATCGTTTGGTTGCTCAGGGGGACAATCATTGCATTGCCCATCGCATTCCGCATTAACACGGTTCCTTCGGGTTCCAGCCATTGACTAAAACCAAGAAGAATAGTGTGAGCAACACTAATTATAATAGGAAAACCACATAATTCAAGAATAAAATTTTCATGCTTAAGGTCTTATCCTAGGTTATTCAAGGCCATTTCTAAAACACTAAGATTGTGTTCTATGCTTAGACTTATCCTTAGGGTTCTTACTAAGGCTTGCACATCCTAGTTTCCAAAGGTTGACTATACCTTTCCTCTGATACCAACTATAACGACCCATACGTTACATACATTGTTAATACATCAAAATTGAAGCACACTTATTACAACATATGACAAAACCACAAAGGACCGTATAGGTATAGTGTCTTTAGAAACTGGGAAGCATAAACAACTGGTTCATAAATCTTCTACAGTGTCTCCCATTTATTTCATCATATCTAGGGTCCCTTTTAGCATATTCTACTTAATATCCATCTTCCTGGCCTGGGGAAAAGAAAACATAAAAGGGTGAGCTCAAATGCTCAGCAAGGGCAAAAAAAGGAAATAAAAATCATATCATATCTTTATGAAAATTAAAACCTGCAAAAGAGATCATAATATCTTAACATGGAATAAATCATAGAAGTGAAAATGAGATCCCCATAATCATAACATAAAACTTGAAACTTTGTGGCATGCACACATAATCATGGAAAATCATTTCTTGTTAGTCATGACTCATTTCCAAGACTATCTTAGTGGACAAAATCCCTTTCTGAACCGAGTTCACTCCTCGTTTCAGTCTTGTATCACTGAACCGAAATAACCTTCCGTTCCAGCCATGTCTATCTCATGAGATATAAAATCTTTACCCAATGCATTGGAGGGAGATATAGGTCCCACCCATCTTATAATGAATCCTTTCTTATGTGTGCCACATAATCATAAAACATACATCATCGCATAACACATGTAACAAAAATGGGATTCTTGAAACATCATGACATCATAAATCAATTCATATAAGATAAAGGAATTCATAAAAATTATTCCATCACAACATGAACAAATCAATTTAATAATAGGGATAAAAACATAACCCTTTATTATCTTAGATGGAAAATCATTTTGATAAAACACTTGAACTCCATTCTTGAGGAAAATATCCTTTCTTCTTAAAAAAACATTTTTCCTTTCATAACATGTCATACAACTTTAAAATAAAAGAAGTTGATTAAAAATAAACTTGAAAACTTGTAAAGGAATCTTTTTGGAAACAATGTTTTAAAAATCCATTCATGCCGTATAAGTTAAAAAAAACATTCTTCGTACTTTTGTCGGAAAGTCAAAAAGTACCTCGTATGAAAAACGACAAAAGATTCCTTTCATATCTTTTACAAAAAAAACTTACCGAAGGGTAAAATTGGATATAAACTATTGTAGTAGGATGGAAATAATATTACATATTGAGGGAACATGGATGTGGATGATAAAATACACCCCAGTAATTACCAAAGTAAATACAATCTCGGATAAAAGTGAGATTATGATATTTCCCTTACCTTAGGTCCGATTTGCTTTGTTCGTGTCCGAAGCTCCTGTATAATGGTTTAAATAATGTTATTGACTTATTCCAGAATCATACATATTGATATGAGATCATATATGGTCATAATATTAGCTTCTTGTTAGTAATATTTCATTGTTACTTGTTACTCGGGTCTTTATAACTTTTTGTTCTTATGCGTGTTTTGTCGAATAAATTCTTATTCTTATCTTTAGGTTATAGATAATTCATTTCCAGAATGGTATTAGTGTAGTATATACCATATTCATTCATTCAATTCATTTATATAATCATTATGAAATGAAGATCATGTAGAACGAGTCGCATCACATCGTGGAGACGGTATTCCGTACGTACGCACGAGTGATGATATCGTTCCTATGATCGTGGAATTGTATTGGAGTATATATATATTATTTCAGTATCAATATTACTTCATAATAATCATATATAGTTACTCATTACACCATTATACCCATCCTTGTAAGGTTATGGTGGAAAATAGATTACACCACGGCGTGGAGACGGTATTCCGTACGTACGCACGCGCGGTGATTTCATTTTTCCGTAGGATGGATAGAAGGTGAATTAGGGTTGTTTCATATTTATAATAACATATCAGTATTTAAGTAATACTGATGTTATTACTTTATCATGAAACAACTAAAGAATAAGAAGTTGAAGAAGAAAGAAATTGAAAAGATCGGTAATGGATATTACCTCTTCTTTGGAACGCCTCTTTGAATCCCCCACTTAAGGAACTAAGATTGGTCTTTGGAGAAGACCAGGACCTCTAGGATTATTCTAGGGAAGTGGATAGGAGAAAATGGCAGGGGTTGGCCGAGCTTGAGTGCTCAAATTGGTGTGAGGAGTAGGGGGAGGAGGTGCCCTTTTATAAGAGAGGAGAGGGGCACCTTAGGAATATCTCAAAATATTATTTTATATTAAAGTCAAAATCGGTTTATAATGGTTCCAAATGGTCTTATTTCGAAGCTAAAGTGGGTATGGGTCGAAATCCTATCAACCAATAGGATTTAGACAGGTTTAGGGTATTATTTTAACCTTATCAATTAGATTTAACTCTAAGTTAATTAATTTAACTTTTACCGTGTCTTTTTGTTTTCTTTCACTATATGGTTAATACACTTACTATAACATGCCAAACGAACCCCAAATTATTTATTATTAATATATATATCCTTATCTAAGTAATTTGGCCGAACCTTAGATTTTTAGGAATAAAATAACAATTAATAATATTTTATTTTATTTAAAAACTATTTTGTGTCAATTTAGACACTATTTGATATATGATTTTTTTGAAAGTCATAACAGAATTATATGTTCGAACCAAGTTGATTAAATCAACATTAATATATCATAGTAACCTAGAAAATTAGTGGAATTAATAAAAAGTCTTAAATTAAATTTATTTTGGTATTTATATTATCAATTATGTCAATATTTCATTAATAAGATAATTATTGCATCATCTTTGTGTCATAAATAAATTAAATTATTTGATTTATAAAAATTACAAATAAAATACCATCATGTAGGAAATCGTTTTAGATTTCTAATGAATATTTATAGTCGAATTTATATTATGCATAACCCCATATTAAAAATGATGTACTTATTAAACTTTGATTTTAACTATTTTAACCCTTCTTTAAATAAATTAATAATAAATGTCCTAATCTAATCCAAGTGGGCCTAAATGGTCATATTTTATTCCTAAGTTTGTTTTTGGTCGAATTACACTTGTCCAATAGAATTAGGACATGTGTTAGGGTAATATTGATATCATATTTACCCTTAGTTACCCTATTTACTATTAACCGCGGTAAAAATAGTAAAAACTTACTATTCACCAAAAAATTATTTTCATCTCATTGAACCACATTTTAGTCCTTGATATTAACCGTGTCTCTCGGATTTTTGAAATTCCATTCCCAGAAGCGGTAAAATTATGTTTTATGCAAAATTCAGTTTTTAACCTACCACTTAGTGGTTTCACTATTCATCAAAAATTGAAAGTTTTCAGAAAAATACCAAAATTTCACCCTAGGCTAATTTCGATATTCTGAGTCCAAAAATGAAGTCCATTTTGAAAAATAAAATTTATAAAATTTTAAAAAGTGGTTATTACTATTCATAACGGCTAGTTTTAATAGCATATTGTTGTTTAGTGAAACTCGGTATTGCGTACGACGCAAGCTATCGAGGAAGGTCGCGATTGCGTGCAAAGCAAGCCAAGCAAGTGTTGTGTAGAAAAAGATTTCTTTGATGGTTTATATAACATAAAAGTCTCGGGTGTTACAGTGTAAATTGTTTTTGTAAGAGAACTCAACAGTATGAAGATATTAATATCATCCTTTTTTGAATTCCATTGAGAATGATCTCAATATGTTCTTAAATGTTTGGATAGTATTCGTAGATTGGCCATCAGTATGAGGATGATTAGTCATAATAAAGTATAGATTAGTATTCATATCTTGTTGGAGACTCATCTAGAACATAGTGGTAAATGTTGGACCATGATCAGATACAATAGATAGTGGAAAACCATGCATCCTTAAATGTTCTATTATGCTTAGCCATTCCAGTTGATCAAATGAGAAATATTTACAAATTGCGAGGAAGTGTGTGGTCATTGAATGATAATCCATAAAAACACATATATCATTGTTTCCTTTTGATGTCTTCAAAAGTTTGGTGACAAATTCCATAGTGATGTTCTCCCATTTCCATATTGGTATAGGTAATGGTTGCATCATCCCAATGTTATCCCACCAATAATACTTGCAAATATCTCAATACATCTTTGTGTTTCCTGGGTGAATGGAGAAATTTGAAATATGTTCATCATCCCAATGATCATTCTTTATATATGGATTTCCTGAAACACATAACCTTGACACAAATCTCACAATACCTTCTTTAATAACATTGAACTTTGAGGAATTTTCTTTTCTAATAGTTTCCATTTTATTTAAATTACCACATCATCCTTTAACCATTCCAAAAGTGATATATGATAAATAATTTGTGAAATGATTGATGTTATTCTTTTCTTTATGATTCCGTTGTCTAACTATATAAAATCTAAAAATATTGGATCCTTTTGAATTATTATCAATGAATGTGTTGCTGGATCCATTCTACATAGAGAATCTTCCACCTTGTTCACTTTCCCATGATGCCAGTGAATTGAGCAGTCCTAGTATTTGATCATATCTAATCATATTTGTTGGAACATATTCCTCTCTTTCTCTGTGAATATATACTTGAGGCTTCTGTGATCCATATATATTTCACACTTCTCCCCAAAGTGGTTTTGTCACGAAATTTTTTAAGAAATGCTTACTGTAGTCTTCTACAGATCATGTGTTGGATAGTTTATATCATGAACATTAATTTTTGTTGAAGCATATGCAATGACTTGGTCATTTTTCATCAACACAAAGCCCAAACACTTTTTTGAAGAATCACTTAATACCATGAATAGCTCTCCACTTTTGGGTATTGTGAGAAAGGGCGTAGTGATAAGCCACTATTTATACTCCTTAAAGAAATATTCACATTATAAACTCCAAGAAAACATGACTACCTTCATACTTAACTTGGTAAGAGGGTTTGACAATCATGGGAAATTTCACTCAAATCAGCGATAATATCCAGCTAACCCAAGGAAGCTACAGATATCTCTCACTGATGTTTTCCTCGTCCATCACTCAATTGCATTTTTCTCAGATGGATCCACATATATCACATTTCTTGTGATGATATGAAAAATGAATGAGACTTCCTTCAAGAATAATCATCACATTCTGTACTTTTCATAGATCTTATCCATTCTCAAGGTCTCAAGTGCAATGCTTAGATGCTCCTCATGTTCATATTTGGTTTTGGAGCATATTATAATATGTTCTATAAATACTACCACAAATTTATTGTGGTATTCTATATTGGTAGTATTCATCCAGTCCATGAGGATTTATGGAGAAATAGTGAGTCCAAAAGGCAATAATTTTAATTCATAGTTCTTGTACCTTGTACAAATAATAGTCATGAGGATATCCTCCTTCTTTGACCATACTTTGTAATATCTTGACCGCATATCCATTTGGAAAGTATTGTGCTCCACATATTTAGTTGAACAAGCCATCAATTCGTGGTAGAGGATATTAATTCTTTGTTGTGATTTTGTTGAGCTCGTGATAATCTATGAAAATGATTATTGACCCATCCTTCTTCTTAACAAATAGGACTGGTTCACCCCATGGTGAACAACATAGGAACATAAACTCTTTATTCAGATTCTCTTGTAGCTATTTATATATTTTCTCAAGCTCAACAATAGATATTCTATATATATTCTTGGATATTGGAAGCTCACTAGGTATAACCACAATCAATAATTTAACATCTCAATTTGGATAGAGACCATTCAATTCCTCGAGAAACACTTGAGTGAATTTCCTCTAGATAGGCATGTCTCTAAGGATTGTTTCATTCTTAGACTCAATAATCTGAGCATGGCACGTATGCTCATTAGGCAGTAATATCCACACTTGAGATGATGGTGCTATATAAGATTAATCCACCTCTCACACATGTATAAAATTAGGGGTGGATTCTACATAAATAGAGTGATTTCCCAATCCTGGAAATTTTAGTTCGATCTATATAGTGAAATCCAATCCATTCTAGGAATTTCATCAAATTCCACTAGAGGGAGAATGAAGTCGTTTTTTGGGAAGTTCAATCCACAAATTAATATAGGGGAAGAGTTATATTCATAGGATTCAATGATTTCACCATTTTTCGTTCTCACGGACATCTGTACTTCTAGGGTTTGTGGTGGTGTTGGGATTGTTCTACTAAACATTTAAGAAATAAAATAATGTGTAGAACTAGAATCAAAATTTATGTTAACTATTATTGAATGAATTACTAGTGTACCAATCAAAACATCATTTTTTTGGGTTAATTTTAGTTGGATGTTATTCCAAAATCCCACCCTTCCTTTATTAGAGGTTGTTGTTGTCCTCCAAAACCCCTTAGAATAGGGAGCATGGGTTGTGGTTCAGTATAGTTGAATAAATGAAAAATGTATTGAGGTTTGAACATAGTTTTACTCTCCGCCATTGCATCAGTGGGCTTTTCCTACTGATATTTAATGCCTAGGTTCCCTACTCCTCTACACCTAATGCATTTCCTCATCCCCTTTTGGAAATTTCCAGGGTGATTCTTTTTGCACCTTTGACAAATGGGGTGATATAATTTCTTAGTGCCATTGGATTTTTCCATCTGACTTCCAGAATTAAATTCCACATTCCACTTCATATCCCTATCATATCCCTAATATTCTCTGATCTCAATTACTACTTTGAGGGTACATTAGACAATTTTCACGTGGTTATCGATGTCATTCATTGCATGGGAGTTATGTAGGCTATGTTTTAGACCACTAAAGAAGTGGTAAACCATGCATTTGGGGGTAACTAAAAATACAAAGGAATATAATTCATGACTTTGATGTTTTCCATGCACGCTCTGGTGAATTAGTTGTAAGAACCCAGATCTTCATTTTAGGTATGTCTTCCCTTTTTCTGGAGTTTTTGAGAAAAGAGGAGTTTCTGGAAAATATTGAAGTACAAGTCGTGTACATTATGAGTATATGCCATGTACTCCCTTTCCGCGCCATGCCGTGTGCTGGCTGTGTCCGGACCACAAACACGGTGTGTAGGGGTGAAGTGGAGGCCACTTAAAGCGGAGTATGTAAAAACAGATTACACATCATGTACTCTAGAAGTACATGCCGTGTATTTTTCTTTTTTTCATTAAAAGGATAGGGGTCACGCATGACGGACATAACACTC
This sequence comes from Viscum album, assembly GCA_963277665.1. NCBI lineage: Eukaryota > Viridiplantae > Streptophyta > Magnoliopsida > Santalales > Viscaceae > Viscum > Viscum album. The sequence continues at coordinate 1,676,800,884 of OY728161.1, read as the reverse complement.
TTCTTCTTCAGGTTCTTCGTCTGAGAGTGAACCGTACGACATTGATTCTTCTCCGATCCCCCGTGCCTCTGTCTGATCTCCTTTTCATCCACTGTCGATGGCGTTGGAACCGCAATGGTGAGTTTTTCCTTCTCCTAGAGCCTTGTTTTCCAATTCCACCTCTTTCTCAAGATATTTTTGGTTGATCATTTGTGACATTTTCTCAGATCCTCGACATTCTAAGTAGAATCAATCATCATTGATCACGTATATCGTTCTCCTAGCATTGAGGTCGGTGGTTTTTTCCATTTTGTGTGATGTTTATGAATATTTTGTGCAAATTCCACCAATACCCATGAACGGTGTATTGTGTGTTTTCTGTTTTGCCCATGTTGTTTCCTGATATGTTTGATTGCATGAGTAGAGGTAATTATTTCTGAATATGGTAAATTTTATTATGTTATGGATGTTTTACCTTGCTTGTTTTTATTGTGCGTTATTTTTCCAGTTACCATGCCTAGTTGTAGGATAGCAGAACTAATGTAACGTAATGCTGTTGTGCCTTAGAATGGTATCCAAGTAGTTCTTGATGTTTACTTGGGCCAATATTCACTCTATGAATGTTTTTTACATAGGTCTGTGAGAACCTAGTGTAGTGGACCATAGGAAGAATGGACATAAGGGCTTCTCTAGAGTGACATTAATTAACAATGCTAGACCACAGGGGGAATTGACGTTGAGTGCTTCCTCAGAGAGTCTGTAGATCCTCAACACGGGCCATAGGGGGAATTGAATTTGAGTTCTTCCCCAGAGATCCTTTAGTAGGATACGAGACTATAGGGGGAATTGATGGTGAGTGCTTCTTCAGAGAGTCTATTCTATAGCTGAACTAGAGGGGCGAGAATGTGTATTCTTACCAGAGGGTTTCTAGTACTTTTAGGTTGAACCTTAGGGATTAGACTGTAAGAACTACCCAGAGGGTACCTTTTTGTTCTACTTCCTTGAGTGGATGTTTCTTGTTTGTAGAATATATGCTAGAATTGTGGATTGTTACTACTATGTTTTACCCTGTTTACTGCTTTCTGTACTTTACCTGCCATATATTCACTAATTGTTAGGCACATATCATTCAGTGGTTTCCTAATGGTACCTTGTCTCACACCCTGTTTGGGCCATGCATTTGGGCCCATGAAGATAATATTGTTTCAGGAATAACTAATGGAAAGCAACCTTATTCTTTAAGTTCATGATTTCCATGAAGCTGGAGATCATGGGATCAAGTTGAGGCTTGCGATGCTGGGGAGTCTCTCATCTGTTTCACTTTTGTACTTTGGTTTAGTAATGTTTTCAGCACTGTGACCTTTTTGGTAGTTTTCCTAGACATATATATATATATCATGCGTCATTATTATATATGTGTGCTCTAGTTTTCTTCTTTCAATCCTCTGCTACTTATTTCTGTATGGATTCATTTTTCTTCTACTGTGTACTCTTCCAATGAGGGCATATATTCCCCACTATCACACCTAAGGCCCTTGCTGCTAGTCGGTAGCCTCTGTCATTTGTGGAAATGTGCTTGAGGCCATGTGTCCAACCGTGTACGGGGCGCCTCTGGGTGGCTTCTGGAACCGGGACGTTACAAAGTTGTATCAGAGAAGTTCTTTTCTCTTGATTTACTGTTTGGATCCTTATCCAGGGATAGGACGGATTCGTTACCTTGGTATTAAGCTGTGCTCGGGAGTATCTATCCTGTGTATAGGAAAAATCTATACAACCTCATTTATTGCAGTTTAATGGTTTTGAGATTTTACAGTTGATATGATTTCACCTAGAGTGATTCACATTCCTTGTGTTGTTTTTGTTGTTGACAATGTGGTTCAATTTTTGTTGCAACCAGATGAGATGATGGCATGCCATCTCATGCATCTTATACGAACTTATTATAAATCACATTACATGCATTCTTTCCATGACATCTAGGGTGCATTAGCAATTCCATGTTGTTATGATAGATGATGTGTAGATTATGCATGTTGTTTTTATAAATGCTTTGATAGAATCTCTGCTGTTTGATAGAGGATTTTTTGTATTGTACCTTGCTGAAATGATCACAAAATTTTGGTTATTGAGGAATTATGGGCCCAATTGGATCGGAAATTGGTGAATCAATGACATATTTTTCCTTAAATATGACTATATTAGATTCCAAGATTTTGTTCATGGGGAGTATGGGCCCTCACGAATCGGAATTTTGGCACCTTCATGCTCATTTTTCTGTGTTTCCTTGGCTTCGGTGCATTTTTAGAGATACTTCCCAGATAACCCCAAAATACAAGGTGTGTACATTATATATACACCCCGTGTAGTTTTAAACCATGTCATTGACTGTGTGAGCAGATACACGAGTAGTGAAAATCTCTAGGAACACGCCGTGTACGGTAGGTGCACGTCGTGTAGTATAGAGCTGTGTACCCGGTCGTGTCACCAAAAACACGGGCCGGGGAAGCTCGCGTAGAACATGCCGTGTTGGTACAGAACACGCTGTGTAGTCTTGTTCCAGGAACCTAGCCTTGTCACGAACAACACTGGTCGGTGTTACCTTTTCCTATACACAGCGTGTTTGTTCAGAACACGCCCTGTAAGGTTCAGCCATGTACTTGGCCTTGTCTCCAACAACACTAGTCGGGAATATCGTCAAGTGCATAACATGTTTGTTCGGAACACGCTTTGTAGCCTCAGATGTGTATTCGGCTGTGTAACTAATTACACGGGTCGTTGAAACCTTCTCTACTACACACTATGTCCACTGGGAACATTTCGTGTAATCTTAGTTTAAGAAGACCGTGTGGGTTAGTCGTGCGAGGATACATGGGAAGGGGAAAAGAGTTAAGTACACGCCGTGTAGAGTTTATATACTATGTGTAGTTACATTTTGTAATTATTGAGTGTTTCCTTCTCCTGTTTCCATTTTATACTCCTTTGTTCTCTGTCATTGTTTTCCTGATCTAATGTATGCTTTTGATCATTCAGATCTATGCCTCCGAGACGTCCCCTAGTTGTACGTCAGTTGTCAGGCAGTGATCAGATGCCTGATATGGCGGATCAGGGACTTCCTACCAATCCTCAAGTCGGGAGAGCCTTGGAACCGGCTGTCATACCAATTGTAGGCGCTGATACGTAGTTCAGGGAAGGATTTATGAGGATGATGCAGACATTTCAGGGAGCACAGCCTCATACCTCGTCTATGCCAGACATGACGCAGGTTTTCCAGCAGCATCCTCCTCCTAATTTTTCAAGGGAAGAAGGACCGCAGGATGCAGAGTCATGGCTGGAAGCCATGCTGGCTATCTTTGAGCATCTGAGGATGCCTCCAGAAGGGCGGGTCAGGCACACTACCTATGTGCTATGAGACTCCACCAAGAGGTGGTGGGACGTGATCTCACAGGTGGTTCATCAGCAGGTTATGGCTTGGGAGGAGTTCCAGCTAGTGGTTTATGACTACTTCTACCTGGAGACCCTGAGGGCCGATCGAGCCTGGGATTTTACGAGCCTAGAAAAGGGTACTTTATCTTTTATGGAGTATTCCTCTCGTTTCACTGAGTTTCAGTGCATCACACCCCTCTGGGATGGATATAGGGTGTTCTTGGAAAAGAATTTTTAGGATGGTCTTAGGAGGGAGATCTGATCACAGGTGAATCTCATTCAGTTGACTTCCATCACTTCCATCATCAGACACTGATTTCAGAGCGCAATATGAGAGACTCCGAAGCTACGAGCCAGGGCGGTTCTGCTTCCAGAGCTAGTGTTCCACCAGTTGATAGTAGTATGTTCCTTAGGGAGTCTATACGTGGTGATCCGAGGAGGCGAGATACATATTCAAGTATTCATGTCATATGCTACGAATGTGGATGGGCAGGGTACATGAGGCCACAGTTCCAGAGAGACCCAGTGGAGTGCCGATCTTGTGGTAAGATTACTCACCTTAAGAATTTCTGCCTTGTTTTCTCACCGGTATCTGGTGATGGGCGTTCTTCCATGACTCCTCATTCAGGAGAAGCACCACTGGTTTCCCACTTGTCTGGGAACTGGAGTTCTTATGGCCATTCGGGCCGAGGTGGAGGTTGAGTCCCTGGAAGTCAGTCACCAGTCCTTCAGTGCCAGTAGGGAGGATTAGCTCAAAGTGGTCAGCCAGGGTCATAGGGCAGCGGGGCAGGCCAGAATTTTGTGGTGGAGCCGGCCTATTAGGAGCAGGATCCTGGACGTTCTACAGTTAGAGGTATGATTTTAGTAGCCTCGGTTTTAACTTCATCTCTTTTCGATACTGCTTCTATAAATAGATTTATTTCTGTTGCTATTATGGAGAGCTTTAGACTCTGTATCTTTTCTTCTTCTGAATTTTTGACACTAGGCACATCATTTGGGACGATGACATCTAGTGTACGTCAGTGTAGAGAGTGCCCTCTCAAGGTTGCAGGGTATCATTTATTGTGGGATCTATATGGCCTAGAGATGACAGGCTATGATGTCATTCATGGGATGGAATGGTTTGCTCCCTTCTAGGGAGTCGTCGACTATTATCGGCGCATAGTGATTTTTATTTCACCAGAGGGTGAATCTTTTTCATCAAAGAGGCGAGTGGGATGTTCGGGCGAGTCGAACAGGACTCGAGCATCATGGGCTAGTAAGGGTTACAGCCGAGATTTATAGTCATTATCTGGATGATCATGGGACTTCATAGTTGGACTTTCTTTCAGTCGTGGATCATTTTAGAGACATCTTTCCAGAGGACTTTTCAGTTTTTCCTCCAAAGCGTGCGGTAGAATTCCTTATTGATCTCATACCAGGAGTGGTACCAGTGTCCATTCCTCCCTATAGGATTGCAACAACTGAGTTGCAAGATCTAAAGAAGCATTTGGAGTAGTTGAAGGAAAATGGTTTCATACGACCTAGTACTTCGGCTTGGGGTTCGCATGTACTCTTTGCGAAGAAGGCAGACAGTACCATTAGGCTCTGTGAGGATTATTAGACGTTGAACCAGTTGACGGTCAAGAACTGATATCCCTTGCTGAGGATTGATGATCTCTTAGATAAGTTTAGAGGATCTCGAGTGTTCTCGACGATCAATTTGTGGTCCGGTTATCATCAGTTGCATGTTAGACCACCAGATATACCTTTGACAGCATTCAAGAGCAGGTATGATCTCTACGAGTAAACGGTTATGCCATTCGGTCTCATGAATGCTCCAGAAGTTTTCATGGCACTGATGAACTGAGTGTTCCATCATTACTTGGATTTGTTTGTCGTGGTCTTCGTGGACGACATCTTGGTGTACTCTCACACTCGACATGACCATCTTACCCATCATGAGATCGTTCTGAGTACACTGAGAGAGAATCATATTTATGCTAAACTCTTGAACTGCCACTTTTGGATGGACCAGATTCATTTCTGGGGTCACGTCATCTCAGAGGCCGGAGTATATGTGGACCCATAGAAAGTGAGAGTTGTAGTTTACTGGGAGGAGCCGAAGAATGTATTTTACACACTGATGTTTCCCAGGGATGGATGGATACTAAATACACTTCATTCAGGAATTTTCACTCCTTGAAGCATCATTGATATGTCTAAACAAGAAGTGGGAGATGTTATTATGGTCAGATTCTTGTGAGTCAGCCTTTCAGGAGATGAAGGGAAGGTTGACGTCAGCACCGATACTAGTCTTGCTAGAGCCAAGAAAGAGCTATACTGTTTTTTGTGATGCTTTTGGTATCGGGCTGGGCGATGTTCTTATACAGGGAGATAGAGTCATTGCGTATGGGTCTCGGCAGTTGAGGCCACATGAGAGGAAATACCCGACGCAAGATCTGGAGTTGGCACCTGTCGTTCATGACTTGCATTGTTGGAGACATTACATTCTGGGAGAGAACTTTGTGGTTTTCACTGATGACAAGAGTCTCAAGTACATCTTCACTCATCGTGATCTGAATCTGAGGCAATATAGGTTGGTCGAGTATGTTCAGTCTTTTGATTTTGAGATTGCCTATACGCTGGGAAAAGGCAACGCAGTGGCAGATTCGTTGACCAAGAGAAATCAAATTTTGGGAGTTCAGGAGGCCTGCAGTGAGTGGAAACTTATGGGCTAGTTCTCTGAGATGCATCTGGATGTGCACGACAAACAGGGATAGTCTTTCATATCTTCTGTAGCTGTTATCTCTACACTTCTTGATTGGGTACGGATGAGGCAGTTACCCGACATAGAAAGCATAGTCCTGCGGGGGGAGTGTGTTAGGAGAGGACCCTCTTCCTGGATGGAAAGTGGGAGAGGATGAGGTCTTGTGTTTCCGGTGATGCATGTGGGTGCCAGCAGAAATACGCGAGGAGCTGATGCGGGACATTCATTCATCAATTTGGGCAGTTCATCCTGGCGTCACCAAGATGTATTAGGATCTTCGTCTCCAGTACTGGTGGCCACGTATGAATAGCTATGTTACAGGTTTCATCTGGAGGTGTTCTACTTGTCAAATGGTGAATGAGGAGCATTATAAACTATCATGCCTTTTACAGTAGTTACCCATTCTGGAGTGGAAGTGGAACGATGTCGTGAAGGACTTCGTGACCAGATTTCCTAGGTCACCTCGAGGGAATGATGCTGTTTGGATTGTCATTGATAGAATTTCGAAGGTTTCTCACTTCTTACCAATCAATGAGACCATCTGTGTTGATGATTTGGGACCACTATACATCTGAGAGATTTTAAGTCTTCATGGAGTTACAAACTACATTTTTTTAGACAGGGATGCATACTTTACTTCTCGGTTCAGGAAGGGACTTCAGAAGGCTTTGGGTACACATGTACTTTTGAGTACAGCATACCATCCCCAGACATATGGCCAGTCCGAGAGTACAATCTATGTGCTTGAGGATATGATGAAAGCTTGCATTATATACTTTGTCAGTTCTTAGGAGAAGCATATTTCTCTCGTGGAGTTCACCTATAACAACAGTTTTCTGGTGAATATTCAGATGGAACCTTATGAGGCTATGTACGGTAGGCCATACCGATCACCCTTATGTTGGTTGGAGGCCGGAGAGGTAGCTTTTTTGGGACTTCATCTTGATCAGGATACCGTAGAGTAGATAGAATTGATTCGGAAGTAGATGGCTATAACAAAGTCAGGACAGAAGTCTTATATAGATCAGCAGAGACGACCACCAGAGTTCGAGGTTGGGGATCAAGTTTTAATGTGTGTTGCACCGAGGGTGGGACACAAGAGGATTCAGAGATGACAAGCTTTCATCATGGAACGTCGGTCCATTTGATGTATTGGATGGAGTTGGTCCAGTTGCCTATCGGTTGTAGATAACTCAGATGTACCAGGCCATTCATGATGTATTCCACGTCTCTCCTCTCTGATGTTACATTTCAGTCTTGTCTCATGCCATTCATCCCGAGGAGGTCGAGATCGAAGCGCATGCATCATTTGAGGAGCATCCTATCCAAATTGTCGATCGTAGTATGATGGTTCTCTGGGGGTGGTCTGTTCCTCCAGTACGGGTGCTATGGCAGCACAGGCTAGTACATGACAAGACCTGGGAAAGGGAGGCCGACATACGATCGCAGTGGCCAGAGCAGTTCGGGGTTTCTTCTTCACCTCCTCGTTAGAGAAATTCTGGGATGAATTTATTTAAGGGGGAAGTTTGTAAGAACTTGATCTTTGTTTTAGGTATGTCATTCCTTTTTCTAGAGTTTTTGAGAAAATAGGAGTTTCTGGAAAATTTTGATATACACGTCGTGTACTTTATGAGTACACACCGTGTACTCCCTTGCCGCGCCAGGCCGTGTGCTGGTCGTGTCCGGGTGACACACATGGTGTGTAGGTGTGAAGTGGAGGCTTCTTAAAGTGGAGTATAAAAATATAGAGTACATGCTGTGTACTCCAGAAGTACACGTCATGTATTTTCTTTTTTTCATTAAATGGAGTGGGATCGCACCTGACCGATAGAACGCTCTTCTTCTTCAGGTTCTTCGTCCGAGAGTGACCCGTACGACCACGGTTATTCTTCGAGCCCCTGTGCTTCTATCTAATCTCTTTTTCAGCCACTGTTGGTTGCGTTGGAACAGCAGCGGTGAGTTCTTCCTTCTCATAGATCCTTCTTTTTCCAATTCCTCCTATTTCTGAAGATATTGTTGTTTGAGCATTTTTGACGTTTTTATGATCTTCAACATTTTTATGAGAATCAATCATCGTGGTTCACGTATATTGTTCTCCTAGAATTTAGTTAGGTGGTTTGTGCCATAATGTAGAATGTATGTGAATATTTTGTGAAAATTCCACCAATACCCATGAAAGGGATATTTTGTCTTTCCACTTTTGCCCTTGTTGTTGCATGTTATGCTTGATTTCTTGAGTAGAGGTAATTGTTTATGAATAGTGTAAATTGTATTGTGCTTTGGACGTTTTACCTTGACTGTTTGGCTTGTTCAGAGTTTTTCCAATTGTCATGCCTTGTCGTAGGATAACAGAACAAATGTACTGTATTGCTTTTTTGCCTTAGAATGATAGCCAGGTAGTTCTTGAGGTTTACTTGGGCCGATACGCGCACTATGCATGTTTTTTTTACATAGTTCTATGAGAACCTAGTGTAGTGGACCATAGTTAGAATGGATATAAGGGTTTCTCCAGAGTGTCTTGAATTTGCGATGTGAGACCACAGGGGGAATTGATGTTGAGTGATTCCTCAGAGAGTCTGTTGATCCTTGATGTGGTCCATAGGGGGAATTAACGTTGAGTGATTCCCCAGAGAGCCTTTAGTAAGATACGAGACTATATGGGGAATTGATGGTGAGTGCTTCCTTAGAGAGTATATTCTATAGCTGAACCAGAGGGGTGATACTGTGTGTTCTTCCCAGAGGGTTTCTAGTACTTGTTGGTTGAACCTTAGGGGTTAGAATGTGAGAACTAACCAGAGGTTACCTTTTTGTTATGCTTTCATGAGTGGTTGTTTCTTGTTTGTATATTGTATGCTAGAACTGTGTATTGTTACTACTGTGTTTTACCCTATTTACTGCTTACTGTACTTTACCTACCATATATTCACTGACTGTTAGGCATAGAGCTTTGTGTAGTTTCCTACTGGGAACATGTCTCACAACCTGTTTGGGCCAATATTTTGGGCTCACACAGATTCTATTGTTGTAGGTATAGATTAGGGAAAGCTCCCTTCTTCTTCAAGTTCTTGATTTCTGTGGAGCTGGAGTGTATGGGACCAAGACAAGGCTTGTGATGCTGAGGAGTCACTCATCTGTTTTTATATTGTACCTTGGATTATTTTTTTGGCACTGTGACTTGTTTGGTTGTTTTCCATGATATATATATATATATATATATCATGCATCATTATTATATATGTGTGCTCCAGTTTTCTTATTTTAGTCTTATGCTGCTTATTTCTGTATGGATTCATTTTTCTTCCGTTGTGTACTCTGCCAATGAGGGCATAGTTACCCCACTATCACACCAAGGCCCTCATTGCTAGGTGGCAGCCTCTGGCATTTTGGGAAATGCACATGATGCCATGTGACCAATCGGGTACGGGGCACCTCTAGGTGGCTTCTAAAACCAGGACATTACCTTAGTAATATTTTTTCAAGAGTGGAAGAAAGAACCTTTCCATCTTAAATTAGAGAATGTGAGGAAAATATTTTTCGAAAAATATTTTCCAGAAATCGTTTCATTCCGACGCCTCGATCTCTTCCTCAGATTTCGTATTTTTAATCAATGTCCAACATTGATCATATTCACCCACAATAAAATAAGATTCTAGAATAATCTTCTCTTGTTCGTATCATTGAAGGATTGATAATGGATTCTAAATGGAGTTGATCCGTTGTTATATGATTTAGGGATCATATAATCCATTGAATGTCGGAGGCTTTGGTCACATGAAGCTTTCAATTGCGGCTTGTTCTTTATTGGGGGGGGGGGGGGGGTTGATCACCCACTTCACCCATGTTTATATTAAAATCATGAGTAAAATAATATAGTATCATGAAAAATGTTGCACTTCCATATCTCATTGGAATGGGAATCTCATGAGTACAGTCATAACATTGATCTTCACATCAGTTGTTAGCCCGAGTCCTCCTATTACTGTCTATTGGTTGAAGTAGAAGGAAATTTAGGGGTAAAAAATAAAAGCGAATCCAAAGTCCAAAAAGAGATAAATTAAAAATTATATTTATTTCCTTAACTTATGAATTTTTAGGCTTCAATATATGATATCCATGATCTAATTTCCAACACATATTATTAGGGGAAATTTTTTATTCTATTAATAATGGTTCATACTAAGATTTTGAATTTACCAAATACTATATCTCAGGAGTGTTGATCCAATAGTGTTGAAAGGCCTATTATCATTCTCTGGTTCTAATTCAAGTCTAGCTCAAATAAGTGTTTTCAGGTTTTACCCCTAGATACTTCTCTGGCAGAGCCACCTCTACTTGATTATATCCGGACACGGATGTATTTTCTTCATAAACCACTTACTCTCTACTTAGTGATATTTAGGGATGTTTTTATTATACAAAATCTTATCCTTAATACATTCACTAGTGTTTTCTAATACTTGTCAAAAAAAACTATACCTATCATCTGATACCAAATATAACAACCCTGGTCTTTATTACATATTTAAACATGATTTGTTCAAAAAATATGAACTTAAGAAATATTTTAGGATCATGAGGTCTAGTGTCTTGGGAGTTTTTTAATATTACATGAAAAATTAAGGAATAAAATACCACATATTTATTGAAAAATTCTTTTACATGACCACTACATTCCTTCGTACATAGCACTGCATGGGATAACCTGAGGATGAACATAAAAAAATGTTGACCTATAATTCCTATTAAGGGAGTAAAAAAGGAATAACATGAATAATACACTACATGTTAGGCAATAGGAATATTAATCGAGCATAAGGGAATCATGAACCTGAATACATGATATGACATGATTATCGTATCATGGAAATGTATCGACACCATTTTACATTATATTAGCATGATCCAAAGATCATTGCACATGGATAACGAGTAAATCCTCATTGAACATGAATTATAAATAATAAAAACTCATTTAACATGAATTATCATGATCCAAAACACATTGCACATGACATATAATGATATTATTCATTACTGAATGCAGTGGTGGACTATCAAGGCACAAATTTCTTAATCATTTCATTTTATACATATATGTGTGACATTGATCATACCACAAGGATTCGTTAATCCTCATAATTTTTTCCACAAACAAGAGATGTGGAATTAATAAATGTATTTCTGCAATATAAATGTACATTCCCATAATGTTGAACACCCATGATAGAGAAATGTGTATGGTATTCACTTATATGATGATTTCGGCATTGTAAATTTTTGTGTAACTTCAGCAACATAACAATATCAAATATAAATAGAAAAATAGTTTTATGAGAGAGAAAGAGTTCAATCATCACTTAGTCATGAACGGGATAGTAAGGGATTCATGGAATGTAATATCACTACATATATAATGGAATTTAGATTCCTAGAATAATTTTTTTTGAATTTAAATGTGGAGAGAAAAATATCCTATGGAATTTGTGCGTGGTAGAAGGTGTAAAAGGGAGGCATTAATGAGAGAGAAACGAGTCTCTCATAATTTAAAAATAAAGAAGGGTGTATAGGGTATGTGTGAAATCATACCCCAACATTTTTAATTGAAAATAATTTGTTCATAACAATGTATTTTAATTTGGACATAATTAAAGAAGAAGTGACTGCGAGGATCCCTAACTTGGAAGTTTGTGACTTCATGAACATGGGGAGGGGATTCCTGAGAACTCTAGGGAACCATGGGAGGATTATAGATAGAAGAGGTCAGAGTAGAGATGTGATTAGTGGGTTTTTAGTGAATAGAATTGTGATATTGGGTGAGTTTATATAGGGAAGGAGAGGGGAATTCTTTAATATTTCATAAACATAGGATTTAGAATCTATATAATTAAATATTCAAGAACACAAACCAACCCATGGGGTTTTAGATTGGGTTTTTCCAAAAGGGAGAGGAATAATTTAATTTGTATGTTCAATGTCCTAACTTAATTAAAAATTGGGCTTTCTAATGTACAGATGAGTCACAATCTCAATGAAATCATTTAAAAAGCTAAAATATTTTATTAGTATTGGAGGGTCCACTATGTAAACATATAATTAATAAAATAGGTCTAAAATCACATTATAATATAGTTAAAACATTTATTGGACGAATATCCTTTTTATATTTTTTTTATATCACTATTGGATCATTTTGATGTCATAAAACACATTATATATTTAAAAAGTATTTAATTTTTACCAAACAAATCGACTGGCTTAGAAAATTTTGAGAAAATCACTGTTAGATAATTTCACCATTTTGAATCCAAAAATAATAGTCATTGTATATAATAATTTTCAAAATCAGAGATTTTTTACTTTTATAATAAAAACAAACATTTATAAAAAATAAATGGGTATTTAGAAAAAAATCTTTCAAACCTTAATAAAAATTACAATTTTATATAAATTATACAAGAATTTATATTTAATAAAAAGTAATATAGTAACATTATTTTATTAAAATACTATTTATTTCAATAACCCATTAAATCAAAAAAAATTTGTTAATTGAATATTAATTATAAATACTATTTGTTCTTAGAAAACCATTTCAAATGTATCAATAATAAAATAAATGTATATTCTTCATAAAAAAGTATTATACATAAGATTACTTTTGTGGTCATGTTACCTAACACCTTATAAGAATCACATAAGAAATAATGGTATTGTGTGTGATGTTTACTGACTATTTGGGTGGCTCAGATAACATTTCAAGGGATGTAATCACTATTAACTTCCACTTCTCCAATAGACGGTTTCATTCAAGATTAACGTGTTGAGGCTCATCTTGGGAATGGTAAAGAGATAGGACTAGTGATGATACCTCATTTAAAAGATCCAAAAAATGTGCTTCTTGTGAAAAAATTCTTCTAGACCAATCCATCTCTTCATTTTTGAGATTAAAATTGATTTTAATGTCGTATATTTATATTAATCATGTGATCACTATTCGACATCTATATTAGAAACAGTAACATTTTTAACGGTATTTTGAAATTCAAATATATTACACTAAGGAGTTGTATATGTTTTATATAACCACTTTAGATAATAAGAAATTAAATTAGATCAAGTGGTATTTTCTTTAATAAACTCATGGGTCATTACACACTATGTGACCTGAAGTGTGCCTCCTTGTATGTCATAAGATACCGAATTATGATGAGGTCAAATATTTACCCTCGAGAGACAATATCCTTTTTATCAGAGTAATAAACCAGGTAAAAATAAACAACTCATACCCAATAATATAACAACATAAAGGAATAACAGAATCATTATATGACTAGTACTAGGAATAATGTATAAAAAATGAACAATTGATATTCCATAACAAAGTACATGCTAGGTGTAAAAATGAAAACTCAAAAGTAAAGCCACTATCATCTCACATGTGGGTCCCGAACCACATAGGGTTCCCTCATCCAATGGCAAACCCAATTTTCCATCATAAACATGGAATTATAACTTATCATGTCCTGAAAACATGATGTCTATTCAAGTACCAATCTGGTAGACTAAGTAGAGTGAGATCACAACATAGTAGGCCACCTCCAATGATGTCTAAAATAAATCCATTGAGCAATGTTTATGTATTTGTATATGTATTAAAATACCGAAAATAAATTAAATAGTTATCATTTATTCAATTATCCATTATTTGAAAATATATGCCAACAAGTTCCAATAGATACCCAAACCAAAATAAGAGATTCGACTGATGTCGGGGTCTTAACCATTCCATATTTTAAACTCCTAATTTATTTTACAATTTTTTTCATCATCTAATTAATTTAAATTTTTCATATTGAAAATTTGAACTGTATTCCAATGCCATCATTTTTGGTGTAAGATGCCATGTTTAGCAACCCGTGAGTATTTGGTGCTGGAGTCCCAATATAATAACGCATCAGTATTTTTAGCAACAATACCTCTCCCATTCAATTTAGAGTGAATTTCTTGGGTTCTAAAACATCACTTCTTGCACCCTATTGGTATTTGTAGGATAAATATATTTCCCAAACTCATATATCAATCAATTATATATTAGTATTCCGAGTGTCAATTCATGCACCACAATTATATATCAATCAATCACATATATCAAATGTATCAAAAATATCACATGTATCACAAAATCACGTGTATCAAAACATAATGATTACAAGTTTACTTAATAATTAATCAAATTGAAAAATTACTTATTTATATTTTTCCATTAATTAATTGAAAAATTAATTTATCATATTAGTTCCATAAATTAATTTCATAATGAAATTATGACATTAATCACAAAATCAAAAATGAATTTACTATTTAATAATAAAAACAATAAATCCTGCATAATAATCCTAGTTTCCCAAAATTGATTCCATAATTAATTATTCCAATTCACAATCTATATATCCCAAATATAAAAAAATACATTCTTTAATTAATTTTCCAAATAATTTAATTCAATATTGGGAACTCCATTACTAACCATCCAATTGAAATTATTGAATTATTTAAATATAATTGAAATAAAAAAATTATGAATTTAATAATAGAACACATGTGTAAATTCATTAGACAATGATTTCCTAAAGGAAATCCTAAAAGTGAGTCAAATAATAACAAAGAATCAGCGATATAAAAAAAGCCTAAATCCAGAATCAAACAAATCAAGATCCATCAAATCATGGTCTAGATCTAAAAAAACAGTTGATAACATCCATAATGATTTAGTGGATAATAGGAAAAATGGGAAACCAATATGGATGATATTAACATATCAGGGGAGATGCATATATATAATCCAATGTTTTATGTGCCAAAATTGAGGTTGTGAGCCATATACAATCATCTTGAGGCCACATAAATTGATTGAAAACATGAGGTGAAGAATGTTGTTTGATTTTAAGTAAATAAAGGGGTTTTTATTATAATATAATTTGTTGGTTAAGTTAAATCATTTCCATAGTTTTCAGGTATGGTAACATAGTTTTAAAAACCATGCACCTTAGTTGTGGGCCTCGTTTATGGGGACGGTTTCTCCTTTTTCAATGCACAATTTTTTAAACTGTGTCGAGCCATACGAATCTCCACTACCTGGGATCACACATTTTTTTGTTCTGGGGCTCACAATTTGGTAAAACCATGTTCCAACTATTCACTACCCAATATCCTTAAAATATTTTCAATTTCTCACCCGGACAGACCTAAGATACAATTGGAAAAGTACAGAAAACAATGAAAATGTATACCTTAAAAAAGAATATGATATCACCAAAAAAAACTGAGATAATAAAAAAACACATATTGAAACCTACTGAGATCCCCTATGTCTCATCTCCACTAACCAACATACACTAGATACTTTTCTGTAATCCCAACTCAAGGGTATGCATTGGATATTAAAAAGGCATGGAATCCCTCAACACCATAATGGTAAAATTATGACCTCAACAACATCATTGGATATGATACATTAAAATCAATGTAAAAAGATGTAATAATTTCCAACCCATACCAGTATTAATAGGAAATATTAGTAAACTTGTACGATCCTAGGTTTTTGAAAAAGAGATACAATATTAGACAGAGGTAATAATATTCAACATCATCCTTAAATGAATATCTATACAATGTTATTTAAATGTTATTGTTACAACCTAGTAGTTATAATAGATTGTATAAAATTTATTAAATGGGTTATTAAAATATCTTTCACACATTTTTATATAACAAATTCTTTGGTGACTAATTAATTTTAAATGGAAATATAACTATTTTTAAAATGGTAATGATTTTCTAAAAAAATATTAAAATTCTCACAAGTGTGTTCTATACTAATAAATAAAAAATTAACTCTTATAAGATTATATTAATGAATATATGTAATATTCAATATAATTGATAACAATTAATATTATTCATTTTATAGAAAAAAATATAATAATAAATAAAATTTTACGAATAAAAGAACAATTTTTCAATAAATGATGTTTTACCGCCTTTAGATGGGCTAAAAGTTTTAAATAAAACTTTTTGAACATTTATACACTCTATTTAAAAATATAAACATATTCATTGAATTAATAATTTAAATATTTTTTTCGATATTTTTTGGTATTATCACGATAAGAATATTCTTTGGAGGAATTTTGAAAAAATACAATATTTTTATTAAAATAAATTGTTTCATATAAATAATTTAGAGTGTTAAATTACATTTTAAATTCCATTAAACATATAATTAGATCAATTTTTACCATTTAATTCAATTTATGTCCTTAGGACCAATTTCACATTGAATTTTGATATAAAACAAATTCAATTTTTGAATGTTTTCTTCTTAATAACAAGTTTTCTAAACAAATCAACAAGATTAATATGAAATTAATTTCAGGAAAATATTGATTTTGAATTATGAATTTATTTTCCATGATTGTAATAATAAAGATAAAATTAATATAACAGGTACATTTTTTGGAAAATAGGAAGAGTAACATTAGTAATTTTTATTGTCATGTTTATGGATAGATCAAGTAATGAAGTTAAAAATAATATTATCAATATTAGAAAACCATTGTAACACTTTTCCTAATATAATAGGATGGGTCATTTTTTACCAAAAAATTTCTATTGGACAATTTTAAGACCCCTTGGAGCCACTTATATGAATTAAATACATTTATAGTACTTTATTTTAATTAATATTAAATTATTTCAAAAATATTTTTTAATAAATATAAAATTTTTAATATTGGGTTATTTTGAATATATATTTTACAATAAATGTTAATAAGAATGATAAAATGAATATGTATATCAGGTAAATTTATTTATAATTTTTTGAATAGAAATATTTACCTTAATGGATAATGACATGATGATGTAGTAATTGATTAATTAATGAGAATATTAAATAAATGATATTAATATATAAAAATAAATATAGTTTGAAATTGATATATTTTATACACAATTTCTATAGATTACATTTATATATTTTGTTGACGTTTTAGAAGAAAATTTTCAAATATATCTTTTATTTATGAAGTTTTTAATAAATTCAAGAAATCAATATTTTCAATATTAAATTTATTATATTTCAATATAATTATCATTTTAATAAATGAAATTAAATTCATAAAAATATAAAATTCATAAAATTTATTTTATAAGGTTTAATGTTTCATTAAAGATCCATTTATGGATTTTTTTTTATTTTTATTAACATTATTAACCTTTAATTAGTAATGATAAATGCCATCATAATAATTCATAAAGAGGTTAAATAAGTGTTAAGATACATGATAAGGACTAAAAAATAGTAAAAAAAATTAATTTTTATTTTATGAATTAATTTAGTCCCATAACCATCATATAAATTCAATAAATCATTTTTGGATGATCTTGGATAAAAAATAAATTTATATTAATATAATATTTTGAGAAATTACAAGAGTACACCACACCTCTCTTATAAAAGAGATCATCTTCTTATATATCCCATAAAATGAAAAAACCTATTAGGATTGTTAAATGTCTACCAAAATTAATTCTTAAAATCTCAAATGATATTCTAGAGCTATTTTTTATGTATAACACCATCCTTAGTTTTCATAATATGTTAACAAATGGATGTGTTTTGAGGTTGAGAAATTATTTTTAATTAAATGTTTTTGATTAATTTCTTCTTCCTATTACTTAAATTCATCTTCATTCATGAAGAAATAATAAATACAACATATGAAATATATTTATATTTTATTATGTCAATACCATAAATTTAGTCCATGCCCACATTAATAAAATGGGAAATGAAAGAATGGATCTATTGTATAGAAGAGTATCACATCATAGACCAATATATTTTGTTTTTTATCACCATCCCATTAGACGAGATATAATGATAAAATTAATGTTTATATATAATATATATGAAATATTATTCATTATTAAAATATAATATTTTATTCGTATTCATACATTTCTAGTTAGATAAATATGATAACATCGTTCAAGCGTACTTGTGAACTATCACCTCCATGAAGAAATATGATTCATTTTTCATCACCACATCACATGTATTATATATATAAGTATATTTTAATAATTAATATGACATTAATGATATAACAGCTGTTGTGTACTGATAATAAAATAATTACTTTTTTCTGATAACGATCATTGAAAAAGGAAAATGTTTCTCATGAGTAAGTATGGCCTGTTGTCTCCATGATCATAACTTTGGTTCATTTTTCATAAACATAATCAATAATTGGTTTAAAAAATTAAATTATAAATATAGAATTATAATTCCATTAATATTATTTTGGAGATTATAGATTTATGACTACATTTGATATTAAAATCATACCAAGGTCATTTTGGATAGAATTATCGAATATCAAAAAAAAATACAACATTAACTTAAAAAATTAAGTAATTATAAGTGATAAAAAATATTAATAAACATTAAAAATATCATAAATCAATTAGGAAATGAATCTGTATACATTATTAAAGAGGATAATTGTTGTTTGTGACGAGTCAGACTCTTGGTAAGGGACATTTGAACTAAATAAAGATTATTATGAATGTTTTAATGATTTATTTTCTAAATATGTCTTTTTCATGATAGTATTCTAAAAATTATTTATATTAATTTAATCTTATGAACATAAATGTTTTAAAATGGAAATTTTATAATTTCCCTAAATTTTTTTAAAAAATTATTCTTTTTATTTTTTTATGTAATGTTCATTCCGATAAAAATTTCATTAAATGTATTTTTATAATATACAATAAAATTAACTTATCTGGAATGAACATAACATCACAATTTCATGAATCTTTATTTATATAATTTATCATTTAAATGGTTTTAATGTTTTTTCTGATGAATGTGTATCTTTATTATATTAGCATTTTTATGTTTTGAATTTTTTTACATGAGAATAATATTATGATATCATAATGTTTTTTACAAATTGGATAAAAAAATTATGAGTTTTATTCATTATATAGTCCGTGGAAATTATATAAAATTGTTTCATCCCCATTATAGCTCATGTGGGATCTTAATATAGCTTATACCAATGCTTTATTACCATTATCACTTATGAAATAAGGTGATACTGATATACCATATAAAAATAGTGAGCCCCTTTATAGACCTCTACTGTATTAGGTGATACATATATGGAATTAGAAAATATGGTTATTCAATTAATAATACTGAATGTAAGATAGATATGGTAATGATTTCCCAATGATCCTATATTATTTTTATATTATTATTAATGTGGTTTTAATGAAATTGGTGTTAATTGGTTTTCATGCCTCCACTAGAATGATGATTTTATGTATTTCTATCCCTTACAGAGATTTTATTCTCATACCATGTTTCAAAAAAGTTGTACATATGATTTAAGATGGAATAGAGACATGTGTGAGATCTAGTGGATAATTGTGAAGATTATTTTATAAATATAATAAATGTTATATTTTATAAAAAGGATTATATTTCTAGAAAAAAATTGAGACCAAGTATAAGTGAAAATTCTAATTTATGTGTTTACATTTTAATATTTTTCCCTATTTAAATAAAACTATTAACTAAAATGTTCCTAAATTTTTAATTCTAGTTCAAATATACATTAAAATGTAATATTAAATTATAGGTCATAATAGTTGGAATAAAATGATGGATTGGATAACATTGGAGGTTATGAATTTTTCTTATGAGAATTTTATATCATTATAGGTTTATAATTATAAGGTTTATCATATGTTTAGTGACTGAGAAACATGCTATGGAAGAATTTATTTATGAAATTTTAAGATGACTACTGATAATTTTAGAGACATTTATTTTATAGGTAATTGTTATTTATAAAAGTTTATCATTAAAATTGGGAGATATAAGATAACTATTGATGTTAAAACATGTTATGGATAAATTTTAGGAATTTATCATAGTATTGGAATGTGAAAATAATGATATTTATTTATAGAAAGGAAAAACTACATAATGGGTGACAACCCATCGTATCCGGTAAGGTTGCGGGAATTGAACCGACAACTGAATGATAATAAGGGTGCTTTACCAACCAATAGCCTTCCTGAAGTCCATATTTATATGAATTTGTCATTTTTGTTAATTATTTGAGATATTTAGTATACTTTTATACTAGGAACATATGTTTTGTATGATTTCTAATCATGTGATAAAAGAATGTTTGGTGATTAGGTTATTAATGTTGTTTCAGAATAATTTCACTATTTTGGGAACTATATGTGATCAAGGTAAATGCAATACAATGGTATTTTATTTGAGGAATATAGGATGAATTATATTTTGAAATAATATATGATTTTATAGTGGATTTTTGTTGATTTTTAGAATTTAAGGACATTGTTAACATTTCACGAAGATTATTTGGAAAAATCCTTTTTTTATAAGTCATAATGAGTAATTGATATAATTTTGAGATAATTGTTATTATTTATATTAGAAGACAATGTGATCAAATACATTTGTATTTTTGGTTGAAATCGTTATTTTTTTTATTTTATGGATAGTAATTTGTTGAATGTTATATATTGAACATTGGGTATTACTTTTGAAATTTTGGGATTAATATAGTTTTTCACCATAAAAATATATTTTGTTGGATAATTGTTTTATCTAATCCCTAATATTCTATTTATTGTAAATTTATATAGACAATAGGTATATATAGTTAATCTTTATTGGATTATTTTAGTCTATATAAGTTTATTCAAGTGCATAATGTGTGAATAATAATTCATTTATACTCATAGTTTTGAGAAAAATATGTGTTTTTGGTGGAGATTTATTAAAGGATAAAAATATACTTGTTATGTATGTATGTTTTTGTATCTTATTTGTTCTGGTAGAAAAATAAATCCGCAACTCGATGACAATAATTCTAAGATAAAAATGTTTTCTGTTAAATTTTCTAACTAAGAAATTAATAACCTCTCAACCAATCATAGATTTAATTTTTTTTCCTTGTCAACATTATCATGATAATTTTATATATCACTCTACATTATAATGTGGTAGTTATTTTATCATCCATTTCAAAAAAAATCTATAATTTATCCCTAGTATATGCTATCTCATGTGACCTTCGTACATCCCTTTCTTTATTTTAATTCGGATGTTTCCATATTCCTTTTTTGATATGGGGTTCCAATAAATATAATTTTAATGGTTTAAACATAGATACCAAAACACAGTTCAATTTTAGGGGATACAATTTACTAAATTGTGGAGAATGTGACATGTTGTTTCTTTTAAAATGAATGACTATATTATATAGTGACCATAATACACCACGTCAATGTTAAATGAAAAATAAAACATTTTTAATTAAAAGAATCCACTAAAAACTAGCCATTTTAATAGAGGGTCTAATCATGATTAAAAGTAATAATAAAAATATTGTTTACACATGTATATATAATTAATTCCCTTTTAACCAATTTATTAGAAGTTACAATATATGTTTTTTGAAAAATTAAATGATTTTCTAAAAAACTATTTATATGTTCACAATAGTGATTTATACTAATAAATAATAAATTAAATAATTTTGGATAATATAAATTATATATATATAATAAATATTATTTTTAACAATTTCTTATGTGTCTTCCAGACATGATATAATAATATATCCCATTTTATACATAAAAGACATATTTTTTTAGAAAGGAAATTTTGCAGAATTTTGATGGAATAATAGTCATTAATCAGTATTTTGCACATTTATAAATAATATTTTACATGGTATACTTATTAATTGAAATAGGAATACCAATATTTTTTTTTTAATTTTTTATGATAGGATTCATGTTTTGAAGAATAGTGAAAAAATACTGGATTTTATTTGAAAACAACTTTTTCATCTACTTAATTTATACTATGAAATTATATTTTTAGTTAGTTTTAATGTATAATTATATCAATTTCATGTAATTTAATCCAATTTATATCATTGAAAACATTTTTTAATCGTATTTTGATATAAAACCATTTCATGGTTTTAAATGATTTTACTTCAAAGACCCATTTTCTCACCCAGTTAACGAGATTAATTTTATATAAAATTTAGAAAAATATGGGTATTTCTATTATGAAAAATTAAATCTATATTTTTATATATGTAGAAACTTATTTAAAATGGGCCCTTTTTATTTTCACATAATATTAATAGTGACTTTAGTAAAAAAAATTGAGGGTTGCATGAAAATTGAGTAATTATAGGTAAAAATAATATTCAAAATAATATAAAATTAGCCTAAAACATGTCCTAATTTTTTTGGATGAGTTTTGGTATATCAAAATCATCCTTGGGAAGATTTCATGACCCTTTGGCTTCACTAAAATTACATGAGGCCCTTTATAGTTTTTTTCATAGAAAAGTCAATGGTTCCATTTTTATGTTTTAATTAATATAAAATTCTTTATGTTAAGTTATTTTGAAGATATATTACACTATAAATATTACTTTTAAAGGTAAATTATTTATATTCATCATGGAAATTTATTCAAAATTTTATGAATGAAATCATTATATTAAAGTATTACACAATAAAGATGCATTATTTGTCTAATTAATTGAAATATCAAATAAATGATTTTAACAATATTAAAATATATATAATTTCAAATAAGTAATCCCATACTATAATTTCATATATTTTATTTTCATTTTAGTGATGTTTTAAAAAATCATCAATTTCAACTTAATTTTATTTTTTTAAAGTCAAGTAATGAATAATGTCAAAATTGACATTAATGATATTTTAAAATAAATAATATCTTATTAAATGAAATAAAATTAATAACAACATAAAAGTTAATTTTTTTTAAAAATGTTTAAAAAATTATTAATGATCCATTTATGGTTCATTTTACATTTTTTGTAACTATAATAAATCTTAAATATTAAAAAAAAATTCAAAGTAAGAGTTAAAAAGTTTAAATAAGGGTTAATGTGAAAAGATAAGAATTAAAAAAATAAAAAACATATATAATTTTATTCAGATAATTTTATTTCTACCCATTATAATATTTGATTCTAAATAAATCATATTGTAGACATTTGTTTTAATAAATTAATTTTTATTTATTTATTATTTTAACAAATTCATAGAGTGTCCCTCCCCTTTCTTATAAAAGGGTATGTCTTTGACTTTATAATTTCAAATAAAACTTTTTTTGATTGAAATATATATAAAATAATTAATTCTTATAATACCTAAACACATTCTTGATATCATAGTTTTTTCAAAACACCATTCTTAGTGGACTTGAGATTCTAACAAAGGAGGTAGTCTGAAGAAGATTTATAATTTTTAATTAAGTGATTCTATATTATTTAATCCTCTACATCCTTAAAATATTGGTCAAAATGTTGAAATAATGAATTCTGTATACTGATATTTTTTTATGTAATAGTATAACCAAAACCAATCTCCACTTCAATGAAATGGGAAAATAATTAATTGTTTTTGTTTATTAAAGACTACCACCTCACAAATTGACATATTTTGTTTTCAATAACCATATCTCATAAATGGTTATAATTAAGGAATTAATAATTATATATGATTTTATTGACATATTTTTAATTATTACAATGTAATGTGTCATTTCTGTTCTTACATTTCTATGCAAATAAAAAAGATAATGTGGTTTGTGAGTAATTCTGAAATATCACCACCACCATGAAGCGATGCGATTTGATTATCATAACCACAACATAAAGATATATATAACTATATTTTATGTATTATTATATTATTAATTATATTTGTATCATTAATTTTATAGAATAAATTACATATCTTCATTCACTAAGGATACCTGAAAAATGGGAATGTTACTCATCTGTACATACATCCTACCTTCTCTATGATTATTTCATTGGTTAATTTTTCATATCCATCATAAAAAATTGGTTATATTTATATATATATATTTATTATTTGATGAATATTATTCTGAGGATTTTAAACATATGACCCCTTAGACTATTTACAACATACGACGTTCATTTTGGACTGAGGTACTGAATATTGAGAAAAAATTCGACATGAACATAAATAATTAATTATTAATAAGAGGCTAAAGATGAAAAATAAACAATAAAAAATTTATAAATCATGTAAACAAGTAACCAATGTTAAATATTTATTAAGATAAATATTGAGTGTGAAAATTCATACATATGTTAAGATATTTTTAACTAAATAAACCACATTATAAAAGTTCTAAAGATTTATTTGCTAAATATTTCTCATTCGTATAAAAGATTTTATACTTTTTTTATGAATGTATTCATTTGAAAATGAGTATGTTATAATTTTATTTTTTAAATTATCTATTTTTTAGAAAGTAACACTTTTAACATTTTATATATAACACATTCTTATAAAACCTCTTTTGATGTAACTATTTCAAATAATTTTTAGAAAATCCAAAACTGATTTTTTTAACATATACGACCTGAAAAGAATTTATCACGTTCATGAAACTATAATTAATTATTTTTTCAGTAATAAATATTCATAAATATTTCAAAATATAATGTCTATTTCATTATGTATTCAGTTTATAGATTTTAAATGAAAATTTTTTCATTAAAAGGGCATTTTTATATCTGAAAATATTTCACACATGGGTTTAAAAGAGTTATTGATGGTTATATCCACATTTTGGTCATTGGAAATTATATATGATTGGTTAATGACCATTATATCTCTATGATGAGCCTGATATAGTTTCTAGGAATGGCGGAACACCATTATAGATAATTAAAAACAGGTGATCACAATATATCTTATACGAAGGGTGAACCCCATTATAACTATCTAATGCATTGGGGACACTAATAAAGGATATAGACTTTATTGTTATTTTCACAAACCAGGTCGGGTGGTTATCCAACCCGGCGCCCGACCCGGTCCGCAAAAAGGCCTGAAGGGCGTTCCCGATCCCCACGGGCTGACAACTAGTGTCGGGCATCCAAATAAACCAGTTGGGAAAGGTTTGTCCCATAACGAAGATAAATGAACATAAAATAGAGATGCATATCAATAATGGAAAATAAACTAAAGAACTTGACAGTGGAAAAAGTAATAAACAATGCAACATGACATACCTCAAGTGACCCTATAGATCACCATGGTACATTAATTACACTCGCTTACAAAAGCGATCCAAGACTGAAACCTGCAACTGAAAAGTAAAGTTGGCGTGAGCACCGAAATGCTTAGTAGGAATGCCAAAATATAACTACATCCTATGTCCCCGCCTTTAGTAAGAAATCCAATTATGCCAATTTGAAAATAAGATATAATAAAATAATATTTCTCTTCTTCAAATTCACGTAACATGTTTTCATTTTCAGGTAAAGAATTTTACACCCACTATATTTTAAAAATAGGTTTCAAGCATAAATTAACATTTCAAAATGAAAAGAATCCAGTTTGTATTAAAATATGGTTTTCACAAACATGACATCAAGTATGAAACAACTAAAAAGAATGTTACATCACTAGAAGCTTGTCACAAATGAGAACCATGGGTAACTCTCTATAGGTAGCTAGAACAAGTGGGAACCTAGAGACCTCATTCCTCGGTGAAACGTAGCATAGAAGACCATGACCCTCCGAAAACGTGGCTTAGAAGACCATGACCCTTAGAAATTCATAAGTTTAGTTAGTGTTGTTGCGTCAATCCTGTTAGATAAACCGGGATGAACCGCGGTCGTGTCATCTAGCGTACTAGTCCTGGTCACCCACCTAGATACCCAGGTTTCCCATTGTGATATATATCATGTGGTGGTTAGTTTTCTTTATCAAGAAAACATATATGTACATAGCACATTATTTTTCTAAAAATCATTCAACATCTCACCACCGCTCTCCCTCTTTGATCACATTCCCCCTCTTTCATGTCACACAGTGCATAAGCATCAAATTAGGCACATGATAACACATTCCACTAAAAAAATAATTTTTCTAAAACCAAGGGGGCGTGCCTCAAGAGAGGTATTTCTTTTTCATACAACATTTTTGAGATGCGAAATGGGCTTAATTACATAAAGGGAACACTTTTTACAATTAAATAGCCAAAAAGACAAATTCCTTTTGAAATACACCTTACTAATTCAAAACCACTTAATAAATCAATTTTCAAGAAAAGTCACTTAAGAACAACATCGTTTGAAATACATCTCAATTTCCAAAACAAGGGAATAATAGTTTCTAGAAACTGCAAATAGATTCCATAGCATGTGTATATAGCATAGTGTAAAACATATTTTTAAAACAATCAAGCAATTTCGAATTTCAAATTAAAAGCATAGGCATAGGGGACCTACCTCAAACGTGTCGTTATTTGTCGACAACCACTCAAACCCATGTTTGATGAATACAAGGACATGCATTTATACATATATATATATATATATACCTAGCTGCATTTCATATATTCCCAGCGCCATAAGGGAATATGTACAAAGAGTCCATATATATATATATATGTCTTACCCTATCCATGTACATGTAGGATACCTCGAACCCGCGGCCCCAAACCACCGTAGTGAGGCCCAACACACTACCCAAATAATTTAATAAAACAAATCAAACACTTAAAAGATCTATAAAAAACTTCAAAATAACACGTCAAAGATTCGCGCCAACTGAAAACTCAACTTCAAGTTGGGAAGCCACTTTGAAACGAAATTTACAACAAATAGACATTAAAACATTCCATACATAATTTAAAAGAATTTACAATACATGTTGAGGAATGCACAACACTACACACACACAAACCCCAATTCCATTTTAAAAAATGAAGCACAACAAAAACATTTGAAAACTACATCTGCATCACCCACGATATTCAAATAACCAACTGCATAATTAAAATGGCCATTTTCATAATTAAACAAACTACTGGGAAATTTATTAAACAGTTTTCAAAATGCATCGAATGACTCAAAATGAAAAAGAATTAATCAAAATTTATTTTATGACTACACGCACATAGACACTACACTAAAACTTCAACTGCACCCTCTGCACATACTAACAAATTAACTGCACAATTTATAAAGCACAATTTAAACAGTTCAACATGAGTTTTCATAGAAACAAAACAATCATTTTAAATAAACACACTACGAAACACATCAAAATCATATTAAAACTTAAGTGAAACTATATTCACACCATGAAAACTAATCAATGAGTATTCTAAATTAATTAAATAAGAAAATTAATTTGTCAAAAAACACATATATACAGAAACACATACCATCGGTATCGATACTTTGCAAACGCGGGGCGCAAACTCCGCCGCATGAAAAAAACACATCAAACAACGCAATTAATCATTATAAACAAGGAATCGGATCAATGAAACAATAAATGAACTAGAGGCCAAACCAAAACCCAAATTGAAACACAATAAAATTAAAATAACTATAAACCGAAGTATATCAAACTTACGGAAAGGGGTCCGAGATGTTGTTCGAGCATGCATGGTGCTGGAAAATTAAAAAGGAAGCTTCTGAAAAAAATGCAAAAAAGGGAGTGGTGCACGCACAGATGGAAAAAACCGGAGTATGGTGTGGTCGGTGGCCTGCTAGAAAGGGGAGGCATGATCTTTGTGGCAT
Source organism: Viscum album (assembly GCA_963277665.1). NCBI lineage: Eukaryota > Viridiplantae > Streptophyta > Magnoliopsida > Santalales > Viscaceae > Viscum > Viscum album. The sequence goes on along the minus strand of OY728161.1, from coordinate 1,676,772,972 downwards.
GGCATGGCCGAGTGAGGCAGGCTAGTGCGCGACGAGCCGTAAGGTGCTAGTTGCTGGACGAGCGGGCTGGAGGAGAGGGTGGCGGCCGAAGGGAGCAGGGGATCTGGCGGCACACTGCTATCCATAGGAGATGAAGCTGGAGAGACTTCCGCGACGTGGAGAGACGCTGGACAGCAGCGACGCTGGAGAAGGAGATCAAGGGGGTAGGGGGTTTCGGAACAGGTAGGGTTTGCTACATAAAAATAGAAGATGAAAAAAGAAGGGGGAAGGAGAAGAGTCCGCCCGGGAGAGAGGGGAGAGAAATAAGGGAGAAGAAAAAATAGGGAAAAAAAGAGAGAGAAAGAAATGGAAAAAAATTGTAATAATAATAAATAAATAATAACAATAATAAAAAAATGAAATAAAACTTAAAAAAAAAAGAAACTCAAACTAACATATTCATAAGTACAAAAATAATGGTAATCTAAATGTAAGTTAATTATTTTATAATTGTAAGATTAATTTTAATATTAACGTCCAAATCAAAATATTAGCTGAAAAATAATAATTAAAATTATAACCTAATTAAAATATTAACATAATTAATATTAATACTAATAATAAAACTAAAATAATAAAACCAACCAAAATAATAACATCATTCTTAATTGAGGTTGGGCACTGCAAGGTTGCGTGTGCGGTCGCGCGCCCAATCGCGTGCGTGGTCCGTGCCCGGATGCGTGCGTGGTCGCACGCCTGTTTCGTGCCTGTGTAATAAAAAAAATCTAAGAATAAAACGTTTTATTATTTAATTTGGGCACTATGAACGGTCACACATATGGTCGTACACCGTATATGAACCCAAAACACTAAAGAAAAACCCGGCTAAACCTGCGGCTCAAAAAAGAGATCTAGAATAACAAAAATAATGTAAAGTTTCGGTTCGGGTTGTGACAATTCTCCCCACCATGACACTTTCTGCCCCCAAAAAGTCCCCAAAGACTGGGTTAACCCAAGATTCCACTCATGAACACAAAGATACTTAAAACCAAACATCAATCTCTTGGGGACCCAGCAATCAAAAAAAACCATGAACTGAAACTCTAATTTCTCAAAACCAGAATCACCAACCAAAAATACCAACAAGGAATTTACCTCGAAATAGAACTACAATATGGAACACCCCGACCCCTTACATAGAGATCACTCGGGCTGCTCGAGATCTCCAAGAACACTCATCAGGCGACCCATTATATGAGCTAACCAATTAGCATGGTCGAGGTCAGGCGGAGCAAAATCAAGGGGTCTCACTGCCAAGTGCACTTTGAAAATAGAGTCTTCCACAAGCTCGTCCTATGGTGGTCTCCCCACCATATTAGGGTTCTCATCAAACATTGGCTCTTCAGATGAAAACAAACCGCCAACGTAGACAAACATCTAACACTAGGTTGACCATCCAAGCTCCCTAGGTTTAGCCAACCAACACAAGAGGGGACGTCAGCAAGACCCGAGGCAGGTCTCCCCGCCATTTTAAAATTTCCTAACACCACAGAACCCGCGCGGGCATTCCATGTTTACTTGAAGTAATACAGACTGAGCTCTGCATCATGACCCCACCATCACAGGTCGACCTGCACTGATTATTCTGACAGTGGACAACACACTTCCACATGAGATAGTTTTGATAGCAGAAACCCATAACCAAGAGGCGAACCAGACAGGCGCACAACAATTTCACAAGACATGAGCATCTTCTACCACAAGAAGGTTCACAAAGCACACACGCTAGCTTTACAAGAATATGGGTTTTTTCGAACCACTTTAAGGACCAAGATGAACTCCCATAAAATTAGACCATAACAAGTAGAAAAGGGCTCCATGCCCCTCAAAACAAGAATGACGCCTTCAGAGAGTGTACCACAATAGGTAAATTTATGTTGTCCCCGTCCTAACATTGCAGACTAAAGTCAGACCAAGCCCGTCCCATGTCCGACGTGTTTTGACTGCGTGAAAGCTTCACCCCAAGACCTATGGCTGGGGCACTGATGTCTGAAGCATCTCCAGCCTCACAGTCACATACTAACCACTTATAACTGGAACTTCCTCCACTGGAAAATCAGCTTGCATACTTCTCCTTGTGTCTCACGCGACCACTCTATTAACATACCATCTGAGAATTGCAGTGAATGACTTAGAGTGTATGACTGACCACACTAAATATAAGAGACTGAGTGGTCTGTCAAATGCGTGACACAAAAAGATGAGAGGGGCACTCTAAGAACAAGTCCCTTTGGTTCACACTCTTCATCGGACGAAGAACATTCATTTACCAAAGTATAAACGGAACCAACAACTATTATGAGCTTTAAACTAATCGTTACACACAACCTCTGGGGAACAAGAAACTAGCTCATCATAAAGGCCAACATACCTCCTACACCCTCTGTCGACTGGTCAAGAACCTTTGAGATCCACCATATTCCTTCGCCTTCACTTAGGTACAACTGCACAATGAGACAAGCCCGGAGGGTTTCTCATGGCATCACTATTCCAAACGAAAACGGAACTATCACCGTTTGCCAGTTTAGTCTCGCTCCTCCAATCATACTCGAGACAACATACACATACACAAAATCTAGAGTTTCTCCAAAAACAAAGACACTTCCAACTTTCCCAAAGCACTCAACAATATCAAACTGACATCGACGTCTATGAACAGTCGACACCACTGAGAAGAACCGAACTCTGCCACTACACTGAGAGTCTGAGTCGAGGCAAGAAATGATAGAGACCTGCTGGAACCCCAAGAATGTTTCTAGGGGGCATATCCCAAACAAGAAACACGAAACATCCTTCCAAAAATCCAAGCACATCACAATATAAACATCAACATTCCAGAAAAAAATCCAATAATTCCAATTTAAAACATCAATTCAATTTCAAAGAAAAACAATCACTTGAAAAACCAAGCACTGCAAGACAAGCCCAAAATCTATTTTAAAAAATTCCAACTTTACTCCAAACGTAATGAATTTTTTTTCCATTTTAAAAACCATTTGTGCACAAAAACCCATTTAAGAAAAGTCCAACTTTCTAGGAAACAAGATGCAACCTTAGAAATCAATCAACCACCACTGATATTCCATGGTGCCTCGCAAATATACATTTTCGTGCCACTCAGGCACCCATCCACACGATTCACCAACTATCCATTTATCAAGTCCTCACACACATGCGAGCTCCCATAAGAATACTGCTGGAAATAAACAAGGTTACTCCACTTTCAATACAAAACATTCTCAATAACCGAAAATACATTTTTTTAATCCATTTCAAACATTCATGACATATTTTAAAAATGATTCCCATTTCAAAAATATCTCACTTCAATTTCAAATAACCCAAAACGTTCTTTTTGAAAATAAACATCGAAAAATCAATACCAAATTCCAAAAACAAGGTCCAAGAGAAAAGAACCCCTAAAATAATGTCAAATGCACGCTAAAAAAAATAACAGCACAACCAAAGTCCGCTTCACTTTTTAAAGGAATACAATCTATGCCAATTCCAAAATCGAAGAAGATATTAGAAACATTAAATCACCTGGGTGAAGGACTAGTGGTCATGTCTAACCTAGCTACATGGTTTAGTAGACCATGCCCTAGGTATGTATCAACCACTAGGAGTTTCGAACCATACTCTCGGGAAACACATGGGTTGCTACACAATGTGAGACTGTGTGCAGTATCGGTTTACTCCCATTGTAATCCCCCATCCACAAAGTCCAAGGCCAAAACATAAATCCTAAACTACCACTGGTTTCTTGAGGATCAGAACGAGCAAGAGTTTGTGATGCTCTTCTCACACCTCTCCCTCGAGTACCGATAGTCCTATATTCAATCTACCTGACATCCCGAATAACAAGAACAAAAACCTCCCTCTGATACCATTTTGACACGAACTAGGGTGGGTCGTTATCCAACCCGGTGCCCGACCTGGTCCGCAACAAGTCCTGAAGGGCATTCCCGATATCCACAGAATGGAAACTAGTGGCAGGAATCCAAATAAACCAGTTGGGAACGGTTTGGACCATAACGTAGATAAAGGAACATAAACTGGAGAAGCAGATCAAAAAAGGAAAATAAACTAAACAATGTGACAATGGAAAAAGGAATAAACAATGCAACGTGACATACCTCAGGTGACCCCATAGATCACCATGGTACGTTAACTACACTCGCTTCCAAAAGAGATCTAAGACTGAAACCTGCAACTGAAAAGTAATGTAGGCATGATCACTGAAATGCTCAGTAGGAATGCCAAAATATAACCACGTCCTATGTCCCCACCATTAGTAAGAAATCCAATTATGCCAGTTTGAAAATAAGATATAATAAAATAATATTTCTCCTTTTCAAATTCAAGTAATGCGTTTTCATTTTCATGAAAAGCATTTTACTCCAACTACATTTTCAAAATAGGTTTCAAGCATGCATTAACATTTCAAAATGAAAAGAAACCAGTTTGGATTAAAATATGGTTTTCACAAACATGACATCAATTATGAAACAACTAAAAATAAAGTTACATCACTAGCAGCTTTTCACAAATGACCACAATGGGTAAATCCCTATAGGTAGCTAGAACAAGTGTGAATCTAGAGACCTCGTACCTCGGTGAAACGTGGCTTAGAAGACCATGACCCTCAGAAAACATGGCATAGAAGACCACAACCCTCAGAAATTCATAAGATTGGTTAGTGTTGTTGTGTCAATCCTGCTAGATAAATCGGGACGAACTGATGTCGTGTCATCTAGCGTACTAGTCCTGGTCACCCACCTAGATACCTAGGTTTCCCATTGTGCTCTATTTCAAGTGGTGGTGAGTTTTCTTTATCAAGAAAACATATATGTGCATAACACATTATTTTTCTAAATATCATTCAACATCTCAGCACCACTATCCCTCATTGAGCGCATTCCCCCTCTTTCATGTCACACAGTGTATAAGCATCAAATTAGGTAGATGATAACACATTCGACTAAAAAAAGTCATTTTTCTAAAACAAAGGGGGGTGTGCCTCAAGAGAGGTTTTTCTTTTTCATACAACTTTCTTAAGATGCTTAACGAGATTAATTACATAAATTGAACACTTTTTACAATTATGTGGCCAAAACGCCAAATACCACTGGAAATACACCTTAACAATTCAAAACCACTTAAGAAATCAATTTTCTAGAAAATTCACTTAAGACCAACATCGTTGGAAATACATTTCAATTTTCAAAACAAGGGAATAAACGTTTCTAGCAACTGCAAATAGATTCTATAGCATCTGTATATAGCATAGTGTAAAACATATTTTTAAAACAATCAAGAAATTTTGAATTTCAAATTAAAAACATAGGCATAGGAGACCTACCTCAAACGTGTCGTTATTTGTCGACAACCACTCGAACCCATGTTTGACGCATACACACACATGCATTTATACATATATATATACAAACCTATCTGCATTGCACATATTCCTCGTGCCATGAGGGAATATGTACAAAGAGGGAATATATATATATATATATGTCTTACCCTATGCATGTACATGTAGGATACCTCGAAACTGCGGCCCCAAACCACCGTAGTGAGGCCCAACACACTACACAAATAATTTAATAAAAAAAATCAAACACTTAAACAATCTATAAATCATTTCAAAATAACACGTCAACGACTCGCGCCAACGACAAACTCAACTTCAAGTTGGGAAGCCACTTTGAAACCAAATTTACAACAAATAGACATTAAAACATACCTTACATAATTTAAAAGAATTTACAGTACATGTTGAGGGATGCACAACACGACATAGACACAAACCCCAATTCCATTTTAAAAAATGACGCACAATAAAAACCTTTGAAAACACCATATGCATCACCCATGCAATTCAAATAACCAACTGCATAATTAAAATGACTATTTTAAAAATTAAACAAACCACTGGGAAATTTATTAAACAGTTTTCAAAATGCATTGAATGACTCAAAAAGACAATGACTTAATCAAAATTTATTTTATAACTACATGCACATAGACGCTACACTAAAACATCAACTGCACCCTCGGCACATACTAACAAATTAACTGCACAATTTATAAAGCGCCATATAAAATGTTCAACATGGGTTTTCATAGAAAAAAAAACATTCATATTAAATAAACATACTACGAAACACATCAAAATCATATTAAACCTTAAGTGAAAAAATATTCGCACCAAGAAAACTAATCAATGAGTATACTAAATTAATTAAATAAGAAAATTAATTCATCAAACAACACATATATACAGAAACACATACCTTCGGTATCGATACTTCACAAATGAGGTGCGCAAACTCCGTCGCAAGACAAACACACCTCAAACAACGCAATAAATCCTTAAAAAACAAGCAATCGGATCAATGACACAATAAATGAACCAGATTCCAAACCCAAACCCAAATTGAAACACAATAAAATTAAAATAACTATCAACCGAGGTATAGAACACTTACAGAAAGGGTTCCAAGATGTTTTCCGAGCTTGCACGGTGCCGGGAAAATAAAAAGGAAGCTGCTGAAAAAAAACGCAACAAAGGGAGTAGTGCGCGCACAGATGGACAAAACAGGAGGATGGTGTGGTCGGCGGCCTACTGGACAGGGGAGGTGTGATGGTTGTGGAACGGCGTGGCTGGGCGAGGCAGGCTGGTGTACGATTAGCCGGAAGGTGCTAGGTGCTGGATGAGCGGGTTGGAGGAGAGGGAGGCGGCCGAAGGGAGCAGGGGATCAGGAGGCGCACTGCTGTCCGTAGGAGAGGAGGCTGGAGGGACTTCCATGACGGGGAGAGACGCTGGACAACAGTGACGCTGGAGAAGGAGAGCAAGGGGGTAGGGGGTTTCGGCATAGGTAGGGTTTGCTGTGCAAAAATAGAAGAAGAAAAAAGAAGGGGGAAGGAGAAGTGTCCGCACAGGAGAGAGGGGAGAGAAAGAAGGGGGAAGAAAAAAAGGTGGAAAAAGAAAGAGAATGAAATGGAAAAAAATAGTAATAATAATAAATAAATAATAAAAATAAAAAAAAATCAAATGAAACTTAAAAAAACAAAACTCAAACAAACATAGTCATAATCACAAAAATAATGGTAATCTAAATGTAAGTTAATTATTTTATAATTGTAAGATTAATTTTAATATTAATGCCCAAATCAAAATACTAGCTGAAATATAATAATTAAAATTAAAACGTAATTAAAATATTAACTTAATTAATATTAATACTATTAATAAAACTAAAATAATAAAACCAACCAAAATAATAACATCATTCTTAATTGAGGTTGGGCACTGCAAGGTTGTGTGTGCCATCACGCACCCGATCGCGTGCATGGTCCGTGCCCGGTTGCGTGCGCTGTCGCACGCCTGTTTTGTGCCTGTGTAATAATATAATTTAAGAATAAAACCATTTGTTATTTAATTTGGGCAATATGAACGGTCACGCATATGGTCGTGCACCGTATGTGAACCCAAAACACTAATGAAAAACCCGGCTAAACCTGCGGCTCAAAAAAGAGATCTAGAATAATCAAAATAATGTAAAGCGTCGAGTCGGGTTGTGACAGTTATTTTATTTGTAAGGGTGAATAAAATAGTGATATGGTAATGATATAATAATGTACCTACATGATTTTTCTATACATGATACTAGTTTTTATGAAATTACTTAAAATTGGATTTTAGATTTTCACTAGTCTAATGATTTTATATATTTTTCTACCTTATTGTGGTTTTTTTCTCAACCCATGTTTTAAATAGATTTTTTACAAGATAGAGTGGTTTAAAGAGAAAATTATTAGTCATGGGGATAATATTGAAGATTTCCCGTTAATAAAATCTATGTTTAAATTTTAAAGTGTTTCCTTTAGAGGAAAAAATGGATTCTGAGTATAATTTTCCACTTGTAATATGTGGGATTACCTTGTAAGTGTTTTCCTATTTATATAAAAAACAAAAATGTAATGATATTAAAATGGTAATTATATTTAAACCCAAACCCCAAATGTATTGTTTATGTCTCTGTCCTTACAAGGCTTACATATCATCATGTCCTTCCTTGGAAATACCCTTTGAGGAGCTAACGCAAACTGAAGAGGGAGGCTCAAAAAATTATCATATCCAATAATCCTTTGACTATAATGAATATTATGGTTACCAAATGGATATTACATTGTCATATATCTTAATTTAATGCTACCTTCTATATGATGGTCACTATGGGAACCATGCATTAGTTTCACAATATAACATTAATTTTATTTTATTTATTTTACATATATATAACTCTATAATTATCATGGATCATATTTGTAATAAAGACCTCAATAAAATTTCATTAGTGAAAAAAGATGGCACTCAAGGGTCTTTAATGGCCCTTAAAATAGGATTCCTTCCATTAAATGGAATTCATATTAATTTAAAAAATATCTATATTTCATATAGGTCAGTCACTATTAGTAGATAGGCTGAGTAACACATGATGCAAAATAATATACATAATACCATATGGAAATTCATTGGTTCCACCTTCCTCAATAGAATATATGTCCCTTGAATCCATGGTTGACAATATCCCCCCTAGGATCTTCCATGCATCACACCAAAAATGATCAAAAAACTCATACCACAACATTTAATAATTAATTATAGAAAATTATAATAAATTTTTAAATTTAATCAAAAAATTTAAAAATAAATATAAAATTTAATTTCAATAGGTGTAATGATTAAGATTTCATTGATAAACCTTATCACAGAAATACCATTACCAAACATCCCATAAATGTTGGTAGAATATTCTCAACACTGTCTAAGAAATTTTTTTATCTAACTATTTCAATTTAATTAAATAAAATTATTTTTAAAAATACACTAAATAAGTACACTTGATGATGTATCCTCATTAAAACATTAGTAAACAATATTGAAACATCATATAAATACATCATCTTATTAAACCATTTATGTTTCCAATAAAAACAAAATGATTCCACCATGATATTGTGTAATTATATCATGGCACCTAACCCCATTCATCCATATTATGAAGGTAGGTAATAGATAATTAAAAGAAAATAGAAATATAATATTTAAAATCAATCTTCCAAGAAACTACCCAAATTATAACTCCATTATTTGGGAGGATTTTGGAGAAATGGGAAGGGTAATATGTGAGATTATTTACACCTAGGAAAGAGAAGTGAAATTTGAGAGTCCAAAATATTTCAATGGACAGTGTTTCATTTTAATTTTTTATGATATTTGGGAGGCCATAAAATTAATCAACATATTTTTTTCTATACCATGTTCTAAATTTAATATAACCATTCAATAGAGAATATACATAATTAAATTTTCTCTACAATTGTGTGCATCACCACTAGAAAAACCTAGCTACATAGTTTTCTAAAAAATTCTTTGGGTTAATCAGTATCGATGTAATTACTATGTTAAAATACAAAACATTACAAAACAGACCTGGAAATCATTATATGCGTTGTGTTCTACATTGTATCCCCAAAATCATTCCCATTAAAGTATTAATTAATAAAAAATTCATCAAAAACATTCAAAAGTTTACATGAATCTTCTATGACTCACTCAATCCCCCAAAATATAATCCAATCACACAATTTATTCCTAATAAATAACTTGTGCATTATTTAGGCCCAAAAATATCATTCTAAATCCTAGTTTACAACAAATCCAATTTCTAAAGACCCAAATTAAAATTAACATTCTATTTGATATCCAAGAATATATGTTGGTTTAAGACAAATATAAGTCCTTTATAATAATATAAATGTAAAATATTTTTTCAATTACTAATGAATAGATCGATAGAGATGTGTATTAATAGAGTATATTATTGGAGAAATATATCAACGAACCCCACTATTAAATGAAATAAACTATAAATTTAATATATATCATATCATAAACTCTTTCTATTCACTCCTTATTCATAGTGATATTTCTAATAAACATATAATCTATGTTTTCTTTTATATCTTATTAATTTTTTATATCCCAAAAATAGTATTCTAAAGGTTTTGTTCCTTCTCTTATGATAAAACTTCTATCTGGGTGTGTGGGGTTTCATATTATAAGGATGTAAAAAATACATTAAAAAAAAATACTATAATACTAATTGTGATTTAAAACAATAATTATTGAGGTTTTCCCACATTTTGTATTATAACTAATTTCATTTTATATAGATCTTTGAAAAAGTTTTCTCCCTAAAAAACCCCAGTTCACCCACAAGATTTTAATCAAGATTATATCTTATGTATCAATAATTAATGATACATTAAAGTCATTATTCATAATAATCTATTAGGATTCATATTTTTAATGAATTTCAATAACATAAAATCATTTTTCATTGTTAGAATGATATCATTGGATTGATTTTTAATAATCGGTGGAAAAACATTAACATAAACATCCCCATACCTATTTCCTATATAAATATATATATATATATATATATATATATGAAAATATGGATATAACATATTGAAGTGATAAATGATACAGATTCTCAAAAAATGGGGGCCTATGAAATTGAAATATATTGTTAATGGGAAATTACAAAACTAATTTTTAGGACTTATATTTAATATATTCTCATTAATAAAGCCATGAAAAAAACATCACATTTCCATTCACATGAATGAGAAATATGATTAATTGTTAGTGTTTATACATGTGTTCTTATTTATTAATAATATAAGATTTGTGATTTTAATAATGGGGTATATTTTTACGATTTTTTTCATCCATGATTTATGTAAATCATTTTTATGTTTTTTCTTATTTACTTGTAGTTTAGATTTTTTAACATGTTACTTGTAATGATTTCATAAATTCTTGAATGATGGGATTAATTAATACATATTTCATTAATAAAAAATACGAGGTAGACATAGATTAATCTAATTTGAGATTTTTTATAATATTTATCTATATTAAATTAAAAATTTAATTCACAGATGATACACATAATTTCATAGATAAAAAACAATTTTAAGATATAGGGGACCAATATTAAATAAATTTTGGAGCTATATTAGATAATATTACATTAATGAATTTATAAAATTCATAAAATAATTGATGAAAACAAATCAACAATACAATATATTCTCTTACGTACTTACATGTACAACTTTATATGAATTTACCATTGTAGAAAAAAAATACAAATATTTTTTATCTATGGTAATGGTATAAAAGTAGTAAATTTTATTATAGAGAATGGGAGGACCACATCATTTTTTAAAAAATTTATAATTTTGTTTTTGATCAATATAAAATAGATAATTACATTTCTTGACACCAAAATTTTATTCTCAATTTCATTTAATTAAACAATTTAACATTTATCATTGAAAATGTTATTGAATTGAGATTAGTTATGATGAAATAACATGTAAGAATTGTGTTATAAGGATAATATAATCATCTATATTTCATTTTAGGCCAACAAGTGAACAAATATAAGGGTACTACACCTTACTAATTATAAAATTATTATCATTAATATACTAAAAAATTAAAAAATGACATCAACCATATTTTATGTTCCACAATATAAATAATAGAATGATATTAATTTTTATTTCAATTAGATTACTACATAGATTTATCTAGTTGACCTTTCCCATCACAATTCCACATAGTCATTCAAACCATGATTAATAACATTTATACAATATAATAACCCAAGAATAATTTCTATATAATTTACAAATATCATTAGTACATTGAGATTTTGATTTTTATTTAATGTACATTCCATATTGATTTTCATTATATAGTGAAATAAAAATAATATTTATTTTTCACCCACATATGGAAGGTAAATTCTTTCCTTAATAACACATAGATTCTAAGCACCTAGATGGGTAATCTATAATCAACCCTAAGGGGGGAATTTTTTTGGGTCCTCGACATTTTATTTAGTTATCGGACATGAGGGGGTAGAACTTCATGTAATTTTCTATATATTTTCATTACTATATAAATTTATTTTTTAGATAGTTCTAAAATAGTACAGTTATCATGCAAATCATTATGATTAACTTCAATAGATTTATATAATAAATTATTGGCATAATATGAGAGTTTTATATCACATTGGATGAAGATTTTCTAGAAGACTCGGAAAACAGATACCATGTTTAGAATGTCTTTTTGGGCTAGAACATCCTCTTTTAGAATTTTCATGTATAGAATACACAATTCATTTTTAGGTCTGGAAGGGCCAATCCCCTCATACGATATTACTATATTACTCTGAATGTTTTGGATAGGAACTAATAAATTGGAATCCTACCAATTATGATATAATGAATATGTTCATTAGAACACATACCACATATCCTATAGATAAACAACCCACTTTGATGGTGATTTTAGAGAAATCAATAAACATACCTATTTAAAAACAATATTATAATAGAGAGATGATTTTTACTACAAAATTTGGGAGACAATTGTTAAAATGATCAATGGGATAATTTTCAATAAATATGGGTTCTATATGGGCCACACCAAATCCACAAAATCAAATTTAGTGTAAAAAAATTATTATTTATATAATATAAAAAAAATAAAAAATGAAGAGAATATAAACAATAAAAAATTATAATATAACTAAAATATATATATTCAAATTCATTTAATAAGTATTTCAGGAATAGTTTTTAGATATTTACAAAATAAATTTTACTAAAAAGTATCATTATTCTATCATCTAAAGGATATTTTGACCCCTAAATATTAATGAACATATTCTGTAATAAGTCATCAATGTCTCCGAAAACATATTCTAAATTGACAATTTTTTCTAAAAAATCATGTTACTAGAATTTCATCATTATTTGGGGAAAAAAGATTATAGATATTTTGGGTTTAAATGATCATCATGGGAAAATGTGTCTTATATGATTTAATGGTATGAAGAACATGAAAACAGTAATTGACAATCAAATAATTCAGTAGTTTCGATCATGTGATTTTGAAATAAATCAATTGATGTGAAATTTGTCTAAATATTCTAAAGAATAAAATAGTTGAAGTAAATTTTATATAATATATATTGTTTTGTATTTTTTTAAATAAGTTTAATATACAATAAATAATTATTTATCTAAACTATATCCAAAATACATCATTTTTCTATAATGATGAAATCCTGATTTCATTGGGCAGTCATATACTAAATACCAACAACATTTTTCTCATTAGAAAAATCAATTTATCAAGGGGATATATAATATTATGCCTTATCATAAACCTATTTATATCAAATTCATTCAAATTATAAAGAATATGAATTTCAATACGTTGCATGATCATCATGAATTACTAATTCATGAAAATATTAATTTAAATTCAAAAAAAATATATGCATATTTTAATTCAATAAAAAAACATTCAATCCTAAGATTAATTTTTAAGGGATAAACCATACCTAATAAAAATTCTTCATGAGTGTTTAACCATATGTATCAGAACTAAAATTATTTAGATGTTCAATATTATCTAAATAATTTATGTTTTAGTATTATAAGTATGAATACCTTAAAAACAAATTATTTATGAATATATTGACATGGATAAATAAATAATTTCATAAATAAATATGGAAATGGAATATTTGTGAAAACCATTATTTAAAAAATATATATATAGAGTGCACATATAGGAAATTAATGGGAAGTTATATTATTTATATAATAAAGGATAGTTATATAATAAAAGTTGAATAATAGATCTCAATGTGTTTAATTTCCCATAAAAATATAAAAGAATTTAGTGGGTACTAAAAGAATCATAAAAACAATGAAAATTAATATTTTTGAGAATTATTAATTTTTTTAAAATAAACTAAAAAGGTTATTTTAGTTTAATGTTTTTACATTGGAATAAAATATGAAGTTATAGGTAACAGTGAAAAGTAAATTTATTCTTTGTTATGTTAAAAAATTTTAAATAATTAATTTTGGAAAATAAAATATTAGTAACATAACAATGAATAGATATAAATGTTGTGATATAAAATGTGGGGTGGATGAGAAATCATTTCTATTGGAATAGATCGAAAAAATGTTGTAATATTTTGATATTCATACAGTTAAAAACCCACATCCAAAAAAAGAGGACTACATATTATTATATGATATATTTAAATATAATTATGATTATCATTGGAAAATTAATATATATTATAGTTATCATGAGTAAAGAAACCATGAGTGTAGAAAAAATTAGGGATATCAAGTAGAACATGAGGTTATAACTAATGAATATATTTCTCTAGAATGAAAAACAACTTTTTAAGATGTAATTAAAAAATTTACATTATAATAATGAAATTAAATAACATTCCCTTTGAATAAAGGTTGATTCGTATGAAAATGATTTGGAATGATAAAAGTTTTATATAATATCATAACCATGTTAATGAAGTATTTGACTCATGGAAAAATAATTTCAAGGGATAAAATTCATTTGGATTGCGTGACATATATATCGAAAACCCTAAAATGAGGGATCATTAATAAAAATTAATATTAATATAGAAATATTTTTATATATTTAATTTATTAAATAATTATTATATGAAATATGTAATAAATTAGGTGCATAATAAAAAAGTATCTAAATTAATGGAATTCCAAAAACCAAACCCTATACATTTTGATCATTTTTTGAGTAAATGATCCATAAGGGAAAGTTCTATGAATAGAGCGTCAAATAAAAATAAAGGCAATAAAATAATATTTAAATGATAATAAATCATAATTATCTAAAATATTTCAATGAAATCATGATGCATAAATACGTATAATTCTTAAGGTGGGATAAATGTGAAAATAAACCTTATCAAGTTTCTAATTCATTTTTCACAAGTGCTTGAGTTCTTGAATAATCAATATAATATTATTATATATCATAAAATAATTCCAATATATATATATATATATTTATTTAATTTTACAAATAACATTTAATATATTATTATATTTATTTATTTTTTAGTTTTTAATTTTGTTTGTGAGAAAATTTAGTGACCGTAATATTATCTTTATTATTTTAGAATTCTACAATGTTATTTTTATAATTTTATAAAAACATAATATAACCATTATAAAATAGATAAAAATCATTATAATTGTAATTAAATTATAATAATATCAGTATTTATTATCTCATTGTCATCCATTACATAGTTTCTTCGAATTGTTGATGTAGGTGATTGCATCAAACCATACATGGACACAACATAATTATATTGGTGAGTATGGTTAAGTAATTATGGATTTTATAAAAATTTAATTATAAAAAACAAAATTATGATATTATTTTGATTATAATAATTCTTTATGTTATTTTATTTAGATTTTTCACTGACTGCAAATAAATATTAAAAATGAGAAAAATGTTACTTTATTGAGGAAGTAGTCTGCACAATGCATGATCAATTTTTATTATTTATTTAAAAAAATTATTAAATAATGAATGTTACATTAATATAATATATCTCAATTATAATAATTATATTTAGGTTATTATATCACTATATTTATGATAGTTTTTTAATGGAATGAAAAAAATAATAGAATTAATTAATACTCACTAAAAGAAATTAAACATTACATTAAAAGAAAACTTTGATATAATAAAATTATGATTAACATTTCAGAGCACAATTCATTGAAAATTAGAGTGGATTATATTAGGGGAATATTAGATTATTTTTTGTAAAAAATCTTGGGGAATGGATAAAGGGATATAAGGTTTTCCTGTTATATGGGATGAAATGAGAACATATGTGAACTCTCGTTATTTAACAATAATGGTTCGAAATTATAAATTTTTAATCTAATTAAAATTAAAAAATATTATACTATGGGTTGTTATATTGACTCTCAATAATCATAAAAATACTTCGAATTTCTTTTTTATCATACATATAATCAATTTTTTATATAGTTTAACTTTTATCTCTTTAATGCTTTGTTAAAATGAAAGCTAGTTTGTAAATATATAACATTTGTTTTAATAAAAATATAAAATATCCATTATAACTATATATGGGTGACATAACCCTCTATTTAATCTTTACATTATCTATTAAAATTTCTTATTACGAGATAATTAACTTTCAAATGATCATTATTCATTTATTTAAATAATAATTTGTATTTTTTCCAACATTAACTGTTTCTAATCATATTTATCATTGACGACCATTTGAATGGGTGATAAATTATTTAAATATATTCAAAAGTTATATATTAATTAAAATTTGGAGAATATATAATTTTTTTATTTTATTAAAATTTTATAATATTAATAAATTAATTTATTGAAAATTACATGTTTTCTATTATCATAGTCATTTAATAGAACTGTTGTAAACACAGTTTTACACCAAAAAATGAAAACCAAGATATGGAATAACATGAAAATATTGATCTAAATAGGGAAATATATTTTTTTGTATTTATTTTTTAAACAATATATAATCTAAAATATTAATATATATTAATAAACCAGTTTATCTTGGTAAATACTAATATGATACCTAAATAATATACATGGGGTTTGTATAAGAAAACTTATTTTTTGTAATTATTTATTATATATTTACATATGTCATTGATAAAATAATATAGAACATATAATTCGTCATTGTGCCATAAAAGAGAGAGGATTAGAAAAATTTTATATTTTACTATTCATTGACACTCATTTATTTTATGAAAAATATTAAAAATTAAACTCCCGATAATAATTTTATCATATATATAAAAATGAAATTAAATTGTTAAATTAAAATTTGTAAATTTATAAACATATATTATGATTATAAAATTTAATTAAAAACAAATTTTATAGAATAATGGTACATTTTTTCATTAAAAAGACTATACTTTTTTAAAAACATGTGATAATATACGTACTACTTCAATAATGACATGATTATATCATACTAAATTTTTATTAAAAAACACCTTAGTATTAATTGGTAGTATATTCACAGTAGTTAAGCTCTGGTGGAATTCTAGGGTGGTGATTTTATGAGTATAGATATCATGGAAATTTCTACAAGCGTGAATTTATCTCATATATTATTTCACTAAACAATTAATTTTTCATGTTATGATTCGAATTGGATAAAAAATACATTTAATGCTAATAAATTTTTAATACTGATAAAATTATTTTCATTATAGAGACATTAACAAATTTTATTCCATTTATTTCCAAAAAAATTGTAGATTTCATATTACGGTTATTTTTTTATGCCTAAAATTTTAATACCAATATTATTGTGGTCAAATTTTATTTTATCAAATCGAAATTTAATTTTAGTTTTGTGTTGTATTTATAATAATATATTTAAATAAAAATAACTTAAGAAGATTATGTAGTTATTTTTTCTCATACATTATCCATAATATAAATAAATTACTTCCATATCATTTGAAGTATTCCAATATAATGATATCTACTAGGGATATTCGCAATATATTTCACATTCATGATATATATTGTAATATGACATCGACCACATTCATAGTGGATATTTTTAGGTGCATATCATTCCATAAACTACACTAATCATTAATTCTTTCATATACCCATGTATGTATATACCAAATCCCTATAACCAAATTATATTACATTATGAAGCCACATGAATCTAGTAGAAAATAAACCCCAACATGTCTATATATTCATCCAATAATTATCCCTATATAAACAAATAAGACATATTAATAACTTCTTCCAAATTTCACAAACTACTAAATATATATATCATAATTGTATAAATGAAATAAACAACTCTAAAAATATTACTGATATGTTTTTGAATTAATAGATAATAAATAAAAAATCTATAAGTACGATCTAACTATGTTTTACAATAAATAAATAGCCCTTTATTATTGTAACATAATAATTATAATAACCTATGAATTTTTCAAATTATAATCAGGTGTTGTTAAATATTTATCATCTAAAAATTAATCATTATTATAAAATGAATTTTGAAGACTAATAAAACAATTAAATATATGTTTCCAAACAGTTCAAGATAAACTAACAACTAACAATACTTATATTCTTCACATTATCCTATCATCTTGATGAACATAATTTAAAATAATTAATTAATATATATAAATAATGAAAAAATTATTATAATAAAATATGATATCATCCCAAAACCACATGAGGTGAAAGGAAACATGTAGAAACCCAAAACTTGACGTACATAGACATTACATTACATTTTCGAAATACATAATACATAACAAAAACCAAAACTCAAGGACCATAATAATTTAGTGTCCTTCGAAACATAGAATATAAACATCAAATCATGTTAAAAGATATTCAACATCTCTCATAATGAGCTTCCCATTTTTGTTTCCTTACCTAAAACCTTTCTTTAAATCCTGGGTAAAAGAAAACATATAAAGGGTGATCTCAAATGCCCAGAAAAGGTAAGCATGGTGAAAATTAAACATTCCATGTACATTTGAATGTATAAACATGAACATAATGTTTAAACATCAAAATCTTGAGCAATGACATAAAACATTACAGTACGTAAGGCATAGATCAGAATGGAACATAAATCATGATAAAATAGAATGGGAATAAATCATGTAATTGGGGAAAAATATTAAGCACGTGATATGATTTCTATAGTAGCCAAGGAATTGCTACTAAGACCATATTACTGGACAAAGTCCCTTACTGAACCGGGTTTACTTGCCGTTCCATCCCTGTATTAATGAACCTGATTTGCTTTCCATTTCAGCCATGTCTATCTCATGAGATATAAATCTTTACCCAATTCATTGGAGGGAGATATAGGTCCCACCCATCTCATAATTAAATAATTCTTACTTGTGCCACAACATAAACATAAATCATTCATCATAAGACAGATAATAAAATGGGTTTCATAAACATCATACCATCATAACATAATCCATATAAAGAAAATGGATATCATTTCATCATAAGAAAAGTGAAACCATGTAAATCATAGAGACATTATACTTGAAACATACACATATGAAATAATGTCATCTTAGATGGAAAATTGTTTTGATAAAACACTTGAAATGAATTCATGAGGAGTATATCCTTTCTTTTGAAAATAATTTTATTTTCACAAAATGCCATGAAATTTTAAAAGAGAAGGATTTTGTTGAAAAAATTAATCAAGTCTTGTAGAGTATGCTTCATTAATAAAATGCGTTATGAAACCGTAAAAATTTGTTCATGCCGTATAAGTTAAAAAACATTCTTCTTGTTATTTTGCCGGAAAGTTAAAAAAGTATCTCATATGACAAAAGATTCTGTACATTCCATGTAGTAAAAATCAAAATGGATAAAAAGGACCTTAAACATACATGATTTTTTTTAGAAAACATGGACATAGATGATAACAATATACCCAATAAATACTTACAAATAAACAATCTCTGATAACAACGATATTGGAAAGGTTATCAATTACCTTAGGTCTGATATGCTTAGTACGTATTCGAACCTCCTGTATAATGATTTAAAAAATTTCATTGTCTTATTACAGAATCATATTAATTGTTATTATATCATATATGGTTGACTTATGACTTCATATTACCCGTTTTTTGTAAATCCATGTTAAAGCAGTGTTTTTGGTAAAATCGTTTCATTTATCATACGTGTTTTGACTTGATGTTCTTGATATTATTACTTATATCATTATTTACTTAATTTAAGAATATAAAATATGATTTATATATAATAAATATTCAGCATTTACATATATATGATAGATTGATAAAGGGAATGAAATACAACATTCATGGAGATGGTAGGTTGTACGTATGCATGGATGTTGTTTTGGTTTCCTTATTGAATTGAATGGAATTAAATAGATGAAATACATATATATATATATATATATATATAAATAAATCCAGTAGAATTATTATGTCATATATTTCATTATTATTCATCATATATACTTTATAATCGTTCATGAATGGTTAACATGAATAATGAATCTTATCGCGTTCATGGAGACGGTAGTCCGTACGTACGCACGAGCGATGATATCGTTCCCATGATCATGGAATTGTATTGAACTGTTTGTATAATATTTCATAATAAATATCACTTTAAAATAATCAAATATAGTTATTCTTTAGACCATTATACCCATCCAATTAAGGTGGTGGTGGAAACAGATTACACCCCAGCATGGAGACGATATTCCATACGTACGCACGCGCTGTGATTTCGTTTTCCATAGGATGGATAGAAGGTGGAATAAGGTTGCTTTATATTTATAATATCATATCATTACATGAGTGAAACTTATTCTATTACTTCATAATGAGACAAATAATGAAGATTAAGTAGAATAAAAAATAAATTTGAAAGAATCGGTAACAGATATTACCTCTTCTTCGACAAGCCTCTTTGAAACCTCCTTTTAGGGCACTAAAATTGATCATTGAAGAAGACCAGGACCACTAGAATATTTCTAGGGAAGCATAGAAGTAAAATGGTCAAGTTTTCTCCAAGATTAAAGGGTCAATGTTGTGTAAATATGAGAGGGAGGAGGTTCCCTTTTATATGGGAGGAGAGGGACACCTTTGGAATCCTTAAAAATATTAGTTTAATATAAATTCAAACCCCAGATAAAAACCTCAAAATCCTAGTAAATTAGAAAATTATATTAAATACAGTTGTAATCTCATAATCCAATAAAATTTAGACATGTTTTGATCCTATTTTAAACCTTATCATTTTGATTTATCCTTATTTAATCTATTTAATTTTATTTGTGGTAATAAATTTATAAATCTTAAATGGTTATTAATAATCACTCATGTGTTGTTAATTTTCCATAATTGGATACTTTATAACATTTTAGAATATATTAATTTCAATTTTTAATTTTTAAATATTTTTTTGATTTTTAAACAATTTAATAACATGTTATTTTTTTAAAATAACAATAGTGTCAATTTTGAAACTATTCATTTATTTGAATTTAAATAAAATCCACACGGAGGATATATTCAAAATCAAATACGTAATAGGTTCCTAACATGTTATATTAATCTAGAAAATTTATGTATCACATTAAATAGTTCATATAATATTAATTTTGTATTTGTAATACCATTTATTTGATACTTCTCTTGATAAAATAATTTCTACAATATTTTTGAATAATTATTAAATATTCTTATTTGTTGCATAAAAATTTAAAATAAAATACTATCATGAATATAAATTTTATATTTTTCATAAGAATACTTTTAGTCAGATTTATATTCTAAAACAACCATCTTTTAAATTGTTATATTTATTAAATTATGATGGTGACAACTTTGACATCATTTAAAATAAAATAATATAAGTGTCATAATAACATTTATAAGGCTCCAAACACTCATATATTTATTCATTGGATTCTTATGGTGTATATATAAACTACCAATAAGTTTGTTTTTCAGGTTTTGGAGCCTTTTAATTGGTATTAGGTTTTCAATATAAACTATATTACTTATTTTTCACTAAATAAATAATTTCTGCATCATTAATGTAAAAGCTATTAATGTAATTAAATATCTCCTAAAAATTATAAATTAATTACCATGATAAATAAAAAAAATGTTATCTTTCAAGTAAGTATTTATAACCGAATTTATATTATGTATAAAAATATATTAAAAATACATTAATTATTAACGTTGAGTGAGACATATTTCACTTTCCTTTAAATAAAATATACTAAAGGTCCTAATCACCTCCTAGTTGATTCCATTTCGACCCAAATATGCATTGGGACGAATTATAAGCCTTCAATTATATTAAGACAAGTGTTTGGGTAATTTTATAATTTTATATTTACCCTTAATTACCCGATTTACCTTTTACCGCGTTAAATAAAATTTACCGTAGTTACTATTCATAATGCCCAAAAATAAAAAGTATCCTATTAACATAATTTGGACCCACTTATTCCAAATATGGAATCCATTTTTATAAATTCAATACACAATATTTGCATAAATTTATTTAAAATTAATCCTATTGTTAAGAAAACGATTTTTAAAAGTTAAAACATTGCAAAATATTGAAATGATTTTACCTGTGAATTCAATGTAAAATCAATTCTAATGGAATAAATTATATTAAATGTTAAAAATATATTATATTTATAATTTTAAACCATTAAATATATTAATTTTACCATTAAATTATTAGGATTAAAAAAGTTGTTTTTAATTAAATTATAGCACATTTTTACTACTCATTAAAATATGAATGTTATCAGAAAAATATAAAAACTTTATCCAATGTAAATTTTATATCCTAATTCAAAATAATAAGTATATTTTGTAAAATTTAACTTATAAAATTGTCATAAATTATATTTAAAATGGGTGCACCATCAAAAGGCGGCAAAAATGCATTTTTTAAAAAATATTTATTTTACCCGGTAATTTTTTTTGTTCTCAAACCATGTACTATAAAATGTGTAAGATGAATTATAATGTTATAAAATTCAAAATGTATTTACTACTATTCATAAGGTCTAGTTTATAATAATATTATAACCATATATCATTGTTTAGTAAAGCCAGTATTGCGTACAACACATGCTATCGAGGAAGGTTGTGATTGCGTGTAATGCAACCCAAGTCAGGGTTATGTGTAGTGCATGACTCCTTTGTTGTTGCATATAACAAAGTCCAAACATATTTCATTTATACATTGAATATAAATATATATACACTCATTGTTGTGTATATTAACTACTATCAAACAAACTTGAAATTGTGTGTAACACGATCCAAGATTAGTGTTGCGTATACTGCAAACTAATACGGTGTTGCGTATAGCGCAAAAGAATCTTGGTGTAGCGTACAACAGAAGATATGAACGAAATTAAAAAGAATATATCTTATAAAATCTCGGGTTGTTACATTATACCCCCCTTAAAATGAATTTCACCCTCGAAATTTCTCGCCTTTATAAATCGTTTATTATTTATAGAAACCCACAACATAAAAGGAATAATAAAACTTAATTTTTAAAAGTAATATATGAAACTTAATTATTACCCAATATAACTCATCATTGGGTATCCATATTGGAGAACATAGGCGAAAATATGGATATGGAAGAAAAATCTGACCATCAAGTTCTGATGGAGAGTGGTAGAGAACATGGCTATGAAAAAGCCAACAATCTTAAAGCCATAATTTTGTGATGTTCTAAGATACCATTTGATTCATTAGATATGAGTGAAATAGGGAAACATTTTTTATTTTCAAGATCATTTCCATAATGTTGAATACTTTTCGAATCAAAATAAATACTTACTTGATTTTGGTACAATCTCACCATTGCTCGTGCAAGGAAAAATTTCCACTTCATCTCTTAATGAAATGAAGTTGAATTTGTCATTCGTGAAGTGTTACTAGATCATGTGATATAATGATGAGTAATTCCATCTTTTTTATACAAAATGTTAGAAATTTTTTTAAAATATACATAAGTCCATCCATGGTGTGGTTAATCGTATATGATTCCAAAAATGGACTTATACTTCATCTATCATAGCGCTTAATAAAATAAAACTAGTTTTTACAAACTAGGGATGTCCTGTAGGCCTGTCGTATATGATAGAGGCCTGTCGCACTTTGGATGTGGGTTCGATTCCTGCAACCTTGTCCGACGCGATGGGTTGTCTCCCGTCCTTCAGGTAGTCCTTTTTTCTACAACTACACTATTATAACATTACATAAATTATATCGAAAAAAAGTTCTAGCCTTGAACAATATTATCTTATGTCTAACTTAATTCATTCCAATATTTAGGCTTATCAAAAATACTTCTGTCCAAGATCTTCGTATAAAGAAAAAAATTGCTAGAAATTTCATCTACCGAGCATGTGAATACCATCATTTATCCCTCATATAGCACAAGATATATCTTGCTGGTCACATTCCAAATATGTGAATACCATAATCATTTATTCTCTTGACAAATTAATACCCATTTAACATTAGTGAAAATATGAATGCTTTCAAAATTTTACTCTTTCCACATTCCAAAATCCCACAATTTCTATATACTGAAACCATGGTATAACTTTGTCCATATATCAGTCATTTTTTCTTTATCCATTCATTATGCAAATATCATCTTTTTTCCAAAAATATCTGAATAACCTTTCATGGATACCTGTTCCATTCAACATATACTTCCAAATAATTTAGGAAAAAAAAATAGTGTAACAATCCTTAGATGATTATTTATTCCATAGAACCATTAAATTACCTTTACAAAATAAATCATGATAAATATACAATCATTCCATTACCTTCTTAAACCACTGACTTAGCTTCATCATTTTATTCCTTAACACTTCTTTCATCTCATATATCATTTGTAGTCTCTTCATAATCATCCACAAAAATACTACCCATACGATCATGCTGATTCTCTTCATGAGATTTTCCTTTAAGGCATTGGTTTGTCTAATGCCATTAGATTCCACATTTAAAACAGTTAACCATTGTTGATTCCTTAACAATACTTTTATCATTGTCCATAGTGTTAACTGAACTTTTTCCTTTACAATTACTGGCATTGTGTCCAAATTTTCCACACCCAAAGCATATTCCAGTTCCTTTGAAACATTCTCCTTGATTCCTCTTCCCAGATGATTTACATGAGGTAAATTGAACTTTCTTTCCTCCATGATCATCATGAAACTCCATCTTTCTCTTATTAGCTGATTCAGGAAACTTACCAATGTTGAGATTATTGATCATAATATGAGATCACTGATTAGTCATAATAATGATATGTATACTTCCAGATCCAATTTCATTCGGATGATCATGAATAATACCATTCCATTGTCAATCATATCCACCATTATCGTGAATCTTCCTATTTCCAGACATTTTCTAAAACCTTGAAAGAATAGTGTGAGTGGAAAAATCATACTAGGAATACAACATAATAAAGGGGGACAACAATTAATATCTTACATCTTAGGTTTAATTCTATGATCGTTACTATAATTCTAGGACTATAAACTATACTTATACTTAACCTTAGAGAAATCCCTATACATACCTTATAAATATCTCTTGGGATCTCACAAAAGATTTAACATCCTAGTTTCCAAAGTTTAACTAAACCTTCCCATTGATACCAATTGTAGAAACCGAAAGGTGGACGTACATGGACATTACATTACTTTTGTGGAATAATTAATACATAACAAAAACCAAAACTCAAGGACAGTAATAGTTTAGTGTCATTGTAAACATGGAATATAAACATCTAATCATGTTGAAAAATCTTCAACATCTCCCATAACGATCTTCCCTTTTGTGTTTCCTTACCTAAAACCTTTCATTAAATCCTGGGGAAAAGAAAACATATAAGGGGTGAGATCAAATTCTTAGATAGGGTAAGCATGGGGAATATAAAACAAACCATATACATTTGAACTTAGAAACATAAACATAATTTTTAAACATCAAAATCTTGAGAAATGACATAAAACATGGCAGTACATAAGGCATATATCATAATGGAACATCAATCATGGTAAAATAGCATGGCAATAAAACTTTTATTTGTAGAAAAAACATTAAGCACATGATATGATTTCCATAGTAGCCAAGGCATTGCTTCCAAGACAATCTTATTGACCCTTACTGAACCGGGTTTACTTGCCGTTCCAACCCTATAATACTGAACGAGATTTACTTTCCGTTTCATCCATGTCTATCTCATGAGATATAAAACTTTTCCCAATGAATTGGAGGGAGATATAGGTCCCACCCATGTTATAATGAAATCATTCTTAGTTGTGCGACAACATAAGCACAATTCATTCATCATAAGACAAAGAAAAAAATGGGTTTCATAAACATCATCCTATCGCAACATAATCCATATAAAGAAAATGGATATCATTTCATCATAAGAAAAGTGAAACCATGTAAATCATAGAGACATTATACTTGAAACATACACATATGAAATACTATCATCTTAGATGGAAAATAGTTTTCCTAAAAACACATGAAATGAATTCTTGAGTAGTATATCCTTTCTTTTCAAAATAATATTTTTTTCAAAAAATTCCATGAAATTTTAAAAGAATAGGATTTTGTTGAAAATATTCATGAAGCCTTGTAGAGTAATATTCTTTAAGAAAAGAATTTCTGAAACCGTAAAAAATCATGAATGCCGTATAAGTTTAAAAAACATTCATCTCGTACTTTTGCCGGAATGTCAAAAAAGTATCTCGTACGACAAAATATTTCTTACATACCATGTAGTAAAAGTAAAAATGGATAAAAAATAATTTAAACATACATGAAAACATTTTTTGAAATCATGGACATGGATGATAACAATAACCCTATTAGATACTTATGAATAAACAATCTTTGATAAGAACGAGATTGGAAAGGTTATCCTGTACCTTATGTCTGATATACTTCGTACGTATCCAGACCTCCTGTATAATGATTTATATAATATCATTGACTTTTTAAGGAATCATATTCATTGTTATGATATCATATATGGTTGACTTATGACTTTATACAACCCGTTATTTTGTAAATCCATGTTAAAGTAGCGTTTCGGGTAATATCGTTTCATTTATCGTACGTGTTTCAACGTTTCGTTCTTGATATTATTACTCATATACTTATTTCCTAAATTTAAGAATTTAAAACATGATTTATATATAATAAAAATTCATCATATACATATATATGATATATTGATAAATTGAATTAAATACACCATTCATGGAGACGATAGGTCGTACGTACGCATGAACGCTGTTTTCATTTCCTTATTGAAATGAATGGAATTAAATAAATGACATACATATATATATATATACATAAATATAGTATCATTATTATGTCATATATTTCATTATTTTTCATTATATATACTTTACAATCATTCATGAATGGTTAACATGAATAATGAATTTTGTTGCGTTCGTGGAGACAGCAGTCTGTACGTACGCATGAGCGATGATATCATTCCCCTGATCGTGGAATTGTATTTAAGTGTATGTATAATATTTAAGAATCAATATAACTTTACAAGAATCACATATAGTTATTATTTACACAATTATACCCTTCCAAGTAAGGTCGTGGTGGAAAACAGATTACACCACGGTGTGGAGAGGGTGTTCCATACGTACGCACGCGCGGTGATTTCATTTTCTGTAGGATAGAGAGAAGGTGGAATAAGGTTGTTTTATATTTATAATAAAATATAATTATATTAGTGATACTAATGTTATTAATTCATAATGAAAAAACTAAATAAGAGGAAGTAGAAGATGAAATAAATTTGAAAGAATCAGTAACGGATATTACCTCTTCTTCGACACGCCTCTTTGAAACCTCCTCTTAGGGAACTAAAAGTGGTCTTTGATAAATAAGAGGACCTCAATAATATTTATTGAGAAGTTTATTAGCAAAATTATAAGGGGTTGGCTGTTTTTTAAGACTCAATGTTATGTAAAGATGAGAGGGAGGAGGTGCACTTTTATAAGGGAGGAGAGGGGAACCTTTGGAATCCTAAAAAATATTAGTTATATATAAATTCAAACCCCACATAAAAACTGCAAAAAATGATACAATTATAATATTAGATGATATATAGTTGTAATATCATCATCCAATAATATTTAGACATGTTTTGATCTTATTTTATCCTTATCAGTTTGATTTATCCTTATTTAATCTATTTAATTTTATTTCTGGTAATAAAATTCTAAATTTTAAATGGTTATAAATAATCACTTATGTGCTATGAATTATCCTTAATTTGATACATTATGACATTATCGACTATATAAATTTCAATTTATAATTTTTAAATATTTTTGTGATTTTTAAACAATTTAATAATATATTATTTTTATAAAATAACAATAATGTCAATTTTGACACTATTCATTTATTTGAATTTAAATAAGATCCACACAGAGGATATATTCGAACTAAAATATTTAAAAGGTTCCTAACATGTCATATTCATCTAGAAAATTAGTGTAGAACATTAAATGGTTTATATAGTATTTATTTTACTATTTGTAATACTATTTATTTGATACAACTCTTAATAAAATAATTTCTACAACATTTTTGTATAATTATTAA
Source organism: Viscum album (assembly GCA_963277665.1). NCBI lineage: Eukaryota > Viridiplantae > Streptophyta > Magnoliopsida > Santalales > Viscaceae > Viscum > Viscum album. The sequence goes on along the minus strand of OY728161.1, from coordinate 1,676,744,619 downwards.
ATATACATATTTGATGCATAAAAATTAAAAATAAAATACTTGGATGAATATAAGTATTATATATTTCATAATAATACTTTTAGTGAGATTTATATTCTAAAACACCCATCTTGTAAAATGTTATATTTATTAAATTTTGAAGGTGACAACTTTGACACTATTTAAAATAAAATAATATAAGTGTCATAATCATTTTTATAATAATCCAAAGGGTAATATATTTGGTCATTGGATGTCTATGGTGTATATATAAACTACAAATAAGTTTTGGTCTGGTTTTTGTGCCTTTTAATGGGTATTATTATTTCAATATAAACAATATTACATATTTTTCACTAAATAAATAATTTCTGCTTCATTAATGTATAAGCTATTAAGGTAATTAAATATCTCTTAAAAATTATAAATAAATTACCATGATAAATAAAAACATTTTATCTTTCCAATTAATATTTATAAGAGAATTTATATTCCTTATAAACTTATATTAAAAAACATTAATTATTAATGTTGAGTGAGACATATTACACTTTCCTTTAAATAAAATAAACAAAAGGTCTTAATCACCTTTAATTGGGTTCCAATGGATTCCATTTCGACCCAAATATGGATTATGACGAAATATAAGCATCCAATTATATTTAGACATGTGTTAGGGTAAATTTATAATATTATATTTACACTTAATTACCTGATTTGCCTTTTACTATGGTAAATAATATTTACCATAGTTACTATTCATAATTCCCAAAAATAAAAACTAACCTATTAACATAATTTGTAATCACTGATTACAAATATAGAATCCATTTTTCTAAATTCAAAACATAAAAGTTTCAGAAATTACATTAAAATTAATCCCATTTGTCAAGAAAACGAGGTTTAAAAGTTAAAACATTGCAAAAGATTGAAATGATTTTACCTATTAATTCAATGTAAAATCAATGATAATGACATAAATTATATTAAACGGTAAAAATAAATTATATTTATAATTTAAAACCAGTAAATATTATAATTTAACCATAAAAAATATTACGATGAAATTTTTTTTTTAATTAAAATATACCATGTTTTTAATATTCATTAAAATTTATAAGTTATCAGAAAAATATCAAAACATTATCCAATGTAAATTTTTATATCCTGATTAAAAATAAGAAGTTTATTTGGTAAAATTTAACTTATAAACTTGTCATAAATTATATTTTAAATTGGTGCGCCATCAAAAGGCGGCAAAACTGCATTTTCTGAAAAATACTCATTTTACCCTATATATTTATATTGTTCTCATATCATTTACTATAAACTGTGTAAAATGAATTATAATGTTATAAAATGAAAAATTTAGTTACTACTATTCATAACGCCTATTTTATAAAAATATTATAACCATATATCATTATTTAGTGAAACCCGGTATTGCAAACAACACATGCTATCGAGGAAGGTTGTGATTGCGTGTAATGTAAACCAAGTCAAGGTTACATGTAGTACAAGACTCCTTTGTTTTTGTGTATAACAAAATCCAAACATATTTCATTTATACATTGAATATATATATATATATATATATATACACTCAATGTTGTGTAGAATAACTAACATCAATCAATCATGAAATTGTGTGTAACATGATCCAAGATTAGTGTTGCGTATACTGCAAGCTAATATGGTGTTGCGTATAGTGCAAGATAATTTGGTTGTAGTGTAGAATAGAAGATATGAAAGAAATTAAAAATAATATATCTTATAAAATCTCGGGTTGTTACATTCTACCCCCCATAAAATGAATTGCGCCCTCGAAATTTTTTGGGGTTATAAATATTTTACTATTCATAGAAACCCACATCGTAAAAAGGAAAACTAAGACTTAATTTTAAAAAGTAAACTATGAAATGTAATGATTACCCAAAGTAACTCATCACTGGGTATCCATATAGAAGAACATAGGTGAAAATATGGATATGGAAGAAAAATCATATCTTCAAGCTCTGATGGAGAGTTGTAGAGAACATGGTTATGAAAAGTCCAACAATCACAATGCTATAAATTTGTGATGTTCTAAGGTACCATCTGATTAATCAGATATGAGGGCACTAGGACAACATTTTTGGTTTTCAAGATCATTTCCCTAATGGTTAATAATTTTCGAATCAAAATAAATACTTACTTGATTTTGGTACAATCTCACCATTGTTCGTGCCTTGAACAATTTCAACTTCATCTCTTAAAGAAATGAAGTTTAATTTGTCATTCCTGAATTGTTAGCAGATAATATGATAGAATGATGAGTCATTCCATATGTTTCAAACAAAAGGTTAGAAAAAGTTATCAAATATACATAAGTCCATCTATGGTGTGGTTAATCGTATATGATTCAAAAAATGGACTTATACTTCATCTATCATAGCGTTTAATAAAATAAAACTAGTTTCTACTAACCAGGGACTTCCTGTAGGCCAGTGGTATGTGATAAAGTCCTATCGAACTTTAGTTGTGGATTTGATTCCTGCAACCTTGTCTGACACGACGGGTTGTCGCCCGTCCTATAGGTTGTCCTTTTTTCTAAAACAACATTATTATAACATTACAAAAATTATATCGAATTTTTTTTTCTTGCCATGAATAATACTATCTTATGTCTAACTTAATTCATTCCAATATTTAGGCTTATCGAAAATACTTCTGTCCAAGATCATAGTATAAAGAAAAAAATTGCTAGAAATTTCATCTACCGAGCATGTGAATACAATCATTTATCCCTCATATTGCACAAGATATATCTTGTTGGTCACATTCAAAATATGTGAATACCTTAATCATGTATTCTCTTGAAAAATGAATACCCATTGAACATTAGTAAAAAATATGAATTCTTTCTAAAGTTAACTCTTTCCACATACCAAAATCCCAAAATTTATATATACTCAAACCATGATATAACATTGTCCTTATATCAGTCAATTTTTCTTTATCCCTTCGTTATGCACATATCATCTTCATTCCAATAATTTATGAATAACTATTCATTTTTACAGGTACCATTCAACATATACTTCTAAATACTTTTGGAAAATACAATAGTGTAACAATCCTTAGATGATTCTTTATTCCATAGTACCATTAAATTACCTCTATAGCATAAATATTGATAAATATACAATCATTCCATTACCTTCATAAACCACTAACTGAGCTGCATCATTTTATTCCACAACACTTCTTTTATCTCATATATCATTTGTAGTCTCTTCATCATCATCCATATAAATACTACCCATATGGCCATGCTGATTCTCTTCATGAGATCTTTCTTCAGGGCATTGGATTGCATAATTCCAGTACATTCCACATTTAAAACATTTAACCAATGTTGATTCCTTAGCAATACTATTATCCTTGTCCTTGGTGTTAACTGAACCTTTTCATTTGCAATTTCTGGCTTTGTGTCCTTATTTTCCACACCCAAATCATCTTCTAGTTCTTTTGATACATTCTCATTAATTCATCTTCCCACATGATTTACATGAGGTAAAGTGAACTTTCTTTCCTCCATGATCATCATGAAACTCAATCTTTATCTTATTAGCTGATTCGGGAAACATACCAATGTTTAGATTATTGATCATATTATGAGATCGCTGATTAGTCATAATAACGATATGTAGACTATGAGATCCAATTTCATTTGGTTTCTCATGAAGAATATCATTCCATTTTCCATCATATCCTCTATTATTGTGAATATTCCTATTTCCAGACATTTTATAAAACCCATAAGGAATAGTGTGAGTAGAAAAAATCATACTAGGAATAAAACATAATAAAGGGGTTGTACCATCAATATCTAACATCTTAGGTTTAATTCTAAGATCTTTACTATAATTCTAGGACTATAACCTATACTTATACTTAACCTTAGGGACATCCCTAGACATACCATAGAAATATCTCTAGGGATCTCACTAAAGATTTTGCATCATAGTTTCCAAAGATTAACTAATCCTTCCCTTTGATACCAACTATAGAGACCCAAAGCTTGACGTACAAGGAAATTACATTACTTTTTTAGAATACTTAATTCATAACAAAAACCAAAACTAAAGGACCATAATAGTTTAGTGTCTTTGGAAACATGGAATATAAACTTTTAATCATGTTGAAAGATCTTCAACACCTCCCATAACTATCTTCCCCTTTTTGTTTCCTTACCTAAATCCTTTCTTTAAATCCTAGGGAAAAGAAAACATATAAAGGGTGAGCTCAAATGGTCATAAAGAGTAAGCATGGTGAAAATAAAACAAACCATATACATTTCATCTTAGAAACATGAAAATAATGTTTAAACATCAAAATCTTGAGCAATGACATAAAACATGGTAGTACGTAAGGCATAGATCATAATGGAACATAAATCATGATAAAATTGCATGGGAATAAAACTTGTAATTGTGGAAAAACATTAAGCACATGATATGATTTCTATAGTAGCCAATGCATTGCTGCCAAGACCATCTTAGTGGAAAAAGTCCCTTACTGAATCGGATTCACTTGTCGTTCCAGCCCTATATTACTGAACCAGATTTACTTGCCATTTCAGCCATGTATATCTCATGAGATAAAAATTATTAACCAATGAATTGGAGGGAGATATAGGTTCCACCCAACTCATAATGAAATAATTCTTACTTGTTCCACAACATAAACATATTTCATTCATCATAATCCAAAGAATAAAACGGGTTTAATAAACATCATACCATCATAACATTATCCATATAAATTAAATTGATATCGTTTCATCATAAGAAAATTGAAACCATTTAAATCATAGATAAAATATACTAGAAACATGCACATATGAAATAATTTCATCTAAGATGGAAAATAGTTTTGATAAAAACACTTAAAATGAATTCTTGAGGAGTTATCCTTTCTTTTCAAAATAATCTTATTTTCACAAAATGCCATGAAATTTTAAAAGAAAAGGATTTTTTTGAAAATATTCATGATGTCTTGTAGAGTATGATTCATTATGAAAAGGTGTTATGAAATCGTAAAAATTCATTCATGCCGTATAAGTTAAAAAAAATCTTCCAGTAATTTTGTCGGAAAGTCAAAAAAGTATCCTGTACGACAAAATATTCCGTACATACCATGTTGTAAAAGACAATATGGATAAAAAGGACTTTAAAAATACATTAAAACATTTTTAGAAAACATTTACATGGATGATAACAATATCCTCAGTAAATACTTACGAATAAACAATCTCGGATAAGAACGAGATTGGAAAGGTTATCCCTTAACATAGGTCCGATATGCCTCATACGTATCCGAACATCATGTATAATGATTTAAATAATGTCATTGACTTATTACAGAATCATATTCGTTGTTATGATATCATATATGGTTGAATTATGTCTTTATATTACCCGTTCTTTTGTAAATCCATGTTAAAGGTGTGTTTCGGGTAAAATCATTTCATTTATCATACGTGTTTCGACTTGATGTTCTTGATATTTTTACTTATATCCTTATTTCCTTAATTTCAATATGTAAAACATGATTTATATATTATAAAAATTCAGAATATACATATATGAGATAGATTGATAAATGGAATGAAATACACCGTTCATGGAGATGGTAGGCCGTATGTACGCATGAATGATGTTTTCGTTTCCTTATTGAATTGAATGGAATTAAATAGATGACATACATATATGTATATATATACAAAAATCCAGTAGAATTATTATATCATATATTTCATTATTATTAATTATATATACATTATAATCATTCATGAATGGTTAACATGAATAATTAATCTTATTGCGTTTGTGGAGACGGTAGTCCATACGTACGCACGAGCGATGATATCATTCCCATGATCGTGGAATTGTATTGAAATGTATTTATATATTTCATAATCAATATCACTTGACAATAATCACATATAGTTATTATTTACACCATTATAACCATCCAAGTAAGGTGGTGGTGGAAAACAGATTACACCACAGTGTGGAGACGGTATGTCGTACGTACGCACGCACGGTGATTTCATTTTCCATATGATAGAAAGAAAGAGGAATAGGGTTGTTTTATATTTATAATAACATATCAGTATATGAGTGATACCGATTTTATTACTTCATAATGAAAAAACTAAAGAAGAAAAAGTATAAGAAGAAATAAATTTGAATGAATCGGTAACAGATATTACCTCTTCTTCGACACGCCTCATTGAAACCTCCACTTAGGGCACTGAAATTGGTCTCTGAAGAAGACCAGGACCTCTAGAATATTTATAGGGAAGTTTATAAGGTTAATGAGCAGGGGTTGGCTGAGCATGAAGGCTCAAAGTTGTGTAAAGATGAGAGGGAGGAGGTGCCCTATTATAAGGGAGGAGATGGGCACCTTTGGAATCCTAAAATTTTTAGTTTAATATAAATTCAAACCCCACATAAAAACCTCCAAATATCACTCAATTGGAATATAATATGATATAGAGTTGTAGTCTCATCAACAAATCAAATTTAGACATGTTTTGATCTTATTTATCCTTATCATTTTGATTTATCCTTATTTAATCAATTTAATTTTATTGGTGGTAATATAATTGTAAATTTTAAATGGTTATAAATCATCACATATGTGTTGTTAATTTTATATAATTGGATACTTTATTACACTTTACACTATATAAATTTAAAATTATAATTTTTGAATATTTTTGTGATTTTTAAACAATTTAATCATATATTATTTTTATAAAATAACAATAGTGCAAATTTTGACACTATTCATTTATTTGAATTTAAATAAAATCCAAACAGAGTATATATTCGAACTAAAATATTTAATAGGTTCCTATCATTAAATTTTCATCTATAAAATTAAGGGAGCATATTAAATATGTCATATAGTATTTAGTTTACTATTTTTATTATCATTTATTTGATACTTCTCATAATAAAATAATTTGTACAACATTTTTCTATAATCGTTAAATATACTTATTTGTTGAATACAAATTAAAAATAAAATTCTAGGATGAATATAAATCTTATAAATTTTATAATAATAAACATAGTTGGATTTATATTCTAAAACACCCAAATTTTAAAATGTTATAGTTTTTAAATTATGAAGGTGACAACTTTGACATAATTTAAAATAAAATAATATAAGTAGCATAATAACTTTTATAAGACTCAAAACGGTCATATATTTCGTAATTTTATGATTATGGTGTATATATACACTACCAATAAGTTTATGGTCAGGTTTTTGTGCCTTTTAATTGGTATAATTATTTCAATGAAAATGATATTACTTATTTTTTACTAAATAAATAATTTCTACATCATTAATTTATAAGCTATTAAAGTAATTAAATATCTCTTAAAAAATATAAATAAATTACCATGATAAAGAACAAAAAATTATATTTTAAATGAGTATTTATAACTGAATTTATATTCTGTATAATCTTATATTAAATATAAATTAATTATTAAAGTTGAGTGAGACATATTTCACTTTCCCTTAAATAAAAAAAACTAAAGGTCTTAATCACCTCCAAGTGGTTTCCAATGTTTTCTATTTCGACCCAAATATGACTTACAACGAAATATAATCCACCAGTTATATTAAGAAAAGTGGTAGGGTAATTTTATTATATTATATTTACCCTAAATTACCCGATTTACCTTTTACTATGGTAAATAAAATTTACCGTTGTTAATATTCATAATGCCCAAAAATAAAAAGTATCCTATTAACATAATTTGGACCCAATGATTCAAAATATGTAATCAATTTTTCTAAATTCAATAAAAAAAGTTCCAGAAATTAATTTTAAATTAATCCCGTTATTAAGAAAACAAGTTTTAAAAGTTAAAACATTGCAAAAGATTGAAATGATTTTACCTATGAATTCAAAGTAAAATAAATGATATTGACATAAATTATATTAAATGGTAAAAATATATTCTATTTATACTTTAAAACCATTAAATATTATAATTTAACCATATAAATTATTACAATGTTAAAAAAAATTAATTAAAATATAGTGTGTTTTTACTATTTATTAAAATATGAAAGTTATCGGAAAAATATCAAAACTTTATCCAATGTAATTTTTCAATCATGATTCAATAGAAGAAGTTTATTTAGTAATATTTAACTTATAAACTTTCCATAAATTATATTTACAATGGTTGCGCCATCAAAAGGCGCAAAAAGTGCATTTTTTGAAAAATACTTATTTTACCCGATAAATTTATTTTGTTTCCATACCATGTACTATAAAATGTGTAAGATGAATTATAATGTCATAAAATTCAAATTTTATTTACTACTATTCATAATGGCTAGTTTATAAAAATATTATAACCATATATCGTTGTTTAGTGAATCCCGATATTGCATACAACAAACGCTATTAAGGAAGGTTGTGATTGGGCATAATGCAAGCCATGTCAGGGTTGCGTGTAGTGCAAGACTCCTTTGTTGTTGTGTAAAACAAAATCCAACCATATTTCATTTATTCATTGAATATATATATATACACAATGTTTTGTAAAATAACTACTATCAAACAAACTTGAAATTGCGTGTAACACGATCCAAGATTAGTGTTGCATATACTGCAAGTTTATACGGTGTTGTGTATAGCGCAAGATAATCTTTTTGTAGAGTACAACAGAAGATATGAATGAAATTTAAAATAATATATCTTATAAATTCTCAGGTTGTGACAAAACTCATATTTCTAACTACAATGGCCATATAATAAGATTTATATAATTTACGTAATATCCATTATTAGTTTATGTATTAGATTCTATTTAACATATATTTCATCCCCTTCATCTTTTTTTTTGTGATCTAGTTTCAACCAAAATGTAAAATCCCAGATGGTTATCAATTAATAATGATTAAATCATCATATTAATATGAATGGATAAAAATTATATTTATTATCTCTCTGCACTACCATTTCATCTTATGATGCATCTAGTTATACAATTTTTCTCAATGTTTTTTACTCTATATTTTTTATTGAATAATACAAAAAAAATCTATTAATTACCATGATATTTATTATAATATTTTAAGACTAAATCTCAATGACACTAATATACTCAATTATGGTAAAATCAACAGTCTTTAAAATTACATATCAATTATTACGTACATTACCATTTTAGTCTTTATTTTTTAATATATGTTATCCATAGTGATTAATTAATAAATTTTCTCCTTAAATATTATCATATCCTTTCATAATGGTATATTAGAGAGAATTTAATTTATTGATTATATATGCTAAAGTATTACTAGACCTGGTATGTAGGCTGTACTCTTTTTATTTTCCTAGGTGGTAATAATGTCAATAAAAAATATACCATTTCACGATTTATTACCAATTGGTAAATCATTTATAGGATTGAGTTATACTCTTTGTATATAGATCATTGTGCAATTGTCAGGAGAAATATAAAATTAAATATTTTTTATAAATTTGGAATTTTATCCTATAAATAAAAATATCCCATAGAATATACCTTTTTAGTAACGTTCCCATATCCAAATCTATAAAATATTAAATACTACCTATAATAACCTAAATAATTACACAGTCCCATGTATATTTGATCAAAAATAATTTATATAGTATTAAATATTCATTCATTAACAATAAAATGTCTATTTTAATCTAAAATATCCATTGATACCATCTATGGATCCCTAGAGCCACAATCATAGTTCATGTATGAAGTATACATTCTTTACATACTGAGATAATTAAAAACATATGGAACAAAAATATTTACCATAAATAATTATAGTAAGACTAAATTATCATGACATGTATATTCAAATGACCTTTTAGTATTAGAGTTTTAATGAGTAATGAAAAAAATTTAATATCAATGGCCATATACTTTTTAAAAAATAACTATTTTTTCAAGTATATTATTAAATAAACAATCTATAATTTTAACATAAAATTTATCACAAATTTAAATCATGTGTAATTTTATTCTAGTAATATAATTTATAATACATTTTATCTATTTTAGGAGAGTGGAAAGAATAATAATGGTGATGATAAATTCACGTTTATGGATAATTTATGTAGGAATTTTTTAATTAAAAGAATTAATATTTGACAAATAAATTTATATCCAAAAATTGAATATTAATGAACAACATGAGATTTATATAATTCCAATATTATAATAGTAATATTAAAACTCACATGGATAAAAATAATCGGATTCTTAGTCATATAATGGATAATATCGAACATATTTTACCATTATGGCTTCAACTAAGACATAATTATTTCCATCATTGTGATGGATAGACATTATTAATTCCATGAGGAACTCAATTAGGTATCATTATTTCACTGGGTAAGAATACACCAAATATCCAAATATACTGTCTAATTACAAGAACTGATGTATTTATGGGATGCCTAATGATGGCCTCACATTTCACCTATATATATCTAATTATTTCATGATATAAAATAGGTTAATATTTATATAATTCATGATCAACATGATTTGTTAATCTAGAATATTATTTATACTGATACAAACATATGTAATTCATAAAAAATTTAAAAATAATAAATGAATATAATCCCTCTTGGGGAAAATGTTATATAATGAAAAAATATATAATCTACTTTCTATATTAGTCAATTAAAATATATATTGGAATAACACATATCTATATATGGTCGATACTTTCTATATTATTAAAAAAAATTCATTTTTTCTATGTAAGAGACCCTCAAGTATATATTCATGAAGGAGTGTCTGATTAAATCAATTATTTAAATAACAAATTAACATATGAAATTTATCTAAACACGATTTAATTAATGAAAGGATACGTATTGTTTACACAGAGAAAATACATTGAATGGAAAATCATTTTTATAATATTATATTATTTAGAAAGGAAAAGGTAGTTATGTATATCAATGATTTTATTCACCAAAAATAGTATTTGGATATTTAGTGGTTAATTTATAAAAGGATATTTCTGAAGATTTGAAATATTTTTGGATGTAGCAGAAAATTAATTTAAAACCATTTGTTTTTTCAATTTTTATTACATAGTTAAAAAAAACATAATGTTACAAGATACAATTGGAATACACATTCAAAAAGTGGATTTGAGAAATACGGAAAAATTTAATTTTTAAATGGAATATTGAACAATTAATCAGTGAAAAAAATAATGTTAATTAATTAAAATTTGGGGTTGGAGATATAACAAATGATTTTGTATGGATGAATTATCATTAAATATATTGAAATATATATTTTTTAAAAAAAATATAGATGATAAATTTTTCTATTGATACAATGAAATTATAATTAGTTTCTTCGAAGAAAAAATCCATATAAGAGTTCTCAAAATAAGATGGAGTTATTTGATGAAAGGAGAATATGGATATAATCAAAAATGGTAATGTGATCTGAATGAGTGTTATTATCACTAATGTAAGACATATTTTTGAGAATGAATTTCATCTATAGATAAGAAAATGATGAAGCTAATTGACTTCCTTGGCATAAAAATAGATTAATTATGGAAAATTGAATGGAATATGAGAATCCACCAGAAGATTATGTTGGAGATCTTTGGTAGTGGGGTGGATTAGTGATCCAAATATTCATATACAATACATAAAAAAATATTTTCACCACATGTAAATTATTTCTTGATTCTACTTAGTTTAGTAACTAAAAAAAAAAAAAATCCAAGTATAAGAACACAATACTTTTTACGGCTCGATGTTCGAAAAATAATCCACATAGGATATTTTATGCATTTTGGATTGAAATACCTCCGATAATAATCATGTAGGTACAGATTATGAGTTTATATAATTTTAAATGATTCTTAAATGTATCATGACGATTTATAAATACATCACTCACAAAATAGCATAAAAATTACTATGATCAATTTTGATGGAAACTAAAGAGTCTCCAATAAAATAAACATCTTATAAGTCATTTATCATGTGTAATTTTTACCCATCCACTATAAATTCAATATATTATGAAAATAATAATTATCATTCAATCAATTATTGATACAATTATCCTATTAAATGTTCATGGAAATTAAATGTACAAGACAACATATACATTATTATTCTATGTCCTTTATACTTCATTGTATGATCATTGAATGATAAATTCTTTTAAAATTTCTATAACATCATCTTAATTACACTCTAAACATATTCACAATCCAAAAATAGAAATTTTCATGTATTCTCTCTAATATATATCAATATATTTAACACAAAATTTCTTAATTTAAAATATAATTTCAAATTCAAAATTATATCATTAACATAGTATATAGAAAATTTCAAATTTCAATCTTCGATCATCTCCAACAATTATCTTTAATATCACTAAATTATTAATTTATAATTAATGAATTGTTGATTTACTAAAAATATTCATTGTTGAAGGAATTTTTTCTCTTCATTCTAAATATTATACTAAAATTTATCCCATATTATAATCCCCCATTATAGTGTTGTATTTTAGTTAAAAATAATTTTTTATCTCTCAAAACATTATACATTGTAGCACAATGCTTTGACATCGTGGTCTTGAATTTCTCAGGGTTGTCAAAATCTGACCCAACCACCTCTAATGATTTTTAACCTTGTAGAGGATCATAAATCTCCATAAATAGTAAAATAATAAAAATAGAGAATTAATTTAATAATCATAAATTTGGGTGATTCGAGAAGATATTTTAATAATAAATTATATATATATATATAATAAAATCATTCCAGTAAAATGAAATAATCATTATAGTGAAATTTTTGAAAAATAATTTTATCATTTCTGTTACCTAAAACATTCATGATAGAGCTTTAAAACATTTTATAAATATATTTTTAGAATAACACAAACATGTAAATTCCAAAAGTCAATGGGAATTTAAGGATAAAAAACAATTCATTTTGACATAATATAATTATAACTATAGAATAATTAATTTTTACAATGTTTGGTAAAAGTAAGTTGGTAAAACCATATAAATAATCTTAATTAATTTTAGAACATCACATCATGGATGATATAGTCCACAAAAGACAAGTTTGATGGTGATTTATTTTTCTATGTGGATAGGTAGGGATAAATACTGGTTGTTTTACTAATATAAAAACACAACAGAATAATAATCTATATATTTTCATTACAAAAATATAGGTAAAACTATTCTATAATGGAAAAATAAGAATAAGAAGATAAAGACTCAGTAAAACTCACATTGGTAACATGAACATTATATTGAATATATACATGGAAATGAGGGCATACCAATTAAAATATTGATATGATAGAATTACTAATCTGAGAGGCAATTAATGTAGAATCATTATTGTATTTTTTAATGAGAAAATTAAAGGAATCTGTTTGGAATGAAGGGATGAATGTTTTAACTTTTATAAGTGAATAATATTTTACATTGGTGGACACCCATTATTATTAAATAATATAATAACACTATTCAATTGTAATTTTTTCATGAAAAGATTTACAATATTTTGAGTGTTGATATTCCTTAATGAAATCCTTAACTATGTATTTTAAAACATTTTTGAATCATTTTTGATGTCATATGGTCATATAGATTTATTATAACCATTTTAATATGTGTAAATAGTTATTACCTATTCAACTTATGTTTTACTATATATATTAAATAACCCATTCTAAAAAAAATCTGTATGATTAACCTAAAACTTATCTCAATTTTTTTTAATTGAATGTTAAATTGTAAATATAATGATTTGATATAATATATTTTTTATAAAAACCTTGTTCCCACCGTTAGAATTTTTTAATGTTATATAGTATGGATTAAAAAATAAATATGTGATGAATTATATAAATTCATCCTTAAATTCTATATTAAATAATTTTTTAAGATATTAATTAATCTGAAAGGATAATAATTACACAACACTAATAAAAAAATCATTAATTTTTTTACACAATTTGTAACCATAATTTCATTCCCAAAAAATGGAATTGAACCCATTACATAATATAATCATTCTAATGTAAAATAAGAAATTTTTTCATGGGATTTAATTTTTAAATGCGTTATTTTTTTTATATAAGTGAAGAAAAATGTTTTTGGAGTGATGTATTATATATGATTATAATATGATATACATGGGTTATATATATAACATATAAATTTCAGAAGATATATCTTGTATATTAATGTATTAATTCTATAAAAAAATATTTCCAAAACAATAATGTTATGATAATTATATAAAAGTGAATTTATTAAAACATTATAATTTTTTTATTCCCCAATGAATATATTATTTTGTAATGTTATCAAAAATTCATCATAATTATATTATTTCATTTTAATTTGAAAAACTATGTTAACATTTTAAATTTAAATTATAAAATTTATTAACTTATATTTTAAATACATTGTTAATAGAAAAATATAAATATTGAATAACGATCATACATATTATTTTAAATTGAAAATTTTATATTTTTTAAAATAAAAGTGATAAACATATTATTATATTAATAAGGAATGGATTTCCTCTTCCTAGTTCTAAAATAAAAAACCCCCACATATACGCATTCCAAATATAATCATAATGATAGCCCTAGTGACATTCGAGGGTGGTTATTACCCTATATTAGATCTCATGGATAATTTCCCAACCATGAATTTACATGTAATGGCTCGGACCCACCTAGTCTATTACATTTCCAAAACACGACTTCAATGAAACGGTGGCACCAGTCACAGGGGCACCAGCGACGGTGGAAACGGTCATGGTGGCACCGTGATGGTGGCACGGGTTACGGTGGCACCGTAAGGGTGACAACGTGAAGGAGGCACCATGAGTGTGGCACCGTGTGGGTGCCACCGTGACGGTGGCACCGTGTCATCACCGTGTCTTCAGTCTTTAACTAGTTTATGACCTTTTTCGCTCCTCCAATGTATCCTTTGACGTAAAAATGATTTAATTCCTCTTTCAAAGATATTTAAAGCCCATAAATAATATCTAAAATTCTAAAAAGGTTGGGAAAACCTTAAACATACCAAAACATGTGTTTTTCCTCTTTGTCAAACCCTTTCCCCGTACCATCCAGTTCCGCCCACGTTGTGTGTTTTCCACCGTTTAAAAGCAATTGTTTAATGCACAACTATTATGCTACCACCCCAATGGGAATAAATAAGTAAGAATTAATCCCATCATGTGTAACCTGCCAACCAAAAATGTAACCATGATCCGACTTTAATGTGGATCAAAATACTTTATACCGTAACATCATCATCTAATCTTTATATCAGACTAGAGTTTCTTCCTCCCCCTTCTTGGCTGGATTTCTTTCTTCCCCCTGGTGCGCTTGGAGTCCCTCCTCCGAAGGCTTGTGGTGTTCCTGTGCTGGAGTTTTCTGCTCATCCTTGGAGTCCCCGGAGTTCCTCCCCTACAAGTCATGTATCCCCAGTTCTTGACACGTGGAGAAGAACTTTGATCCTTGATCAACCAGGTAGGGATTTTCCTTCGTCTCTCCTTACTTTGTATCATGCGAGGTGGGTACGCTACTGTTTCTATGGTGATGGAAAAAAATATACCATAAAAATGATAATAAACAAACTTTTAACGAATTAATGGGGATGTGATCAATGTTCTACTACTTTTCTTAACACTTGATTGGTTATGTTGTGAATTGTGCGGTCCTATGCCCACTGAAAATCATGTTTGTTCGTGGTATTTCATTTGGCATTAATGAACCTCTATCCTTTTTGATGATAGAATGGCTCCATCATGGGAATATGGTTAATCACGTAAACTAGGCAGATTAAAATTAATGTCTAGTGAACAAAAAACCTTGTGTGGTCACCCCGGTTAACCAAACAGAAAGAAGAAAATTTAGTGAATGATGTACTTGAGTCTGGAAACTTCCTTTTTCTGTCTAGGTTGAATGTCTATTTGTAATGTTCGATGCATAAGGGTTGTTTTGGATGAGGATGGGATCCTCTATTGTGGTACGATTGTTGGTTGTGAATCGGAAGCTATGTGGGGCTATATCTCATGGCGTGGTTTGGTTCCAGTACATTGAGGGATCTCACTAATCCCTTTGTTGATGTGACTTCACAAGGGAACCAGGTTTAAATTCTTTAATTTTTGTTTGGCTGTTTCATTTCATTGGCTTGTGGTTATGATGATTAGTTTCCCATTAGTATAGAATTCACCCATATGGGATCACTTGAACATGAAAACAAGAATGGTTTAAATGGGGAATTGGTTTCGGGGAATGAGTTCTGACTTGGCTATAAGTGATGTGCCTCCTTTTATGAATGAATAGTAACAAGGGTGTTATGATTAGGTTGGATTTGGAAACCATAGGTTGGGATGATTTCTTGTTAATTATACATATATCTGTAGTTTTTATGTTTCTTATTCATGCCCCACCCAAGATGAGCACATAGTGCCGAACACCCCCATTTCACGGGGGAGGGTGTTTTTCCCAACACTCCTATGAGTGGATGGTTATTAGCTCCTTTTCTTCTGCCTTTACCGAATAGCCCAAGAATCTTTGGGCAGACTGTGACGTCCTGAGGTCCATTATAAGCCATGATTTTTCGAGCAGGGTAGTTGTGGTGGTTGGCCCAGGTGTATGCGGGCATATTGTTTCCCAAGAGTCTTCGGGATGAGGCCCATGATTCATCGGGTGTGGCAGAACTTGTTCTGGTCCAGTTGTTTGCATGCGTGGTTACGAGTGGTGGTTGTGTCCCCGGTGTTTGTGGGCGGATGGTGGTTTTGGCCCAGGTGTTTGTGGGCAGGACGTGTGGTTGCGGCCTAGGTGTGTGCGGGCGAGTATGTGGCATTGGGACTGCGGTGCGAATGGCGGGATTGGTTCGATTCATATAAAGTCTTCAATAACCAGCGGGAAAGTGGATCGTGGAACCCAAATGTTGATGTGATAATACTATATATTACTTGACTTTCGTTATTTGGGGAGTGTACATTGGTGAGGCTTGGGTGGTTAGTTTTCCTTATTGGGTGCTTTGGTTGTCCATTTTATCACAGGGAATTAGAATGCCTCCCCACTTGTGGACGAGAGTATTTGGTTTCCCCTTCTGAGTATACTTGTATGGTCACCCTATGTATATACAATTACTTTCAGGTTTCCAAGAGGAATTTAGAGATCGAGCGGGGCCATACTAGTTCAGACGTAGGGACAATTCTTGTTGTTGTTTTTCATTATTTTGGTACTTCTTTTTGGGGGTTTCTTTTACTTTTGTATCATATAATTTTGGAACATGCATATGGGAATGGTTCGTTTTGGATTTACTTGTACATCCATTTTTTGTGTTGTGGGATTTTCTATCTTATCTCCCGATCCTAATAAAGAAAAAGGGAAATGCCTTCAATCTTATGTGTGATTCGATACCCTTGGTGCTAGTCACCACTTCGGGGCCTATTTATGTCTAGTCTCGGGGGGTCATTATCTCTCCTCTAACATGAAGATAGAATGTTCTGGTAATCTTTTGTCCGTTCCCTCATCTTGGTGAAGGCAGGTCATGAAAAAATTTTATCAGAGGCAGGTTGAGAGATTGGATTGAGTCTGGAGTTAGGAACTGTGAGGATTCGATGGTATTGTTGGGAAATAGTGTTAGGCAATCTTGGTGTGTAAAATAGGCCAGGGAAGACGGGCTAGGACGGAGATTTTAGGGCCCCCAATGATCCGATGCGAGGACTCTGGGCCTACCGAACGACCCAGTGAGGCTACACTGAATGTAGGGTAGTGACCCTAGGGAAGGTACATGCATAATAATGACTTGTGTTCTTATGTTTCATGGGTATTTTGAGGATTAAATTGAATAAGAAGTCTAGGAAATTGTAAGAACAATATTCTACACTACTCGGGCTTAGGCATTCCTTGTTTACCATGTAGTTATGGCACCTAGGATGTGACCATGAGCAGTGTGGGAAATCGAGGCCCAAGAGGTTGACTTGGCTGATCGGTAGAGGACTGACCGAGAGGATGAGGGCGATCAGTGGCAGAAGATGCTTTGTTCCATTCAACATCAGACCCTCGAGAAGTAGGAGGGTATCATCTCAGATATGGAGACAGAGATATGGCTAGAGGACCTGGTGATAGCTTTCAGCTTGATCCGGGATCTGAATGAGTACTCGGTTCCTATGGCTGTAAGCCAGATGCATGGATCAACATGTCAGTGGTGAATGCTTTATCGTGGGGAGAAGAGGGAGGCTGATGTGATGTGGGATAACTTGAAGAAGGAGTTCCGGGCGGAATTCACCTCTTCCATGATGATGGATGAGAAGAGGCAGGAACTACTCTCCCTCCAGCAGAAGTGTATGTTAGTGAGAGAGTTGAGGATTATGTTCAAGAATCTCCTTCTCTTTCCTCCCAACTTGTTTTCGGAGGAGGAACCTCATGCAATACGTTTGGAGGAGGCACTTCAACCTTCTCTCAAGTATTATGTTACTCCCTTCACACTACTGACGTACATGGAGGTCCATAAGAACTCTGAAGTGGTGGAAAGGATGCACACGGTGGGCGTCGTATCATGAGAGGGAATCCAGTTTGGTTCCTCGAAGGGGAAAGCTATCAACAGCAGGCCTCCAGCATCAGATCCCTCTTGGTTTTGACCAGCAGGAAGCAGGCCCCAACAGTTCTCGTTCTGATCTCCTGCCCCTCTCCCTTTCCGTTCATGCCCAGGGCCGAGATGCTTCATCTGTGGAAGACATTTGAACCTTCGGAATCAGTTCCTAGGAAGAGTGCAGTACGGCGGTGGTGGGCAGGATCAGCACCCACCTTAGTAGCAGTTGTTTCCAACTAGACCATTTCATCAGTTGAAGTAGGGGCACGAGCTCCCGCTCCTCCGAGGGCAGGCATCACAGGAGGAGGCCGATCTAAGGACGCTCCTCAGGGACCTCGACCAGCGCGTGGTCGGGGAGGTGGCCGACAGCCGAGAGGTAGGGGATATGGGTGTGGATAGTTGGACAATGTACAAGTAGCAGTTCCAGAAGGGCCAGAAGATTTTCTAGGTACCATCAGATTGGTTATTACTCTTTCCTATGCCTTATTCGATATAGGATCATTGCACTCTTTTGTTACACCATGTCTAGCCCATGCACATGGTTTAGATGTTGAGAGACTTCCAGTGCCCCTGGTGTTGAGCACACTAGTCAGGGGTAAGACTGACATGTTTTTTGTTTTCCGAGGTGTATACTGATGATAGGGACACATAAATCTATCAGGGATCTTCTGATTCTATAGATACATCCATACGATGTCATCCTAGGCATTGAATTGTTGTTCTCTGTATGGTCTGTCATTGACTACTTTTGAGGAATGGTCGTGTTTTCAGATTTGGGTTGCCAACATGTAACTCTCATCAGTGAGCGAGGTTTCCGGAAAAGAAACAGGTGAGAGGAGACCCTCATTTCCTAGTTAGCTGAGCTATCAGTGGAGTCGGAAGATGCAGAAATGGTGGAGGTTCTAGGGATCGTCAGTGAGTATATGAACATCTTCCCTAAGGAGGTGGCATCTCAACCCCCTCTGCATGATGTTGTGTTTGGGATAGACTTGAAACCTAGTGCCCATCTGATTTCGAGGGCTCCCTATTGCATGACACCTTCCGAGTTGCGGGAGTTGCAGATTCAGATTGATGATCTAATGAAGAAGGGTTTTTTTCAACCAAGTACATCACGATGGTGTGCTCCAGTCTTATTCGCAAAGAAGGCAGATAGTGGTCTCAGGTTGCGAATAGACTACTAGAGACTGAATTAGGTAATGGTCAAGAACTGTTACACTCTTTTTAGGATAGAAGACCTTTTCAACTAGTTAAATGGGGCAGGGTGGTTCTCCATGATTGACCTATGGTTAGGATATCGTCAATTGAGGGTGAAATAGGGTTACATCTCAAAGACTGCATTTAGATGTATATATGGGCACGTTGAGTTTGTGGTCATGTTGTTCGGCGTTACGAACACTCCAGCTGTGTTCATGGGGCTCATGAACTCCATCTTCCAGAAATACCTAGATCGGTTTGTAGTTGTGTTTATTGACGACATCAGGATCTACTCAAAATCAGAGGAGAACTATACTGAGCACCTGATAACAGTTTTAGTGGTCCTCTAATAGCATCAACTCTATGGGAAGTTGTCCATGTCCAGGTTCTGGATGTGAGAAGTGCACTTCCTTTGGCACGTGTTGTCCATACAAGGAATAGTGGTTGACCCATTGAAGGTCAAGGTGGTTGTTTCTTGGGTAGTGGCCAAGAATGTAGCATATGTTCGTAGTTTCCTTGGACTAGCAGGCTACTATTGGAAGTTTGTTCCCAACTTCCCCAAAGTTGCAGCACCTTTGGCAGTTTTGACCAAGAAAGATCAGGCTTTCGAGTAGAATGGGAAATGTGAGGTAGCATTTACCTATCTAAAGGAGATGTTGATAAGTGCCCCAGTGTTGAGGTTTCCAGAAGAGGGGGCAACATATGAAGTATTCTGTGATGCTTCAGCACAAGGCCTCAGGTGTGTGCTGATGCAACGACAAGTGGTGATCTATTACGGGTCTAGGCAGTTACTTCCTCATGAGCATAATTAATCCACCCACGACTTAGAGTTTGCGATGGACATTTTTTCACAAATGTTGTGGCGACATTACCTAACCGGGGAGCACTTTGTGGTCTTCATGGATCACAACAGCTTGATGTATATCTTCACCCAGCAGGACCTAAACTTACGGTAGAAAAGTTGGATGGAGTTACTTCAGGACTACGAGTTCGATATTTCTTACACCTCAGAAAATGGTATTGTGGTGTCTGATGCCTTGATCAAGAATTCGTAGAAGGATACGGTTCGAGATTCGGTAGATGCTTAGAAGACGATGGAGGAATTAGCTACCCTACACCTAGATGTGAGGATGGATGGTGGTAGAGGTTTCTTGTATTAGATTAATGTGCAGTCTTGTCTACTGCGGCAGGTGGGGGAGTCTCAGTGGGGAGACATAGAGAGTGAAGTGATGTGTGTTAGAGTTAACCAAGGAGATGCTTCGGAAGGTTGGACGGAGGATGGTCAGAATCAGATGCTTTTCCGAGGAAAATTGTTTGTTCCATAGGCGATGTGCAAGAGTGTTGTTGGTGACTTCCACAACTCACCCCTATCAGTTCACCCATGAGATTCTAAAATGTACCAGGGTATGAGGAGTCAGTTTTGGTGTCCCGGGGTAATGCGGGCAGTGGTAGAGTATGTGTACACGTGCCTAGTGTGTCAGGAGGTGAAGGCTTAACATCATGTTCTAGGTGGTTTTTTACATCCTTTTGACGTCCCTGAGTGGAAGTGGGATGACATATCAATGGATTTTGTCACAGGGCTACCCAATGATCAAGGAGGCTGCGAAGCTTTCTGGGTAGTGGTGGACCGGTTGATGAAATTGGCTCACATTGTGGAAATCAAGGAGTCTGGTGCAGTGTATTCCTTGACATAGAGGTACATGGATGAGGTGGTGCAGTTTTATTGAGTTCCGAGGTCCATAGTCTCGGATAGGGATGCACAATTTACCTCATGAGTCTAGAGAGGATTGTTGCATTCTTTTGGCACCCAGCTACATCATAGCACTGCATTCCATCCCTAGACAGATGGACAAACAGAGTGCACCATCAAGAAATTAGAGGATATGATATGAGCATGTATTCCTGATTTTGGGGGATCATGGGTGTGACACTTTCCTCTGGTAGAGTATTCCTATAATAACAACTATCACTCTACCATTGGAATGGCTCCGTTCGAATCCTTGTACGGAAGACCATGTCGCTCACCCGTGTGATGGACCGATGTTGCGGAAGCATGTGTTCTTGTCTTGGATATGGTGCAGATCATGACAGAGAATGTTTAGCTTATACGAGAGAGGATGAAGTCATATCTGGACCGGAAGAAGACATATGCCGATAATAGGAGGAGACCCTTGGAGTTCGAGGTTGGGGACCACGTATTCTTGAAGGTCACACCTCGACATGGACAACCGAGGTTTGGTAGGGGGAGTAAGATTTCCCTATTGTTCAACAGACCTTTAGAAGTGTTGCGGCGGGTTGGGGAAGTCGCTTATCAGCTACCGCTACCACCGCCACTTCTAAGAATACATGACGTCTTCCATGTGTCACAACTCCGATGGTATCTACCCAATGATTTACATGTCCTCAACTAGGGAAAGATGGATATCGAGGATGATGTGTATTTTGTGGAAAGACCAGTGAGGATCGAGGATCATGAGGAGAAGGTTCTCCGTGGATGTATCATTCCTTTGGTTCATGTGTTGTGGAGGCATGGCGGACTCGAGGAATGTACCTGGGAATGGGAGATGCAGATGCACACCCAGTTCCTAGGGTTGTTTTGTGTTTTATTCTGTATTGTTTGTACTTTTTTGTGATGGAACACTTTACTTTGTTAAATATGTGACATGAAGTTTTCCATATTCAGTTGATGTGTGTGAAGAGTCCTAATTATGGGGAGGAGATGAATTGATCCCCAATCAAGACACATTAATGAGTATGCGATTAAACCTGTGCGGGCGAGTCAGTGCCACCCAAAGCGGATAGTATCCTGACATGGAGGAAGAAACTCCATAACCCATATGACTGGATAGTTTGACCTTAGAATGTTTCCTTGTTACTTGAGGGAGAGGTGTTCCTATATGTGGATAAGGGTAACTTTTGAGAGGTATCTTTCGAGGTGGTTGTTCGGAAACCCACTTTTCTTCGGGTCTGGTTTTGATTCATGAGGGCTAGAATAGTTTGAGAGGTATATGATGTAATGGCCCAGACCCACCTGGTCTATTACTTTTCCAAAACATAGCTCCACTGTAATGGTGGCACCGGTCACGGGGGCACCGATGATGGAGGCACCGTGACGGTCGCACACTGGTCACGGTGGCTTGGGTCCCAGTGGCACCGTGACGATGGCACTGTGACGATAGCACCGTGAGGGTGACACCGTGATCGAGGCATCGTGATGATGGCCCCATGTGGGTGACACCGTGACGGTAGAACCACGAGGGTGGCACAGTGATGGTGGAACCATGAGGGTGGCCCCATGTGGGTGCCACCGTGACGGTAGCACCATGAGGGTGGCACCGTGACGGTGGCACCATGAGGGTGGAACCGTGACGGTGGCACCGTGTCCTCACCGTGTCTTCGGTCTTTTTCCAGTTTCATACTTTTTCTTCTCCTAAAACATATCCATTGACGTAAAAATGATTTAATACCATATTAAAATCCATTTAATGCCCATTAATAATATCTGAAATCCCCCAAAAATTGGGAAAACCATAAACATACCAAAACATGTGTTTTTCCTCGGTGTCAAACCCTTTCCCCGTACCTTCCAGTTCTACCCCAGTTGCACGTTTTCCTCGGTCTAAAAGAAACGGTTTTACTCACAACCATTATGCCACCACCCCGATGGGAATAATTAAATGAGAATTAACCCATCGTGTGTAACCTCCCAACCACAAAGAAAACCACGATCCAACATTATAGCTGTTCAAAATTCATTATCCATTTACAACAGTATCTCATCTTTATATCACACAAGAGTTTCTTCCTTCCCCTTCTTGGTTAGATTTCATTCTTCTCCCTGGTGCGCTTGGTGTCCCTCCTTCCCGAGGCCCGTGGTGTTCACGTGCTGGTGTTTTCTGGACATCCATGGAGTCACCAGAGTTCCTCCCCTGCAATTCGCGCATCCCCAGTTCTTGGCGCGTGGAGAAGAACATAAATCATTGATCAACTAGGAAGGGATTTTACTTCATCTCTCTTTACTATGTATCATGCGGGGTGGGTATGCTACTATTTCCACGGGGATGGAAAAAACTAGACCATAATAATGAAAATAAATATTCTTTTAAAGAATTAAGGGGGTGTGAGATATGTTCTACAAATTTTCCTTACCCTTGATTATTTAGGTTGTGAATTGTGCGTGCCTATAACAACTGAAAATCATTGTCGTTGGTGGTCATTCATTGTGCATTAATGTACCTCTATACTCGGTGATTATAGAATGGATCCAACATGGGAATATGGTTAATCACTTAAACTCATATGATTAAAATGAATGTCTAGTGAAAATAAACCCTAGCATGATCACCCCGATTAACAAAACAGAAAGAAGAAAACTTATTGAATGATGGACTTGAGTCTAGAAAATTTTTTGTTCTGTCTTTGTGGAATGTAATTTTGTTCTATTAAACGCTTATTGGGTGGCGTGGATGAGGATGGGATCCTCTATTGTGGTACAGTTGTTGGTTGTGAATCTAAAGTTGTGTGGGGTTGTATCTCAAGGCTTGGATTGGTTCTAGTACTTTGAGGGATCTCACTGATCCCTTTGATGTTGTGAATTTACAGGAGAACCGGGTGTGAATTCTTAAATTGTTGTTTTGCTATTTCTTTTCTTTGGATTGTGGTTATGTCGATGAGTTTCCCATTAGTATAGAATTCACCAAAATTTGATCACTTGAACATGAAAACAAGAGTGGTTTAAATGGGGAATTGGTTTTGGGGAATTAGTTGTGTATTTTCCATGAGTGATGTGCCTACTTTTAGGAAATAATAGTAACAAGGGTGTCATGATTATGTTGTCATTGGAAACCCAAGGTTGGGGTGAGTGCTTGTTACCTATACACATATCTTTAGTTTTTATGTTTTTTATTCGTGCCCCACCCATGTTGATCACATAGTGCCGAACACCCACATTTCATGGGGGAGGGTGTTTTCCCAACACTCCTAAGATTGGCTAGTTATTAGTACCTTTTCTGCTACCTTTCATGAATATCCTAAGACTCTATGGGCAGGATGTGACAGCCTGAGGTCCATTATAGACCAAGATTCATCAGGAAGGTTAGTTGTGGTGGTTTTCCAAGGTGTGTGTGGGAAGATTGTTTCCCAAGAGTCTTCGGGATGAGGCCCAGGTGGCTTTGGTCATGGCAGTAGTTGTTCTGAACCAGGTGTTTGTATGCAAGGTTACGCATTGTGGTTGTGACCCAGGTGTTTGTGGGCGGGATGGTTGTTTTGGCCCATGTGTTTGTGGGCGGGATGTGTGGTTGTGGCCTAGGTGTGTGTGGGCAGGGTTTTGGTAGTGGGACTGCGGTGAGAATGGAAGGATTGGTTTGATGCATAGGATGTCTTCAATAACGATTTGGAAATTGGCGTGGGGTATCCAAATGTCAATCTGCTATTACTATATATTACTTGACTTGCGTTATTTGGGGAGTGATCCTTGGTGAGACTTGGTTGGTTAGTTTTCCTTGTTGGGTGCTTTGGTTGACTCTTTTCTCACAGGGAATTAGAATGTCTCCCCACTTGTGCATGATATTCTTTGGTTTTCTCAACTGACTATAACTGTATGCTCACCCAACATATATAAAATAGCTTTCAGGTTTCCATGAGGACTTCAGGGATCGAGCAGGGTCATACTAGTTCAGACATTGGGATAGTTTATATTGATGTTTTTCGTTCTTTTGGAACTTCCTTTTGTGGGTTTCATTTATTTTTATATCATTTACATTTATAACATGAATATGGGAATGGTTTTTTTGGATTTACTTGTACTTCCAGTTTTGGTAATGTGGGATTTGATATCTTATCTCCCGATCCTGGTAAAAAAACGGGTAATTCCTTCCATCTTGTGTCTGTTTATATACCTTTGGTTCTAGTCACCACTCCAAGGCCTATTGAAGGCAGGTCTCAGGGGTCATTATCTCTCTTTCGACTTGAAGAAGGAAGGGTCTTGGAATCTGCTGTCCCTTCCCTCATCTTGGTGAAGTCGGGTCGTGACATTATCTCACACACATATTCAATAATCTTATAAATTTATTAGTTATGATTAGCATTGATATTTGGAAAATCCACATGAAGCTATCTATAGTATATGCTGATACAAATGAGAATCATATGGGAGACTACTACTACCCAATTCTATTTCATTACAATTTATTTTTGATTTCTTAAAGTGGTAACTTCAATTTATACCTGAAATTTTAATGACTATAATATAAATTTAATGTATTATATTAACAGATAAAAATTAATTTTTAAAATATATCTACATTTAGAACAATATTTTAATTTAAATTTCAATTATGTAAATTTTATAGTGAAATTTTGGGTCATTAGATTAATGTCACATAATTAAAATTTTATATATGAATATCAATGAATGGAAACAACTCAAATTTTCCCCTAATGATAATCATGACTTTTAGGTTGTACTGAGGATGAGGAAGGACCGATGAGACCAAAACAAATGAACAATCATTGGGGAGATTTTTTTTAGAAACATCATTATAAAATAAATGTTAAATAAAAAATTATTATATAAAACATAAGAGGTTTACACACATGTTAAAATAAAATTATCATATTTTGAGTTATGGATATTTTATGTATGATCCCAACCATTATAGAATGTATGAACTAGTTTAAATTTTTGTTTACCATTCATTAAAATTGTCAACAATGTGTTTAATGATAATATGATGGTACATGGGGCATCCCATTTGCTTAGGATCATGTGAAAGAGGGATAAAACAACCATCTACTGTAGGATCATAGATGGTGTATGGTTAGCCTGACCATTCTTTATAACCCAATGGGTGTGGGGTGACTTGAATTGAATAGTGGGAGCAACTCTTCCATGGTTTTTCAAAATTTCAGGCCTCCTTTGAAAATCTCATCACTCGTATTCCCCCATAAGATATAGGATACAAAAAAAACCATAGGTGTTTTCAATCCATTTGTATTCCCCCTTGAGTCCATTATACAATTCCACCTCCTCGATTTAGGGATAGAAATGGTTAATACATGGTTTGGATAACCGTTTCACTCAAACCAAGGACCCATAAATAGGATGAAAATTATCAATTTACACCTTACTTGTAACAACCCATGCTTTCGCGATACACTTCTCTTTCAATAATTCAATAACTTGCATTGTATGCAAGTTCAAGATTCTAACACACCGTGACCAATTAATGTAGTCGTTATGAATAATAATACCCAATTTTTGAAATTATATAAATTTTAAATTTCAACATGGACTTCATTTTCGTATTCGGAATATCAAAATTATCCTAAGTTGAATTTTTTGTAATTTTTTGAGAACTTCCAATTTCCTATGAATAGAGAAAATACATAAAAACGACATTTTTAATCAAAATAATTTATAGTGATAAATTATACTATTGAGAGGTTTTAAAGTATAATTAGAATATATTTTTACCAATTTACCCAATGGTGGTCATTAGAATTAATTTCACTTTGTAATTGGACATAAACAATTGTTAATCATTTGATATATATTGCTTCTTAAAAACACGCTATTTATTGTGACAGCGGGAATTAATTATTAAATTAGTTAAACCAACTTAAATTTATGAATTTTGTAAAATATACATCATTTATTAATTCGGAATATCAAATATATCTTAGGGTGAATTTTTGGAATTTTTCTGAAAACGTCAATTTTTTATTAATAGTGAAACCACTAAGTGGTAGTTTGAAAACTAATTTTTCGTGTAAATGAAACATTACCACTTCTGTGAATTGAATTTCAAATATCTGACATACATGGTTTTCATTAGGAAGTAAAATGTTTTTCAATGGGATTAAAATAATTTTTGGTGAACAGTAACTTTTATGTTCTATTCATCGCAAATAAAGGTAATTAGTGAAATTTAAGGTAAAAATGATATTATAAAAATATGAAAATATCTCTACACTTGTCCTAACCTTATTGGATTACTCATGGAGGACCAAGATAATCCATTGGTCATCTTGGGGACCCAATGGAGACACTTAGGTAATAATGAAATTAATAACATTTTATTTAAAGTAAAAATAAAATTTTCACAAACATGTGTTGTTTTACTAAAACAATTATTACATGGGGTTATATAAGTTACCATTTTGACTATAAATATTGATAGGAAATATAAAAATATTTCCTACGTCAGGATATTTTTTATATAATTTTTAGACATTATATAAATTTAAATATTTATGACACCATGATGATGCAGCGATTACCTCATTAATTAAAGATTTAAATAAAATGAAAAGATAATGTAAAATATAAGACTTACACTTGTAAAAAACATATTGGATGAATATATTTCTATCCCTTATCATCTTATTCTCAAAATATATAATATTGGGAACTTTTAAATCCAAAAGGACTTCATAATAATGTAACATTTTATTACATTCCAAGGGTGCCCCTCCTCTCCTCTTATAAAAGGCCCCCACCTCAACCACCTTATTCACACCATCAAAGCCATTTGGATCGGAAAAACTCTTCCCAAATACTCTCTCAACTTCCATATATTACTCCTAGAAACCTCACTTTGGGCCTATGTCTTCCCATGGAAGCCTTTGGCTCAAATCAAAAAGAGTTACCTGATTTTAAGGTAATGTCTTCTCTTATGTTATTTTGTTTTATTTTGTTTCTCCAACCCCCTAAAATATTTTTATTACATTATTTTGTAACAAAAAATTATCTTCAATATACTAGGATGTTGTTATGAGAATTATTTTATTTACACTTACACACACTTCGTCTAATGGTTAATGAACATAATGTTTATGTGGGTGGCGAAATATTGCATCATGAAACGATGATTGTTCAATATTATTTTAACACCTCTAATGGTGGAAATTATGATGAATCTATTTATATATATGATATATATTGTCTTTATGTTTTCCTTATTCTTATGTATTTCTCATTTATTGCATAACATTATGATTTCTATTATGGGTAAACGTGATAATTTCATTTTAGGAAGTGCGGACTACCGCCCCCTCAAAGTGATTTGAATCGTTAATGTCGTATGTGGGATGTATAAAGGTTAGAGTAAATGATATTATATATGATATTATACTGGAATTATAATACACCTTTATATCATTATTATTTCATTACATTAAATACGAAATATAAATAAAAGTAGCGTTCATGCGTACGTACGGCTTACCGTCTCCATTAATGTTGCATTTCCTTTCATACCTCTAAATGTGATGTAACATTATGAATGAATGTATATACTGGATATAATGATATCTACATCCTGAATATAATTCTGGATAAAATGGATATTCTACCACATAAACTACTTGTAATTATAATATGTTTATTATTGACTCAAGTACCCAAGATCGACAAAACGACCGTTATTAACATAAATGACTACAAAATTTTCATAATATAGTAATAAGTGATATAAAAGGGATAATGAACTTGAAAAAAGTTCTTAATCAAGTATAGATTATCTCTAGTTTATTAACCAGGATATTAAAGAACGGTCGAGTGAAGTCGGACATGAGGCAAGGGAACTTCTTAACCCAATTTCGGTTCTTTGGGTTAATCTCCTACTTTAAAATTATGTCATGATATTATTATGTCCAATCTTGTATTTTTACTTTCTTTATGTGTAATTATAGTGAATACACATAATAAATCTATTTTATTTAAAAAATTATCTTTGTAAGGGACTTCGTCTCAATGTCCTTTCATTGAGGCTTATTTTGTTTTATACATAACATTACCTTATATGGTATATAAACCCCTTTGACTTTTATGTTTATTAAAAAGTAATATTTTTTATACGAAGAGTTTTTACTAAATGACAAAAGGAATGTTTTGTTTTAAGTATGCGGCGACAACAAATTCTTCGCCGCCGTGACCATTATTTGATTTTCGGCTTCCTCTACAAGACATTCCTTTTTTTAATAAAAATAAATACCATGATTTAATTTTCTTCTATTGTGGTATTGAAAATGGTTTTGATAATGTTTTTATTATATCAATGTGTTGTATTGATATCTTGTGATTGAAATGTGTAAATATTATGTTTTCAATATGCATGTTTTTTGTGATACGATTATGTTTTGGTTTATGATATGTTTAAGCCTGTTCATATGAGGAATGCATATGACTTAATAAGTGACGGGTGGAGCCCGCTATAGCTCCTCGATGCATTGGTAGTTCTCATGAGACAAACTAGTGTCTTGGCAAGAGACCTTGACAAAATCGTATTTGTATTCTTGGCACGAGGCCTTGGCTATATGTTTATGATAGTTTGGCATTATGCATTCAATCTTTATGAAAGTGGATATTGATATAGGATGTGATTATTCGACTAGTAAAATATACATGTGAATAAGTAATTGGCATTATCTCATTTTATTTTTTCCATATTATGCTGAAGTTCAAGTTTAAAATGCTTTTTTTAGTTATACATTTCCTTAAATGTTAATGTTTATTTTTGAAATCTTCCTCTATATTGTTATCCTTACGGGGCATCCGATCTCACCCCTTCTAATGTTTTAATTTTTCCAGGATGTGAAGAAGTATTTTATGAATGACCTACAGGGATTGTCAGAAGGGGATATGAGTGTGGACTATGGAGACCATGTTATTGTAGTTTTTCACTTTATGATGTAATGTAACTTTTATAAATGTATCTAGTGTTTCTAAGGCTACTAATATAATCGGTCTTTCGAGACTTGATCTTTTGTGATCATGACAATGTTATACAGTAATGCACCGATTCTGGGTAACTGGCGTCGGGGAAATGCATTAATATTTAATGATTATAACATATTGTTTAACCTCATTTCACCCTAATGTGTCTAGGTGATTGAAATTTTCCTATTTTCATTTCCAATGATTATTACCCCATGATTAATATCTGTCTAGTGTGAGATTGGCTGAGAGTCGTAGATCTGGGTGATTCTAACCATCCATTCTCCTCTGTATTTGATAAAGGCCTTGTAAAACAATTATTTTTTTGTATGTGGTTGTGTTCTAGAACCGTTTTGTGGTCTTTTGGTATCCCTAGAAGGAAACAATAAATAGGATAATTAAATGAGTAATTGAACCCATAATTATCCATATGAGATAAATTAATAATGATTAGATCAAGTATTAAGACACTCTTGGGGTGTTCCACATTCATGGACTTGTTATTGTGTTTTAAAATATCAAAATGAAGGATTATGAAATAAAACCAATTGATTTTTTTTTCATGACAACATTTGAGTATGAAATAAAACCAATTTTAATTTATATCATCTAGTTAGCATTGGTAAAGGGGTTGTTTGATGAAAATTGAATGTGTCAAATTTGTTAGGGAACATAAATGGTAGATGTGATAAATTGTAAAAGAATAATGTTCATGTGAATAAGTTTTATGAGTAGTGTCTCGAACTAAGGATATTTTCTGATGGGTAGGGCTAGATAGAGGTTCTAGGACCCACTATAATAATGTATGTATTGGCATATTTTATTGAGGCTCTATACTTCAAAAAATGCAGATGATATGACTACCTAGACAGAGACATTATGGTTACTGATATAGACATGTGTATTGTTTTCTAAAAGGAATTTCCATATGATTTAGGGAACATGAATACCCTTTTATATGGCTTATCTGAAAAGAATATGTCATAGTATTATTGATTAATATGGGTAACACATGGAACAAATGTTAACTATGGCTAATGTAAAACATGATAAATGATTAAACATGTGTTAGATTTTATATATCAGGTTTTCACGATACATTTTCACACACTATATTAAATTGGATATTATGTATAATACATTGGATGAGTCCCAGTGAGTTGTACTAACACACTTCTCTACCACCATTAGGTACCTGAGAAGACATCAAGGTCGTAAGTCTAGATAAGGGAAAATGCCCTATTCTAGAGGATTGATTTTGGTCTCAATGATTGTGAATGGATGATGGAACCAAACATGGTGCCAAGAAATATTTTTGGGATTATTCATATTTTATCTATATTTTCCCCATTAGCCTTGTAATAGTAATACATTACCTAGAATAGTTACTATTTGGTTATCCTAATGTATCTTATCGTCTGATATGATATGTGATGCATCCTTATTTTTTATATTTATTTGATTTTTTTACATTTTATCTAATTAAAATTACTCTTATTAAGACTTTCTAGTCCCTCATGTGTATCATTAGACCATCGCTGCAAGTAGCCATCCTTTAGAGTATGGGGAGGCAATCCTGGGGTCATGATGTGAACATGCTCGAGAACCATATTATTGGCATCCAGGTCAGGGTGTTAATAGGTGGTAATATATAAGGTTTTATTTTTTATTGTTTGGATATTTAGGAATGGTATTCATGAGATTATAATGATTCTTTCCCTGAAATTAACTCAACCATGATAGTAGTTAACACATGTGAAGTAGAATACCAATGTAATTTTGGTGGGATTGTTGTTTATGATGTCCACTATTACTGTTGAATGTCATTTCACCTTGGGTGACACACATGATGTGTATTCTTAAATTTTTTTTGACTTATTTTCATTGGTGTAAATGGAATGAGGTTGTGAATAAATTTTTTAATAGAGGATGTTAGTTTTTTATGGGACACGAATCATGATTGGAACACATCGGGAAAAAACATGTTTGATGGGAGGGATAAATATATTCTCATTTTCATTGGTATGTTGAAGAAATTGTGTCTAGTAATGTTTATGAAAATTATTAAATGGTTGGGAATAAATTAAATGATTTAAAAATGGTTATTAATGAGAAATTTTAAAATATTCAAATATTTAGAGAATTATAAATAAAAAAAAGTTAGTATGGTGAACAACATGAATTTTAATTTTGAATGTTTGGTTTCGTTATAATAGTCTTTACCATCTATAGGGATGGATGAGGATGGTTATAGAGATATGATCTTGTCTATTGGGATATTGTATATGGAATGTCTTGTTAATTTCTCATAGTGATTCACATTTGGATAAATCTATTTGAAACGTTATGTTATTTTTTTTGTGATAATTTTTTTTGTGTTGTAGACGGATTTCATCACAATGAATCGTACAAGATGGGGAAGATTAAAATATCATTGATAATTCTCCTCTGATAGTGGATCAAGATCCCATGTTGGATATAATTAATATAGGAAAAGAGTATTTCAATTATAACATTGATCATTTTATATATTTTAGGGAGAGAGATCCACATTGGGTTGAGCTGAGTATGTTTAAACCAATTATAGATTTTCAGTTGCATTATCCTTCAATGTTTTCCAGAGAGGGTGTACATAAGGTAGATGGGTTCGGGATATATTCCATAAAGAATATATTGGATCACATAGAGAATCCTTTTTAGGAGAGAGTCAATTTGTAGGCTTATATGATACAGTGAATTGCGAGGTGTTGTTGGGATATTTTGGTTTAGAGAGAGGAGGAGAGTGATATACAGTGGAATTATTTCAAGAAAAAAACTATAGATAATTTTAATCTTTAGACTCTTAGATAAGTGAGAGATTTATAATTTGTGAGGTTCACTCATGTTACTCTTCTGGTGAACGATTATGTGGAACACTTCGATGAAATTCTGATTTATTCCAACATTCATAGGGGAAAAATTATATATGGTGAGATGTTTTCATGTTTGGACACTATATGAGGTCTTGTCCTACATGAATATCTTCTTTATAATGTTGTTTTATAGGGTGGTTGCTCAAGATCTCATTTAATAATGGAACCTAAGGGAGGATTCTAATGTTTGACAAGTGTTTTAATTAGGTTTCCTTGTAGTACAACCTTTGATATTTGGAACTAGTATGTTGAGGGTTTTACCGATGCAGTGGTAGACCTAGTAGATGGGGATGATTATTGACATATCATTATAGTGATTTGGTGTTATGTTATTTGTTTGGCTGGTCATGACACATGTATGGTTAGTGTACCAACCCACATGTTTAGTGTCAATTGTGAAGAAGGATGACACTAGAACATATGATCCCAAGTAACCCTTAGAAGGTGGGAAGTTAAGGAGGTTCAATACCGATACGGAGTGCATGAATGAGGTCTACTACCGATTCATGGGATGAAGATGATGTTCTACAGGGAATATTGGATAGGGAGGTGGATGTTGGTCTCTAGGAAATGGGAATCCATATTATAAGGGTAGTGCATCACTAAGAACTCAGAACCAGGACCAAGTAGAAGGGTAGGTCATTTACATAGAGTTTATCATGATCCTTTTGGTGCAATGCGGGATATTTGATAATTTGAGGTATGATTCTTACACCCTATATAATTTATAGTTATTTATTTTATACATGGTCATGAAAATATTTGATATCTGTGAATTTTATGAATTGGTTGAGTCTAGTAGTGGAATGTATGTATGGGGTTAGGTCGATTGACAAACAATTAGGATTATGAGCAGAAAATATCTAGAAATGTAAGGATTGTGCTCTAGATGTTGTTGGGTGTGGCCTCACTTATATAATTGTAATTCTTGGGATTTCTTGTTTTAAACAGTAATAGGGATAGGATGGTATTTATATTCCATGATCATATTGTATATTATCATAGGACATTCAGTATATGATTTCTTCTATGTTACACTTATGTTCACCATAGGGAATGAGATTTTTTGGAAATCAATGAATGAAATGTTACATTAATGTTTTTTGAGATTATAGAACATGTTCTAAGTCTTTTTAATAATGGGCAATTAGAGAATTATTTGTTTCATCAAATAATATATCATTTCTAGGATGTGTTTCTCAATAGCTTCTTAGGTATTCCTCTCGATAGATAAGTGGACTTAACGATTATGTTAATTCTATTATTTGAGTATTTTTCCATTCATCAATATAAAATGACACTAGAATAACATCAATATATTAAAATATAGATAGTGGAATTGGAGTATAAATTTTTTATTTATTATAGGATGTCACTATAGGGATCTAAAATATTTATTTCCAACAAGACCGACTGGCCATTGTGGTTTTGGGTTAAATTTTTTAATTTGAATAAATGAATATTAATAATGGATATAATATTCTTCATATCAACGATATTTTTGAAATGATAAAAGTATATTATTTGTTATGAAAAATTTATTTGAGGTGAGGATATATTATATTGTGGTTAATATATTAAAATATATTGTGTAATATATTCAGGAGTAGGATCAGGTTGTTTGAGATCATCATAATACCATTTAGAATGACTAATGAACCTACTATTTTTGTAACCCATATAAACTGAATATTTCAGCTGTACATGAATCATTTATTAGTAGTTTATAGTTGATGAAATGTTGATTTACTCCAAAACTCATGATTATTATTCCAAACCCATTGACATCATCTTGAGTACACTCATAGGGAAAATATATATCTGAGGCTATCTGAGTATCAATTCTTGATCTACAATGAACATTTCTTACGTAACATAATCACTATGAATGGTGCATTAATGGAAGTAGAGGAAGTGGAACCAATCATGTATTTGGGAAATCCCATGAATATTTATTATATTTTAATGTTTTTGGGTCTGGTGGACCATTACT
Organism: Viscum album; assembly: GCA_963277665.1. Taxonomy (NCBI): domain Eukaryota; kingdom Viridiplantae; phylum Streptophyta; class Magnoliopsida; order Santalales; family Viscaceae; genus Viscum; species Viscum album. Next base: position 1,676,709,092 of record OY728161.1, on the reverse strand, counting down.
GAAGGTTCATCAAGGTATTTTCCCATTCCGAATCACCATATTCTATATAGAAAATTTAATGCGTAAAGTTTTATATGTCATGATAATGTGGTAATACCTTATGGTAGTTAAAGAAGTGTTTGAAAAATGATCCAATTTTGATCTTAGACATGATTGGTAAGTAGTATACCTTAATTTTTTGTTCATATGGTATTGTATATGGTGATGTATTGATGTAGGGAGATCGTTTTTTGATATGGTTTATGATATTTGAGAACCCTCGTAAAAAAATTACCTACACATGATATTCAGTTATCCATAATGGCATATTCTCTAAATTTTTTGATGAATTACTTATTTCTGGAAGGATTTATCCTGTAAATTGGATATAAAATCCCTATTTATAACTTATCTAATAAGGAATCTAATAATTAATTATAGATATGGGTTAATTATATTTAGTCTTTTTATTTTGAGAAACAATACATGTCTGGGATAGGAAAAATGTTATAGATTCTGTATATCAGAAGACATTGACTCTGGTAGTTTACGAATCTAGTTCTGAGTGGAAGAAGCTGTAATTTTATTGTGATATTCAAAAAAAGATTTAGGAGGGACATGAGAAGATAACTAATATTACCATTTCGGTTATGTCCACGCTTCTATTCTAGATGATGGAGAGGTTAAATTAGGATCTTGGTTTTTTATCCTCTAAGGAAGCCCTTGAATTTGGGGGAACACATTATGATTTGACTATATATGAGAATGGGATCATTTATGCCTAGGGTCAAGTTTTTGTTCATACATGTATACAAGATGTTATGATGACCAAGTTATGTGCCTCATAGTGGTTGGTGCATCTAGGTTTAGCCAAAATGTACCATGATCTTCAAGACAATATTATGGGCCAAAGAAAAAGAAATTAGTTGTAGTTTTAGTGATATGATTCTATACATATAAATAGGTTAAGTCCAAGAATTAGTGAATTGGTTTTCTTCTACATCAATTTCATATTTCATAATGGATATGGGATAATTTCACCATAGTTTTTTAGGGTGTTTTCTAGATTTTTCCTCAAAATAACTCCATGATATGTTTTATTTGGAGCCATTAACTATGGAATAATATTTTTTTTCATATTTGATTAAATTTTACTATTGACCATTATGGTAACATTTATTTCTAGCATATTGTGATGTTTAATGGGGTTCTAGAATGTATTATTTCATATACTAATTATTTTTTTACTATTTATTAATTGAATGGGTTATAGGAGGTGATGTGCACTCAGGTATTTATGAGAATGTATTTTCACCCACTAATAGTTATGAAATCAAAACATACTATCTAGGTTATAGAGAATTGTTAGAGTCATGTGTTCTAGACTTGGATTTATATTGAGAAATGAACATGGAAATTTTTTGAGTTCCCATAGAACAATGGTTTTTAGTAATATATTTATAATATACCATATTGGACACTCTATGGTAGGACATGTAGATTACTGTTGTATTGAATGGAAGCAAGTGAATCATAGTTTTTGGGACCGATTCATATAAAGGATACACTATATAATGTTAAATTAATTTTGAAACAAATATCTATGGATCATTGGAGTAATATTATGTATTTTTTTCAATTTCCTTAACCCCGTGAGTTTACTATAAGAGATAATTTGTTTATTAATGTTTTCCCAAGGTTGGATAACTAATTGATTTAGAAACAATGCATGTTGGCAACCAGGTATATGGGGGAAATATCATATTATAGAGAGAATCAAACATTGGGAATAATTATTGGATAATCGACACCTATAAAGTGGCATTTATGATGTTTTTTATGTGTTACATGTTCGACAATACCACCCATACCATTATCAAATGATCAATATTGATCATTCTGAGCTTGATTCTGATAAATCCTTTGAGAAATATTCATTTCATATTGTGTAATTTAGTGAGAATTTTTAATGAGGTAATATTGTGTCATTAGTCCTTCGGTTGTTGTAGCATGATACCATTTGTTATTTGAAATGGTAGTGGGATAAAAAATACCATGATCAGTGGCCTGAAATTTTTTACCTTGTATTCATATTGATGACTAGGGTGTAGATTAATGTTGGGATGTTATAAGACTAGGATTTTATTATATCCTAACAATTTAAGGATTAAAAAACTTGTTTAATTTTTTTAAATCCAATTAATTTTTTAATAATTGTTATCTTAGAATATATGGGGCCTTAGGGGTGTAAAATTATTTTGGGATATGCTGGATGGAGAAATAGACGATCCACTACAAGTTCATGGTTGGAAAATGATAATTATAACCATACTACATAAACATTATTGGGTTTGGTGCCTTAGAATGAACAATGGAAACATCCTTCACATGTTTAAAAAACCATTCCTCCCTCCACAAAAAACCAATTAGTCGGGATACCCCTTGAATAGAGGGATGCACACAAGAAATGAATGGTATGTAATATTGAGCATATACCCCAATGATATAGTTTAACCTATCATCCTTTTATATAGAAGGATCTACATGGTGGACAAACGGTATTCCCAATTATGTGGCCAAACCGTGAAAAATTTATAATTGGGGAAAAATCCCCTTTCCCCCTAATATTTCATGATTTCAACCCTATTTCAACATAAATTTAGTATAAAATATCTTGGTTATGAACTTCTTCTCCCCAAGCATTCCAAGGGATCTTATCCCTCGATTTTTGTCTATTTATAGTTCACATGGGTGGGAATCACTGCTCGAGATGAATATAACATTCATTTTTCCTATATTACATAGATGTGGCCATGTAAGATTTTTTTTTCAGTTGAAGCCTCACAAAACCTATTTTCTAAATAGATTTTAAGATGTATCTTTTAATATTTCTTGAGTTGTAGTAATATTCTAAAATTAAGTGAGAATTCATCAATGAAAATTAAATTGGTGGTCTACACGTCATTTTAAATTTTCTTGATGTATGATCTATTAATCTGGTGGATTTGGGGCACCAATTTTTAGTACATTTGGTCTCATTCATATGAAAATATAATTTTATTAATTTTATTGTGATTTTAATCCCTCATGGTCCCTATTGGATCTATTAATGATGAGTGTAATAGGATTATGTACAACCATAGGGTGTCCATCATCCATGAAAGTTAAATTGACTTGATAAATATTAAATTATAGATTTATAGATAGAACTAGTGGATGTTATGTTTTGTAGGATAACATGGTTTTATGAAATAAAAGTAAAGAAAACTTTTTTAAGGTTTTAATCATGCAATAAATTGATGATATATCCAACATGAATGTGTTAAATGACTTATAGAATTTAAATGGTAAATGTAAAAAATGTATAAGGAATAAAGGTAATGAAAATATGTTTTCCTACATTAGTATTGGACTAAGGCTCCAGTCCTATTGGTTGGACATGGAATATGTTCTAGGATGAACCCATATAATGCATTGTTTATAATTTTCAATTGAGACTGTATGATCCTAAAAATTCCACATGAAATTATTACTTGAATATAGGCATTGAGGTAAGTGATATATGTATATTTATATATATTGTTTTTTGAAATGAATGACCCTACGATATAGGGTACATGAATCCCATTTAATATTGATGAGTTTACTGAAATATGATGAATTATATTTGATGCATAAGGTTAACTCATTGAACTAAGGATGAAAGTGGAAAATGAAAATCATATTAATCAATAGATCATGGTTTATTCTTTTTTCATGTTGATCACTATAGTTATGAATACACTATTTTTGAATTTATATTTTGTAGACATAGTTTTTAGTGGCCTATTTAGTATTACTAATATGTTTCTTATGTCATTGTTGTGTACCTGATAAAACTTTATGGATTTAGGTTAGGAAAAGGGAAATAGAACTCTTCTAGAGGGTTGTCTTCGGGCTCAAGGATTTTGTATAGATGAAGGGATCAACATGGTGTCAGGAAATATATTGGGGATTTTTTATCTTGACTCTTTTGGTTTTTTTTCTTTTAAACATGACACTATAAGACATGACATTTCATGTTTAGTATTTGGTTATGGGCATGAAACTAGTTTTGGACATGACCTAGTGTTAATATCTACTGATTATATTTTATCATTATTCATTATCTTATTTATTGTGGGTTCCTTTAATAAAGATTGTATAGTCTCTACACATTTCTCGTTTGACCCTCACTACAAGTCAACAGCCTCTGGCATATAGGTTGTGGGTCTTGAAGTCATGTTATTAACTAGTCTGCGAACATGATTTATAGAATCCATGTTATTGGGTTACAATTTAATATAATAAAATATGAATCAAGACCAACATCAGGTGACAGAGATTATTGGACATTATGAAATGATTTAATAATTCTAAAGAGGGTCGATACAAAATATTTTTATTATGATATTTAGGTTGTTTTAATTAGACACTAAATTAAATTCATCCATTGTGAATTGTATGATGATGTTCCTTATATATGGACTCTAATTACTTAAGGAAAGCAATTATGTTTAGTATTCATGAATTCTATATATATAGTAAGGTAGCTTAATCATTCACATGGGTAACATTATAACTGTAGTAATATTATATGATCTACAATGTGTGGACATGCATGCTTATCCCACTAAATGTGGAAAATCCTGTATAATTTGGTGTGTACATATAATTTTTTAATAAATAATCATTTTTATTGTTTATATAATTGTATAGATTAAAATTATTTTTTACCTTATTGTAAACACTATGGTTATGGGAAACACCATATATATTTTCATAGTATTTCCCTTCAATATTAATATTTTCAAATATTAAAATCATTACTCTTATTTTGAATGATAAATAAATATTTTCTTAAACACTAATAATTAATAAAAAAAATATTTAATATCTATAAGGATTAATATTTTACTCATGTTTTTTACATCCTAATTTCTATATTTTTATTAAATGGGTTTTCAATAACAACAATACAATTTATTTTATACCCCTAATTATTTTATCTAACTCCACTGATGCTTCTACAATGTGATGTAAAGATATTTAGGTAAATATGTGATGTCATTTTTTTTATTTTTGTAAATGTTTTTGAAATGTCCTATATCATTTTTTACAAAACAAATTCCATAACATTAGGATATTGATTTACATTTCCCACATCATTTTTTTACTTTAACTATTGTCAATATTTTTTTATAAATTATATTTAATTTTATTGAAAAAATAATTATTAATTTTAAAAATATAATTTTTATAAAAACAGTCTTATTTTTCATGTAATTACATGAAATTTTATTTTACATAATAATTTAAAAATACTATAAATCTAAACGATTATCTCATGAAGTATTTTAAAAATGACATAATATTATGATTTTTATTTTATGGGAATATTCTACAATATTGGTCCCATTCATAAATTATGATTTAATATTGTTTGTCAATATAAAATTTTTATAAATAGTAGTTATCAAAAAACATCCCTTCAATATATTATGTATATTAAAATTATCATTGGTGATAATGAAATGATATACCTATTTATGGAATAATACATCAATTCCCCTGATTATATCTGATTATTGACTAAATTTATCAATATCCATTTATAATTGTTTATTTATTCTAAAAATTCAATGAATATTAGTTTAGAATGAAATATTTTCCTCAAAACAACATTTTTTTAAAGGAATATTATTGAATTTATTTAATTAATCATTATTCACTATATTGTAAATAGCATATTTATAATTAATATGACTCACATGTGTTTAACATGGTAGAGAGAATAGTTGTAATTTCTACATTTAACCACATTGTCACACACACACACATATATACTTATTTTTGTTAGGGGTTTGTCCTATCATTATATTAATGGATATAAAATTCTCCTTATGTCTTATGTATATGTATTTATATATAAATATGTCACTAATGGTATCATAATTTTTTAGTCAATAAGTTTTCCATATGAATTTTCCACTCTAATATGTTATGAAAATCACAAAAGCAATATCATAGAGACAATTTTTTACTTAAGGAATATTTTCATAAGGAAAATTTTCATTCATTAAAGAAATTTTTATCCTTACCGTTGTTTTATTGCTCATTTTATAATCTCTCTAAATATAACTAATTTTATTACTATGTAATTTTTTTTATGTAAAACCTCAAAATATTATAATTCAATGGATGTGGATTATTCTATTTTTAGGATCCAAACTTCCTGATATTCAAACTCCAAAATCCCTAAATTTCTGGTTCTGAATTTTGAATATTTAGACTCTGAATTTCTCATAATTCAGATTCCAAATTCATCATAATTTAGACTCCATATTACTTAGAATTTAGACTCTACATTACTTAGAATTCTGACTCCGAATTCCTCAACATTTAGACTCTGAATTCTTCAGAATTCAGATACTCAATTCTTCAAAATTTTGACCCCAGATTCCTTATAAATAAGACTCAAAATTCTTCAAAATTCAGACTCTACAGTGCTTAGAATTTAATCTCAGGTTTTTAACACCCCAATCTTCCATGATACACTTCTCCTTCAATAATGCAATAGCTTGCATAGTACGCAACATCGAGATTCTGACACACCGTGACCAATCAAAGTAGCTGTTATGAATAGTAATACTGACTTTTTGAAATTATATAAATTTTATATTTCAAAATGGAATTCATTTTTTTATTCGGAATATAAAAATAATCCTAGTTTGGATTTTTTGTAAATTTATAAGAACATCAAATTTTCTATGAATAGAGAAAATACTTAAAACAACATTTTTCATAAAAATAATTTATAGTGATAAATTATACTATTGAGTGGTTTTAAGGTATAATTAGAATATATTTGTACCATTTTATCCAATGGTGGTCATTAGAATTAATTTGACTTTGAAATTTGACATAAACAATTGTCAATATTTTAATTGATATTGTTTCTTAAATACACGCTATTTGTTATGACAGCAGGAATTAATTAGTAAATTAATTAATTCAACTAATATGTTATAGATTTTTTAAAATAGACATCATTTTTTAATTTGGAATATCTAATACATCTTCTGGTGAATTTTTGGTATTTTTCTGAAAAACTTCAATTTTTTATGAATAGTGAAACCACTAACTTGTAGTAAAAAAAACTGAATTTTCATTTAAATGAAAATTTACCACTTTTGAAATTTTATTTTCAAAAATACAACATATATAATTTTAATTAGGATGTTAAATGTGGTTTAATGGGATTAAAATAATTTTTTGGTGATAGTCACATTTAAGTTTTATTAATCGCAATTAAAGGTAATTTGTGAAATTTAAGGTAAAAATGATATTATAAAAATATGAAAATAACATTACACATGTCCTAACATTATTTTATGAGTAATGGCCGACCAAGAAAATCCATAGGTCAACTTGGGGACCCCATGGAGCCTCTTTGTTAATAAAATGACATTAATAACTTTTTATTTAAAGTAAAAATAAAATTATCACAAACATGTGTTGTTTTACTAAAAAAATTATTACATGGGGTTATATAAGTTTAAATTTCGACTATAAATATTAATTGGAAAGATAAAAAGATTTCCTACATCATGATAGTTTTTATATAATTTTTAGACATTAAATAAATTAAATTTCTTATGACACCGTGATGATTCAGCGATTACCTCATTAATTAACGATTTAGATAAAATGAAAAGATAATGTAAAATATAAGACATAAACTTGTCAAAAACCTATTTAATGGGTATCTTTAGAACCTTTATCACCTTATCCTCAAAATATATAATTTTTGGACCATTGAAATCCTAAAATCACTTCATAATAATGTAACATTTCATGACATTCCAAGAGTTCCCCTCCTCTCCTCTTATAAAAGACCCCATCTCTACCACCTTATTCACACAATCAAAGCCATTTGTCTCGGACATACTCTGCCCAAATACTCTCTCAACATCCCTCTATTACTCCAAGAATCCTCAATTTGGTAATAATTCTTCCCAAGGATTCCTTTTCCTCAAATCAAAATGAGTTACCCAATTTTATGGTAATGTCTTCTCTAATGTCATTTTGTATTATTTTTCTTCTCCAACCACTTAAAATCTTTGTATTTAGTTCTTTTGTAAAAATACCAGTATATTAAATATACTAGGATGTTTTTTTGAGATGTATTTGATTTACACTTTCACACACCTTCGTCTAATTGTTAAAAAATATACTGTTTCTGTGGGTGGCGAATTGCTGCCTCACAAAATGATGATTGTTCAAACATCTTTTAACACCTATAATGGTGGCCATTAAGATGTCACTATATTTATATATGATATATATTATGTTTATGTTTTCCTTATTCTTCTGTATTTCTCATTTATGGAATACCTTTATGATTTCCATTATGCATAAGCACGATAATTTCATTTTAGGATGTGCGGACTACCTCCCCCTCAAAGTGATTTGAATCATTAATGGAATATGTGGGATGTATAAAGGATGGAGTAAATGATATTATATATGATATTATACTATAATTATTATATATCTCTATATCATTATGATTTCATTCCATTAAATATGAAATAGAAATGAAAGTAGCGTTCATGCGTACGTACGGCTTACCCTCTCCATGAACGGTGCATTTCATTTCTTACCTCTAAATGTTACGTAATATTATGAATGAATGTATATTATGGATATATATGATATATATGATATCTACATCATTAATATAATTCAGGTTATAATGGATATTTTACCACCTAAACAACTTGTAATTATAAGAAGTTTATTATTGACTCAAGTACCAAAGATCAACAAAACGACCGTTATTAACTTAAATGAATACATACTTTTCGTAACATTGTAATAAGTGATATAAAAGGTATAATGAACATGAAAAAGGATCTTAAGAAAGTATAGATTATTTCTAGTTTATTATTCACGAGATTAAATAACAGTCGAGTGATGTCGGACATGAGGTAAGAGAACTTCTTAACCCAATTCCCATTATTTGGGTTAATCTCCTACTTTAAAATTATGTCATAATATTATTATGTCATATCTTGTATTTGTATATTCATTATGTTTTATTATAGTGAATACACATTATAGATCTATTTTATTTAAAAAATGTTCTTTGTAAGGGACTTCGTCTCAATCTACTTTCACTGAAGCATATTTTGTTTTATACACAAATTTCGTTTATAGAGTGTATAAAACCCTTTGACTTTTACGTTTATTCAAAAAGAATATTTCTTATACGAAGCGTTATACTAAATTTAAAACGGGAATGTTTTGTTTGTCGTACGTATATAGCGACAATAACTTCTCCACCGCCGTGACCATTATTTGAGTTTCGGCTTCGTCTAAAAGCCATAACATTTTTTAAATGAAAAATAAATACAATGTTTTAATTTTATTTTATTTTGGTATTGAAAATGGTTTTGATAATGTTTTATTATATCAATGTGTTGTATTGATATGTTGTTATTGAAATGTGGAAATTATATGATTCTTTTATGCATGTTTTATGTGATACAATTGTGTTATGGATTATGATATGTTTAAAATTGATCATATGAGGAATGCATTGGACTTAATAAGTGACGGGTGGAGCCCACTATAGATCCTCAATGCATCGGTAAGTCTCTTAAGACAAACTAGTGTCTTGGCATGAGGCCTTGACAAAATATTATTTGTAGTCTTGGCATGAGGCCTTGGCTACGTGGTTATGATAGTCTGGCATTATGCATTCCATCATTATGAAATTTGTTATTTATATTGCATGTGATTATTTGACTAGTAGACTATCCATGCGAATAAGTAAATAGAATTATTTCATTATACCTTTTCATATTACAATGAAGTTCATGTTTAAAAGGCTTTTGTTTTAGTTATACATTGACTTAAATGATTATGTTTATTTATGAAAGCTTCCACAATATTGTAATCCTTACTGAGCATCTGAGCTCACCTCTTTCAGTGTTTTAATTTTTCCAGGATGTGAAGAAGTATTTTATGATTGACCTGCAGGGATAGTCTAAAGGGGATATGAGTGTGGACAATGGAGACTATGTTATTGTAGTTTTTCACTTTATGATGTAATGTAACATTTATGAATGTATCTAGTGTTTCCAAGGCTACTAAACTAATTGGTCTTTCGAGACTTGATATTTTTTGATCATGTCAATGTTACATAATAATGCACCGACTTCGGCTAACTGGGTTCAGAGTGTTTCAGTTGGTATCAGAGGTAGTTTAATACTAACCTTGGAAGCTAGATTTAGATAAACACTGATTAGAGCACATAGACATAAGATAATATTTTAGGATTAGAATAGAATATTTTCCTTGAATTTTGGTATTATAGATATTTTGTGGGTTTTCTGAGCAATAAATCCCTATCTGGATACGAGCAGATAGACGCGGCTCTGGCATAGATGTACCTAGGGGTAAAACCTGAAAACACAACTTTGAGCTAGACTTGAACGGGAACTGATGTAAGACAACGGGCCTTGCTGCACTCTTGGTTACAACACTCATGGGGGATATGCTTAGGATAATTATCATTTTCAATACAGACCACTATGAAGGGTTATAAGTATATAATTCTTCAAAGAAAACATTTTTATGATTATATATTATATCCATAAATAGTTAAATTTATGTTAGGTGTTTTTCAAGTTTGTAATTATGTTTTTTTATTCATAAAGTAATCTAGTTTATGCCATTATTTAGAAATGGCGCCTAGTGGGAGGAAATGAAACTGTATCAATGCACGCAATCCATGTAGGGATTTTCGTCCTGCTCAAGATAATTATAGTGAAGCTGGATATACAACTGGTGCTGATCACCTTATCACCATACTGGGACAACTCACTCATGTTATTAATATTAACCTTACTCATATAGAGCACCCTAATCCGGAATGTGGAGGATCAATGTTAGACCACTTCATGAGGAAATAACCACCAACATTTAATGGGGCTAAAAATCTATTAGTAGCTGAGCAATAGATAAAATCCTTAGAGAAAATCTTCCACGCCTTGGGGAGTAGCAAAAGGGAGAAGGTTTTCATGGCAGTTTACTGCCTCACTAGAGATTCCGATCAATGGTGGCCACTGTTTCAAAACAAAAAGGAAGATGAAGAAGAATCAAGTATGGAATGGAGGTAGTTTAGGTGAATTTTCTTAGAAAAATACCTTCCACATGACCATCGAGCAGATATGAAAAGGAAATTTTTTAGTCTGAGGCAGAAGGAGGATCAGAATGTCACAAAGTATGAGGCTAAGATTACAAGGTTATCAAGGCATGCTCCAGATTATATATGTAACCCAAGAAGAATGATTGATCATTTATTTGATGGGTTAAAACCATTTCCCCGTCGAGCATTAGTCTCATAATCCTTCTCATCGTACGAAGATATAGTCTCGTGTTATATCAAGATAGAAAAAAATTCTCTAAGTCTTATTACAACAACGTAAAGCAAGAGAAGAAGAGAATGGTGGAACAAGAGACAGATAAAGGGAAAAAGGTAATGATGGATTTTGCATTATGCGATAATTGTGGGATGAATCACCCCGGTACTTTCCTAAAAGGAATGCGTGTTTGTTATAAATGTGGAGAAAAAGGTCACCAGGCTCGTGATTCCAAGGGAAAGAAAGAGGCTATCAATGTTGAATGAAACAATTGTAGGGAAATGGGGAATTATGCAAATGAATTTCCAAAGTTTCAGGGAAACATTCCTTAGAAAAGGCCAAGGGATCAATGATAATCTTATGTTGTTACTACATTTGAAGTGGAATAATTAATGTATTGGTACTTTTGGACTCAAGGATTATATTCTGCTTATAAGAATAATGTGATATATATAAGGATAGTACTGAAGTTCTTTTTGTTTTAATTAAGGTTTTAATATGATGAATGTAATCATATTTTTTTTATGTGACAATAAGAGAAACATTACTTTGTTTGAGGGATCTGATGATTCAAATGATTTTGGAATTTAGAGACCTTTTAGAAAAAAGTCTTGACAAAGCTATTTTGAATAACTATAAAGGTTGGAGTGGACTAAGTTGAACATTGGATAGTATTGTTTAATGTTAAAACATTTCTGAAGATTATTTTTGGAATATTATAATAATATAATTTTAGGAAAAGGACAACCTGCAGGTCGGGGGATAACCCATCGCGTTGGACAAAGCTGTAGGAATCGAACCCAAAACCATAGTGCGACATGCCTTTATTACCTACCACTAGCACACATGAAGTCCTTGGATAATACAAAATAGTTTTCCTAATCTAAATGGTATGTGGTAATATTTGGAACCTTATACAATTAGGATAAATAGAATATTTTTTAGTTCCGTTACCATTTAGAGTGAAAGATTGGTTTGTGGTAAGAATTTATTAATGAATTAAAGTCTATATGAAAAGTAAGTATATTTCCTTACGTTCTTAGTAAATCTGTTAAATAAATTCAACAACATTATGAAAGGTAACTTAAAACAAAAACGTTGTTGGTTAGCTTTTTGAACTAGGGATTCAATGACCGTTTAACCAATCACAAGTTTGTGATTTTCTTGTGTTCAACTCTCTACTAATCCTATTTTCTACAACACTCCATCAGACCTTGATGGTTCTTTCCTCCATATCCATATTTGCATAGAATCCTAGTATGGGCTATCTCGAGTGACCTCCGTACTTCTCTTTCATTCTTTTAAAGTTATATTTTTATTAACTCTATTTCCGATGTGGGTTTTCCACAAAGGTATTTTCTATTTTCACCCTTTTATTTTCAAAGAACAATTTAAAATTGCGAGGACGCAATTTATTGAAGGATGGGAGAATGTAACACCTCAAGCTTCCACGACACACTTATCCTTCAATAATAAAATAGCTTGCATTGTACGCAACTTTGAGATTCTTACACACTGTGACCAATCAAAGTAGTCGTTATGAATAGTAATACCCACCTTTGGAAATTATATAAATTTTATATTTCAAAATGGACTTCATTTATGAATTCGGAATATTGAATATATCCTATGTTGGATTTTTTTGTAATTTTCTGAGAACTTCCAATTTTCTATAAAGAGAGAAAATACTTTAAAACAACATTTTTAATAAAAATAATTTATAGTGATATATTATACTATTGAGTGGTTTTAAAGTATAATTAGAATATATTTTTACCATTTTATCCAATGGTGGTCCTTAGAATTAATTTCACTTTAATATTTGACATAAACAATTATCAATCTTTTGATTGATATTGTTTTTTAATAACACGCTATTTGTTGTGATAGTGGGAATTAATTATTAAATTAATTAATTCAACTTATATTTTTTGAATTTTTTAAAATTGACATCATTTTTGAATTTGGAATATCAAATATAGCTTAGGGTGAAAATTTTGTATTTTTCTGAAAAACTTTAATTTTTGATGAATAGTGAAACCACTAACTGGTAGTTAAAGAAACTGATTTTTAATTTAAATGAATCTTTACCACTTCTGTGATTTGATTTTCAAAAATCTGACATACATCATTTTCATTAGGAAGTAAAATTTGGTTCAATGAGATTAAAATATTTTTTTGGTGAATAGTAACTTTTATGTTTTATTAATCGCAATTAAAGGTAATTAGTGAAATTTAAGGTAAAAATGATAATATAAAAATATGAAAATAACATTATACTTGTCCTACCCTTATTTTATGAGTCATGGACGACGGATGAAATTCATGGGTCAACATGTGGACCCCATGGTGCCACTTGGGTAAGAAAATTACATTAATAACTTTTTATTTAAAGTAAAAATAAAATTATCACAAACATGTGTTGTTTTACTAAAACAATTATTACATGGGGTTATAGAAGTTAACTTTTCGACTATATATATTCATTGGAAATCTAAAAATATTTCATACATCATGATATTTTTTATATATTTTTTAAACATTAGATAAATTAAAATTTTTATGTCACCATGATGATGCAACGATTACCTCATTAATTTACAATTTAGATAAAATGACAAGATAATGTAAAATATAAGACTTAAACATGTCAAAAACCTATTGTTGGGTAGATTTAGAACCCTTATCACCTTATCCTAGAAATATATAATTTTGGGACCTTTTAAATCCTAAAAGAACTTCATAATAATGTAACGTTTCATGACTTTCCAAGAGTGCCCCTCCTCTTCTCTTATAAAAGGCCCTCACCTCTACCACCTTATTCACACCATCAAATCCATTTGGCTCGGGAAAACTCTGACCAAATACTCTATCAAATTTCCTCTATTACTCCTAGAAGCCTCACTTTGTGTATAATTCTTCCCAAGGAAGCCTTTGGCTCAAACCAAATAGAGTTACCTGATTTTAAGGTAATATCATCTCTTTTGTCATTTTGATTTATTTTGCTTCTCCAACCCCTTAAACTATTTTTATTCCTTTATTTTTTAACAATACTAGTATCTATTATATACTATGAAATTGTTATGAGATGTATTTAATTTACACTTACACACACCTTCGTATAATTTTTAAAGAACATACTATTTCTGTGGGTGGCAATTTACTGCCTCAAGAAATGATGATTGTTCAATAATCTTTTAACACCTCTCATGGTGTCCATTTAGATGTAACTATATTTATATATGATATATATTATGTTTATGTTTTAATAATGCTTATTTATTTCTCATTTATGGCATACCATTATGATTTCCATTATGGGGAAACACGATAATTTCATTTTAGGATGTGCAGACTACCGCCCCCTCAAAGTGATTTGAATCGTTATTAACATATGTGGGATGTATAATGGATGGGGTAAATGATATTATATATGATATTATACTGGAATTATAATATAAATTTATATCATTATAATTTCATTCCATTAAATATGAAATAGAAATGAAAGTAGTGTTTATGCGTACGTACGGCTTACCGTCTCCATTAACGGTGCATTTCATTTCGTACCTCTAAATGTTACGTAATATTATGAATGAATGTATATAATGGATATATATTATATATATGATATCTAAATCATGAATATAATTCTGGAGATAATGGATATTCTACCACATAAATAACTTGTAATTATAAGATGTTTATTATTGACTCAAGTACCAAAGATCGAAAAAACGACCGTTATTAACTTAAATGACTACATAATTATCGTAACATTGTAATAAGTGATAAAAAAGGATAAAGAAAATGGAAAAGGTTCTTAAGCAAGTTGAGATTAACTCTAGTTTATTATTCATGAGAATAAATAACGGTCGAGTGAAGTCTTACACGAGGTAAGAGAATTTCTTAACCCAATTTCCATTCTATGGGGTAATTTAATACTTTCAAATTATGTCATGATATTATTATGTCAAATATTGTATTTTTACATTATTTATGTGTACTTATAGTGAATACACATAATACATATATTTTATTTAAAAAATATTCTTTTTAAGGGACTTCGTCTCAATCTGCTTTCATTGAGGCATATTTTGTTTTATACATAAATTTATTTTATACAGTTTATAAAACCCATTGACTATTATGTTTATTCAAAAGAAATATTTTTTATATGAAGAATTTTAATAAACGACAAAAGGGAATGTTTTTTTTGTCGTACGTATATGACGACAACGACTTCTCCGCCCTGTGACCATTATTTGAGTTTCGGCTTCCTCTACAAGCCATAACTTTTTTAAATGAAAAATAAATACAATGTTTTAATTTTATTTTATTTTGGTATTGAAAATTGTTTTGATACTATTTTATTATAACAATGTGTTGTATTGATATCTTGTGATTGAAATGTGGAAATGATATGTTTCCTTTATGCATGTTTTATGTGATACAATTTCGTTATGGTTAATGATATGTTTAAACCTGTTCATATGAGGAATGCATTAGACTTAATAAGTGATGTGTAGAGCCCGATATAGCTCCTCGATGCATCAGTAGGTCTAATGAGACAAACTAGTGTCTTGGCATGAGGCCTTGAAAAAATCTTATTTGTAGTCTTGGAATGAGTCCATGGCTCCGTGGTTATCATAGTCTGGCATTATGCATTCCGTCATTATGAAAGTGGTTATTGATATTGCATGTGATTATTTGACTATAGAATATCTAATTGAATAAGTAAATGACATTATTTTATTTTACTTTTTTCATATTACACTGAATTTCAAGTTTAAAAGGCTTTTGTTTTAGTATTACATTGATTTAAATGTTTATGTTTATTTATGAAAGATTACTCAATATTATTATCCTTACTGAGCATGTGAGCTCACCCCTTTCAATGTTTTATTTTTTCCAGGATGTGAAGATGTATTTTATGAATGACCAGCAGGGATATTCTGAAGGTGATATGAGTTTGGAAAATGGAGACTATGTTATTGTAGTTTTTTACTTTATGATGTAATGTAACATTTATGAATGTATCTACTGTTTCCTAGGCTACTAAACTAATCGGCCTTTTGAGACTTGATCTTTTATGATCATGCCAATGTTACGTAATACTGAACCGACTCTGGGTAACTGGGGTCGAGGCGTTACATAATTCCTCACTTTTTAGATTCTGAATTCATTAGAATTTTGATTCTGAATTAAATAGAATTCTTAACCCCAAAATCCTCAGAATTCAGACTCCAAATTCCTCAAAATTAAGACTCCGAATTCCTAAAAATTCAAACTTTGAACTCCATATAATTCTGATTTCAAATTCATTTGAATTCATACTCTGGAATCTATAATATTCTGATTTTGAATTTTTTGGAAAACATAATCCAAATATCAATATATTACAGTCACCAAATGATTATTTGGTTAAAACTCTAAATTATATTTTTCATTTGACTCTGAAAAATAGGTTAGGTTTATTAATTTCATTTTTCCTTATACATGTTATGAAACAATGTCATTCAATCTATTTATAACTAACCATTTCTTGAGTGACACGTGTATAGGTCCCTCTGAGATTCAAGGAAAAATATAACTAATGGAGGAGGGATCCAACAGTTGGATAATAGCGTAAAAAATCGAGCTCATTCGAAAAATTTCATGATCAAGAAATATATTGATCACTCTAAAGATTTCATGTTGTGAAGTGATTTATAGAGAGAGAATCTAATACTTTGTGTGTATTAGCATATTATTTAGATTTCTTCATGCAACACAGATTGTTGCGGAGTAAAATCGAGGACTTACTGGGATAGAAAGATAGAGGTTCCAACTACCTTGATGTTGGAGGACTTCCAGGGATATGAAGATAGAGGTTCTGACAACCTTAATGTTCTAGGACTTCTGTGGATATGAAGATAGATGTGATGATTACCTTAAAGATCAAGGGCTTGTGGGGATATCAAGGAATATTCCAACATTTCAATCGAGGTCCTACCCCAGTGTGGGAAAGATAGACAATCATGAATGTATAAATCAAGGGACCTTTATCAAATGTTGTGGGATACCCTACTCTTTGGGGTAAAAGGTTTAATGCTTTTTACTTTTTTTAATTTATGTTTATTTACAATGTATTTTGATAAATAATGAAATTATAACCTTATTATACTTTCATATTCGTTTATATACTTTGATCAATTAGATTTTATACACTTTAATGTAGAATCTTTTCCTTGCAAATATTCCATAGGATTTATTTCTGGAAATAGATTTCTAGATCCGAGCATGTTTTTTTAGTAGAACTAAAAAATGTATTATAAATTTACCTTGTCTAACTTTTTGAAACATAGTTTTATTTATGGTTAAAAAATTATTTTTTTTAAACATACAATTCACCATCTTCTAGTAAATGATCATCTACATTCATATTTCGATACTATAATTTGTATAAGAGGAGGACTCTAGAATACATATATTCATATATATGTTTTCCATATCATGTTTTATTTGTTCTAAATTCTCTTTCTTAACAATAATTTTTTATTTTGTCCTTATATATTTTTATCTTTGTTTACAATCCATTCTTATTAATAAGTTTTTGTGGAAAAGTTTTTTTCACACAGAATGGCATGAATGAATGTCAATTGGATTGACAATCTAAATCCTAATAGACAACCTATTTTTTATGGTAATGATAATGAGTACTAGATAGATTGAATGAAGACATTATTTATTAATATTGGAGTAGAAAATTTTGTAATTATTACTGGAGATTACAAAATTTCTGACAAGGAATTCATAACCATCATCAACCAAGAATAGTCACAAAATCAACTAAACACTTGGTACACAATACATTGTTGTGTTCCATGACCAGGAATATTTATAGTATGATTTCATCAAGTGAATCACCAAATTGTATCTGGAAGAAACTTTATGTTACACATTTTTTTACATAGAAAAATATACAGACTAAAACAACAATGCTTATAGCTGAATATCATGGATTCATATTTCCCTATGGATAACTAGTTTGAAAAGTCTAACAATGATTTATGACTATTTTCAATAGTTTTCAATCTATGAGAGAAAACGTATTAGATAATGAAGACCTTATGGATAATATTATATATATTATTCCCAACAAGTGGGAATCTAAAATAATTTTTATTGAAGAGAATAGAAAAGTGTCTCAGATTACACTTGATGATATTTTTTTAACTCTTATATATGATATTACTATAATTAAAAGAGATGTTGATAAGAAAAAGAATAATAATGGAACTGAAATTTTAGCCTTTACTACCACTAAATGATAGACTCCATAATGGGTTACAAGATATAATTATAATAATTTCAATGTTTTATCTAAATCTACTAAAAGTGTACATTCTGAGGATGAGATAACTAATCTTTCTCAAAGGATGAACAATATAGCCAGAAAGAAAGACATCCAGTATAGATATAAGAGGAATGAAATAAAAGACAAGAAAGACTCGGAAGTCACTTGATATGAATGAAAAGGAGAATTGAATATAAGGCTAGATTGTCCTATGCTTAAGAAAATTGATAGAAAGGAAACTAAATTAGAGAGAAATAGGGAAATTTATTACAATGCTAGTAGGTAGTAAGTATTAAAGGATAATGTCACCTGGAGTGACAGTAGAGGTGACTCCTTAGATAAATTTCAAGATGAAAAATCTTCTGGTCAGAATAATCTTGGTCTACTATCCATGTAACGCCCCGAACCCAGTTACCCAAAGTCGGTACATTACATTGTAACATTGGTATGATCACAAAAGATCAAGTCTCGAAAGACCGATTAGTTTAGTAGCCTTGGAAACAGTAGATACATTCATAAATGTTACATTATATCATAAAGTAAAACAAAACTAAAAATACATCTTGTCTTCATATCCCTTCATATTATCCCTACAGGTCATTCATAATATAATTCATCAAATCTTTGAAAAATTAAAACATTGGAAGGGGTGGGCTCAGATGCTCAGTAAGGATAACAATATAGCGAAAGATTTTATAAATAGACATGAACATTTAAGGAAAAGTATAACTAAAACAGAAGCCTTTTAAACAAGAACTTCAGCATAATATGGAAAAAGTAAAATGAAATAATTCCATTTACTTATTCACTTGGATATTCTACTGGTCGAATAATCACATGAAATATCAATAAACACATTCATAATGATGGTATGCATAATTACAGACTATCATAACCACGTAGCCAAGGCCTCGTGCCAAGAATACAAATAAGATTTTGTTAAGGCCTCAAGGCAAGACACTATTCTGTCTCATGAGACCTTCCGATGCATCGAGGAGCTATAGCAGGCTCCACCCGTCACTTATTAAGTCCAATGCATTCCTCATATGAATAGGTTTAAAAATATCATAAACCATAACATAATCGTATCACATAAAACATGCTTAAAAGAAACATACCATTTCCACATTTCAATCACAAGATATCAATACAACACATTTATATAATAAAAACACTTTCAAAACCATTTTCAATACCAAAATAAAGGAAAATTAAAACAATATATTTATTTTTCATTTAAAAAAATTTATGGCTTGCAGAGGAAGCCGAAACCCAAATAATGGTCATGGTGGCGGAGAAGTAGTTGTCACCGCATACATATAACAAGAAAAACATTCCTTTTTGTCATTTATTAAAACGCTTCGTATAAAAATATTCATTTTTAATAAACTTAAAAGTCAAAGGGGTTTATACACCGTATAAATGAAATTTGAGTATAAATGAAAATATGCCCCAATGAATGGGGATTGAGACGAAGTCCCTTACAAAGATAATTTTCATAAATGAAAAAGATATATTATGTGTATTCACCATATGTACATATAACGAAACTATAAATACAACATAGGATATAATAATATCATGAAATGATTTTAAAGTAGGAGATTAACCCAAAGAACAGAAATTTGGTTAAGAAGTTCCCTTACCTCATGTCCGACTTGACTCGATCATTCTTTAACCTCATGAATAATAAACTAGAGTTAATTTATACTTTCTTAAGAACCTTTTCAGGTTAATTATTCCTTTTATATCACTTATTACCATGTTATGAACATTATGTAATTATTTAAGTTAATAACAGTCATTTTGTCGATCTTTGGTACTTGAGTAAAAAAGAAACTTCTTATAATTACAAGTTGATTATGTGGTAGAATATCCATTATCTCCAGAATTATATTCATGATGAAGATATCATATATATCATTTATATACATTATGTACATTCGTTCATAATATTACATAACATTTATAGGTATGAAATTAAATGCACCGTTCATTGAGACGGTAAGCCATACGTACACATGAACGCTACTTTCATTTCTATCTCGTATTTAATGGAATGAAATCATAATGATATAAAGGTATATATTATAATTACAGTGTAATATTATATATAATATCATTTAATCCATCCTTTATACATCCCACATATGGAATTAACGATTCAAATCACTTTGAGGGGTGGTAGTCCGCAATTCCTAAATTGAAGATATCACGTTTACCCATAATGGAAACCATTAAGGTATACCATAAATGAAAAATACAGAATCTTAAGTAAAAAATAAACATATTATAAATCATATATAAATATATTAACATCTTAATGGCCACCATTGAAGGTGTTATATGAGTGTTGAACAATCATCGTTTTGTGAGGCAGAAATTCGCCATCCACAGAAACAGTATGTTCTTTAACCATTATATGTAGGTGTGTGTAATTATAGCTCTAATAATTCTTATAAAAACATCCTAGTATATTGATGATACTGTTTTTTTCACAAAATAAATGAATAAAACGATTTTAAGGGGTTGTAGAAGAAAAATATAACAAAATAACATAAGAGAAGACATTACCTTAAAACCGGGTATCTCTTTTTGATTTGAGCGAAAGGCTTCCTTGGGAAGAATTCTGCCCAAAGTGAGGCTTCTAGGAGTAATATAGGAAAGATTATAGAGTATTTGGGAAGGGGTTTGCCGTGAAAAATGGCTTTGATGGTGTGAATAAGTTAGTAGAGGTGGGGGCCTTTTCAAAGAGGAGAGGAGGGGCACTCTTGGAAAGATTGAAATGTTACTTTATTATGAAATACTTTTTGGTTTATAAATGTCCCAAAATGATATATTTAGACTATAAGGTGATAAGGTTTCGAAATATTCTCATCCAATAGGTTTTTGACAAGTGTAAGCCTTAGATTTTACATTATCGTTTCATTTAATTCAAATCATTAATTAATGAGGTAATCGCTGCATCATCGTGGTGTCATAAAAAATTTAATTTATTTAATGTATAAAAATTATAAAAAGATATCATGATGTAGGAAATATTTTTAGATTTCTAACTAATATTTATAGTCAAAAATATGACTTGAATAACCCCATTTAATTTTTGTTAGTAAAACAACTCATGTTTGTGACATTTTTATTTTAACATTAAATAAAACGTTTTTAATGTCATTTTCCTACCAAAGTTTCTCCATGGGGTCACCAAGTTGACCCATGGATTGTCTTGGTCGGACATGACGCATCCAATAGGGGTGGGATAGGTTTAATGGTATTTTCATATTTTTATAATATCATTTTACCTTAAATTTCACTAATTACCTTTAATCGCGATTAATTAATCTTAAAAGTTACTATTAACCAAAAAAAATTATTTTAACCCTATTGAACCAAATTTTAATTACTAATGACAACCATGTATGGAAGATTATTTAAAATCAAATCACATAAGCGGTAATGATTCATTTAAATGAAAAATTAGTTCATTAACTACCACTTAGTGGTTTCACTATTAATCAAAAATTGATCTTTTTCAGAACAATGCCAAAATTTCACCCTAAGCTATAATTGATATTCTGAATTAAAAATAAAGTATATTTTATAAAATTCCAAACATATAAGTTTCATTAATTTATTTTATAGTTAATTCCCGTTTTCACAACAAATAGCGTGTTTTTAGGAAACAATATATATCAAAAGATTCTCAATTGTTTGTGTCCAATTTCAATGTCAAATTAATTCTAATGAACACCATTGGATAAAATGGAAAAAATATATTCTAATTATACATAAAACCACTCAATATTATAATTTATCACAATAAATTATTTTGATTAAAAATTGTGTTTTTATGTATTATTTACTATTCATAGAAAATTGGAAGTTCTCCGAAAATTACAAAAAAAATCATCTTAGGATAATTTCGATATTCCGAATACAAAAATGAAGTCCATTTTGAAATATAAAATTTATATAATTTCAAAAAGTGGGTATTATTGTTCATAACTACTACTTTTATTGGTCGCGGTGTGTTAGAATCTCTAACTTGCGTACAATGCAATTTATTACATTATTGAAAGAGAAGCTTATCATGAAAGCTTGGGGTGTTACATTCTCCCCTCCTTCAATAAATTTTTTCCTCGCAATTTGAAATTGTTCTTTGAAAATAAAAGGTTAAAAATAGAAAATACCTTTGTGGAAAACCCACATCGGAAATAGGGTTAATAAAAATAGAACATTAAAAGAAAGAAAGAGAAGTACAAAGGTCACCCGAGATAGCCCATACTAGGATTATATGAAAATATGGATGTGGAGGAAAAACATTCCATCAAGGTCTGATGGAGAGTCATATAAAACAGGATTAGGATAAAGTTAACTAAAAGAAAATCACAAACTTATGATTGGTTAAACAGTCATTGAATCCCCAGTTGGAAAATTTAACCAACAACGTTTTTGTTTTAAGATACCTTTCATAAAGTTGAGGAATTTATTTAAGAGATTTACTAAAAATGTAAGGAAATAAATTTTTACCAAAAACCCATCATTCACTCAAAATGATAATAGAACACAAAAATATTATATTTATCCTAATCGTATAAGGTTCCAAATATTACCACATACCATTTATATTAGGAGAACTATTGTGTAATAACCAGGGACTTCATGTAGGGTAGTGGTAGGTAATAACGGCATGTCGCACTATGGTTGTGGGTTCGATTCGTGCAGCTTTGTCTGACGCGACGGGTTATCACCTGACCTACAGGTTATCCTTTTCCTAAAAGTATAGTATTATAGTATTCCAAAAATAATCTTCAGAAATGTTTTATCCTTAAACAATACTATCCAAAGCTCAACAGAATTCATTACAACCTTTATAGTTATCCAAAATAACTTTGTTCAGAATTTCTCTAAAAGGTCTCTAAATTCCAACATCAATTGTGACATCAAATTCCCCGAATAAAGTAAAGTCTCTCTTATTCTCATATACTAAAAATATGATTACCTTCATCATATTAAAACCTTAATGAAAACAACAAGTACTGCAGTACAATCCTTATATATATCATATTATTATTATAACCATAATCTAGTTCTTGAGTCCAAAAACAAAAATACAATAATTATTCAACTACATCTCTAGTAACATCATAAGCTTGGCCTTGATCCCTTGGCCTTTTCTGAGGTACGTTTCCTTGGCGCTTTGGGCATTCATTTGCATAATTCCCCATTTCTCTACAATTGTAGCATTCAACATTGATAGCCTCTTTCTTTCCCTTGCAATCACGAGAATGGTGAACTTTTTCACCACATTTATAACAAACTCCCATTCCTTTTAGGCACGTACCAGGGTGATTCATCCCACAATTATCTCATAATGGAAAATCCTTCATTCCCTTTTTCCCTATATTTGTCTCTTGTTCCACTGTTCTCTTCTTCTCTTGCTTTACTTTATTGTCATCAGATTTATAGAATTCATTTTCTGTATTGATAACACATGAGACAATATCTTCATACATTGAGAAAGATTGTGATACTAATGCTCGACGGAGAAACGGTTTTAACCCATCAAAGAAGCGATCAATATTACTTCTTGGGTTACATATATAATCTGGAGCATGCCTCGCTAACCTTGTAATGTTAGCCACATACTTTGCGATATTCTCATCCTCTTTCTGCCTCAGACTCAGAAATTACCTTTCCATATCTACTCTATGGTCACGAGGGAATTATTTTTCTAAGAAAAGATCTTTGAACTCCCTCCATTTCATATTCAATACATCATAATCTTCCTTTGTGTTTTGAATCAATGACCACCATTGATCAGCATCTCCATTGAGGCGATAAACTGCCATGATAACATTTTCCCTTTTGCTACTCCCCAAGACGTGGAATATTTTCTCAAATGAGATTATCCATTTCTCAGCTACTAATGGATTTGTACCCCCATTATATGTTTGTGGTTGTTTCCTCATGAAGTGTTCTAACAATAATCCCCCACGTTGCGGATCAGGGTGCTCCATACGAGTAAGGTTATTATTCATAACCTGAGTGAGTTGTCCCAGTATGGTGATAAGTTGATCAACACTAGTGGTATCTCCAGCTCCACAATAATTGTCGTGAGCAGGAGCCCAATCCCTACATGGAGTGCATGCATTGATATGATTTCCATTCCTCCCACTAGGCGCCATTTCTAAACAATGTCATAAACTATATTAGTTTATGAATCAAAATACATAATTCCATACTTGTAAAACACTTAACATAATTTGAACAGTTTATGGAAATAATCCATAATCATAAAAATGTTTTATTTGAGAAATTATATACTCATAAACCCTTCATAATAGTTTTTAAAGAAAATTAAAATTATCCTAAGCATATCCCCCGGGAGTGTCGTAACCAAGAGTGCAGCAATGCCCATTGGCGTGCACCAGTTCCCGACCGAGTATAGCTCAAAGCGGTGTTTTTGGGGTTTACCCCTAGGTACATTTGTGCCAGATCCGCCTCTACCTACTCGTATCTAGACAGGGATGTATTTCTCAGAAAACTCACAAAATCTCTATAATACCAAAATTTAAGGAAGTACTTATATACTAATCCTCAAAGTCAATCTTTGGGCTATGTGCTCTAATCAGAGTTTATCTAAATCTAGCTTCCATGGTTAGTACTAAACTGCCTCTGATACCAACTATAACACCCCGAACCTAGTTACCCAGAGTTGGTGCATTACTTCGTAACGTTGACATGATCACAAAAGATCAAGTCTCGAAAGACCGATTAGTTAAGTAGCCTTGGAAACACTAGATACATTCATAAATGTTACATTATATCATAAATTAAAACAAAACTACAACAACATCTTGTCTTCATATACCCTCATACTATCCCTGCAGGTCATTCATAATATACTTATTCAAATCCTAGAAAAATTAAATCATTGGAAGGGATGAGCTCAGATTCTCAGTAAGGATAACAATATAGCGGAAGCTTTTATAAATAAACATAAACATTTAAGGCAAAGTATAACTAAAACAATGTCCTTTTAAACTTGAACTTCAACATAATATGGAAAAAGTAAAATAAAATAATTCCATTTACTTATTCACATGGATATTCTACTAGTCGAATAATAAAATGCAATATCAATAAACACTTTCATAATGATGGAATGCATAATGCCACACTATCATAACCACATTGCCAAGGCCTCGTGGAATGACTACAAATAAGATTTTGTCAAGGCCTCATGCCAAGACACTAGTTTGTCTAATGAGACATGCCGATGCATCGAGGAGCTATAGCGGGCTCCACCCGTCACTTATTAAGTCCAATGCATTCCTCATATGAATAGGATTAAACATATCATACACTATAAAATAATCATATCACATAAAACATGCATAAAGGAAACATAAAATTTTCACATTTAAATCACAAGATATCAATATAAAAATTGATATAATAAAAACACTTTAAAAACCATTTAAAATTCCAAAATAAAGGACCATTAATGCTTTGTATTTACTTTTTATCTAAAAAAAGGTATGGCTTGTAGAGGAAGCTGAAACTCAAATAATGGTCACAGCGGCATAGAAGTTGTTATCGCCGCATACGTACAACAAGAAAAACATTCCTTTTTGTCATTAAGTAAAAAGCTTCATATAAAAATATTCCTTTTGAATAAACGTAAATGTCAAAGGGGTTTATACATCGTATAAAATAAATTTGTGTACAAAACAAAATATGCCTCAATGAATGGAGATTGAGACGAAGTCCTTTACAAAGATCATTTTCATAAATGAAAAAGATATATTATGTGTATTCACCATATTTACACATAAAGAAACTATAAATACATTATATGACATAATAATATCATGACATAATTTTAAAGTAGGAGATTAACCCAAAGAATAGAAATTGGGTTAAATAGTTCCCTTACCTCATGTCCGACTTGACTCGATCGTTATTTAACCTCATCAATAATAGACTAGAGTTAATTTCTAATTTATTAAGAACCTTTTTCAAGTTAATTATTCCTTTTATATCACTTATTACCATGTTATGAACATTATTTAATTATTTAAGTTAATAACGGTCGTTTTGTTGATCTTTGGTACCTGAGTAAAAAAATAAACTTCTTATAATTACAAGTTGTTTATGTGGTAGAATATAAATTATCTCCAGAATTATATTCATGATAATGATATCATATATATCATATATATCAATTATTTTCATTCATTCATAATATTACGTAACATTTAGAGTTAAGAAATGAAATGCACCGTTCATGGAGATGGTAAGCCGTACGTACGCATGAACACTACTTTCATTTCTATTTCATATTTAATGGAAATAAATAATAATGATATAAAGGTATATTATAATTACAGTATAATATAATATATAATATCATTTACTCCATCCTTTATACATCCCACATATGGCATTAACGATTCAAATCACATTGAGGGGGTGGTAGTCCGCACTTCCTAAAATGAAGTTATCGCGTTTACCCATAATGGAAACCATAAAGGTATGCCATAAATGAAAAATACAGAATCTTAACTAAAACATAAACATATTATATATAATATATAAATATAGTGACATCTTAATGGACACCTTTTAAGGTGTTATATGAGTGTTGAACAATCATCATTTCGTGAGGTAGAATTTCGTCATCCAGAGAAACAGTATGTTCTTTAACCATTAGATGTAGGTGTGGGTAAGTGTAGCTCGAATACTTCTTATAACAACATCCTAGAATATTTAGGATACTGTTTTTATTACAAAAGAAATTATTAAAAAGAGTTTAAGGGGTTGAAGAATAAAAATAAAAGAAAATAACATAAGAGAAGACATTACCTTAAAACCGGGTAACTCTTTTTGATTTGAGCCAAAAGCTTCCTTGGAAAGAATTCTGACCAAAGTGAGGCTTCTAGGAGTAATATAGGGAAGTTGAGAGAGTATTTTTTAATAGGTTGGTGCAGCCAAATGGCTTTTATGTTGCGAATAAGGTGGTAGAGGTGGGGGCCTTTTATAAGAGGAGAGGAGGGGCACTCTTAGAAATATTGAATTGTTACTTTATTATGAAATTATTTTTAGATTCTAAAGGACCCAAAATGATATATTTAGAGTATAAGGTGATATGGGTTCGAAATAGGTTCATAAAATAGTTTTTTGACAAGTGTAAGCCTTATAATTTACATTATCTTTTCATTTTATTTAAATCGTTAATTAATGAGGTAATCGTTGCATCATCATGGTGTCATAACAAATTTAAATTATTTAATGTCTAAAAATTATAAAACAAATATCCAGATGTATGAAATCTCTTTATCTTTATAATGAATATTTATAGTAAAAAATATGAATTGTATAACCACATTTAAAAATTGTTTTACTAAAATAACTCGTGTTTGTGACATTTTTATTTTAACATTAAATAAGACATTTTTAATGTCATTTTCCTTCCAAAGTGGCTCCATGGGGTCCCCAAGTTGACCCATGGATTTTTTTTTAGTCGTCCATGACTCATCCAATAGGGTTATTACAAGTTTAAAGGTATTTTAATATTTTTATAATATCATTTTTTCCTTAAATTTCACTAATTATCTTTAATCGCGATTAATTAAACTTAAAAGTTACTATTCACCAGAAAATTATTTTAATCACATTGAACTACATTTTACTTACTAATGACAACCATGTATGTCGGATTGTTGAAAATAAAATCACATAAGTGGTAATTTTTAATTTAAATGAAAAATCATTTTTTTAACTACCACTTAGTGGTTTCACTATTCATCAAAAAATGAAAGTTTTCAGAACAATGCGAAAATTTAACAATAAGATATAATTGATATTACGAATTCAAAAATGATTTCTATTTTATAAAATTCTAGATATATATGTTTCATTAATTAATTTTATTATTAATTCCCGATGTCACAACAAATAGCGTGTATTTAAGAAACAATATATATCCAAAGATTGACAATTGTTTATGTCCAATTTCTATGTGAAATTAATTCTAATGAACTACATTGGATAAAATGGTAAAAATATATTCTAATTATAATTTCAAACCACTCAAATGTATAATTTATCACTACAATTTATTTTTATTAAAAAAGTTGTTTTTAATTATTTTTCACTATTCATAGAAAATTGGAAGCTCTCAGAAAATTACAAAAAAGTAAACTTAGGATAATTTTGATATTCCAAATACAAAAATTAAGTCCATTTTGAAATATAAAATTTATATAATATCAAAAAATGGGTATTAATATTCATAAATGCTACTTTTATTGGTCGCGGTGTGTTAGAATCTTGAACTTGCGTACAATGCAAGCTATTGCATTATTGAAAGAGAAGCGTATCATGAAATCTTGGGGTGTTAAAATAAAAAATACCCATTGAAAATCATTGTATAATGGAATAGGTACGGTTTGTTGAATTATCACCAATGAATCTTTGCATTCCAATTATACTAATGATGATTATTATGAATCATCATATGATTAATCTTCCACATCAAGTGATAATACCATACCATCATTTGAAGAAGTATCTTGGCCTTATAAATATCTTGGGACTGAAAATTCTAAACTCAAGAAAAAACTCGACAAAGAAAATTCAAGAAAACTGATTTTACCTAAACAATTATCAAATATTTCTATAGATCGTGATAAGAAATTTTTTGATTTAGAAAGTGTTTCTAAAAATATTGAAGAATTTTATTCTAAGAAGGATAAAAATTATAATATGAAAAATAATTTTTGGGGATAACTATAG
Organism: Viscum album; assembly: GCA_963277665.1. Lineage (NCBI taxonomy): Eukaryota > Viridiplantae > Streptophyta > Magnoliopsida > Santalales > Viscaceae > Viscum > Viscum album. The sequence goes on along the minus strand of OY728161.1, from coordinate 1,676,679,524 downwards.
TGCTCAAAAAAATGTATGTGAGTATAAAAACTTGTTTATTAAACTAATGTCATAAGTATCTTCCATAAAGAAGTGCCTATCAAACGTTACATACAGTGAAGAAAATTTTGACAACATGTATTCCCAAATTCGTCAATTAAGGAATAGTTTTTGTTTTGGTTTTACTCATTCTAAACCAGTTTTTTGTAATTACTATTTTGTTCCCCAAACATCTCCATGTTTTACTAAATGTTAATGTGGTGGACATTGGGTGAAAATTTTTTCTTTGAAAAATATCATTCATTAGGTTTTTAAAAATATCAATTTTCTATGTAAATATGGATTCCAAAAATTTTACATTAAAAAATTTCCAGATCCAAGAATGTTTAGATTCTGAAAGAACAACACATTTATTTTGAGGGAAAAAATTATCAACAACAATACATGGTATATGGATAGTATATGTTCCCAACATATTTCTTTTAACAAAAAATTTATTTAAAATATTATCATGATGAAAAGAAGAAATGAATATTTCAGATATAATGCTTTGCGAGAGATTTTTGGTATATTTAACATTGTTCATCATTGAAAAACATTAATTTAAAATGTTTTATTCAATAAAGTTATTAAGCATACCCACATTTGCATTAATTAATTATGTGGTGATGGTTACCTTCTGAATTTTAGGAAGTATAAGTTCTTAGTACACAATTCCAAGTTAGAGTTTATTATTTCATCCCATAGGCAAGAAAATGTATACACGCTAAACTTTTAATACCTTAGGTGTCAAGATATACCTTGCCTTAGTGAAATGGAAGATAAATCTTAATTATGGAATATAATCTTATGACATTGTAACCTTTGGAACCTATGAAAAATCTTGAATAAAAGATTTGTTAAGGATATACCAGAGCTTAGATCTGATTCTTCAAAAGTTTTTGATCCTTGTCAATATAGAAAGAATCATAAATCATGTTTTAAATCAATCGATAAAGTCATAATATACGATACATTATTTATAGTTCATGTGGATCTTTTCGGTTCAATAAAACTGAATTTATTGGAGGAAAATATTAATTATTTGTCTTCTTTGGTGATTACACTTGATTTTTTTGGTTCTATTTTCTAGCATGAAGTATGAATATTCTTCTTATTTCAATATTTTTATAGCCCAAGTTAATAATGAGAAAATCCTTACATTGAAAACTATTCATTGTGATCTTGGCGGAGAATTTCCATATTCTGATTTTGAATCCTTTTGTAGTAGAAAAGGAATTACTCGTAACCACTCAGCTCTATGAATTCCTCAATAGAATGGTGTTGTTGAATGAATAAATAAATTATTTAAGAGATAACAAGAACCATGTTGATTAAATATTCTGTACCTAAAGGCTTTTGGGCTAAAGCTGTATGTTCTAATTGTTATATTATAAATCAGGTTTTGATTAGACATTTTCCTAAAAAATCCACTTATGAATTGTTGAATGTTAGAAAACCTAGACATTCCAACATCACGTTATTTGGTTGCAAAGTATTCATTCTAAATACTAAATACAAATAAACTAAATTCACAATGAAATATGATGAAGGAATTTTTCTAGGACACTCCACAACCTCTATGGATTATAGAGTATTAAATAAAAATACTTGTACTGTGGAAGAAACACTACTAGTTAAATTTGATGAAACTAATCCTTTTGTTTTTAAAGAACCTCAACCTAAATCATAAATTTTATTTTAAAAATTAGATTTTCAACCCAATATAAAATATATTTCTAATAAGGAAACAAATGAGGAAAATATTTATCAAGCATTTAACCCAGAAGATTTCAAACCATATATTGATGACCAGGTTTTAAGAAACCCAAAAAATATGTCTCATAAGATTTATCCCAGTGATAGTATCATTTGTGATGTAAATCAACCTGTAAGGAATAAAAGTTCGTTAAGAAATGTATTATAACATTTAGAATTCTCTTCCCAATTTGAACCAAAAAGCACTGGTGGAGCTTTATGTGATGATGATTGGATACAATCCATAAAATATGAGCTAAATTAATTTGAATGAAAAAATTATGGACCTTGGATGGAAGACTAAATAAAACATATTTTATTAGAGTAAAATGGGTCTTCAAATTTATTTTTGATGATAACTGAATTATTTTATGAAATAAAGATAGAGTATTTGCTAAAGGAAATAATCAACAAGGAGGAATAGACTATGAAGAATCATATTCTCCTGTAGTTAGATGTGAATCTATTAGTATTTTAAATTTCTTTGTTTCATTATTTAAGTTGAAAATTGTTCAACTGGATGTAAAATGTAATTTCTTTAATGGATATGTTCATAAGGATGTTTATGTTGAACAACCTCCTGGTTTTGAAGACACAAAACATCCTGAAAATTTTTTCAAACTTACCAACGATTTATATAGACTTAAACAAGCCCCTAGAGCTGGTTATGATAGACATACCGAATTTTTTTTCTAAAGAATTTTGTTTAGATTAATTATGATCTAACCATTTCTATATATAAAGACATGAAAATAGTTTTTATTGTTAAAATTTATGTTTATTAAATTATATTTGGTTCTACTCAACAACCATTAACTTATTTGTTTGTGAATCTAATGAAATATGAGTTTGAAACGAGTATGATGGGTTATTTAACATATTTCCTAGTTTTTTAAATTTCTTTAAAACCATAAGGAACATATATATCTCAATAAAATTATACTAATGATATTTTAGAAAGTATGTATTTTACAACACCAATAGTATATGTATTCCCATTGGTACCTCATATTCTCTTGATCTTGATGAAGCTGGGAAACTAGTAGATCAGACATAATTTAGTGGGGGTGATAGGATGTTTATTATACATGACAACTAGTAATCAAGGAATAATGTTTTCGGTAAGATTATGTAAAAGATATCAATTCAATCCTATGTAATCACATCCAAAAGAAGTGAAATTAATTAATCACTATTTAAAGGGAACCATGGCATTATGACTCTATTATATTTCTAGAAATGATTTTGTTTTTAAAAAAATATGATGCTAAATTTTGTGGGTGTAGAATGGATAGTAAAATTACATCTGGAAATTTTCATTTTTTAAGAGAATAATTAGTTTCTGGGTTCTGAAAAAAGAAACACTCGGTAGCACGCTCATCTACTGAAGATGAATATATACCAGCTGGAAGTTGTTGTGCGGAAGTGTTCGAGATGCAACAACCACTCATTGACTATGGTATGAGTTTTTCCAAAACATAGATATTGTTTGAAAATATTAGTGGTATTTCCCTATAAATAAAACTAACCACATCACTCCCGTAAAAAACACATAGATATTAGGCATCACGTTCTCAGGGATAACACAATAAAAGGAGATATAATTCCTCTATTTATCAAAACACAAGATCAACTAATTATTATTTTTAACAAATCATTACCATTCGATAAATTTGAATACATCAATCCAAAGTTTGGAATGATCATTTTAAGGTAATTTTCCATATTATGTTTTTTTTGAAACATATATCCGTACATTAAACAACTTATTTTCAAAGGGTGACTACATTATCTTGTTAATAAAATTATTCACAACCAAAATTGTTTGTAATAAAAAGTTTCCAGAATCTAAAATTTACCATCATGATGAAAATTTTCCAGAATATAATGTTATTAAAGAAGAATTTTCCTCACTACCAACAATCTTCCAAGAAATCCCGATGTAATGTTTCCTTATATAGTTTTTTGTATTTTCTTCTTGTTTGTATATTTTTATCTAGCATTAAAAAATTTACAAAATTCATTTTCCTCAAATCTGAATTATTTCCATTTAAAACTCAAAATATTTGAACCAATAAACATTTCTTATTCGGATTTCATCTCAACTATCAGATCTTATCATGAATGCTTCAACCATTGGATCAATCTATGAATAATAACCCTCACCTAAATGCCTATATAAAGGCCCCCAAATTGTTCTCACCATCGGTTTTTATGATCTGGTAGGTCAAATCACTACCTCTCTTCATAAGGTTCATTCTGAATTTTATGGGTTTCTCAAATGTAAATATCTTTGGAAGCATCCCCACAGACGAAAATGTCTTCAGTTGAGGAAATTTCTGAATTGAAAATCTACAGAGAGAGGCTAGTAGATCTGATGTTTTCGTCTAAGTATGATTCTTTTATTTCCAAGAATATCAAGTAAAATTGTTGGGAGGCTCTTTGTTTATCCAAACCAAAGGCACATGATCTAGTTTATTCAGACTTGCTGGTAGAATTTTAGGATACCATTAGTTTCTTTAATAATAGAGGGAAAGAATTGTTTTCATTTAAGAGTTATATTAAATCATTTTCCCTTTCCTTCAATATAGAATCCAAATTATTTGGAATTCCTTATGAGGGGGAAGCTTATTTTTGTACCCACAAGTTTCCAAATATATCAGGATGATTTTTTAAGGAGAAGGCCATAGAGTGCCTTGGTTTGAAAGAAGTGAAGACACTGAAAATCATCCATCTCTCTAAAAAATTCAGGATTATAGATTTATGTGTTCAGGGATTTCTAATTTTGGGAAAATGGTATATGGATACACAGAAGGAAAGTGAAATTTCTGTTTTGGATTTTTTGGTGAGTCATAGAAATTCTATTATGGTGATCTATATTTTTCTTACTATTATAAATATCAAGAATGAGACTACGAAATATTAGATAATTATGTATCCAGTTATTATTTCCAAGATCATTGTCCTTTGTCTATATTCATTCAAAATCCCATGCAGTTATATGCCATGAAATTTCAAGGTTATGTTGCTGAGTGATGATATTATCATAAGGATGAAGGTTCACTTTAATAGAAATCCTAGAGAGTTTTATGACTTATCTGAAATTGATATTCATGCCATATCCAATAATCCTAAAGTGGCTGAAACATCCAAGAAGGGTTATAGGAAGAGAAGGCAGAAACAATTAGAAGCCAATGAAAAATCTAATATAGATCAGAAAACACAATAGGAACCTACAAAATCTAAGATGAAAAATATTTATCCATATGAATTTGATTTCAAGTGGAGATAACATTAGATGAATAAGAAGGATTGAGAGCCTAGCTTTGTCTTGGACCCTGATGAGGCAAAAGCCTTAAAGATTAAGGCTGCTGAGGAATATGAGAAGCCTTAAAACAAAAAGAATTAATATAAGTAGATGACCAATGTTGAAATAGTTCAATCTCTTCTCGATGATACTAAGAAAGATTCTCAGAAAGTCTAGGTACCAGAATCCTTTCAACAAGAATCATATATAGTGACTCAGGGAAAGAAGAATCTTATTCTAGAATTTGATAAAGATAATGTGATTGTGCTGGAAGAGGATGTCGATGTTGGAGAAGAAAAAAAATATGTGATGATCCAGATGATATGATAGGGAAAGTTGAAGAATATCATGATAAAGGAATACCATATGAAAAATTTTCGATACGAACCACCCTAGATGAATATTCTAAACATGGTTCCCCTCAAAAAGAAGAAGTAGGTTAAGAAGAAGTAAACAAACCATCACAATAAGAGAGAAGAAATCATGAATTCATTAAGCAACATGATCAGGTGGATGATATTGAAAAGGAAAATTTTGAGGAAGATAAGATAGTGCAACTATCTAATAGTGAACATGAATCACCAATGGATGTTGAGATCATACCGAGAGTTGATAAAGGAAAAAAAGTGTTATCTGATTCACCTATAAAGGCAGTGGTGGCTAAGAAATATTTTTGTGGATATTTTAAAAGAATTATTTATGAGATTTACAATGAATCCTCACAAATAAGGGAATCTTATTCAGAATCACCTTTTTTGGGTCATTATTTTTTAGTCCAATCCATGAATAAATTGGTGGATACAATACCTTTTTTCCATTTATTGACTTGAGATGTCATATCTTCGACATTTATTTAATCAGAAATCATATTCTATTTCCATGATTATGGAAACATTAATTATTCTTGGGGCTGATTTTAAATCATTGTACATCAGGTATGATGATCAAAGAAGGTCATGCAAGGAGATAAGTAAGTGGTCTATGAAGAAAATTGAAGAGATAATAATCATTGAACACATTCAAGATAATATGAAAGATTCATTTGATACTAAATATATAAAGATACAATATCTTTCTAAAACATTCAATGTGGTTCTTAATCTTGAAAAAATATCCTGAAATTAGGAAGAAAATGATTTAATGGGAAACATATTTCAGTTTATTTGAGTCTGAAAAGTTAAAGAGATCTCATCATCAAGTTCAAAGAAAATCTCAGTAAGCAAGAAGCGATTTTGAAGTCTCAGGACAAAATTCATAAGGCTCGGGAAAAATAGATCAATGCTTTAGAGAAGAAAAATGAAGATCAGGATCATCTACTTTGACATTTTTAAGAGGATCATTAAAATCATAAAAAGTCAAATACTATTGTAAAATATATTATGTTGAAGGAAAATAAAGGTTTATTTTTTCTTTAAGTACGATATTTTTTTGTATTACCTTCCTTCTACAATTGTTTTTCTAATCATAATGAATATTTTGGATTTTATGTATGTGTTTCATTGTATAGTACTGACATTTAAGGTACATGTTTTATCCATTCTGTTTATTCCTTTTAGTAAATTACAAAGGGGTAGAAAGAAATGAAAAAAATAATACTAAGTAAAGAAGAGAATTACCAATGTTAGGGGGTGTATCGCTTGGGGAGTTTTATCAAAGAAGAATCCATATGCACGAAAAAGAAAAATATCTTTAAGTAAATCAGGAATACTATCCTTAGGGATTTCAATCCTATGGAGGAGTTAGTTGTAATCACCATGATCTAAATATAAATGGAGATAAGTTTTTCTTTTATATTCATAAAGCAAAATTATATATACTTATTTTATTTTTTAATGCTTTTTGTGCATTTCAAATAGGGGTATATTTTTTGTCAATAATTTTTCCTTATGAAATTTCGATTTCTATATGTTTTAAAAATCACAATCACATTATCTTATAGAAAATAGTTTTTTTCTAAGGATTATTTTCATTAATAAACTATCCCTTCTCTATGGAAATTTTTATGCTTACTTTTTCATTTTTCATTTTATAATATCTCTAGATGTAACTTATTTTCTTACTAAGTCAAAATTTGGTTTCCTATGTAAATCCTTGGAATCATATAATTATTTGGATATAGAGTGTTCTATTTTTGGGTTCTAAATTCTCTAAAATTCAGGTTCAATATTTTTAAAATTCAGACTCCGAATTCTCCATAATTATGACTCTGATTTCTTAAAAACATGGACTCCAAATTCCTCATAATTTGTACTTCAAATTCCATACAATTATACCTTCTAATTCCTAAAAATCCGGAATCTGAACTCTTCAGAATTCTAACTCTGAAATCATTGGAATTTCAATTCTGGAATCTGTAGAATTATTATTCTGAATTCATTTGAAAATAGAATATGAATGTCCATATCGTATATTCTTTGACAATTTATTTGGTGAAGATTCAAAATTCTATTTATCCTATGACATCAAAAAATATATTTGGTTAATAAATTCCATTTTTTCCTTATACATGTTATGAAAGGATGTTGTTCAATTTGTTTCTAACTAATCGTTGTTTCAGTAAAACATTTATAGTTCCCTACGAGGTTCAAGAAATAATATGACCATTGGATGAGGGATATCAATGTTGGAGAAGTTCCTATAATTAGGATCTCATTTGAATGATCCCTTGATCAAGAATATGTTGATCACTCTAGATATTTCATGTTGTGATGTGATTTCTAGAGATAGAGACACCGATACTTTGTTCATACTGAAAATCAAGTTTATCTTTCTTCGTGTGACTCCTATTGTTGCTGAGTAAAATAAAGGATATTGGGGACGAGAATATAGAGGTGTCAACTACCTTAATGATTGAGGACTTCGGGGGATAGGATGACAAATGTTTTGACTACATTAATGTTCGAGGACTTTTCGGGATACAAAGACATTGGTGCCTAATACCTTCTTGATTGAGGGTTTGCGATGATACAAAGACATATTCCAATGTTCATATTGATGACTTACCCTGATGTGGTTAAGGCTCACATTATTGAAAGTATATACCAAGGGACCCTTATAAATGGTTTTAGATACCCATCTCTTTGGATTAAAATATTTCATACTTGTTACTTTTTTAATGTTTATTTCTGTTGTATTTTGTTAAAGGACGAAAGTATATCCTTCTTATACTTTCATAATATTTTATGTACTATGATAAGTATGATTATTTATTATTTAATGTTGAATATTTTCCTTGTATACTCACCTTATTATTCCTTTCCAGAATCATATTTCTGGAATGTTGCATGTCTTCTTAGTTGAACTAATAGTGGTCTTGTGAATTTACCTTGTTTAGCTTTGTTAAACATAGATTCACTTATGGTTAAAAAATGAATGTTTTTAAACATCAAATTCACCCCCTCCTCTTTTAATTGATCATCTACATTAATATTTTGTTAATAAAATAATCATATAGCCCTATAATGAAAATGGAAAATATTAAATTTTTTCATATTCCATATTTGGGACAGGAGATATTTTTTCAATCAATTATGTTATAGGGAATAGATGATCATTCTAGTACATAATTTTATAGGAAGTCTATGATTAAAATTATCTAATATGTTTTGATGGTACAATAATTTATCAATGAAATAGACTTTTGAACTCACATTATTATATTTTGGTCACATTACTATGTCATATTACATTAATATTCTATGTGACCATGGTTTAGGATTGTAGTTTTCTGACCTCACATTCTTATAACATGATTTCAATTATTCATTATGGATTATCCCATTACGGTATTGTTTTTTATGCAACATTGAATGGTTATTTTATTAAATATTATGATTAATAACTATACTTCCATGATTTTAATCCACTAATAATATAATTTCTATCAAGATAATGCCTCTAAATTTTTATGATTTATTAACAAGCCATCTATCATTCATTGATAATTTATTACCGCATAATATGTAATTAAGATCACATAGTTCTTATCTGTCCCCATTTTAAATGTAATTATATAAGGATATTTATACAAAAGAACCATGAGTTCTATATTTGATTGTTGAAATTAACATACTATAGTGAAATAAGAGATATATAAATAATTAATGAGGAAACCATGTCAGTGAGTTTAGGGATTATATTTTAATTATTGAAATTATAAGTATAATATTGGAAAAGGATGTATATATTGTGGGTCAATCATAATTTTTGTTAGTTAATGAGTCATATTTTATTATACACAGAGTCAATAATAATAGTGCGGGTCTCATTGAATATTGAATGGAGAATCTTTAATTTCATTATTACAATATTTGGTCCATATTTTAATTCATTAGTTCATTAACACCATGTCTACACACAACTAATATTGTTACTCTAATCATAGTAAACATGTTAACCTAACAAATCCCTCTAATATGATCTCATATCCAATATCACTAGAATAGTAAAATTAAATAATATATATCAAATTTATAACATGTTTATGATAATATATACAACATATTATATAAAAAATAATAACCCTTTCAGGTATTGAATAAATTTTATATAATTACATATTATAAAAAATATACCTAAATGGATCTACTACTAAATATTCTATATTCAGACTTATAATAGTGGAAATATTTTAAAATCCGAAAAAAACACCCTATGAACTAACAATATCATCACAAATTTGAAAAACATAGTTCTGAAATGTTCATTCCATAGTAAAGAACCCCAATGAAATGTATATATATGAAATCCATATTTTAATTCTATATCATTTAACAAAATATTATTAAATTTATTTTCATTAATTTGTTTTAAAATTAAAATTTTTATATAATATATAATATCTATTGGTTAAAATATATTATATTTTTATTTCAGTCTACTTTTACATATTGGATTAGTCCAACGTAAATCTCGAAGACATTTACCTACACATATGAGTTTTTAATGTTCTATGTAAAGATAGTTGGGAGTTTCTATGTATAGGGTTTTTTGTAACCACTATGTTTCATTGGCTACATAATGGTGTCACATAATTTCCAACATACACATAATATTACTCAATAGTTTTAAAATTAAGACTAAGGGTGACTGTGGACTCTATAAATTTTACATGATTACCAGTAAGTTATGTAAGGTAATATTTTTTTGAGTAAGGGTATTCTAGCTAGTTGATAAGTAAAATATTGATTTTTAAATACTTTATAATGATTAACCAATACCCTCAAGTGAAAACAATGACATTATTGAGTATATAAACATTATTACACGTATGTGGCACTTTTTTTGATTTTTTTTTTAAAATAAATATTTTCTTCTTTATTTATTGAAATTCTTGCATTGATTCCTTATATTAGAAGAATAAAATTATGGGAAATAAATAAATTAGTTTTTATGATTTTATATCTCTAATTAATTGTTTGAAAGACACATTTATTATGATTATCAATAAATAAAATCTTAGTGGTAAATCTAATATGCAGTTTTTATTTTTCAGAACCTATACATTTCTAATATACATAAAAATAACGAATCAATACCTCTATTTGGTTGTTGGATATTTTTTTGAGTATGGAAAATCTATAACCCCACTACTTCTTATATAATATGTTTTCCAAAAATAATATCATTTCATATTTATCTTTAGTTTAGTAATGAAAGAAAACATTCTATACGCATTATTCTGGATGTAATCAATTTCCCTGGGATAAAATTTTTTATTTTTTAATGTCTAGTTTTGAAAATAAGGATTCATAAAATTTTGTGAAAAAATGATTTAAATCATTAAATAGAAATAACCTGAACTTGTAAAAATATATAATAGAAATATCACCACTTGGGGGGATATTATCATTTAGTAAAAACGATTTAATTAATCTACGATATGGAAAAAGTCAATAATTTTAGAAAATTTACCAAAACATATATTTATATTATCAAATATTTTTTAATTTCTACTAGAAAAAAGTTTTTTAATTGATTTTTGGAATTGTGGCCATGTGTTAGGATAAAATAAAGTAAAATATGTTTCTGTTATTTGATCCAGTGATGATCATAGGATTTATTCAAAAGCACGATTGATATAGGAAGTCCTTGACTTTATTTTATGTTTTACACGGGTTAATGGAATTATTATTGGATATTTTTTTCATATCATATGAGACTCATGTTGATTCGTGATCACATGATTATAATATTGACTTTGTGTATCTTGTATACAGATTATTGTTATTATTATACTTTTTTTAATTGACATGATGTATAATTTTTTATTCATATCATGTCTTAAATGCATATCTAGTTCATTAGTCATATATAGTAAATTTTTGAGGTGGAGCCTATTGTAATATCTTAAGTGAGGGATGTATCATTTGATTGGTTGGTATTCATTAGACTTTCACTTCAATAGAAGAATATTCATACTTACTATTTAGAATATCCCATCAAGGGGGTGTTTCACAATAGTGAATAATGTTTCATGTGGCGTGGTTCCAAAGAAAGAAGTGTCAATCCTTAAGTAAGGAAATTTTGTATTTTGATTTAATGATGTATTTTTTATCTTTTATTTTATTAATTGAATGGAATGAAAATGAAAATTTATTATAACTTATGATAAGGGTCATTTTTGTTGTCCTACAAAGTCTTCTATTCAATCAATAGTCATGAATTCTATTGCACTAGTAGATTTCATGGGAAGATATATGTTGAATTGAATGGTTCATATAGTCGATGGTTGAAATAGTTGGTAGGATTACAGGGATTTTTATATTTATAATTTTTCATGATTTCTAAAACTTTTTTATTTACTAGTATTACCTCATAAATGAATCATTTTCTAGTTTTTTATGTATTTAATAATTAATACTTTTTGATAATGGGATTGTTAATTTGTATTAATTTATAATATGGTTTTAATATATTTTATTATTATGATTTTATTATTGTTATCATTTCCTTATTGTACTATGATCTTTACATGGTCAATATAGAATCTTATTACCAAGATGTCTTAGAGGACCTCACTACTAGTCAAGAACGTCATGCATATGATGATGTGTGCAGTGGGTCCATTAAACCTCCATCTCGATCCCTATAAAATTGGAGAGGAATTTGAATTTTTTTTAAAGGAACATGGTATACAAACATTTAAATGATTTTTCATCATTTTTGTATTTGTAAGTGAGGAGTTAAGAATGATGGGACTCAACCATGGGAGATATTTCATTTTTTATCTAACACCATATAGTGGACATCCAACTATCCAGAAAGTGGGATCATTAACTCTTGACGTTTGTTATTCCATGGAATACAATACATCTAGATAGATACATAATATTTTTGGGTAATGGTTTATAATATTTTATGATCATTCCTGCATTTGGAGTAGACATGTATGACTATATGAAAAATATAAAAATCTGGTTGTGTAATATTATGCTTGTTCATTTTAATGATAGTATGTGAACATCATTTTTGGAAAATAGTTGTATTAATGATTTTTTGATGTATCTATGTTCATTTATGATATGATATATCTACAGGTTCATTAACTAGGTTAATCTGATAAATCAATTATTTTGGTAAATTTATATGAAACTGTGAGTAACATGTATAGATAGAGAATGTTTTTGAGTTCTAGGGGGATATTCCATTGGCTATATAGATAAAACCACAGGAAAAATTCTATGATCTCGTAGATTTATTGGGATATGATAAAAATTATTTAGATATTATAAAATTTACATTCTTGTTTTGGATAATGTTTCCCCAATGTAGTATTATATGCCGACTTGTGAAGTGGGTCTGGAATGAACATGAAAGGTAGGGTGTTCATACTATACAATATGTTTCATGTGACTTCATAGATAAAACTATAATTTGATATCTAATTTAGAACATAGATAGATCAAATGACATTCATAAATCCCTATATGATGATGACTAGCACCTAGATTCATACAATATAAATAGGGAACACAATTTCCAAAAAATTGATGGAGATAAAAGATTACAAGTATTCTAAATATTAGAAAAGGATAATATACCAGAAAAAAATATTTATATCAAATCCCAAATAGACACATTATGAATTTACATAAAAATGGTAATAGAGAACTAAAATTTTCAAAGGAAAAGTCACTCCAATGAAAAAATGATCAAGAACATCCACCTCCACCATGAGTTTCTTTCTTTTTTGACAGACCATGAATATGAAAATATATAAATCCTAGATGGAAAAGGTAGGATGTGTAAAATTTAGCACAGTAGGGTTTCACATAGTGTTCTATTACAAATTCTATTATTATAAACCATTTTTAGATAAAAATGATATGAAATTATATTTTTAAATTTAAAAAAATGTTATTTCATTTTAATATGATGGAAAATATTTCAAACATAGACTAAATAAAATTTTTATATAACATAAATTATATTAATCATTTGGAATGAGTAAAATTGTTCCATAATCAATAAAAAAATTAAATGAACCAAAACATGCACCAAGGTCATCTTCTCAAAAGTATGATATATTTTGTCTCTATGATCCTCAAACATCTCATATTAGTGACCATTAAAAGAATGTGTACGCACTTACATCATGATGATGTAGGATTAGACTCATCGACATCCCCTTAATGATATGATACTCTAATTTAGTTGTTTTATATTTATCATCAGAAATCCAATGCTAGGAAACCCATATCATAACATGCTGGTCCCAAATAAAACATTATGTTCCTAGTATTTTTTGTTCTTAATCAATCAATAAATAATGTTCATATCCCAACATTTCAAATAAATCATCATTTTCTAATCAATTTTTCTATTTTCACATTCAAAATTAATATAAAATTTTAAAACCAAACTACGAGTTTTTAATAATTTCATATATCTTCAATAATAAACCAGTCCTTTATTTTAATCATTTACAAATAATAATTTTTTCAAAAATCAATTCTCAAATTATTTCATCAATTGCATCAATTTCAAAACACTTCCTAGACAAAAAATCCATTTGTATTGGTGTTGTTTTCCAAAAACAATTCCATATCAAATTCATATTCTTATTATATTTTCATAAATAATTGAAAATCTATTTCTATAAAATCAAGAAAATAAATATTTAATTATATGAAAAAACTACGATATAACAACCAAGCATTAAATATATTTTAGATAAATAAAATATTGGATGATATATATAACTGTTAAGAAGAAGCAAGGACAGATTGATAGAGATTAAATTATTGGATATTCACTTACCAAAGATGGATCCAATATTCCACCGATATATCAATCAATCTAAGGATAAGGTTGTAGGATCCAAAAAATGTTTTTAGGGATCCACCTCAAACTAAATAATGGATTATAGATAATCGACATAGGTTATGTAAATTAAATGTGGTATAAATAAATTTTAAATCAATTTTTAGACTTGTAAAACCATACACAATTGGTTTCCTCAAGGGGTTGTTATGGTTTTATAAATATAGAACACTAATTGTGTTCCCCCTATGTTCTCAAAAATCATGGTGCAAGCTTTCTATCATCTGTGGGTATTCAGTTTTAATCCAAGAAATAATTATTCATTCCCGCATAGTTGAGGTTTTCATGGTTTTCAATAGGGGCATAGTGTTTCATATAACTATATTCTAACCCTACACACCCAAATAAAACCTCCAAAATGTTACAAATTTTACTTGAAGAAATAATAAACAAGATAAAAAAAAGGGAATACTATAAAGGGTCATATAATACCTGAAATTAATTAACTGGATGTTATAACCTCCCCATCAAATGAACATTTCATTGCCAAAAGATATATAAAGAAGATTAAATGAAAATTGATGATACCATAACACTATAATTATTTCATACTGCTCCAAAACCTCATAAAAATCATTATCAGACATTCATAGCTCACTAAATGAAGGAATCATCATTTCTCTTGGTACATATGTCTCGGAGTCAAAAATCATGATCAGATGTTGAGTCATAGAAAAATTGGGATCAAAATAAATATAACTATATATAAAAAGAATTAGATGGATTATAATGGTACATCCATAACTAATATATATGAAATACATTGATTATCAATGTCAACTATGTTGGATGTATTAAATAGTTTTCCACTTTCCCCACCTACTCAACAACATCAAAATTTTAAAGAAAACAAGGATCTTGATTCTGTTACCTATAAATCCATAAATGTTTAAAATTAGGTGAAACACTCAATAACAACTAGTCAAAAACAAATATATTTAGATGTTTATAAAAAAATTACAATATTATTTACTCAATCATTATTCTATCAAAATTATTTAAGAAGTCATTATTATATTGAATGTCATCTATTATAAAAAATACAGTATTAATATAGATGTTTTGTGAATACCATACCAACATAGAGGATATTTTCATGTCATGTTGAACATGTCCTCAAAATGGTCTACCAAAATCATGGAATAGTAACTATGGTTATAATAATACTCAATGTTTCCCAAATATTTATCCCAGGTCCTTTGAAAATCAAGAACACATGGACATGACATGTCCTCAAGAATATTTCTATCCTTATTTATCTAGCAATCTGTCTATGTATTTTATTATATACTCAAATGGACATAAGGTCCAATCTCTAAATTATGGACTCTCCATACTGCGACATAAATTGGAAATCTATTTCATGCACTATAGATGATGGAATTCAATGAAAAAGAACAATCTCTCAAATTTTATTTTTAAAAACTCCATGAATTTATCTCTATCAAAATTGGTATAATATGAGCAAATATGTTCATTCTATAAAAAAATCCATATAAAAATTTTTTTTTCAAAGGGCATATAGAAAGCCAACCGTAGAGTCTACAAAAATACAAATTTACATTTATGTAGGAACTATAAGTTCTTGGAGAAAACCTAATGGTCTCTTGTGCTCATCCTTGAACGTTTTCAAAGTAAAAGAGTGAGAAACAAAATTCATTAATGTATCATTTTATATGTGGCCACTATAATCATCATTGGATTTAATAAAATAGCTTTTTGTATCCTTGGTGCACAAATCCCTAGTAATTATGGAAAACCTTATTCATAACATTCCTGATGGGTAATGTAAAAACAAATTAATGCTAAAATAGAGAATACCCTCCAAAGAGTTAAATAATTATGCAAGATTTCCCCAAATATTAATATATTCCCTAATTCTATGAAATCTATCAACAAGATATTATTTTAAAAGAATCAAATCATGAATAGAATAGTTCAACTATGAACTATCCATGAAAACCATTTAATTTTCCTTATGGTCTCACAAATGATACGATGAAAAAGTGATATAATGACCCCCTCTTCTGAATATTCCTTCAGAGCTTGTGTCAGAAGATACCTTCTTAGTGCATCAACCACAACATTATATTTTCAATTGGGTATAAGAAATATTGAATTTAAAATATTTTTGGTACTCCACCCACTGTATCTGATAGAGATTTAAATATTTCTGTGAATTATAAAACTCATGATTTTGTGGTTAGGATACATGGAACCCTATTCTCTAAAGAGATAATGTCTCCAAATCTTAAGATCATAAATCATAGTTGTGAGTTCATTGTCATGGGTTTAATAATTATCATAATATGTCCTTATATTTTTAAAACCATTTGATACCACATCACCAACCTATATAAGTACTTAGACCAAACCCATCTTTGATGTATCATATAATACCACATAGACATTCCAATCCATTTGAAGAATAAAAACCATTTTATAATTAATAAAATATTTCATATCCACAAAATAATTATGAATTTTTTTATCTAATGGTAACTTCACACCATTCAGAGTGAGAGAGGTCATTGGAAAATCCAATACCATAATATTCATTAAAACGTGGTGATAATACCCCACCTGACATAAGAATATTAGAATCTTGAAAACACATCATGGTTTCCCCCATGTTATAAAAACATTGAACTTCTTAGGATAAAGATAAACACAATGGTAAAAGACCACATGTCCCAAGAACATCACCTCCAGAATCCATAAATCACATATCAATCGAATGGCTTAAAGAATGTGATTTTTTAATGTTTCTAGAACTCCTCCTAGATAATCATACTGAGATTGATCTAGTATGTCATCAATAAATACCATAATGAATGTATCAAGATTCCCATTTAATATCATGTTCATCAAATTCATTAGGAATTATGGAGAATTGATTAGACCAAATGGAATGAGAAGATACTCATAATTTATATTCCTACTCTTTATTGTAGTTTTTGGAATGAAATATTATTTAATTAATAGTTGGAGATTACCAAACCAAATAAAAATATTCATCAACCAAATAAACCCATTCAATTGGTCAAGCATATCATCACTCCATAGTAACATATAATTTTTATTTATCGTAATTTGGTTGTTTCTTTAGTAACTAACACACATGAAACATTTTCCATCATGTTTCATAACAAAGAGAATATTGGTTGTCCAAGGTGGAACATTTGGTATTTTAAATCCTTTTACTAATAGATCATCCAACTAATCCATTAAATAATTTATTTTAGTTTGTTCGATGTGGAAAGAAAAGAATAATCTAGTTGCGTACCAAGTGACAAAAAATAAAAAACTCTACATCTATTATTATTGAAAATATAGAGACACTTGAAGGAAACAAGTTATGAAACATGATGAAAATTGGAGGGATAGTTTCTGAAAGGCACCCACTATAAATGAAAACTAATCACTGAAATTAGTTTCCCCAAATATAGATAATATGGCTTGAATATTCTTAGTCGTGGGTTATATTCTCCCTAAATGATATGACACACCCCCATCACATTCAGTAAAACAGTCCCATAAATGATAGAAATAAATATTTATATATTATAAATGAGAAAATACAACAAGAAATTGTTAACTAGGGGTTTTATAATAATAATTAAAATATCCCACATAAGATCAATATCTGAATAAATTATAAGAAATCATGAAAATGGTTGTCCTACTCTCAATTCATTTCTAGGGTCATTGAAATATCCTTCAAAAAACATAAATATTTATAGGACTATTTTTCATGATAAAAATATGTGACAATATAAAAATTTGGATACACTAGTAAAAAATAATATAGTCACTAATGATAAAACTGTAGTTACAGTACCTCTCAAAGTCACTATACCTATATCAGATTTCTTTGCTGTCTTTTATTCTATGTGAATTAGATTTCATTTAAATACTTATGTTTAAAATTCCATTAATAATGACTAATATTATTTCACCCTAGTATTATTAGGTGATAATGTGGTTATTCTATTATTTGGGGTAGAAAAAATATAAATAAATTTCTTCATGTGACTTATATGTTTGGAGGAACAATAGATCATTTTCAACTTAGTACAAATGTATTTCAGATGTAGATTATTTCCCCACTAGAGAAAAGTCAATGGGAATCATCTATGAAAAATAAATTGATTGGGAGAATTCCTCTATAGAGATTTATCATTAGTATCATCACACATTCTCTATCAACAAATAAAATAAATTTAACTACAACTATTAGAAAAAACAACCATCATCCCGAACATTCTATCTTGGTCGTTCTCAACTATCGATGCTAAATCTAACACATCAAATAGTCATGTATTTATATGATAATTTTATAAAATATCATTTAAAATCATAATAATCATGGAAAATGATTAACATTCTCTATCGTATTCTTGTAGTTTTATTCGATTGGGAAAAACAATACAGAATTACTCATTACCAAAGACAATTGATATGATTTTTCAATGGAAATGAAATTAAATTCCGTCCACTCTAAAACATCATTATTTTATTCCATAACCATAAAATCCAACCATATCGTGTGAGGATACTATAGCACGAGGTTATGAATTTTCGTTGATAAAATCAATATTTTCCAATAAATAAAATAAGAGGAATATATTTCATAACCAATCCAATTACCCTTGAGGATAAATTTAAACATAGAATAATGGGGGATTATTTCATGTTAGGTTTATGGAATTATTCTATTATACTTTAATATAATGTTGAATAAATGGATCTAGAATGGGAATGGGATAATGTGCTTATCCTATGGATTATACAATATACACAATAATCTCAATGATATTCCTGTCCATGTGATGATTTAATCACTATGGTAAATCAAAAAGTTACACATGGTGTGTATTCAAATGTAGTCCAGGTGAAAAAATGATACACACTATCAGTAAACAACATTAGAGACACCAAATATTACATAGATTAAAATCCCTAAAAATAGAAATGAAAAAATTAATCCCATTTGACAACATATCATGATTATAATTTCAACTAATGATAATAAAATGAGAGTTAAATACTATAATTAGATCAAATTACTCTATAGGACCCCATTCCCATGAAATCAATGTGACATAAGGCTCATTACAATGAGAAATGTTTGTAAAATATTTCACAACTACCTCTTGATTGATGGTAATATATCCGAAACTGCCTAATGAAATAATGGAAAGACGTTTAACCTCCTTTTGATACAACTTTGTCAAGAACCGTCTAGGATACCCTAGTACCTTGATACAAAATATAGATCTATCATGGACTGAAGGGAGTTTATAAAACCTATGGTTTAGAGACTATCATCTGTCATCATATAATATGATCGTTGGAACACATTATTCACAATATAGTGAATGAAAAAATATTACAAGGCAGTATTCTCAACACTCCATATGGAGAAGGTATAAAAACCAAATAGTTATAAAACAACTCTAATCATTACATCATTAATGTAATAAAAAATGAAATGGAATAACTAAAAGATCTAAATGAGAAATTTCTCTAAGACCCAATGACCAAGAACAACCACATTCTCTAGGAGTTTATTTCACATTTCTCAGATTTGGAATAATTAAATCGGCACGCGCTAGATAGATATTATATTTTATGAGATATAAATCCTTGTAGGATATCAAAAGGTTTTCCATAATATATTACATAATAATAATCAACATATTATTCTATATTTAAATAATTTTTCATATGGTGATATAATTTCATATTTAGAGAAAAACGGATTTCATTCCAATATGATGTAAAAATTCTATAACATGGATTAATTAAATTATTCTGTATACAAGAATTTATATTTATCATTTTTCATGAGTTAAACTATTACATAATAAAATCTATTTTAAATGTTAACAATTAAAAAAATAATTGTGTTCATATACCTAAAATTATAGTAGTTTCTATATATAGGATCGTCACATATCTCATATCTGTGATCATGAAAAAATTCATAAAATCATCCCATAGTCACAGGAAAAAATAAAACACATCAACATCCCATGGAATATAGGATATGATAAACATTATTTACTTAGAGTGGTCATCATCAATCCTATTTTATGGAATCAACACCATAGTGTTCATGTCCCTAATAACCCACTAACTCTAAAAGATATCATGTTATCAATCAATCAATCAATAATGGACATGTCATCTCATTTCAAATCAATAATCACATAAAAATAAATTTCCTAATTTTCAGTTTCAATATACTAATTAAATTTCAAAACCATAACATAGGTCCTTTATTATTTCACGGCTATTCAATAAAAACCCAATCTTATTTATTATCATTAAGATTCAATAATTTTTTCTCAATAAAGTATCAAATAATTTCATCAATATCAAAATAAACCCCAAATTCCAATTAAATTATAATTGGTCATTTTTTTAAAAATACATTCCCTCTCAAATTATAATTCCAATTCATTTTAAATTGGATTTTCTTTAAAAGATTGACCATTATTTGAAATAATTTAATAATATCATGGTTTTAATTAAATATAAGAAATAAAATTGATAAAACTACATTAAAATAAAAATAAAAAACCAACGCATGCAACATGATTCATCAGTAAAGAAAAAATTCATCAGACATCAAGATCCGTTAATATGGAGTTTTTATCCCCGAAATATGTTATGATATATAAAACTCATATGAAGAAGTAAGGTGACCTCATGAGATATTAAATAAGATGAGTTTAACATTTTAGGTATTGATGAATATTCAACCAAACATTTATCCATAAAAAATGGGGATGGAGGATCCATAAAAACTTCTTAAGGGTCTTTCACAACACAAAATATTTAGTATTACAGGGTGGGGATGGTTAGGAATAATTAACAGTGGATTAGTAAATTTAAAACAATGATTAGAGTAACAGAATATATCATACCTTGTTTCTGGAAGGTGTCACACAGCTAGACCAATCAGGCACCCTAACCATGCTCCCATGGTGGACTCGCTATCCATTTTATAAAATTTCTCATAGGAGGACACATTGATTATCAAACTATGCACCATCATTTGAAAAAATAAATGACTAGGGTTGGTCCAGTTTTTACTAGGGTCACATGATTGGGGAATACCATGTTCTAACCAAGACTAATGTAGAAGATCTCCATATTCTTTCAAATTTCACAAAAACCCACTAATTGATTCCTAAAAAATGGAATCAAATAAAATTAGATGAATAAAAAAATGCATGCTGTTATTATAATAGTATCTATTGTAAATATTCTTTGAGTACTATTACACACATTATTTTTTTGTTTATATAACATTTATTATTTTTCCAAAACGTTTTAAATATTTCATTTTCTAGGAATATAATTTCAAAAATATGATCAAATTTTTTAGGAATTTAAAATCCGTTGATATATATCATTCATTGGAACCAAAGGTCCTCAAGATGTTGAGTAATGGGTTTGAATTATTATGAGAAGAGTTGACCTTGTAGAGGATACTATTGAATTGAATGTTAGGTTGTATACATTCATTCTTATTGATAATACAACTACATAATATTTACAAATTTTGTTACTGGAAACAAAATACCTCTGATAATGTATTCTGAGTTACAATACCTCAATAAATTGTCGAAAATAATAGTGAACCATCATTACTGATGAATAGAGTGTCCTATAATCATTTTCCACTATAAAGATTGATTTTGAATAATGATCCTAGAGATAATGAGAATCAATTTGATTCATAGTATGAATTGGATAACAATATAATAATTTCAAATTGATATATCTTAAAAACAGGTATCACTCACACTTCCTAAGTGAAAAAAGTAAATTATGAAGGATTTGTGGGGACAAGGAGAAGGTATATTTTGTTTTTAAATGATCTATCTTAGTATGATCATACAATATATTTGGGAATGGATCATTTAGATGGACTACTGGTATCCCTATTATCTTTTCCAATAATCAAGGATCATTATCTGAATGTTCTCCATAATGAATTTGTAGGACATCCCTTAAGGGGGTAGATGACATTGATGGTGTATCATTATATGTTCAAATATCTTTTCATTACCCCTAATCATATTAATCATATCTATATGAAATAGATTTTGTAAATTTTATAATAATTTTAGAAAAAATAATTTATTAGTGTATGAATGACATCATGGCGTGATACTATCTTGTTAACCTAGAATGTAGGATGTGATCCTTATTATTTTTTTGATTTCTAGAATCTAAACCTTTTTATGGTGGATAACCAACATAATTTTTCAAGGATAATTGATCGTTTTGATTAGTTTCCTAGAGGCCATTGGTTATTCAATAATGAACATTGGTCAGGCTATCACTAATTATGGTTTAGAGAGGTTCATTTTTTTGTACTATATCCCAAAAATTTAGGGCATATATGATTAATTGGTGATTGTTTTCAAAATTTCTAATTCAAGAATATATTATATGGATCACAAGAATAATATAATCTAACCAAATATTTACTATTTCACTATTTTATTCATTGAAAATATCCCCATTTACAAATTACTACATAGAATCCAGAAATACATCTTAGTATAGTCCATTGTATACTTATAGAACATCATCTTTATTACAATAAGAAAAAATTTATATTTTAGTTTCATGAGGTGAAATTCTTGTGGTATGTGTCATCTGAGAGAAGTATATATATATAACTAGTGAATTTAGAGGTAGTGATGAATGAGAGATATCCTTGGAAATTGATCAAGATCTAGATCACTCTAGGTTTAATTGGACAATATTGAAATTTCATTTAGGACATCTTTTATATTTTAGAACTCAAGGCAGCATTGAAAAAGAATAGATTATAGTTATTTTGGTTTTATAAGTGTGAACTTGTGTTTCTTGTTCTATATTTGAGGTTCAATACATATCAATTTTTGATCATAATCGATCTGGGGAACAATCACTCTTCATTGATGCATGTAACACTTTTTTCGATAAATTTTAATATTAATGGATAAAGTAGTATATATCACCATAATATTGTGATAATTTTCATTCAATTATTTTTATTTTTGTCTTTAGCTTTTGTTATAAGAAACAATGAGTTTCAACAAAACATGATATTCTATTATAATATTATAAATAAATATTTTTTAATTTCCTAGCCATTATATTGGTGGGAATGAATATTATTTACTACTTTATGAATATATATGGTCTAAATAGGAATAATAATTAATTTTTTAATATTTAAATAAAAATCAAAATGAAAACCATTTGAAAATAAATGATTTTTTAGAGAAACTATTTTGGTTCTCATAAACACGTTTTACATGAATAAATTACCCAATTAACTTCTGGTAATTTGTTTTTAAATAATCATATAATATTTATTAACAAAATTAACATTGATCATATGTGTTCCATATTAATTCTATATTAATAAACCCAATTTTACACAACAAAACTATATTTTCCTATAAAACAGTTTTATCAAATTTTTGGAATATGTTTCGAAATAAATTTACAAAATTTTGAAAAAATCTACATGAAAAAATAATATTTAATTTTTGAATGATAATTTCAAAATTAACATGGAATTGATTTTCCAAAAAATTTAAAAATGGAAAATATTTATTATGATTAATGAAAAAATTTGTTTTTTAAATACTACATTTTCTTAAGTTTAAATTCAAAGAAAAATTATATTTTGATATTTATTTAAAATTTAATTTATTCCAAAACAATATATATTAATCCAATTTACATCATTGTAAGTGTTTCATATTTATTTTTGACATAAATATTTTTTAATCTTATGAAGATTTTCACATTCAAAAAGATCATTTTTTATGCCTACTTGATTATAATTAAATATAATTTTACACTAATGAGAATTGAATGTTGAAAAATGGATTTGATATTTTAAATAATCTTCATTTATATAATTTAATATATAGAAAATTATTTTTTGTTATAGGAATCAATATAATGAGTCGAAAATAATTACTATGATTAAGGGTAAAATGGGTTTACCATGGGATATCCTAAAAATATAGTTGTTTAAATAACCATGAAATTATCCCAAAACCCATTTGTAGGAAATATGTTGACCATATCACATCTAAAAATTTATAATTACAAATTTTAAAGCCTATGGTATTCTGAGAAATATGTGTTTATTTTTATTTTTGAAAATTCAATATATGTCCACTCACCCATTAAAAAATCCCACACCTATACCCTCTAATTCAGAATTTAAAAATCATTTTGGTAAGACATTAACAACAAATATATATTACTTAATTCTTTCCCTACATTTTATATTTCTAATTATGATTAAAAAATCTCCAATGAAGGATGAATTTGTAATCTTATTGTGGTGATCTAAAGAAGAGGTATTGTACATAAACAAACTCTTTCATTTTATTTTTTCTTATAACTCACTATATAATCATAAAATAATTCATACATAATACAAAATAATCTACCATATATTAGTATTTTATATTTTTAATGTAATAAACTATATCTATCTCATATTCTGTAAAATATATAACAAAATCATCGATCATGTGTACGACCATATACCTACATGTGATCTGATGTAAATCAGTTTCATGAAAAACCTATAATATATGGATATAATAATATATATAGTGTTTAAATAAGATATTTATGATATTATTATAATTAGGGAATTATAATAATACACTTTCTTTATTTATGTATGACCATTATATTAATAATATCATTTCTTGCGTGTATGGAAGACTTCTGGCTCGCGAAACAATGTGAGGCCTTTTTCAATTTTATTAAATTATTTATTATAAAATGGATATATGGTATTAATATTGATTATATATATAGAATAATTAAAATTTTCTAATTATCATAATATATATGCATTCTTACTTTTGATTCTGTGGGGGTCATAATAAAGTCATGCATGTGTATGACAAAATTCCCCCCTCATGAAGCAATTTGACTCATCTTTCAATAATGACTTTATTGAATGATAACAAGGATAATGATAATAAAATTATATGATATATATTTTAAATCATAACTATTATAGAAAATTTAATTCTTATTTACATTTATTTTGATCCACCTGTTAAATATGGAAACATCACTCATGTGTACGTATGACCTACCATCTCTTGATAGAATGTATTTCATTTTATATATCTAAAATTATTGGATTACATGAAACCCATATATAATGAATATATTTTATATTTACATAATTGATAATATCATGGATATTATGGAAGCATTTTCATTATAAAATAATATAAATTATTAATTGAAAACATAGATGAAAAATGAAATAGTTACTACACCAAACATGATTTTATACATGAATAATTAATAAAAGGTTAATAAAATGTCATAATATAGTCCAAAAACATAATATATATATATATATATAGTTATTTGGAAGATTTATAACAATGATATATTTATTATAACCTAATTTCGAACAATAACTAATGATGTTTCTTTTTAAGTAAAAAGTAGTTTGTCTTAATTTTACTTATTTAATAGATATGTTATGTTATGTCCCTCTCTTATAATATAATGTTAATATAATGCCACTTTTGAATATAATGTCACCAATTTATTTATTTTATTCTTATGTTATGATTTATTTTAAATTATTATATTATGGTGTTGATGATTCAATGTTACCAATATGTTATGGATTTTATTATACAATCTTATCATTTATCTGGGGTGTTTAAGATTGGGCATTAAATGAAGAAATAATAAAATAAATATCCCAATAAACTAATTAATTTCACTCTCATATGTTTACATAATTATTAAGAAAATTTACAGGTATATTTCTCTCTTTATGTAACCAAGATTTCAAAATAATGATTTACATGAGAAAATCATTTTTATTTCACATTTCAGTTGAAAACACCTTTCCTTCCATATCAATGTTTACTAAAAAAGGGTTCATAAGTATCTATAACATAGAAAAAATATTTAAAATACATTTTTCTTATTTTTAACTTTTTAAATTTTATTTTTAATGAAAACATTGTGACATTTTCCAATGAAATTTTAATTATGATTTTACCAAAAAATGTGAATGGATTCATTGTTTTAATGTGTACGGAATGAAAAAAGTTTCACACCATAATGAACATTTTTATATGATTTTTTAATAATATTTTATTGTTATTATAAACGAAAATATATCGTCAATATTGTATGAAATTATTTATATAAAAGTTATTATTTTTATTGAATGTTTTTTCCTCCTAAACAATTTTAAAATATATTTAAAAATTACATTATATGTCTCAAATTTTATTTTCAAAATGTTTTATGACACTAGAGTTTTAGAAAAACTAGTTTTCAATGTGAAAATATATTTTCATCCTGAAATTTTCATTTTGATCTTTTAAGCTTCCATTATAGTTTTCCAATCATATTTTCAAATATAATTATTTTCAAATTGATTAATGAATTATTATTTTTTTCTGGTGTCGAAAATAAATTTTAACATGAAATCATCCATATAATATTTCTAAATATTTTTACACATAATATGGAATCATTTTATGTAAAATATTATTTTTTGGGGATATTATCCAAGTACAACATATTTATTCCTTCTCATTAAGATCCCTAGTTATAATGAATGAAATGTTAATGAGACCCATTTATTTTCCATGAGAGATGATATTGTGAAATGTATCGTGAAACCCATTTCCTTTTAGCAGATCTAATATGATTAATGTTTTTTCTAACCATTATGTTTCCATTAGTTATAATATGGTGAATGTTATATAAACCCAATTTATTTTAATTAGTTTTCATGTGATCATTATTTTATGATAATAGTTCATATATACTAATGAATTTAATTATTTTATGGTGAAATATATATATATTTCTGATGTATCAAAAAATTATTAATATATTATGAGATATTTATCACTGTAATGGGTGTTAAACCCATTTTTGTATGGTTATTGTTTCACTATGGGAGTCTTGAGAGTGAATATTTCCTACTACAATTACTGGGGAGTGATCCCATTCCACTATAATAGTCGTAGAAATGAGTTTGGACTATTATGTATATTCTATTTTATTGATTTGTTTTCCCACAATTATATGTCTTATTCCAATGTTATACTACAAAGTCTTAAGTTAAATGTTTCCATTATGATTCAAAACTTATGAAATTTAAATATTTGAAATGAATGGTATGATTCTAATATGTTATGGTCATGTACAAATGATCTTATCCACATGTTATGTAAATGTAATTAATCAATTTATCATTATGTATAATCTTATCTTATCCCTTATTGTGTTTCTTTTCCCCTGTATAAGATGAATGGAATTATGTATTAAATCTCTATGAGGGGTAATTTTTTTGAGGAACTATGTTGGAGATGATGATTAACTATTATGAACCATATTTTTAAGTTTCATTATTTTAAAATATTTATTCCATTACAATCCTGAAGAATGTGTTTTTAAAATGTAATGAATGTTAATTTAATATGACTGAATATCTATATAGAAAAATCATGGGCCGTAATAGTTACTACCAAATGAAATATAGGGAAAATGGACCTTTGTAACTTCATATGTGAGTGCTGGATGAAGCATGGATCTCCCCCAAAGGGATTTTTAGTGAAAGGGTTTCCACTGGGGATGGTGATGTGTTGGACATATAAGGTGTAGCCACTCATGGAGTTACCCAATATATATCAGGTATAATCTATTGAAAATAATTCCAAATCATAATAAATTGAAAA
The DNA here is from genome assembly GCA_963277665.1 of Viscum album. Lineage (NCBI taxonomy): Eukaryota > Viridiplantae > Streptophyta > Magnoliopsida > Santalales > Viscaceae > Viscum > Viscum album. The sequence goes on along the minus strand of OY728161.1, from coordinate 1,676,651,333 downwards.
AGTTTATAGGATTAGAAATTCATTGTAAACTAGATTTATAAAACCAAAGTGATATCCATAGGGATATGTATAAGAACATTTTAAAGGATGATTATACATATATAAAAATATCCAGGAATATTAGTTAATGATAGAGTTATATTTTTTTGAACAAATAAATCCTTAACATAATACTACAAGTTTACATGATTTTGGATCATATATACCTTCTTGTAACATCCCTTTAAATGGTTCTTCTGACTTGACTCATGGGTTACCAGGTACATCAAATTTTTTTCTAAAAATATAAATTTCTTTGGTGACTAATTAATTAAATAATATAAATATATGGTTTACACATTTATATAAATTTATTTATTTTGTGACTAATTATTTATAAATGAAAAAAAGAAAATTTAAAAAGTAATGGGAATATTTTTATAAAAATTGAAATTTAATTCATAAATCTATTTACCGATATAGAATATAAATACCACATTTTTAAAATTACTGTAATTAATTTTATATATTTTTTTTGTATATTTATCAAATTTAAAATTATATATTTTCTATACTCTATATTTTAATAAATCCAATTATATACTTTAAAATTGTATTTTTCAAAAACAATTTTTACAAAATCATTATCATTATATTAAAATAAATTAAAAAACGATATATAATTTAATTCAAGATTTAAAACACATTTTTTAAATTATAATTTCAAAATTATCTTGGAGTGAAATTTCACAAGTTATTTGAGAAGATAATTGTTTTGGTGAATAATAAAATATAATAGTTCTTTTTAAATTCTTCAATTTCATTCAAATAATATAAAAAAATTACATTTTATGCATTAATAATAATTATAATTAGTTCAGTACTATATTTGTTAATCCAAATTACTTAATTTTCATAATTTTTTTCATTGATAAAATAAATCATTTTCATTTTTGGAAATGTTTTCTTTGGGAAGAGGATTTCTCATCGCATCTGTCAGTGTATTTTTAAATTAAATTATTGAAATTGTGTTAATGGAATTCATAAAAAATGATTCCAAAATATGAATTCGAATAATTTAAATAATATAACATAGTCATTATTATTTTGGGTCAAAATGACTTGTATACAACAAAAAATTTGGGGTTGTGGTTAAAATGGGTTTATAGGGAGTTAAACATATAACCGAAGTGTTACAATTTCTAGGAATATTTTCAAATACACAATATTATAAAATCATTTAGAACATATAACCCGTAATATTCAAAAATTATACATTTCTGACCCTTGTTTCATGTGAAAAATGGGGGAACACATTATTCATTTCCTTAATTTTATGCCAATCCTCTCTATGACTTATAAAAGGCCACCACACACATCTCATCTTTACAAATAAAAACCAATTGAATTTTCCATTCCCTAAATATATCATTCTTAATTACTTTCCCACATAATATATTCCATATTATTATTATTCCCTACTATGATGTATTTATGTTTAAACCAAATGTGCTTCTATAAATAGGAAGTGCATTTCTTAAATGTGTGTTTTAATTTTTTCCCTTCCAATAAACCCTTAAAATATTATTCATGATTGATAAGATAATAACAGTATTATTTCCCATATAATAATATTTTATTATGTAAATGGAATAAAATATATCCATATCATCTCCAATGAAATGGGAAACGAAACCATCCATTGGGTTTATGGAAGACTACAGCATGAAAAACAGATGTAATTCAATTTCCATCACCACCTATCACAATATGATATAATGATGGACATATTTTTATAATATATACTAATTAAATAATTATATTTATTGAATTTTTATATAAAACCTAATTTATAACTTTTTAACTAATTGGGAAATAGTAACATCTCTAATGTGTATGGTGGACTACCACCTCCAAAACCGATGTGGCGTGTTCATCAATTATATTTTCCATGGACAGTAATAGGGATATATTAATTTAATATATATTATATTGAGTACATAATAATAATTCATAATTATTATATCACATATATTTTTAAAATAAAATTATACGGGGGATATGATAAAGGTGATTCTTTGTATAGCGGACTATCACCCAATGATGTGATGTGATTCACTATTCTTTAACGCTTTGCATAAAATATAATAAGGATAAAATTTAGAAATATATGATATATATATATATAAACTTATAATTATTATATAATGGTAAATATTTATTTCCTTCTTCTTACTTCTATTAATAAATGGATTATGTGTTCATGCATACGTATGGCCTACCATCTCCTTGAATGATTTATTTCATTTCATATCTCTAGCATTTATGGATTAGTATAAAGAAATATAGAATAAAAAATGATTATGATATAATATATAACATGATATATTATATGGTAAAACGTTCAATGTAATAGGACAAAAACTACTAAAACAAAATATTCATGAAAAATAATGTTGTTACTACTCGAAACATGAATTTAACAAGGTTTTGTTAATAAATGTGTAAACAAAATTCATAAATAAATAATATATGTTATGATATATATATATATATTTATGGGTTTTCAATATATGTATAATAAAACGAAATTTGTTATAAATGAGCTGCCAATATTTATGATGGAATATATTAATAAATGTAAATGAATTTGGTCTTACTTTTTTTGTGACATATGTTATGTTATGCACCTATATTCTTTTAAGAGGTTTATGTACAAACCCTTTGACATGAAATGTAATTAATTTATTTATTTTAATGAAATTTCATGTTTAATTTATTATTATTCATTAATGGGGTTTATAATTTAATGTTACCTTCGTGATAAGGGTTTTATGATAAAATATAATAGTTCATTAATATTATTTATGTTTACTCTTTAAGATGATGAAATAATATAATCTATATCACACCAAACACATCATATTTATTATTTAATTTATAATTCATAAAAATACATTTTTTTCATTAGTTTTAATATATCTATTTACTTTTGTTCATAAAATAATTTTTTATCAAAAAATTTGGATTTATATATCTCATCAATAAATATCCATTTTATTAAATATCTATATTTTATAAAAATGTTATCAAAACTATTACTATAATTAGAAAAATATTTTATTAATGAATCTTTTCATAATGTTTAATTTTATAATTTTTTTTGAAATATATATTTATTTCATTTTCATAATATTTACTGTTATCCTTTTCCTAAAAATGTGAATGAAATCATTGTTTTTACATGTATTACATGAACATAATTCCCTCATAACATGAAAAATATTTTCATTGAAGATTACATTATAATGTTTCTACTATATATCAAATTTGAATAATTTCAATAATATGTTATGAAATTATAATATCCAAAAATAATATTTTCAATGGAAGGATATTTTCCTCATAAAAAGATTACATAATTTTTAAATCATCCTTTATAATATTCAATTATTATTTTCATTGAAAATGATTTTGAATTTTTTTTATGAATAGTTAGTTTTAAAAAAAAATTATTCTCAATTTTAAAGGATTTTGTTCCTCATGAAATGTTTTACGTGATCATTAAATATTCAATTATAGTTTTCCATGTATATTTTATTACAATTGTATTTTGATATCTAAATATTTAAAATTTAATTTTAAAAATCGAAATGTTTTGTTCCCCATTAAATGTACCTTGTGATCTATTAGAAGACAATTTACATATTTATTTAAATACATTCCTAAATTATAATCATTACTATTCTTATGATCAAATGATACCATCATTATTTATTCTATCAATGGATTATGTTTACAATGAAATTGTTTTAATGAAAACTATATATTTCCCATTGTTATATCTATAATGAAATGTATAATGAAACATATATATTTTTAGGGGTTTTGATATGATGAATATTTTATAAAAAAAAATTATTTTCATTTCATCTGATTTGATAAATGTATTATAAACCACATTGCATTTAATGTTTTATTATATGATTGGTGTCTTCTAATATTGTTTCCAACATATATATGTTTTTTATTATGTGATGGGTGGGACATATATCTTCCTAAAATGAAATATGAAATGAAATATGTGTCATTAGATAAAAATGACTATAATTTGAAGTTAATCCCATTCACTAACATACTATTTCCAATTTGATAGTATTTTTATTTAACCATAAATTCTACAATGATTAGGGGAGTGAATTAATTACACCATTATATCATTAGAAATGGGAATTTACTACTATAAAATTAACATTCTATTTATATGTGTCTTCAATAATTCAATGTTTTAGGGAAAGGCTATGGTTCCATGGCCTATTGTCCTTAATTACATTATGATTCATGTTTTATAAACTACCAATGAATGTTCCATGACAAAATATTTGATCTTGGATATGTATAGTATTTTTTTCATATGTTATGAACATGCTCTCATATATTTATGCTCAAATGATTTTAATATATTTACCTTTCTTACCCGTAATGGGAATATAAATCACCCTTTAAAATGTTTCATTTACCATATTTAGGATGAAAATTATTCAATTTTATGTCCATAAATTATTCTAGTTATTATTAACATAATGGGAGACAATGATTAACTCTTATTAATGAGTTGTTTATGTTTATATGACTCCTAATGTAATATACTACCACTATCCGTAGACTTTAATTTTTTTAATTCAATTAATGATCATAAAAATAACTGTAACCTATATCTATTAAAAACATCTTTATATTTATATATATGCTTATGGGTCATTCCATGTATGCCCCTTTGAAAAAAAATGATCAACATAATGATTTAGAGATGGTTTCCATTAAATATGCTCTAATTTGTTAAAAATACTCTCACTTTTGGGGGAGGTTGTAATCAACATGAACCACAAGATACTTTTATCTATAATAATTGATGGTGATATTGTAAGACCATGAATTTTTATAAATTATTTTTTTTCAATAAATGTAATTTATTTGATAGCATGAATTACACACAAAAAAATGTTTAATAATCCATAATATACACTTTAAATAACACGATTAAGAGTGAAAATTATCTAAATTCCACCGGATTCATATGTATGAATATGAGTAATTAAAAATGAAAAAAATATGGTTTACATATTAAAAATATAAATTCTATGGTTATTAATTTAATATAAATTACATTGAGAAACTATTTAATGTATAAGGGATTTTTTGATAAAATGATATTAGGATAACATTTCACTTTCATCTTAATAAATAAAATTATTCACTACATGAAGATGTTTTAAATGGAATACATGCATTTTGTGTTAAATAATATTTCATGACATTAGTTTAATTGTTTTCTTGGCATGGGATAAAAATAAACTATGCGTTATGATTCAAAATGTATTTTTCTAAAAAAAAGGTTTTCATATATTATATCCTGCTTATTTTTAAATTATATTATTCCACTTATATGTATTTAAATTGAATAATATACGAAATATTTATATTCAAGAGGAAAAAGTTTGGAAAAGTTCCACTTTTATTTATGTAAATACGAATATGAACTGTGCTAAAATTTATCACCAGAGTAATGGTTAAATCAAGTTAATGATGGTAAAATGTATGTGATAAGGCCATATGATTTTATCCAACCTCTTTTTGGATAAATTTAATTCATTACATATCACATAAAGAATAAAATATTGTTTTTAATACACACATTTACATGAAAAATACATATAAAATATTTAAAGAAAATAGTAAAAAATGATACTCTCTTAGTTTTAAATATCTTCTATTTGTTTTATAAAAAATAAATGAATATATGAATGGACATAAGAATATAATATGATCTTAATTAAATTAAATTCAAGACAAAAGTATGTTTTCAATTTATAGTAATTATATAATTATTATAAATGATCATGCAACACCCATACTGTATTTTCTAATTAAAAAATAATAAAATAATGAGTTTAAGCATAATTAAAGAAATATATCATGACCTTGTAAATATGTTAATAAATGTTTTTAGATTAATATTATGTAATAGTGTTGTTTTTAATAATTATAATAAAAAAACTTTTAATTTGTTTTCATTTTTTTGAAATTAAATTAATAGTTTTAAAATTAGAAATAACGATATTTTAGGAATGTAATATATTAATAAATTACATAAAAATCACAAAAATTATAAATGTAAAAAATAGGATAATACATGGGTAATTATTTCGTCAATATATCATTTCTAGTCCATTTGGAAGCATATTTCTTGAATATACTTATTAAATTTTAATATTTTAGGATTTTACATGGCTTCCCATCACCTCAATTGTAGTAGTGCACCCATAGTTTTCCATATACACACCACATTGAACCTTATAGATCCACTAAAAACTAAATATTTATCATATCAATTCCCATATATAAATTATATTGGTTTATTCAATGATACCAACCCAAGATCCCAAAAGTGGGTATCTAATGGTGTTATTTAAAAGATGAGGCAGTCACTTAAACTATTCACTTTGATTTAGTGTATTTTTTACCGAAGTTAAATATTTTTCATTAAATATTAAATACTAAATTAAATATGATATATGAATAAATTTAATTAATTTTGTTAATCAAAATTTCTGGAACCTCGTTCCATCATATTTTATTTTAAAATATCGCTCGTGCATATAAACAGATTACAATCTCCATACAACGATATAATTTATTTTGAGACATCATAATTTATGAATGGATTCAATGATTTTCATAATGATTAAACATTATAAAAATGAAATAATTATTCATAAGTAATGGCACATTCTTATCTTCCAATCTATGATAAGGATATAATTTTAATCGTGTGTCAATGTGGACTACCACATCTAAAAAGTGGTTCTTTTCGTTTTTTGTTTTTTGTTTTATTTGTATCGTAATAATTATGTTATTAATTAATATGTATGAAATATATGACATTATATCTTTTAAATAATGTTTATTTAATAATATCATATTCTTTTTTCATTTTTTTGGGAAAATAAAAATTGTATTCATGGAAACATACCACACACCCTATATATGAATAGTGTAATTCATTTTACCATATTTTTTTTTCATTGTCTCTAGACATGTATTTAGTTAATATGTATGATTTTTATATAATTATAATAATTATTATGTTAGTTTAAGTGTGTTTAATATACAATGTCCAAAACTACTGTTCTAAAACATGCATGTAAATTGAGGTAAATATCAACTAGAACATTGATTTTGATAAAAAAAGGTTTTAGAACATGTGATAAAATTTAATAAGAAATAATGTTTTGTAATATATATATATTAATATGGTTCTATATTTGATTTTAATAAATATTTATTAATTATAAATGACTTTTCAGTGGGAGTAAAGGAATTCATACCTTATCTAATAGATTTGTGTCTGTCTTTTATTTCATTGAGACACATTCTTTATTCACTAGTTGTTTCTTTTATGTGGTTTATATATTTAACTTTAAATATATTTGTGTTGATAAAGAGTAAAATTATGGGGATTTAAATATCCATTTTAGTTTCTATATTTTATTTTATTTATTATTTAATTTTTTTTGAATATGTGAGGGTTTAATGTTAAAATATCATTATTTATTGGGTTTTATTATTATTAAGGTCGTGATATTTGAATATTATTTTTTAAATACAAAGAAACTTATCTTTTTGATAATTTTAAATTTCTCTAATAATGTAACTGGGATCTAGTTTCATCCATTATTATATTGAAATAGGATATAAGGAATAATATACTGAATGATTGGAATATTTAGACGTATTTATAATTAAGATATATACATGAAAAACTATTATATTTGAAATCTCAAATTATGATATAAAATTTTCAGAATATCATTATTTATACAGTAATATAATGTAATTTCTTTATTTTAATACATCCATGATTTTATGGGAATGAAATAGAATAATAGTGGGCTCAAATACTCAGTAAGGGTTATATATAAAAGAAGTTATCCTGAATTAATAGGAACAGTAAACATAGAAAGGTATATAACTTAACACACATGTAATTTCAATAATATGACTCAAATAATCCATATATAAAGGTAAATAACTGTAATGAATTCCATTTATTCATTAACATGATTATAATACCTATATAATGGATAAAAATATTTAATGTTATATAACTATAAACAAATTTCATTTAATGCTGAATATGAGAATGAAATTTATTCTGATAATATATCAATGACAAAATTTCATGGATAATAATTCTTGAATTTATAATGAAAAAATTTGTTAATAATATGATATCATTAACATTGGAATCACTTTACCTCTATATTCATGACCATATATAATATAGTTTATTGTTTATGTGTAGGTATACCCCAAAAAATCATTTAATTGATGCTGAACTTCTGATTCGTCTTTTAAGAATACTGATTCTAAAGGGAATATATATAACTAAGTTTGAACCATATCTACATGCTGAAAGCATTCCTCATGTTTATAATAATAAGCTTAATTCACTAACAAGATTCATAAATAAAAAATATATGTATTGTGTATAGAATATAGAATTATCTTCTTTTACACTCTCATTGAAATAATATTAAATGTAATCCAGAATATTTAGTAATGATATTTGTAATATGTAATAAAAACCCATGATAATTAATATGGATATTTTTGAGAATTTTAATATCTAAACATCACAGAAAAGGGGATATTTCAAGGGAATGTTATTGAATATATAAATTAATCAATAATGATAATTTCAATAAATTATATAGTAAAAAAGGATCATAAAACATCCATATAATGAATAATTATGGTATAAATATGTAGTGTCCATTGAGGTGAATAAGTAAAATAAATGGTTGTTATTGGTAATTAATAAAAGTACCATAAAAAGATCATTAAAAACAGTATTGAGTAAAATATTATTATATATTTTAAAATAATATTTATTTCTAAACGAACATACATTATTTTTATAAAAAAATCATTAAAAAATTGAAACATATAATGAATTCATTGAAATAATGAGTTTTAATGACAAGATTAAATTATACATAGGGAATTCATGGTGAAACAAATATTTATTTCAGATTATTATAAAAATGAAACAATACATGATTAGAAAACAACATAAAAAATACTTTTAAAAAATTTGTAACATGTTACAAATGAGAAAAAATTAACTTAAAAAATAATTATGATAATTTTTATAATATTGTTGAAAACATTTTTAAAACAACATGGTTACCAAAGAAAGAAATGAAATCTGCTTTTATTAAAAAAAACATTTCTCATTATTTTAAACTTACAATGAGATTAAAAATGTAACTATTACATAAAAATATTATCAATAACCATCAGATAGAGAAATTAAATTGGTTTAATATAAAATTATGAAATAAATTATATGAATTGATATTTTATATTTAATATTCCCAATAAAAATGATATTGTAAAATAATCCCTTACTTAGATATTTATGTTTAAGTGGGAACTAACAAATGAATTGATTATTTATATCAAATATAATTGAAACTTGAGGAATTTTAAATATTAAATAATATCATGAATATCAATTAAAAACTTAATAAAATAATATCAAACTCAATGAAGTAGAAATATGACACAATTAAAAGAATTTGAGTTTTCAAATTCCTTTACAAATTGAAACTTTTATGTAAAATAATTTTTGATAAAAGAATTTAAATTTATAATTATAATACCATTAATTATGATTTAATAATGATATTATATTTATATGGTCTATTATATACACCATATAAGATAAATTAGGCACATAACATTACAATATGCATAAATGAATGTAAATTTAGATGAAGTACCTTACATCATACTTCGTTTTGGATGGAAAAGATTTACCCTCATGTATAATTATTCTAATCATGATACTAATTAATTAAGGATATTTATCATATTTTAAATATAATATCTGATTATATTATAAAGAATTATGAAAACTTCGTTAATAATATTTCATTACATTCATTATTTTTTGTGTTAATTGGTTTATTTTCTCATGTGTTTGTTTTAATGAATGTTATGGTTCTTACACATATTATATAGTTATGAATTATTAATATTGATATTAATTATATAAATATATATTCATTAGATAATATTTTATAAAAAATATTGAAATTTTATATTGTAGAATATACTATATCACTTTGTGTATAATGTAGGACATACATAGAAAAGATAAATGGTTTCATTTCCTTAATCAGTGTAGGGGTAATGAGATGCGTGATATATAACTTTTTTAAAATTATTATAATATAATATATACTGAATATATTAAATAATTTTATCCTTAATACCTAATCTGAAATGTGTACATGGAAAATTAATCACCTCGCATCATGATGAGGAAGCTCATTGTACAAACAAGAGACATTATCAAATTTAAAAAATGGAATGTGAGAAGTTAAATGAAACATGAAAATTTTAGTTATATAACAGTATCATAAATATAATATATATTTTTTGAAATACATTACTATATCTATCATTTTATTGTAGTGATTGAAAACTATATACATTTTTTCGGAGGTGGTAGTCTATCATATACATAAATAAAGAGTTAATTTCCCATTTTTTGGAAGTTGAGATGATTCTTGGTATTTACCATAAATTATAACATCTAATTATATTTTATATACTTAGGTTATTATATAATCACGGTATAATAGTATTTGGATGAGTTGGATGAATAAACAAACAAAAAACACTCATTTAGGATAGTCACCTCTTCTTTAAATTATATCTTTTTAATTGCACCAAAATTCATTATAGGATTGAAATTTGATTAAAAAATTTACAGGATGTTTATATGGGTTCACAGAAGTTATTTTCATAGGTCTCTGTTTTTATAAATTTAATTCAATGTGTGGATAGGGAAAGATAGTAGGTTTACTTTTATATATGGGAGAGAGGATATACATGGAATTATTTAAAATAATCAATTACACTATTGTTTGTATCATAATAAAAAGAATACAAATGGGAAAATACTGATCCTTATAGGGTTAAAATGTGACCAAAAATGGTATTTGGTCAAGTCTATAGATATTTTTATACCTTATATTTATTCTTTACCCTTGATAAACCTGTTTATACATTAACTATGATAATTAATTGTACTGTTTACAACATTTACAATGTTCAAAAAATAAATTAATCCCCTTAGATTTTATAACTTATTACAATTCAATATTTTTAGTCCTTTTTCTAATTCCAATCTGTATAAGTGGAAAAATCCATTTTATAATGAAACACCCATATGGGATGAAAATTTTCCTTTTCAAACATATTGTTCTTATAAATTTATAATGTTTTTAATATCCAAATTCGAAATTATATTTTTTCCGATGACATCAATTAAAACATTAAATTATTATTGAACTAATATCAATTTCAACACAATATATAAAACAATTTAATAGTGAAAATTATCTTTACAGAATGGAAATTTTCAATAAATATCATTTTTTTAACAATTCATGAAAAAATTAAACAATTAAAAATACAAAAAATCACCAAAAAATGATTCTTGTAATTTTATTTGAAAACTAAATCATTTTTCATAATATATATTTATTAAAATTTATAATAATTTTTTTAAATTATGTTTGCAATGGGTGACTAAAACTCAATTTAGAAAAAATAATTGTTTTTTAAAAACGATTCAATTTTTTTCCAATGTTTTTTATTTTTAAATATAATCAATATATAAAAAATAACCATGAGTAAAAAATATATATTCATATATTATTTTTCAATATTCGTAGTTTCTAATTTAATAATATGATTAAAATGTTATTCTATATTAATTTACTATTTTGGTTGGGGTTAAGTGTTTTACAGGGAATCAAATAGATGGAATTTACAAAAAATGAAATATATTATAAAAGGTTTGTGGAGTTATATTATTGCAAATGATCATAATTCTATGTCATATATGCTAATAACCTAAATTTATCCTTTAAAATTCCGATGTTGTTACTATCTCTCCACCTTTTTGTCTTTAATCCCCACAATATTAACTTTATTTAGAAAATCTAGGATTTGTAATTTTTAAATTCCTTTCAAATGAATTAACATCATAAAAATGGTTAGAAAAAATTCCATATAAAAAAATATTAAAATTTAAATTTCTTATAGAATAAAAAATAACAAGGCATCTCTATTAGAGAATGTATGTGTGAAGTGATGATATGGATGTGTAATAATGAATTAATTTCAAAATAATGAAAGTGGGTGATAGATTTAATTTATCATATGAATGTTAAGGACCAAGATAAATATTGAAACAACACAACCATAAAAATATATTCATTCAAAAACCCATTGATTAATATGATTTTATGGTAATATGATAATTTTTATGGTTTCATGATCTATTTCCAGGAGTTGAAGAATTATTTTACTAACTATAATAATAACATAAGTAAATAAACTTACATAATATATTTCTATTTCATAAGTAAACTTTGATCTTTTGGTTGTTATTTAATCAATTTATAATTAAACTATTACTCCATGAAATTAAAATTCAATTTCAATTTTTTAATTCTTGATGATTTAAAATTAACATTTAATATATCATTAAATCCGTAAATTATAGACAACTCATTCCTTCAATTTTGAAATACATAAAAAAGTACACATGTTCATGAAAATATATCCATAAAACTATGTCAATATATAAACGTATAATGTATCACCAATTGTTCAAAAGTAATATTTATCTATAAATTCATTTAAATAAAAATAGTGATATAATAACCAAAACATCACATTGACCAGAGTTAGGTGTTAACACTTATCATCTTTGGTCTGTGATTTCAATTCCCATGGAAATACTATATGCGATATGTTTTCACATAGTATAGAGGTTTTAATTTTAGTAAAACTATATTAATATATTTCCTATAAATGTGAAAAATATGATGAAAAATAGTTACTCTAACATAAAATACAAGATAATCCTTAAAGGATACCAATTCATTCAATCGTATTCCCTTAAAATTTAAGAAAATTATTCCTTAAATAACTTTTTGAGTAAAATATATTATATAAAATTGGATTTTTTTGCATCAATATCTCTAAAGTATATTTATTTCGAGTAGACACCGATGAAAACACCTAAAAATTTGTGTTAAAGGCTTTAAAATTATGTTCAATCATATACTTTTAAACAATTGACGGTATAAATAACTCCAATATTAATGAAGACATATATTCTTATAAATTTTATCATAATCCTTATATGGTTCTTGATTATTATAATAAAAATTATAATTGAAAAATTACTTCTTCAATAAAATTATAGATTCCAAATACATAAATACTTCAACTATTTTATTTAAATATAAATCATTACTTGGTCTAGGGGTTAAAGGTTAGAATATGTAATTGACATCGATAATTCCTAGGTTCCCCAAATTTAATAAAATTAACATTAAATAGATCCCAATGATGAATTTTATATCATTTTATTATATCTTCATTTTTATTTGGTAATTAACTAATATATTATCTTGTTTTTCACACTGAAATGTATTCCTTTTCCATTGAAGAACATTCATATATGTCAATTTCCAAATTTCTAATAAAAAGAAAAACAATCCTTCTTTCTTACATGGTCTCCACCACTTGAGCTCCTAGTGAACTGAATCATTCAATATATTTGTTAATCCAAGAGTAGGTTAAGGTATATGTTGGTAATCATCTTTCAGTATAATATATTAAGGATAATCATGAAAACTATTATTCATATAATCCTGATATTTGTTTTCTTATCGTCACCAAAATTTTCATCATATTCAATTTTAACATGATTATTTTAGGTTTATCTATTAACCAAAAAAAATGGAATCATCTAAGAGTAAATAATCATATTGGTAAAATGATGTATATATTTAATGTTTATGATTTTTTAGTGTTTTAATTAATTAATTAATTAATTAATTTAAATTACTGATATCTTCTAATTATGGTACATATTTCCCTTTTTTGTGTTTTATAGATGGATAGACATTAATTTTGGGAAAAATATCGAAAAGAGAAAAATGTTTGTATTGCGACAACAAATTTTGGAGTGTACAGTGGAGCTGGAATACTAGTGTATGGAAATTACAAATCATGACTAATATTTAGATGAAGTGAGTCTTTTGAGATGAGTTTTTGTAAGAGAAACTCCAAAATACACTATACATGTAATTTAAAAGATTACATGACGTGTAATCAATACACAACATATAAGTTTTACTGAAAAAAATTAATAACATCTTCGATGAAGGTATAATGACGAATCCTATTTATTCCCCCTTCGAAAACTACATAAGAGGCATCTAGGAGTCATGTTTTGATGAGGAACAAATGTCGGATTGGAAACCAAAAACATTGATCCCTTCTAATGCCTATTTATGTAGTATTTTTATTTATTGTTTTTTTAGCCTCTATTGCAAAATATGGGGGGTGATTTCATTGTGTTGTTTCATGAATGATGGATTGGGATTAATTACATGAGGTATATTATAAATTTATTGCAATGTATTTTAGAATTTCACAATGATTTGTCAATTCAATCCCATTATTGAATTTTCCTACAAGGCCATTATGAGTGGGTTTAGGAATTTTGTTTGAATTTAATAATTAATTTAGAATGATAATTTCCTAAATTGAATGAATTCAATTGATTAATTTTCAATATAGGGTTTAGACATCCACAATGACCATTGGTTTTGACTCCGACAAATGTTGAAATTATGTTTTAGGTTAGAGATCCTTTAAAATACGAATTACTTGACTAAGTGAAGAGGATAGTTTGGGATGGAGAATGTATACTATGACCATTAGAATATTCAAGACTTGATTCCTATGAAATAATGTTGTTTAATTTATTATATCACACTATTCCATCCCATAAAACGTGATTCAATGCTTCTCGACACCAATTTTTTATTTTATTCCCCTACATTTTCTACTAATAAAATTCTCAAAAATCTAGATTTAATTTTTGAAAATCAAATTAGTTTATTTTTATTTAATTTAATTAATATTTCCCCAACACTTACTATGTGGGTTCTACCATAGACATACAATTTCTATACAACCATTTTGTTTAGTGAAATATTTGATTCGTGTTGTACATATTAAAATTTTATATCCCTACCAAAATTAATGATACCCATAGGGATATCATAAAATCATTTAATCATTTATTTTATGTGTAGATCAATAAAACATACTTTAAATAAAACATGAATTATGTTTACCCAAGACAATTCATTATCTTCATCTATCTAAATACATTTTAATGGGTTGTAATGAAAATGTGAATTATCCCATTTTTATCCAATAAGAGTGTTATACCATGTTTATAGTGGGGCCAATTTTATTTAACTATTAAATTCATTAGTGAAGCACAACATTAATTTTTAAGAGTTAATACCAAATCGTTCATTTGTTCCAATACTATTTCAACTTGTAGAATCTAGTAATTGATGCATTCCGAGGGGAAAAATCCCAATATTACTAATACATTATGATGTTTTTATATATACCCTCTTATTTTTAATTATATGGTTATGATCTGTAATACAATTATTCATTATTCTATCTCAAAATGATTCTAATAAACATGATATGTACCAACTGTAATGACCCCATTTCATATAACACAAATTTAGTATCATACTTTATTACAATAGAATAAGATACAGGGAATCACAACCCAAATGACTAAATAGTTTTGAAGTATTGGTAAAGTATATATACACATGACTATCAAATTACATTTAAAAAAAATGTCACGACCCATCTTCTGGGGCCCATGTCGTGACTACTCCAAGCCCGCCTTACAAAATCCTGGGGGTGGCGACTAGCACCGAAAGGCATACTCCCTAATATAAGAAGGCATTTCCTTTAATCCTATACAAACACATTGTCCAAGAACCCGACAAGAAACGACTGTGAAGTAAACTATTATAGTAAAAGAGTGCTGGAAGTAAAAGGGGTCGAAATACATGCCCAACTATAAAGGTACAAGTACGACTGAAAATACCATACAACAGAATGTAAAAGGAAAACAGATATTGGGTCTTCCTTCGAGGTTCTTACCTGATGGGTAGGTACATATCACATCCTCACCACTCCACAACTTCTTGTCTCCTCAGGGTACCGCCTAGTCCTGGCTCCCTCAAACCTTTGCCTAGCTGCTCATCATCTACACAAGACACAACAATATATGGGTATATCCCATGTAGGGGTGAGTATAGTGATACTTAATAGGGACCCCGAGACCCTGAACGTATCCAATATTTCCATAATAAAAAACCATAGGGTAACACCATGAAGGTAGATTACCACACAGGTAAAGTACCATATAGAATAACCTCAATAACAAGCACAAGGTTAACACAAATCACATCATGATTTATGGTAGGGGTAATAATAAGTTACATCCCCAGTCACAACGTCGAACACCTCAGCTGATAGAGAAATCCTCCTCTATACAGTACAATGTACCTTCCTCATGACACAGAGGCACTTCCCACAAACCATGGATTTATGAGGTTCGCCTCTTCTCGAGTTCCGTAGATCTGTTGCGTAATATAAAGGCACACCCCATCATGGGTCTACCACAACACACAGATGCACTCCCCCTCGTGGCCTGCTGAGGTACTGATCCTATCTAGTATTGTGGGTCTGCCGCATTACACAGAGGCCCTACCCACCATGGGTCTACTGCATCACACAGTGGTGGTCCCCACTAATCCTGTCGAGTCACCCCGTGTCGAATGGTCAGCAGTTGTCACGTCTCAACCAGTCGCAGGGTTCCGTACATATCGTACATGGGAGAACCACTCCCCAATCCATCAGTCATACCTAAATCACCCTTAAGCCCCACAAAGATGTATCTCAAAGGTCTATCATGTCATTAGAGTTCCAAAATAATAGATGGCGCATCAATCGGATGCCCGATCTGTAGGTTATTAGCATTTCCTCTCTATTGGCATGGTTGGATTTGGGGTTCGATCCAACCCTGTTGTACTCCAACTTTATCCAAAACACATGTACAGTATACCAAAAGGACCGTATTGATTCAATTATTCTGTTTCCATATACGGTTTCTCATACAGATTCCTGGTTCTCAAGATATGTCCAAAAATCTGAAATGACGATTGGTGGGGCCAGGGTTCGGTCCGATCCGGTCAGATGGACCCGACTCGACCCTTCCTGACTTGGGTCTGGCCTCGATGGCCTAGCCATTAGAGAGACTAGACCGTGAGGCCGTAGTCCGACCTGGCCAACGTAGGGGGCGGCCCATTGAGCGCGGCCCGCTGCGGTGCGGTACACTCGGATGGAGGTCCTTCGTGGCAGGTCTTCCCTAGCCAACAACCAAGGAAAGGTGCCCCCTGGTCTTCCCAAATGTTCCATCGACCTTTTCTCTACTGGAATGTGAGTCCTGCTTGAGGGGTCCCACCCAGTGTGGCACGGCCGACCAGAAGGCCACCCAGACTTCTTCCCAACTGCACGGTCACGAGTTGCTGCTCCACCGCGTCCAGCCAAATGCTGGGCTCCCTTAAGTCTCTGGTGTGACCTCCAACATCACCAGCGACCCGGATGTGCACCGCCGCTCTACTATGCAGCCTGCCGACATGTCAGACATTGCCACATTCTACTTCGTGGCTGACGTGCCACATCATCTTTCTTATATGGCAGTGCTGTGGTGCATGACCCTTCCTTCATGCGATAGGTCGGGTACCAGATTCCTCCTTCTTCCTTGAGCCATTGACGTTTCGTTCCAAGACTAAAAAATAAAATGATCTCATATTCGCGATCCTTGGGTCAAGCGCTCCATGTCCATATGTCGCGCTTAACAAAATATTGTGATTCCAGCATTAATAAATATTTCGCATTGAAGAACACATGAAGAACGTGCGAAGAACAAAAGATAAGAGGAATGGTTTAAGTATAGGATGATAGAAATGTTAGATTGTCCATCGTCATTGTGAAAACATAAAATGAATAATCTATTAATAAATTAAACCATATAAAAATACCCTACCCCTTTTTTCTGATGGAGGTGGTGCGAGGAAGAAGACAAAGTTGTTGAAGAACGTCGTCATTCTTCGCTTCCGCAAGACGCTTCCGATTAGAGATCATGGTCAGTTCTTCATTCTTCATTAGGGGTGGTTCTTTGTTGGCGAATGTTCTTCCCGTTTCTCCATGGCTCTCCCAACTCTATTTTTCTAATGATTTCAAATAAGGAAATGAGGATCCAACATTTTGAAATAATTTTATCAATTTAATTAAAATTGGATCAATTAATTAGGTTATGTTGGAATATTAATTCGGGGGAGAAACCAAGAGTCACCTCCCATATTAAAGAGGGAGTTCAGGGTTGGGTGTTCCCCAACATAATTTCAAACTAGTAGGTTTTATGCTCGGGTGGTCCCCACCATCGAATTTAAATGGGTGGATTCATAGAGTAAAATAAAATAAAAGATGTTTTTTTATTTTATTTTCATTATTCTTTTAATACACCCACGAAATGTCTGAAAACTATCTTTCTCCCTCGATCTTATATGATCGAGATGAAGGTCACTTTATGTGAATATTGGCACTGAGAGTTCACTGGTGCCCTAATACTTCAATTCCGAGCACCAGTTCAAAATATATAAAAATGACCCTTATGCATTCACTAATCATACCAGAAAAAAAGCATACAAAATTATTAACAGTCACCCTCAACAAGCGCTGGTCGAAGTTAGGGTATGACCAATTAAAAAACGCCCCAACAAACCCAACAATAATCTCCAATATATAATCTGAGATACCATTTAAATGTAATGAATTTTACAATAAAATAATTGTCCCTTATTTATTTTATTTACAGACAAATTCAAAAATTCACTAGTGGAATTCGCCGACAATGTTAGTATCTCCCAAAAGATAGAATACCATCATGAGTTCAGCAGTGGTCTCAAATTTTTTTATCTGAGTTACCGTTTGAGAGTTAAAATCATTTGAAAAATAAAATAACTTTATTTATTTATTTTATTTACAGTTTTTCCATTTTTTTGTTTTCCCACATGAGGATTGCACCGACTAAACATAAGTCACGCCTTGGGTAGACCCACCATCCTATGTGCGATGGTGCCCTCAGATTTCTAATATGAGTAAACATTTAAATGTTATTCCACTTTTTCAGCAAAACTGCTTACACGCGCTAATTAAAGCATAACAAACCTTTGACGGATCATTCTGAGCACTCCAAACCTCATAATTGCGCGCCGTTAGATTTCGCTGTCTCGAAATATTTCTATATAATTAAAAAAATATTAGAAAATTCATGGATGTTATAAAAAACTAAAAAAACAAGATTATAATTATTCCATCAAGTAAATCCTAGTATATCCTTCTTAGTTGACTTCTTCTATTCCAAGGAAAATAAAAACTATCATGGTGCTATAAAATTCTAATTAAGTGTTATATATGAGAGATTATATCATGAATTAATGTTCATAATCAATATTTTATGTTAAATCTCCTATCATGCAAGAAATTTAAATAAATTTTCTAGAATAATAAATATCGAAATATAACTAACATAAAAAACATTCTAGTTAATCAATAATAAGACATTATTAACTGGAAAAGGAATAATCGTTATGGAATGGAAAATAACTCAAAGAAAATGTCATTGAATCAACATTCCTGGAATTATATGTATAGAGAGATAATATCAATTTGAAAATCACATGGATAATAATAACTAAATTTATGATAAATGAAATTTATAATTATTTGGAATCAGGATTTCAGACATCAATATACCTCCACTATCATGATTTTTCACATGAACATTTTAAACTAATGGGGATATATATAAATAAACCCTAGTTAATAATGATTTTTTAAACAATCTAACTCATGAGATTACAGGTTCATCTATTGGATATCTATAATCTAACACTACTATATAATCATTTCCAAAGCATTCAAAATATATCAAATAGTCTATTTCATTCAGGAATAATATATCTTGTCCACAAATATCTCTATTTAGTAAGGAATATGGATTTATATGTATTTCCATAGTCTACCAATAATCATTAAATTTACATGTCTATATCTATAGATTATATAAAATTTAATAAATAAGTATATCCGTGAAAAATATATGAATATTAATGTGAATTTTATTGTAAAATGTTTGTATGAAAGTACATATTTCAAGATAAAATTTCTGACTATAAAAAATAATTATGAAAGAAAATTTAATTGTGTGTCTTATTAAAAATGATTATAAAACATAAATTGAATGTATAATTATGGAATTATTACAAAGTATCTTATATATAGTAAATATAAAATTAAGGGGTTTTTCATTGGTTAATATAAATACCATAAAGAGTTCATTAAAACCATTTGTGGGGAAAATAATCTTTTGGATTTGAATATAATTTTGTAAAACTAAAACTTCATAAAATATTATGAAAATAAATTTTCATTAAAATATAATTTGAAACATATAAATTAATCTTTGAAACAATTATTAGTTATGATGAGGGAAAATTCAATGATACTGTGAAATTAAAAATAATTTTTATTTTAACATTTTTTTTAAAACACAAATTATCCTTTTCGGAAAAAATTTGGGAATTTTCATTTCAAAAAATTTCATAAAATATAGCAATGATAAAAAATTTGTTTATTAACTATATTTTTGTATGATAAAAACATTTATGAATATATTTTTTTAAATAATTATTTTTGGAGAAATGTTATTTTCAATAGAAGATAGAAATGAAGTAGGATTCTATGTAAAACAATTTAATATAATTTTTTTCTTTATAATAGTGGAAAAATAACTATTACATGAAAAGTTCATTGATAAATTGAGGAGAAAATTATTAAAGGGGTTAATTATCAAATGATCATATAATCAAACAATTTCCTTTAATAGAAATTCAAACATAAATAATCCAAATTAAAATATGATTGTGAAATAAAACCATTAAATGATAACAACATGGATGAAATAATTATAAGATTAATCTATTTTGTGTATAAATTTTAAATACACAAAAAATGTAGAAATAAAATAATTATATATAAAAATCATTACAAAAATATCATTTTATATTAGTGATAATGAATAAGTAATATAAACCCAATAAAAAATTGAGTTATGAATTTTGTTACCATTTGGTAACATTTATATCACGTCATATTAAAATAAATAATTAAAATATAATCTTAATGTAACATAGATTAATATTTAATCATGATATTACGTGTAAAATTATAATTATTGAAACCATATAAAAGTTATTAGGTGCATGACATTACAATATTCGTAAATGAAAGGAAATTGAGAATTAGTCTCATACCTTACACTTATTTTTGGAAAAAAAATTTATATAAACTCATTTATAATGATTTTAATAATATTACTAAATTATACCACAACCACAACCATATTCATATTTATAATATCATATATAATCCTCATAAAACATTCTATAAACCATTCATTAATAATCATTGATTATTTTCATTATTTTGTGTGTTAGTTATCTTGTAAATTCCATCTGTCCTTTTTCATGAATGTTTTTGATATTGAGAATATTATATAGTTACATCATCTCAGTAATGGTATTAAATTTATAAATATCATTTTATTTAACAAGCAATTGTTTTCAACTCAGTTTTAGAATTTGATCATGGTGAATATATCACATCACATAATAGAGACTATATATCGTACATGCCTATGTGGAAAATTATCATTTCCAAAATGGTTTGATGTGTAATAAATTTGAGTATTTATTAATTTAAATGAGTGAATTTAATTTCAAATATATATATATATATATATTAAATTCACTAAATTTACCCTTATTATCTTCCAAAAAATTAATAAGTGAAATAAATGTCACATCACTTTGTGAGGTGATAGTCCACCATACACATGAGAGATATTATCTCATATTAAATAGAATTGACTCGATGAATGATTATGTGATATTAAAATAACACAATTATATTAATGTAATGAATATCATATTCATGTGTTAAATACTTCATTATTATAAAAACCCAAACATAATGAACCTGGAGAATGTGTCTACAATCATTACATTGATATAACTACAAGGATTAAAATCGTCAAAATCGATGAGTTTTGTAATCTTTGAAAAATATATATATAAATAAATATGTTGTTGAAAATGAATACACCTAATGAAATAATATTTTATTATTTCAAGGATAAATATATTCAATTTGGTATATCGATTAATATCAATCAAATAATTTTTCATAGATTATTCAGAAATTAAAATATAAGAAGGTTGATCTCTAATTATCAGTAAGTGTAAAGCATAGTGGAAGAACAAATGAATCATTGAGAATAATAATTATGGAATAATAATTACATAAACACACCTATCGTGAAATAAAAAAACTTAGAATGATATGCATTAAAAAACATGGCTACTTAATAATTAGAAACACATTACAAATAATTTAATAGAAAATCCCAAATTTATATAGCAATGAAATAACATGAAGAAAATTTCATGTCGTCAACTAGATAATGAAAACACAATATGTCAAGATATTAAACTAAAACACATTTTTTTCAATTAATAAGAAACAAAAAAAACAAATTGGAAATGTAAGATATTGAAACTCATTCCATTCAATTTACTAGAAAAGGGAAAATCACAATTAATGGGAAGAAAATAAAACAAATGAAATTTAATCAATAAAATAATAATTAAATGTATCCATAAACTCTATCATTGTGAAAATATCATGGATAAGAAATAATTAATCCAAATGAATGAAATGATTTCAGGTCTCAACTACATAAAAATATATATTTCCCTGATATAAACTCCATATAGTTTAAAACTATAGGTTGATAGCTATTAAATTTTCACAACTGATTTATCTCATGAGAGAATATTGGTGAATCGAGGGGAAATATAAATTCCTAGCACACACCTCAATGCATGTCCAATGAATTTATCATTTTGAGTATTATTTTAATTAATAAACTATATGACTTATCAAAAATCCATATTTATTAAAGGATATATATTAATCAATATTTCCATAGATAATCTTGTAACATTCTATGAAAAACCTATATGAAAAATTTTATACATTTCCGGAAATAATTATATCCTTGAGAAATAATATATATATTTAGGGAAAATTCATTGTCTAATGGTCATATGAAATTGAATATTTCATTTGTATTAAAAGGAATTAATTTAATGAATGTTAATACTCTCCCTATCAAAAATATTCACAAACCATACTGAGGAGGAATAAGGATAATATCATTACAAAATATCCTATGGGGAGTAAAAATAAAGGGTTGTCATTATTGATGAATATAATTAATAAAAAATGATATTATAAAATCATTGTTAAGGAAAATATCATTTTCTTATTTAATAACCTATTGAAAATAATTTTATTTTAAAAAAAAATTAAAACATTATATATAATAATAATCCATTAAAACATAAAAATTAAGCATCAATGAAATGGTAGTGTGTAAATCCATACTTGTTGTTTGAGGATAAAAAAATATTCCTTTGGTAAAGAAAAATGTTATAATAGTTCCTTATTCAAAAAGACACACGAAGATTCCTTTCAAGACATTTTCAAAATATTAAAAGGTCAAACATTTATATAATAAATCATTATGTAAGGAATTACTTTTTTATGAAATAGGTTTTTAGTAGATCATATGTTTTCAGACTAATGAGTGAAATAAAGTCTGATTTGATTAAAATAATTTCCTCTAACATTTCATGTGTAAATGTTTATAAAAATGGTACAATTATTTGAAAAAGGATATGAATAACTATAGGATAATAAAACTAAATGGTTTAATATAATATGATCAAAATAATTCCTCTTTTGGAAATTATTTGTAAGAAATCCATAATAAAATATATTGTAAAATAAACACTTCAAAAGATTATAACGTTGATGTGATAATATATCAATGAGTGTATTCGGGGTATCAACTATAAATTAGTATAATGATGTTTTGATAAATAGATAGATAGTAAATATAATTATACACATAATACATTACTAGTAATAAAAATTAGGTTTTTGTATAAACCAATTAAAATAATTTCATTATGAATTTATTTTATAATTGGAACTTTTAACTAAAATCCCCTTAAATGAAAGAATTCAAAATGAAACTCAAAATATAACATGAAATTAAGGAATCAAGAAATTATATTACAAATTGTTAGAATGTAAAAAATAATTTAGGAATTTATTGTTAATAATGATGTGATTTTTTTAATATAAAATAAATAATCACAAAAGTAATTGAGATTGTAATGATAATTATTAAAAATGTTATTGGGGGAGAATAACCATTAAACATTCCATAGTTTCCCATAAAACATTAAAAAAATTTAATCATAATATCCATGAACAATTAAAATTAAATTAAACATATTATATCATTAAATAAATAGATTCATGATAAAAAAATTATAGGGATGTTTATACACCATATAAAAGGAACTGGGTGTGTAACAACAACTAAGCCCAAATAAAATGTATATTGGGATGAAATACATCACCATGAATTAATATTCATGTGAACATCTATTAAAATCCTATAAAATGGTTTTATGAGTTTTAATAACATATTTCTCAACCATATTCATGTTTATAATAAGTTATTACCCATTTGACAAAAATCCTTCAATATTGTCTCTATTTCAGGTGTTAATTACCTAGTCATTCATGTAAGTTTTAACATGTTACTTGTTGTTATTATTACATCCATCATGATATAATCATCTCCTGGATTTAAAATATTATTTAATTTTATATATTATTTATATATTTATTTTTAATAATATATAATATTTGGTTATATGAAATGAAATTCACCATTCTGGGACATGGTTGGACATACATGCACGTGAACGCTACATTCATTTCATTCATATATTGAAATAATGGAATGAAAATTATATATATATAAATATAATATAATTAAAGTATTATATAATTTTGAAATATATTACATAGGTTTTTTGATACTATCATTTATGCATTCCATGTATAGTGTAAATGAATCACATCGCTTTGAGGGGGGTTGTAGTCCACACTTCAAAAAATGATGTTATTTTATACCGATGAAGTGGACTGCATAAAATTATTTTCTATAAAATAATTATATAAGTATAAATAAATTATTAAAATAATATATAATATATATAAAATGTGATTCCATATTAATTATCACCCCATGAAAGTTGGAAAATGAAAAAATAAAAAACATCATTTCAAGAGGTAGTAGTTCTTCATACTCAATAATGATAAGTTTGTTACCAATTATATGGATGTGTGGATAAATATAGGTATATCCCTAAAAATAAATAAATAATAGATTATGGAGGATAATAATTTTGTTTTATAATAATGGGAAAATAATAATTTAAATATTGGATAATTAAATAAAACTTATGATCTTGAAGAATGCTGTTACCTCTTAATCTGGTAACTCCGTTTAGTTTGAAGAAATAAACATCCTGGGATGGCCTACTGAACAAGGTTAGGATTAAAAGTTTAGGGGAGGTTTCATAGGAGATATTATTGCATATTTTTGTTAAATGTGGCTTTTTAGGTATGATTAAGTGGGAGTTTTGAGTTCTTTTTATATTGGTCGAGGAGCAGCACTCATGGAAATTTTTTAAAAGTGAATTCCACAACCACTTTTCTCCTTGAATGTGGATACCAAAATGGAAAATATTTTATAAAATAGATTATAGTGTCTACATATAGACATAAAATTGATTTTTTATTCGAAAATTATTAATTTTATCCCTTATGATTATTATTTAGTCCTTCATTAGGCTAATTCTTCCTTTAATCATTGTAATTAGTTTGTGTCTCGTTCAATAATATTGTATTTAAAAATTTGATTTGATGATATCAGAAGAAGTAAATTTTTATTATTCAAAATATGGATTTTTTTTAAAAAAATCAATCAATTAATTTGATGAAATAAATTTAAAATCAAACCCATAGATGAGACGACATTGCGAGTTTTTTAAGTAAAAACATTTCAATGTTTGATATATTTTTATATCCATTTTCAATTAGAAATTTAATATAATTAACTAAATTGAATTAATTAATTAAAAATTCCTCTAATTATACATTATAAATTGTTATAAATATAAATAATATTTATAAATAAATTTGATGAAAATACTGTTCTGATAAAAAAATAGTATATTGCACTATTCATAAAAATGAAACTACACCGAGATATAATAAAAATCTCCCAAAACATTTTATGATGTTAATATATCAAATATTGTGTTTATTTTGACATATAAAATAAATAAAATAGAAAAAATTTTATTTAATATAGTTTATCCATTAAACTGTTGTAAAATAGACTTTATAAAATTATTGGTTTTTAAAAGTAAAATTTTGATTGATCTTATATTATAAGTATCAAATATTTTAGATTACTATTAAAATATTATAATGAATAATATATATATATATATTGATAAAACTCAATAATTATTATCAATTTATTTTCATAGGATAAATCATCTTTTTGATAATAGAAATAGTTTTCCATAAAAACATTTCCTTTATATTCAATTGGTACTTACATTAATTTATAATTATTTAGTAAAAAATGAATTATTTTAATATCCATTTAAACCATATATTTTAAAATATTAGTAAATAATTTTCATATCCAATCACTAAATGTATATGTTATATCTTATTATATTAAATACTAAAATTTTAATAACATATTATTGTTTGATATAATTATGTCTTGGGTGTAACACAATAAATTGAAGAAAATCGTTAATGTTTGCAATGTATGATTCCCAATTGTATCATGCATTTCTGGAAAAAAAATATTGAAAATTTATTTAAAATACTTTATAAATTATTAAATTTTGGGATACTATATCCCCTTACGCATTTTTTGTTTCATGTCGTACACACTAACAAATAAAATATTCATATATTAGGTTTTCTATGTGTTATATTTTTTCTACCATAATTAAATTGTATCATCGAAATTTAAACTAGAAATTTTTTATATATGTTTTGATATTTTCTATGTTTTAAATACCACATTGTGAGAGGAGTTCGCAATGAATACTCATTAAAATGGATAAAGGAATGTATAAAGGTCACATAGAATTATAGACTAAATGGAATGTTTACAGGAGAACATTAGTGTAAAGTAGAGAAAACTATGTAGGGAAAATGAATTAATATTTGTAAGGAGTGACGGTGGTCATAAGTCAAAACAAGAGAATGGTTAATGGAATGTTTAGGGCCTTAAATAAATTAATCTATGATGATTTAAAATACAAAAGGTTCTGAAAACATTAATTTATTAGGACAACATTTTTGTATATCCTTTTCCTCATGTTGATAAATTCCATTAATTCCAATGAATATACAAAAATTTACGAACATTATATGTTTTAATTTTATATGAATAATTCTATATCTAAGTTATTCATCGATAAAATTATCATTCATCCCATACTTCAAGGGATCTATATCCAATAATTAACATTGATCAATGATGCACTAAAAAGACATTTAAGATATTGTATGTCATATAAAAGTGATAAATTACTTTAAATATTTCTCTAATTATTTGATAATTATAATATAGTTACGAAATTAACCAATAAACATAAAAAGGTACAGTAATGGTTTATCATTAATATTTATTCATAAACTTATTCAACAGAAAACAATGTCATATAAACCAATACATTATCTATGTCAATTGTTATCATTGAAGCCATAATATCATTTATTCATGGGTTCAAGACCTAAAACCATAATGAATTTGACTGGTTATCACCCATCATATAGGGTCTCCACTTCTAAAATTAAATTAATATAAATTTATTAATAAATTTGATGTCCATCCTTGAAATAAAGTGAATGAATATAATTACTATTAACTATGGTTTTCAATACAACACCAATAAATGAAAACATCATCCACTTATTTCCACACAGATCATTCCGTGTTGTAGAGCTTATCCTCCTGAAGTGGGAAATTACTTGGGTAATGTACATGTTCCCCACATTTATGAAAATTATCTAAAACTAGATCATTATAATGATTTTTATCAATTTTCTTCAAACTCATCATTTATCCTTTCTAAATATTTTCTTTATGTCTATAATTCCCACATATAATGTGTATGTCAATTCCATAGAGACACATTCATAGGTGTCACCTTCCATATTTAATTCATGATAGAAATATAGCAGTCATTTTTATATGGTGTCCACCACATGAGATCTTATCAAGGTCCAAAATACTCTTAATTAGAGAGTTTAGTATTCAGTTATTTTATATCTATTAATCATTATGGTATAAATGTAAAACACATTCCATTTAATTAACTGGATAAGAAAAAATCAATATTAGAATGTATGAAAAGGAACCACATTCCAGTCAATTAAATACATAAGGGGAAATCAATATTTAATGTTATGAAATGGAAATAAATGTCAATTAATAAATAAGTTAAGAATTAAATTCATCCATATAATTCGTCAAAATGAAAATCTCAAGGATAATAAACACAGAAGCAAACTGAAGGAAATGTTTAATTATTGGATTTCATATCTCTTGAATATAAAATCCTCAACTGTCAATATATATCATCTATAAATTTTATAACTAAAAGTAAAAAATAGTTTAATTGGTGAAACATATTTTTCTCATGATAACCTCATGATGCTTCAATGGGATATATAATTTTTGGGCCCCACCCATCATTTCATGTCTGAATCATTTCTTATATTATGTAATTAATTTAATTAATTAACAATATACCTTCTCAAATATCCATATTGAATAAATGATATTAAATTATCAATACATCCCAAATAACCAAATATCGTTAAAATTAAGCACTGTATTAAATATTTTATATGGTTTAGAAAATATTAATATCTATTTGAAAATAGGTTCTCTGAATAAAGAGAGAAATGAATGTGGGTTTTCTAATAAACATTTTCTGAAACATTTTATGTATGAAATAGTTGAAATATAGTATATTATTCTATAATGATCATGAATAAAAAGATGATAAAAAATTAAAGGGGTTATTAGGAAATGATCAAATAATTTCTTATAATGGGAATTCATGTGTAAATAATCCGAAAAAATGAGATTATAAGGTAATCCTATGAAGATATTATAACATTGAAGTGGGAATACTTAAATGAGTAGATTTTTTATATCAAATGTAAAAACACACAATGAAGTTGAAATAAAAAAAATATATAATCATAATAATTACAAAAATAATTATTTTATAAAAAAGAAAATGAGGTAGTAGTATAGGCTCATTAAAAGAGATTTGTTTATGGAATTATTTTCCACCTTGTAACTTGTAATTCAAGTCCCCTTAGAAGAAAATAATTCACGTTGGTAGTTAAAATATCATGAATAATGAATATATCATGACATTATATGAAAAGTGTGCATTATACACAACATATATATGTGAAATTTGGTGAAAAAACTAAAGTTACTTTTGAAGATCAAGTTAATAATCACAAAAGAATTTGAGATTGTAAAGATAATTTTAAAAAATAATTCTAGAGGAGAATAATCATTATACATAATATAGTGTCCCTAGAACATTGAAAATTTTGAATCACAATATACATGAAGGAATAAAATTATATAAAACTTCTAATATCATGAGAATAAATATATTCATGGGATGATATTTCATATGGACTTATATAGACCCTATAAATGAAACAAGGGGTATAATAGCAAATAAGTGTCAATGGAATGTAAATTGAGACGAAATCCCTTACCTTGCATTTTAATGTGATTAAATGTTATTAAACCTCAAATATAATGGTTTTAATAATGTTTTTATGTTAATTAAGGACCATATTAATTTTTATAATCTCTTATTACTCATTTGATAACAATATTCTATTATTTTCACTAGTTTGGGTTTTAATTTCTAAGTATTTCAAGAATGTTTTGACTTGTAACATGTTATTTTACTTAGGTAAATAATTATTTCATCATTTTAAGGATTTAAACCATTATTAAATTATACATAAAATATATATATTTTCATATTATAATATATAATATTTCTAGAAATGAAATTATATGCACTATTCATAGAGGGAGTGGGACGTACATATGCATAAAGGATACATTAATTTATATTCCGTATTAAAATAATGAAATGAATTATATATATATATATTAAAATTATTATATAAAATATGTTACATGTGGTTATTAGAACAATATGTTATATATTATATGTATTGTGTGAATGACTCACATCATCGGGATTGTGTGGCTGTCCACACTTCCACAAATGACGTCTTTGTATTCTAACAAACTATAGCACATAAACAAATTTCTTAAATAATAATAATATAATATTAATATAATATAAATATGATATAAATAATATATAATTAATTTTTACATATTAATTACCATCCTCGATAAGAAGTAAATGAAAAATGAATATTTTTATTTCGAGAGGTGGTGGTTTACTGTACACATAAACAATAAGTTTGTTACACATTAGATGGAAGTGTGGGTAATTTTAGGATTAAACAATTAAAAAATATCTCAATATGTTTAGGTTATTTTTTATGTAAATATTAAATAATAATAATTCAAATATTTTAGAAATAAATAATAATTATGCTCTTGAAGAAGGATGTTACCTCTTTATCAGGTACCTCCTTCCGGGTTAAAAAAATGGATTTCTAGGATGGATTTTTGACCAAGGTGAGAATTCTATGTTGATGGTAGGAAATTTTAAGAGATATTTTAGAAGATAATTTTTCGGAAAATGTGTCTTAATATGTAAAAGGAATGGGGGGTGGGGATTAAGGGCATTTTATAGTAGAGGATGAGTGTCACTCTTATAAAATTTGGTGAAGAGAATTTCAACCACTTTGTTACCATTTCTAGTTGAACCAATAATGGTAAAAATTATAGAAAAAAGATTATATGGTTGAAATATGTACATAAAATTACTTTTTGAGAAGCCTTTAGGTTATTTTTTTACCTTATTCTTATTTTTATGTCCCTTGTTATGCAAATGTTTCTTATAATAGTTAAATTTAATTTTAATCACATTCAAATATTTTCTTATTTAAAAAATAAGTTAAAATTTTTAGAGATAGGAAATTATTCTTATTCAAAATATATAATCCTTTTTTACAACTTTTAATCATAGATGTGCCATAAGTAATGTAAAAATAATTCCCGTAGATGGGATGATAATGAAGATTTTCAATGTAACAATGACGAAAATATTGAGATGTTTTTATATCCATTCTCAAAATGAAATTAATTCCAGTTAACTAAATGGGATTAATTAATAAAACATTTCTCAAATTTAATATTAAAACTATCTTATAATACACTTTTACATTATAAATTAATTGATTAAAAATCATTTTTGAATTAAATTTCTATTTTTTCATTATTCATTAAAAAATGAATCTTCATTGAAAAATACAGAAAAATCACTGAAAATATGTTTTTATTTTACAATTTGAAATATGAATATTTTATTGAAATATAAAATAAATAAATGTTCATAAAAGTTAATTTAAAATGATTCCACTATTGAAAGTCGGTAAAAGTGGCATTTTTAAAATATGATGTTTAATGGGAAATATTGGTTTTGTTATTATCATATGACATTAAAACATATTAGATGAGAATAAAATTACTTGATTGTATATATATATATATATTACATTAATATGAGTAACCAATTGTAATTAATATATTTTTTATTATAAAATTACATTATGACCAAAAAATTAGTTATTTAAAAAATGTTCTCTTTATATTTATTGTTTCTAAAAATCAAATCTATTAAATTTATAAAAATTTGTTTAATTCATAATTTTATAAATGATATATTTTCCAAAGATATTTATAATTACTCATAATGACTTAGTTAATGTATGGGTTGTATCATATTATACTAAATAATAATATTTTAATAATAAATTAGTATTTATAAAAACATTGTCTTATGTTTATTGATTTCTATTTATAAAACACATTATTGTGTGCGATGTGGACTAACTCAGTGGAACATTCATTTTAATCAGTAAAATATATTTTATTTTTTTAAAATAGTAAATTTATTAAAAATTATTTGGATATTATATTCCAATACAATCTTATTGTTGTGTTTCATACAGGCTATCAAATACATTGTTCATAATCTAGATTTTATGGCTTTACAATTATACCCATCTTATAACGATGGTGATGTAATATGAATTAAATTATTGATTGAGGTTATAGTCAACCATATGAATGATAGAAAATTTCATTTTCAATTTAATTAAAGTTGATATATATATAGTTCATGAAGATAAAATAATATCCTGTAATTACATGGCTAAAAATTAATTTATTATAAGAGAATGGTTCAATAATATTTTAAGGATGTTGTAGAAGAAAGAAAATAAGAATGTTTATTTATTAATGTGACCTCTATATAGATGAACTCATTATGATTGAACCAAATCAAGTCTAGTTTTTATTTCTGATCAAACTATGGGATCAAGGATGTTTGTAGGGGATTAATTATGTGATTTGGATATTTATTTTCTAAAATAATTAGCTATTTAGGTCTAATGAGAAGAGGAGAATGGTGGAATTTTATTAGTTGGAGAGTGGATGCACATGTAATTTTTGAAAAGTATCAATTCCACCAGCATTTTTATCATTTCAGACGTCCAAAAAATTACTAATTATAGATTATTATAGGTGATCTATTCTAAATGTTTACAGAAATGTTTCTGGACAAGATTATTGTTCATTTTAACCCTTCAATTATTAGTCTAACTATTGTTATTCCTTTTTCCCTTAACCATGATAATTAGTTTCTATATTTTATGTTATTAATTATGATGAAATTTTTTGATAAACATATTAGATAATATAAATTATATGTATTCCAAATATAGAATCAATTTTTGCAAATTAAATATAAATTATTAAAAGAATCTAATTTAAAATTATATTTACCAACATGGTGAGAAATTGGGTTTCCAAATAGAAATCTCACATATATAAAGAAGGATTTAATATCAAAATTTCATAGAAAGCCGATTCCAATGATATAATAGATTAAATTTTAATATATTTTATCCGCGTTTGCTTTTATCAAAATTTAAAATATAATTTATCATCAAATTTTATTTAGTTTAAAATGTAAATTTTTAATAAAAATATGTGTTTCTCAATTCATCGAAAAATAAAACAATATAAAATATATAAAAACACCCTTAGCTAATTCTGAAGATATTATTTCACAAATTATATTTTTCTACTAAATAAATTTCTCAAATATTTAAAAATTAGTTATAAATTATTTGTAGAAAATAAAACTAAACCAACTTTTAGAAACAAAATGCATACAAAATCATAATCTATGAAATGATTTTTAAGCTTTTATAGTCAAATGATAAAAAATGAACTCATTTAAATAATATATTTTTATAATTTTTTTATTCATATTAATAACCACCAATTTAATGTCTCGTATATGAGGGTACACTATAATATAGATCATAAAAATTCATTATTTCATGATCCACAAGTTATCAAAGATATCGAATTTATTTAAAAGGAAATATACATTAAATTTTCAGGTTCATAAGTTCTTTAATAATATCCTTTTGTTGCGTCATATATCTTTTTGAACCTATAATTCAATATTTTAAATATCATGTTGTAACATTCTCAGCTACTTGCTTCATGAAAATTCCTATTATATTTCATTATCCTCAGAATAAATACGTAAGATATAAGAAATATGTTTTAAGGGAAAATTGATTTCATTTTTCTCTTCGGTCAATTATTTCCATATAAATGTCCATTTAAAAGATCATTATTTTTTTAGTCTTATCCTTTTGTGTTTTAAAATCATTTTTATGCATGATTAATATTTTACAAAATTGTTTAAAAGGAATATTATTGTCATATTACAAATAAGGTTTTTAGGGTATTTTTTAAAAATGTATTAAATGATCATTATTTTAACTTAGACACCGTGAATGGAATTTACTTTATAAAAATAAAATTCCTTAAAAGAATTCAAAATATTTTTTTATGGTTATTTTTTTAAATATTTTTTCCATAATATTTTAAAAGATTTAGGATTTTAAATACGTGATTTAAAAATGGAATGGATATATTCATCATTAATATTTATTATAATTTTAATGGTACTGAATTTATTCAATGATAAAAGACCTTGATTTCATATATTATATACAAGTTACAAGATCCAAAGATATCATCATAATTATTACTCTATACTGATTACATTTATGATCACGAGCTTTTGAAAACAACAAATTATCACGAGTAATTCCATGATGAAATGATAAGTTATATTTTAAAACAATAGTGTAAGTATATAATTAATAATTAATTAATTAATTAAAACCACTTCATTTTATGGGTTATGAATTGATGAATTTTATTATAATATTATAGTAAAAATATATATGAATTTTAATATAGGTTGGGTAGGGTCTCTATCTCTGAACAATTCATTGGGTAATTATTGATATATCATTAGATAAAGAGGACATAAATTGTGAGTGAACCCAGTTCGGTAAGTTAATTTGTCTATAATTTTGGTCTTTGGAGTAATCTGTAAATACATTGTGAATTAGGATAGTGATCCTACTGTAGTATGATATTCATGTAAATGACCCTTTTTTCTATGTAAATGACATTCAATAACTATATTTTTTCCAACATTCCATATATTTTCCCACTATTATGATTTAATGGATCATTTATTTGTTTCCATTATGAGTCATTTATTGTAAACTACAATGATTTATTCCTTTACCCATGATTATTTTCCACATAATATAGAGAATGTTTTACATGTGTCTAGCTCATTTTCCAAGGCCCTTCTCTTTAGGATAGGCTTATATGACAACTTTTACCTCCATTTTTTAGACTTACTGGGATTTATTTCTCACCCATTCATATTTTTATTTTTTCAGGTAATCAATAATTGTTTTATGTATGATATTCTAAAATGGGATATAGTTAGAAAGACCTATGTGGTAGATGATTTTTAACATTTATGAAATATTTCTTTATCCTTACATGTTTCCAAATATAAAAAAACATATGATTTTTTCTCCTCACATTATGTTATTAAATAAATATTTCGATACATATATTTAATATCTATTTATGAAAATTTATGTTTTCTATACTCAATATCAGAGAATTGTTTTGTTATTATTTGGAAAATATGGTGATAAAAATTTGAAACAACCCTATTTATATGTATTAGATTAATATAATATCATAATTTTTTTTAAATGATTATGAATCAGCATTTTAAATCTAAACGATCACAAAATTATGGTTTCATGTTTTTTAATCCTATTAATTATTTTTAATCATTATTTGGATCCCCAATATGATTATTTATTCTTACACAGTTATTTCCTTTCAGTCAAGGATGTGGCCCTGATAGAGTTGTGTTGGTTCAGAATACGATGGAAAATTCCATTATTATCCTCATGAGTAGGTGAATGATATGGGAGTTAGAATGAAAAAACTCAGTAATATTATCATAAAACATTCTCAATATATGAATCAAACTATGAATATATATGATTAAAGGTGGGAACAAAAAAATATTTAGCCCTTCTTAATAGAACACCAACCTTATAATAAGGGGTCTATGGATCAATTTTTCACTAAATAATGGATTTTAAAAATAGAAAACATATTTTATACTCTAATAATTGCATTATGAGAAAATTATTTTAGGTATTTTTTATTTATAAGGTAAACAATATCAATTGTTTACTCATATAAATAAACTGAAATAAAATTATGAAATTTACTATATAGAGCTGGATTAGATTAAGAGAATATTTTTCAATAATTATGTTCCTTATATTATATTTAAAATTCTAATAATGTACTCGATGTGTTCAAATAAAATGGTGATACATTCATTGGTACCACTAGGGAAAATATTACAAGACATGTGAGGTATATTTGACGTATTATCATTAAATCATATTGTAAGTTTGATAGATTCATCAGTGTCTGAATACTTTTCCACTCTAGGGATTCATCTATAAGGGACATCAATAGTAGTGAAGAAAAAATTCATGTGATATAAGGATCAAAGAGATATTTTAGTTACAAAAAATCTCATGTTTTTTATAAGAGATAAAATATGGGATTCAAAGGTAATTTGTAAATCCTTGCATATAATAATATGTTATGTTGTTGTGCTTAATTTTTGGAAGGAACCATAATAAATATTTACCTAAAGGTACTGATAAATGTATCAAGAATTGAAATAAAGGTCATTGGGGAAATTGAATATTTATTTGATGGGATGAAGTTGAATAATTAATATATTAAATAGAATAAGCCAATGAATATACCACCTACAATCCAGTATTTCAAATTCAAGTAGTATGATAATTATTCCATCCAATTCCAAAAAAGATTTTTATTGATCATGATTGTTTCTAGAAAACAATTATGCCTTGAGAAAAGTGAAATATCAATATATGTATATTTTATATGAGGCGTACGATAATGACATGGTAAAATATCCATTTACCATCCCCTTAATAACAAGAAATATATTTTTTGATTCTTATTATACTAAATATTTTAAATCAAAATAATATTATAATGATACCACTATACTATCTTGTCGATTAGATGTTGATTTATAAATAAAACTCAGTAATGGTATGATGATTTATTCTCATGTCTATAAATCATATTTAGTATATGGTTATGAGAAATTGAATCCTTAAAATCCTATCAATCTCCATTTGGGTGAGATTTAGGTCATCCTTGATATGGATTGGAATTATTTATATAGGTATCACATCAATTACTATTGAAGGTAAGTCACATTCTATATTCTAAATATGTCATTGATCCTATATCTCTGTTTCAATAAATATGAATGTTCAATTGAAATTATAACATTGAATGTGCCTTTACTCCGATTAAAATTTTTTGTTTGTATTAGATGGTTTGAGATTAAACCCATATGAAATTTATTCTAATTGGGGGAGAGTATGATGATTAATTTTTTGAAAAATTTCATTGTATTACATATAATTTTGATGTTGACTTCTCAATAAAACTAAATCCTAGTTCTACATATATTTATTATGATCTAGAATGAAAGGAAAGAATTTGAGTTGGATTAACAGATGAAGAAACTATAAGAGAATCATAATAAGGTATTCCTTCGATGATGTCTCTCACAATGGGGTAAACTTGTTCATTCTACCAAAAATACATATAGATCATTGAGACTCCACATTGACTATCATTTTGTAAAAAAGATAACTTTTAGGAACTTGTATCCTCATAAAAATAATTATAACTTGTTTTTTCAACTGTGTGAAGTTCAATATTTTTAAAATAAATGACTTCATTAAAAATCTCATCAATTTATGGTCCAGAAAGAGGATATTCCAAACATAACATTCTATATAGGTTATATACATTAAGAATTTATATATTTTTCGTTTTGTCAAACTTATTCCCGCACTAAAAATTTGCTTTCCAAATTGAGTGATTAGAGACTACCATTATCAATATGTTAGATATTTTTATATTTTATATTTTTTAAAATTCCATTGAAAACTAAGAATATTCATATCTTATAAAGATTTATCTAATGACCTTGAATAATTTGAAATATATTTCAAACATTTACAAGTGTGATATATGTCTTCTAGAAGTTCCATTATTAGGTTACATGATCTAATCTAATGGTATATCTATAGAACCATCAAATATAGAAGTTATAGAACCTATAAAAACCTCTGTGAATGATATAAATATATTCACTTGTTTTTATGGGAATTATTAGTCCAATGTTGTTAATTTTACATGACTACTAAATACACTAAAAATATTTACTCAAAAAGGATCCATACTCCATTTTATATATAAATGTATTGAATATTTTATGGAAATGATGAGAAGTATATTCATTGAACCTGTGTTTACACATTGGAATAGGGAAGGAGGGTTTTTAATATATATTAATCCATCTATTAATGGAATGATATAAATCCACATGGTGAATGAAATTGTTATTCCATAGGCCTCAAGATAATTAATGTTATGGGACAAAATTTTCATATCACATGAATTGGTGTTCATTGTGGTAGTTTTTCATAATTTATATGGAAGAATTTTTTCTATAGATAAAGGATGGATGTATATAATAAACAGATGACATAAAATTATATTATCACTCTATAAGAGTTGAACTAGATCCAATGAAGATGTTTGGATCTAATTAAATATTATGACTTCCTAGTACATCAAATTCCCTAGAAAGTGAACAGGGTTACATATGCTCTGTGGGGAATGTATCATTCTAGCTTATATATTTTGAGGTTAACTATAGTTTCAAAATTTCCCAAAATGGAAAGTATTAATGTTGATATCATAGAGGAAGGGGTTAAATTTTATCTTTCTCAAATTAGTGTTCAATCATCAATCCAAATGAAAATCAAAGAGGAATATAAAGATGATTTA
This sequence comes from Viscum album, assembly GCA_963277665.1. Classification (NCBI taxonomy): domain Eukaryota; kingdom Viridiplantae; phylum Streptophyta; class Magnoliopsida; order Santalales; family Viscaceae; genus Viscum; species Viscum album. The sequence continues at coordinate 1,676,612,623 of OY728161.1, read as the reverse complement.
GATATATAAAATAATGTATGAAATTTTCAGGATTTCAAACATCATTATTATATAACAATAAGGCTCATGAACCATTTATGTGTCTCTTTTTTAACATATTTAAGAAGTAGTTGTCTGATTTATCTCACAAATCATAATTATGTATTCATCCGGGAAGTTCGAAAATGTATATAGTTCTCAAATGGTATTTCATGAGGGAAAATCAAGAGAGTTATACTATTATTTATATGAATTGTTTCTTGTAATGTCATCATGTTATAGATGAGATATCAAATACCATTTTGACATTACAAAGAATACCGATCAAAAATTAAAATATGAAAACACAACCATGAATTTTTTAATTAGACTCCGAAAAACATTCCTAACAAACATTTGAATATGGGATGTAGTATATAATTTTATAATGTTAAAATATGTATTTTATATTAGAGTCAATTTTACTCTACATCAAAATTCAAGAATTCATATATTAAAATTGTTATATTTTCAATGAGTAAGACATTATATTATTTCTGATTGGGATCCACAGATTACAAACAATCTCTTGTGAAGTGCTACATTGGTTTTGGATATAGATGGGAGTTTTAGTAAATCTTATCATTTTCAGAAAGATATAATTTATGATAGAAAAAATAGTAACATAGAGGTTATTTAACGATCTTATTATTTGTATTTCAATTGTATTTGAGATAAATATAATTTTGTAGTTGATCTCTCAAATAGAAATTGTTACCATTAATGCATTTAGATGGCCCCTTATGAACACCACTATAGAAATTAATTTTATAATCCAAAATTCTTGGATAATATTTGAGGATGAAACCTATTAAGAGTTATACTATATGATTAAATTATAATGAATTTTATATCCATTACAAACAACACCATGATTGATCACAGTCGAAAAAAATTTAACACTGAAAATCATCAATATGTCCTGAGATATGGTGTTAGTGTAAAGGTTTTTTTTGTTTATTACCTATAAATAATGTTATGAAATTCATATGTCTGGGAAAATTGATCTCTATTTTTATTTTCCCTTTTAATATTATTGATAGAGTAGAGGTGTTATATTACTTCATTGAAATTTTTCTAAACCTCTCCTGTGATAAAGATATTTTCATTAAATCTTTCTTCAGGAAGTACATAACCGATGAAAAAATATTATAATCTTGGAGTTTGTACCACTGTAAAAAGATATTTTTTATGAGAAAGAACTAGAAAAAATCTTGGAACTAAGAGATAATGTGAAATGGATGAAGAATAATCAGCTTTTGTATTTTAATTGGGGGAAGAACATTAAAAGAATATATTTTTAAAGTTGAGTATGTAACGAAACAAATGTATCATCATTTTTTGAAACAATGTAAATAATTTGATGGAACAATTCATTTTATTGAGGGTTATAATGTAACATAATAATACTTTATGTAATATTTCTTCTCAAATAAATTTCATTTATTCGATAGGATGCACTACACACAACACCGTGTTTAAGAAAACCATAATATAATATTAAAAAATTATTATTTAATGTGACACTTATAATATACACATAAAATTAGTGGGTATGAATATGGATATATAAATTATTAAAATAAAATGGTTCACATATGTATAAAATTATTTCATTAGTTATTAATTCAATATAAATGGAAATAAATAATATTTGAAAGATTTGTAGTTTTTATATGGGAAACTATTTTTATGTAGACAGTGTGATTTTATTATAATAAATTTAATTATTTACTATTTTTGGTTATTTTTCAAAAATATAAATATTACATAGTTAGTAAAATGTTTGAACATTCATTTATTATTTTTGTAATGATAAAATAATTATCTAGGTTTTTTGCTCAAAATTATACATTACTAAAAAGTAATTTTTTAAATGTGTTGAAAGACTATTTTAAAAATTATTTATACCACTTCTATTTATTTAATTTAATAAAATGATTTCCTTATTCTAAAATGGGTGGTAAAATTTATAAAATATAAACCATTTTATTTTTAGTTTAATTTGAATAGTTAATGTTGTATGATTTATCACAAGAGAAAATATTAAATCTGATTAATCTAGTTTTAAAAAATAATAATGAATAAATTATTCCTCCTAAATCATATTAAATGAATTTAATTTAATCTATGTCAACCTACGTGCAAAAAAAAATTATTGTAATTTTTTATAAAAATTACTGATATAATATTTAAATCAATGAATGTTTCAAAAAATGAACTATACTAGTTTTAAATAAATCATATATTTTTACATAGGGACAAATGACTGTTTTTGAACAAAATAGGTATCAGTTTTAATATTAATAGTGATATTTTAATGTAATAAATTATTTATAATTTTTAGTAATTTTATAATAACCATAAATTCTTATTCAACATCGATTCATTATTTCTAAAATTAATAAAATCATACTAATATTTTTTAAAATATTACAATTTATATAATTTTAGTGAGTTAATATGTGATATATAAATTTTACTGGAATAAGAAAATATTGTTTTATTATAAAAAATTCAATTGAATTTCCAAATTTTTTTTAAAAAATATTTATGTCAAATTAATCGAATTGTTAAAAAATTTGAAAATATAATAATTTTTTAAATTAATTTTTTATTAACATTCATAAAAATCATAAAATTAAAAAAAGCTTAAAAATGTAACATTATATGTTCTAAAAAGTAATCGCAACTAATTTATATCAATATCTCTTCTCTACTCCCTTGAAGAAATTCTATATGTGGTCTTCTTACACTTAGATAAACCCAAAAGCACATAAGAAGAGATTTATATGAGTAATTTGAAAGAAGAGGTAATATCTAAAACTCATCATTTTATTTTTAATTTTTATTTAACAAATTTTAAAAAAATTTACATTTTAGACAAACTAATATATTATGTATTCTTAATATGATTAAATGATATTTTTATTTTTAAATTTCTTTTAATAAACAACTTTCCATCAAATTGGGATGTGAAAATATCAGACGTTCATATGTATGACGTACCATCTCCATGTATTGATATTATTCATTTATCATAAAATAATATTAATAATTTTTATAATGATGGGTTAATTTTTATAAATTGTACACAAGAAAAATTATACTTTCATAATGATAATATCATCTATACCTTATTACCTTACAAACCATTGGAAAACAATAATGTCAATCAACAGTATACGAGGATACAACCACCATGGAGAGATATGATTCATTTTTCATTTCAGTTTTACATGGATGGTAATATTGGTATGGTTAATGAATATATATGATTTAATGACATGGATTTTCTGAGATTTAATTCTGGAACATTTATCCGAAACTTCCAGGACCATGCACTGAGGCGGCGTGTGATTTTGAGGCTTGGTGTGTCAGAAATGGTTCGAAAAAATTGTTATTTTTATAAAAGAGAAAGTGAGTGGAATTTCTAATAGAAGTTAAATAACTCTTAAATGGGTTCATATATTATAAATCTATAGAAACACTTCCGTTCAGGATGGCATTTTGACCCAAGGTGTGATTTGACATTTTTCAGTGTGGGTTTCCAATGAGAAGACCCATGAAAGATGTTACTGTAAATAAAATTATTAGATAAAATTATTATTTTTTTAAATCCGAATAAGTCATAAACTATAACTCTTATTCAAAAACTGAGACCCTCATCGAGTTCGTAATGGGGTTCATTTCATTGGAAGATCCTAAACTCGACTCGCGCGGCTAGTGGGTGAAGGGTTTTTATGATGTGATCATCATTAAAATATTTAATAGGTAAATTTAATTTGATGTTATCTGGTAAAATAATGTTGGTTTTTTTTTCTTTTGAGCTATGTCATGAAATCTAGGGTTATCGTCATAATCCTTGAGTTTTCATAATGAAAGGAGGAGAAACCCTCCTATTGGTGAATGTCGACAAATGAGGGATTAACAACACTCATGGATGGATCACCATCAACGGCGAATCATCTTCTGTGACCGATCCAAACTCCAGGTAGAATATTGTTTTATGATTCTAATTTCCAACATTCTGGACATTCCATGCTAAAAATTGATCAATTAACAAATATATTGGCTCACTGATTGATCGTCGTTTTGGGATGGGTTTTTATTTTGTGGGTTTTTTTGGTATAGATATATTGAAATTATTTTGTTGGATTTTGACTATCATTTTGATGAAGATGAACCATGATCGTCACTATCATCTATCTAGGTTTATCAATTGTGGTTGATTCATGATTTTTTTCATTATGTTCATCATTCATCATGGGTGTTCTAGTTTCTCCTACGACTCAGCAACTCGTGGTCGGTCAATTTTTGTGCACCCAATGATTTGAGAAATGATTTGATATCACGGAACTGGGTTGGGCATGGAATGAAAGAGCTGTGATGATGACAATGGTAATTGGATTGAAGCAGTACATGAGATATCTTCTATCAAACAACTTTGCATGTGGATGGAGAGTGACATGGATCTTATCCCACAATATTGAATTTGGAGACTCGAGGATTCCAAAACATCTTCTAGTTTGAAAATAAGATTACCATAGGAGACAAGGAAGACCGAGGAGTCAAGGACACTATCATCTGGCACTGGTGGTGGTGTTCAGTAGCATGTAGTGGTGTGGCTCACCAAAATGACACCAACAGAATCGTCCTACAGCGGCGCAGCCACATGTGGAAACCGGGGCCTTCTATAGGGTAGTTTGTGGAAGATGTGATTTAGACATGGAAGAAGGTCATGTCATAAAGCTAAAACACTATGGTCAAATGGGTCTATAGAAGAATTCTGTGGAAACCGCTATGTGTTTGGTCATGTGGTGGTCAACCACATTGACCATGCAGGGATGCTGCATTGACTGTGTCTTGTGGAAAAACTGTTTCACTAAATGAGGACCGAGAAGGCCAACAAAGCTAGGAAGACTAGGCTGGAGATGGAAGGCTGGGTCCAGCTAGTTGGGTCGACCTGTCAGATATGGTTGGTGTGGAACCGGCGGGTTGGGTCAGTCAGAACTGGAGTCGGACCAAACCGGGTGCCAAGTGACCCCTTTTCACAAAAGGCCTAAAACTCTCAAATTGTGTATCTGTTTGATGATTCGTTCATGGATTTGTGACCCTTGGGATGAGGAGTTACTTTTGAGAAACTCAAATAGAGTTTTTTTTTTAAAATTTGTGTATGACCTTTTGGCTCGAGTATAAGGTACTCCCGGAACGAGTGTCCTATGTACGAAATCATATGGCCAGCTATGACCGAGAAGCTATGTGATTACCTATATTGTGTGTCTTACCAAGAATATTTGTCATATATATACTCTTTGTCTTATGATGAATGATTTGGTACCCCTATCCCCCCAAGGTGTGTGACCTCTACTTTTTGACAACACAGAATGTCATACCTAATCTCCATTTGTTACCAACACTCAATGCATTATCTACACTTTATGTGTCACATACACTCTATGTGTTATATAAATTCTATAAGTTACCTAGACTCTATGTGTTACCGACACTTCATGTGCTACCTACACTCCATGTGTTAACAAAGATCTATTCCATAATACTTGAGGGTGTTGTGGATTCTAATGACATTTTTGTTTGCATACCACAAAACGATCCACTATCTAGGATGATTTTTTCAATAAGTCTATTGTATCCTGCAATGATCCATGGGTTCATGACCACAAATATATGTATCGAGATCAGATAGATCAATGAGTGATATCTCTCATAATCAAGCATTCTATGAATGGAACCCTGTGGTCAGTTGTGGATCAGACATAAAGTATTGGAATCCTTTATGAATATAACTGGATGGTCTTGTCATCTGAGTTGTTGAAAAATACTTGTGTTACCAAACATTAGTGACTATCTTGATTGTACTACATAGAGGTGACACTTCTTGTACCTCTCTGGTATTCTGCTTTGTGTATTGCTTTTTGGTATAACATTGAGTTTTTGGGTATATAATGGGAATTGATTTACTTACTCCTACACGGGCTTCCCTCACACATGTCATGTCTTGGGAAGATGATCAATAATTTGATGGAGTCCTTGGGGGACTTGGGTAAGGTGGTTCTTATATTGACCTGTCATATGGGATTTTCTTCTAGGTCTTTAGACATATTTTTATATACCTTCCATTTAGGTAGGTTTTTATATAGAGGATTTTCATTGAAATATACTTTTACATTTCTATTATAATTGCGATTTTATTATGGCCCCATTTACATTCAATTTTCTACTTTCACACATCGTGTTTGTTTACATTGTGTTTCCACCTTCTTGCATATATTGATTGAAATTCTTTCCATGTGTATAGGTACTGGGGGAAATTCCTACCATTTTTTTGGATATTTCTACTTATCATTAGTCTATATCCCCTAGCCTATGGGAGGTGGGGTTGGGGTTGTCATGGAATCGGTGCCAAGGTATTAGTCATGACAAAGTGGCATCAAAGGGTATTCCATTATACCTCAAGAACCCATATTCTACGAGTTATTTGGGTAAATAGTGTTAAATTTTTTGAGTTCGGCTCTCAGGACATGGAATATTGTTTTGTTTTGGCGGCTGACGTATCTATACAGTAGGATCCCGAATTCTTATTTTCAAATCTATATATGAGACTACTAGTGGTAGGGAAAAAAGATTGTACATGCATCATATAGGAATGGGTTGTGTATTCCATGTACTTCTCGAGTCATCATAGTAGTTATACTCTATTGACTGTGGTATATCTTGTTTTATATCCAGAAGAATCAAAGTAGACTATATTACATGATTCCACTACATGATCACAAGGATGATATGTAAGATGACGAGATCGGTTATGTGACTTTTACTAGATACAAAAGCTATAGGTGTTCCATAAATACCACCAACATTTGTGTAACACTTAGTACTCGTAGTACCAGAGGATGAGATGCACAGGTTTAACACAATTCATGAGTTTCAGCAATATAAACCCCTCATGTTCAAAGGAAATCCCGACTCACTGGAGGATAAGGAATGGATTTGGGTGGTGATCATGTTTTAAATCTAGTCAAGAAACCATTTTATCATATGGTGATCCTGATAGAGATCCTTATACGTGGCTATATAGGGTGATGGCAGGGTTTACATTACCCAATCTTATGATGAGGTGACTTTTCCGTTGAAAAATAATGATAATATTTCTTATATAAGGGTCTCCTGACAAAAAAGATAATGGATTTGCATGCCCAAGAGCATCTATAGCTTCAGTTGGATGACATGTTATTATCTAAGTATTAATTGAGGCATACTGACCGTCACAGGTTCTAAATGAATATGATACATGACCAATGATTTAGGGATCATACCCATGAGAAAGGATTGATTATGGGAATCTGATCCATGATTATTCAACTTTTCATCCCTATATTTTCAAGGTTGATAGAGAGAAACATTGTGGTTGAAAGTCCATTGACTGAGAAGATATAACCAATAGATGTCAGCAGTGGGAAAGAATGAGAAGAGTTCTCATGAGAAGGAAGACGACATTAGTCTCGAAGACTTGGACATTTGAGATGTTTTGAAAGGAGGTCATAGGATAGGGTATCTACATCTCATGGATCATAGAGTGAGTCTTGTGGGCCAATACTGAGGTAATGATTTTCATAATAAGATATAGGACATCTCACTAGATATATTCCATCTTGTGGTGATGATGATTGGGAAATGGTGAATGGGACACTGTGGAAGAGACAATGAAATGAAATGATTGATCTTAGGGGCAGAAGATGTGTCCGAGGAGCTGGGATTGTAGAAAAAGTTGTTATAAATTTCAACATGCTACCCCCCCCCCCATACAGTCTACAATAGGCTTAGGGAGTTGGTGGAAAGAAGAATCGATAGCTATATATGTTCATGGAATATGACACATGGGATCCATAAATGATTTGAGGTGTGGTATATGACTATTAATAACATCAATATAAATATACATAGGTTCTAATCATTTCCATGTCACTAATCTTGTTTGGGACCTTGAGTTTCTAGTTAAACCAGTGACTTGACCCTTATGTATAAAGATACCTATGGGATGAGACTAGATAATCACACTACTGTCAAATGTGTGATCTAACCCTTATGACAGAAGTTTTGGTTCGATCCTCTTGGTTGTATCATCGATGCCTTATGACATCATTATCGCTATGGATTGGTTATCGAAAGTCCATGCTCAGATTGACTATTTTTGGAAAAGGGTTCGGTATGTCCATAGTGATGGAATTTTGTTTTCCATCCTCCATGAAAATGAAATCATTGGAAGGATAGGATGGACTCGTGCTTATAAGGGTTCATTCGATCACTCATGAGTAATCTATTCTTACCCTCGAGGAAGTAGATGTTATGAGTTTTCATGTTTCCACCCCTAGTAGAATAATATGAGATCATATTTCTAGGAGATGTTTCCAGGTTTAACTCCCTAAAGGGAGATAGACTTTTTCATATCTCTACTCCCTTGGATTTTACCAATATTGATATCAATATATCGAATGACTTTCCTAGAACATCGTGAGCTGAGGGTGCAGGTGGAAGAATTGCATAGGAAGGGCGTAGTGAGTCCCAATGTCGAAGTTTAGGTGTGGGTTACCTCCACTATTACCATGTGACCATGTAGAACAAGTGACCACTACCAATGGTTCGATGAATTCATTGATCAGATTAATGGGGATTCCATTTAGGTTGCTATAATGGTGTACATAGACTTTTGCGTAGTTGAGACAATGTTCGATGACCACCCTATTTTTTTTTCTAAAGAGGGATTCAAGTATGTAGTTTTCTGTGATACATCAGTGACTATATGTGGTTCTCTCCTTGTTTAGAGTGATTTAGGGATTTATTATGTTTCATGTCATTTATGACCACATAAGAAGAACTACATGAAACATGATCTTGAGTAGGCAATGAAAGTCTTCGTACTAAAGATATAAAGATGGTAACTTTAGGAATGTTGATTTTTTCATCTACTCAAACCACTAGAGTCTCAATAATATCATATCCCAGAAGGTTCTATCCTTGATACATAGGAATTGTCTAGAGTTCTTCTATTTTTATGACTTGGAGAGACCCTATACTTCTTGTAATGGAAATGTGGTAGAGGATTCTATAAGCAGGAATCCAAGATCATAGTTGATAAATGAGGAAATAGAGTAGTACGACTCACTGCATATATCCATTGTAGATAATGATGATATAGATTACCTCCAGTTAGTGGTTGTTACCACTCCACTATTATTGTGATTATGGGAGGAAAAACTTAACGATATACATAGTGATACATTTCATGGTCAGTTGTCTATGGGGAATTCCCATGATGGATATTTTAATTGTCGGGAACACGTTCTATCGTTCAGAGGACACATAGTAGTAGAAGTCGACTTCGGGATTGGCATGATGCATTGGGATATTCATGTGCGTGTTAAAAAAGACACTGGGGATGAAATATTAAGTTGATGTTTGGCTAACCAATTGAAATATAGGCTTATAGTTTACTCAAATTAGCTTTCTGGTTTGTTAACTCAACATGTTGATCCCTTATTCATGGTAGGGATTGTTATTTTCCTCGTTAGGGTTCCAGGAAGGGAGTGAGAAATGATATCAGTGGTCTTTATGAGGTTTTTATCATATATTTCTAGAGGATAAAATGCTATCACATATTTCACGGGGACACAATATTGAGATTTTATTTGTTTTTTAATAATATTTTTAGGATACTTCTGAAACTAGGCGTAGAGACAGAATGCGATTCTGACTCCTGGTGTTCCTATAATGGTTCAACGAAAAATGTTATGTTTTTAATAGCACACATCAATGGATTTTCTAAAAAAATTGAAATAAATCGTAAACATGGTACTGGATTAGAAATATGAACGCATTGTTTCATTCAATATGCTGATTTTACCCTACGCACATCATAACATTATTCATCTTGGGTATCTTGTGATAAATCCCAAAATTGAAGTGAAACTAAATCAAATAATGAAATTAAATTATTTTATTTTTAAAATCATAATAACTTATAAAAGGTAACTTGTATTTGAAATATGATACCACCTCCAAATTTCTAATTGGGTCCATTCCTTATGAAAAGCCTATTCTCGATAGACAAATGTCGAGGGTGAACATTTTTGTGTGTGTGAATTTCATTAAAATATTTTAATTGATAGAATTTTGAAACACCGTGTTGGTTTTATATATATTTGAGGCTTCTCAGTATATCTTAGGTTATCATCACAACTGTAGATTTTACCTAATTTAAAGAGTAGGAACCTTCCCATTCACAAATGATCAAAAATGACGGATCAATATCACTTACGGACATATCAATATCATTGAAGAATCCTCTTTTGAGACTGATCCAAACTCAAGCATGGGTGTTGTATTTTAATTCTCATTCCCCCACACTTGATATTCCATGGCGAACACATACCAACTGTCAAACTGATTGGCACACGGAATGATCTCCATTGTGGGATGGGTTTTACCATGAAGGGTTTTTATGGGATAAAAACCATGAAATTATTAGGGTGGATTATGACTGTTTTTCGAACAATATCTAACCATGATTGACACTATCATTGTTCATGGTGTATCCCTTTTGGATGATTCATTAGATTCTCCTCATATTCATCATTCATTGCTTGCATCTTCATTTGTCTTATGAATCAAAAATTCCTGATTGATTGATCATTGTACACCCAACGCTCGGTGAAATTATAATATATCAAAGAATAGGGTTTGAAATGGCATGAATATGGTGTGATGATGATGGTTGAGATTATATCAAAGTTTTATGGGATATATCACCACTCAAATGGCCTTTCACCAGGATAGATCATGGCATGGATCTAATCCCATGATGGTGAAGGTGGGGATCCAAGGATTCTCAAACGTCATTCAGATCAAAAATTGGAGTAACAAAGGAGACAAGGAGGACTACATAGAAGGGTCAATTGGTGGTGGTTCACGGTAGCGTGCGGTAGCACGGGTTACCGGTAGGGCACTTGTGGAAGGGGACCACGGTAGTTCAGATGTGGGTAGTGACCATGGCTGGTGGTAGGGTAGTCAGTGGTGGCCGCAACAGAGACACACCGGATATCTGCATCACATATCTAGAAAACTATATTCATTCGGTATTGCAGTGGAGCCCCACGACAAACACCATAGCACGAGTCGCACGATGGCCAACCATATTGTCCATGAAGGGACGTAGTGCTGGTTGTATTGAGTAGACCAAGATGGTCTTATCTATTAGGACAGGGTGGTGTAGCTCGGCCAGGTGGCCCGAGATGGAACTGGTGTGTTGGGACTAGTAGTCCAGGTCAACGTAGTAGGTAAGGTTAGACCCAGTAGGTTAGGTTAAGTGGGACCCTCATCCGGTCGGTCTGACTGAGTTGAACCAGACCCGAACCCAACCATCCCATTTTCACCAAAATCCTATAACATTGAAACCATGGGTCTATATGAAATATTGGTTATGGATTTGGGACCCTTGCAATGATGTGGTCCTTTTGAGATACTCTAAGTGAGTTTCCATGTATATTGGAATACATCATTTTGGATGGATGAGGAGGTGGTCTCCGGACAAGCATGCTATGAATGAAATCTTATGGATTTATTTGACCAAGATGTTATCTAAATACATACAATTACTCAATAACATTGACTATGTGTCTTATCAATACGTTGTGTATTACCAAAACCGAGTCATTACTCCCCTATCTTACTAGGGTGTATGTAATCTATCCATTGAAAAAACTGTATGTGTTACCTACACTCGGTGTGTTACCAACACATTGTGTGTTATCTACACTTTGTGTGTTACTTAATCTCTATTTTTTATTTACACTCCATGTGTTTCCAACACTATTTTTGTTACCAATACCTCATTTGCTACTTATACCATATCTACGATGATGTTTCAAGAAGGGTTAAGATATCCCCCGATGTGCCTTAAGCACAAGAACCCCTATCTGTGTACCAATATCAGATAGCTGGAGGAGAGAGATCTCCCATAATCGAGAATTTAATGAGTGGATCCATATGGTTGGTAGATGATGTGACATTGAGTCTTGGAATCCATAACAAGTATACTAGGATGTTGTAGACTTTTGTGTTATAGATATATACCTATGTGATCAGACTGCCTGACTCTTTGTACTATAATTTTTTGAGCCTAATGTTGTGCACCACGCTGGTAGTCTGATTTATGTATTGCTTAGTAGTGTACCTTTTTGGTTTTGGGTCCCTACCAATTATTTTTTTACTCTCCCATGCATGGGATTCTCCTGCACGTACCATGTCTCTTACAAGAAGATCCACACATTGACAAAGTACATGGTTGATAGGGTCTCGGTGGTGCTTAGAGTGAACTAACATATGAGGTGTTCTTATACAGCTTCATTCAATTATTTCCTTAATTACATATTAGGTAGAGTTTTATATAGAGTAGTTCTACAGAATTATACATATATTTTCTATTATAGTTGGTCTTTTATTCTGGCCCCACATCCCTTCAGATTTCTACTATCGCACCTCATGATTTTTACTTAGTTTTTCACCTTCTAATATATGTGTCTTGGATTTTTGTACGAGTGTACATGTACTAATGAAAATGCCTCCCAAATTTTTGGGATATGCCTACTCAATGCTAGTCTCTAACCCATAGCTGATGGGATGTAGGATTGGAATAGTTGCGGAATGGGATCTAGGGGATAGGTCATGCAATATTATATATATTAAATATAAAATATTATAATTATTTCAATTTGTTTATTTATTATGATCCTTGGGATGGTTACATTCTTGTAAAAAATAACGATAGTGATCAAGAACATTAATGAACAACCATCTCCCATATTGGAGTAATTAGTTATTCCATATATACATTTTATTAATGTCTATAACAATGTATATAAATAATGTATTTGATATTAAATTTGTTATTAATTTTCACAAGATGTTGGAAAATTATCAGAATAAATTTTATAAAACTACTAGATGAGAGAAAACAATAAACATGAAGTAGCTATCAATAAAAAAATTGTTCTTAATAAATAAGTGTTAAAAAATGGTGATAAAATATTATCATTAAATAATATATGCATTGATATAGATGGATATGGTTCAATTATGGATTTAAAATAAATTTATATTTACTATAAAATAGGTTGCATTGAATATGAGGGATGTTGAACCTAAGGTAATGGATTTTTGTCACAAATTTTTTTTGTGAGATATAAGACGTATTCAATACATATTTCTTTTATATAGTGTATGATATTAAAATTAAAAATATTATTTATGTTTCTCATATAAATTATTTGGATTTAAATATCCATATTATTATTTATATTATATTGTATTTTCAATTAAAATGGTACAAAAGTGTAATTATTTTATAATACAATCTCATTATTTATCAGGTTTGTTTATCCATAGGTTCATTATGATGAAAAATTATTATTTACTTCTAAATAAACTCATAATGTTTTTATAATATTTTTATTTATTAATAATACAATGTTTGAGTCATTTTCCTCATCATTAATACTGAGGTAAAAAATATGGTTTAAAGGAAAATAAGTATTATTTATATCTTATATAAATTTTTTTCCATTTCCATGTATTGTGAAGGTTTTTTGAATAATGTTTTTACAATTATCCTATAATTTCATAATTTTATTTTTACCAAGGAATCACTTTTTATATATTGTTTTAAAAATTGTATTCCTATCCTTTTTCCAATGAGTTATTTTTTTAAATTCTTCATAAGTATGAGAGGAATTGTTTTCAAACTTATACAGAATCAACCAAATTTTTTCACCATCATAACCACTCAATTCAATTAATATTAGATTATATGACTTCCTGTTTAGTTTTAATGAATTTTTTTCATATTTGTCATTCAATTTATTTATTTTAATAATGTGATTTCAAAATTGAAGGGTTATTTTTCTCAAAAAAATTTAAAGAAGTTTTAAAGTTATGAATATCCATTTAAGAAACAAACCCCTTGATTTCAATTATTATTGACTAAGGATCATATGGTGGATACAATATTTATTCTTTCTCAGTCGAATTTATGGTTAAAAAAATATTTCAATGAAACCCATTTCTTTTTAATTAGTTATGTTAGAAAAAATGATATTTTTTATTAAAACCACATAAATTTCCATGGATAATTAAATAAAAAATGATGAAATTTATATGAAACCCTTTACATTCTAAATGGTTTAAATATAAAAAATATTTTATAATTTTTGGTCAAACTTATTATTCATTTTTATATTTTTATGTGTACAACCTATACCTCCATCCACATTAATGGGTAATGATTGATATAGAAGACTATAATGTTCAATGAACCTAATTTTGTAATGTTATATGTTCAATATGACTATCTTGTGTGTAAACATTGAATAATATTATGGTGTGTTAATTTTAACCATTCCACTATTATAGAATTATAAATTTATCCTTTTCTGTTAAGGAATTGGTTTTCTATGACAATGTATATGCCACAATTCCATATCTTATGGCTATATAATCACCTCAGGAATCATGTCCTTTGATTACATTTTGTTTAATGTATTATAAACTACAATAACTTTTCTATGAAACATGAATCTGATCTATGATATATAGTGTATATTTTTCAAATTATCAACTGATGTTTTTATATATTTTTTTCTTTTATTCTTCTTATATGAATAATTTTTTCTCCCATGTTTGCATTTACTAAACATAAGAAACAAAAATGTTTTATATTTTAATTCCAAGGTTATGAAAACGGTATTATGTAAGATGTTTCTATGAAGGGTGATAGTTATGAATATATTTGTGATATATTTTTTACAATAGTTATGAACTAGTTGGTTATGATTCCATATATCCAAATATACTATACTGATATGATTTTATCATTTATCATTATGTTATTTAGTAAATATTCATCTATATAAATTTAGTATCTATGTATTAACTATTTGGGTTATATATATATATATCAATATTAGGTAGATAAAATGGGTATGGTACATGAAAATGTTTCATTTTGAAATGGATTATACACCAGGTAAGGGTAATAATAGTGTATACTATTAAACATAAAAAACGGGTACATCATGATCATGGTGAATAGACTTTAGCAGAGTAGTGTTGTTTGATGAGCCTGTTGGATGACAAGAGGGTGGATTATTTTGAGGAAAATGGATTAAATATGTTTTTACTATTGTTGGTCAAACATTTTTTAGTCGATCGGGTAATGTTTGGACAGTAGTCTAACACTATGAATTATGATATATAGAAATATCTAGTTAAAGGAAATCAAATTCACAAGTAGTCGACATATTTTTATGATGTTATCCTTATACATGGGATATATTTAGTTCTTAATTAAATAAATGGGATATATGATGAGAGAATTCCATCCCTATATATGAGAGGTTAATCATAAAGTGTCAATGTTGTACTTGGACATCATGTAATAGTTTTGATGGATAGGGTTAATTATTTACAAAGATGGATTTTGTTTCTTGAAGCATTACTAGCTAGAGGATAATGGATTTGAACCCACATTTAGTGTGATTTTCAAATAAACTTCCAAATACATTATAGATGTTTGAGTATGGTTTCATTGAATTTTTAACAGGTTACCCATGTCCATTATGAGACCATATGTTTTTCTG
Source organism: Viscum album (assembly GCA_963277665.1). NCBI lineage: Eukaryota > Viridiplantae > Streptophyta > Magnoliopsida > Santalales > Viscaceae > Viscum > Viscum album. The sequence goes on along the minus strand of OY728161.1, from coordinate 1,676,596,895 downwards.
GTGTTTATTGATCATGTAATAAATGTTTCTATAGTGAAACATGTATTTCATACATTTACATTTCATACCGTTTACAAAATAAATAAAACAATATAATAATAGAAACCAAATGTATATACTAGTCTTGTTCCTTTGGAAACATGGAATCTTAAGCATTTAAACATATGTGAGATACATTATATCCCACTAGAATATTCTTGATTAGAACTATTCTAAGACACATAAAACGTAATAAATATCATCATAACCTGGGGAAGAAAACATTAAAAGGGGTGACCTCAAATTATCATTAAGGGTAAACAATGGAGATATGTAAAAATAATCATGTGCATAATTATATTAGAACATGATAATGAAAATATAAAATCATACAATGTATATCAAATATTATATACATGAATGATGACATAAGGATTAGTAGTTCATAAGACATGAATCATAAGGAAATAAAAAACATAATCCATAAAGGCATATCATTACAATAAAACATGGAAATATAGAAGATATATAATCATATAATATGACATCTATAATATCCAAGGAATCACTTTGAATATTATATTGGTATTATAGGATAACTCACATACCATCTTGGTATTCACGGTTCACTCCCATGAACATATTATTATCATGAGTTCACTCCTCATACCATCATGGTAGTCATGGTTCACTACTGTGGTCATCTTAGAAGTTAGGGTTTGTTCCCAAGCCCATATTATTCTATATCATGAGATATAAATCATTACCCAATGACTTTGAGGGAGATATAGGTCTAACACATCTCATAATGAAATTTAACATACATGGTCAGTATGACCATAAATAATCATATCATAACCCATGGTATTAAATAGGAATTATAAAAATATAATCATATATTATCCTATGGAAAGTGTCTGGTTTTATATATTTTCATAAAAAAAAATTCCCATGAAAAGAAGAGGGTTTCAAACCCATATACCCCATGAAATAAAACCACGTTTCATGAACATCATGCCATCAAAACATAATTCATTTAATGAAATAATATCAATTTAAACATTTAATAGTTTACCTAAAAGGAATGATTAACACAAACAGATGTTATCAAATAAGGGATTTATTTTTTATAGTTATTTTAAATATATTTATTGAGTAAAATATTCTTTCTATATGGAAAAATCTCTTTAGAACATAATAACATATTGAAAACCCTTTTCTTTGAAAAATAGTTTGAATGTTTATAAAAGAAGAATTGAAAACTGTAAAATGTTTTTATTTTAATCTTTTAAATAATAATGGGATTCAATGAACTTTTGTAAAATAAATTGAAAACATTTTTTTAAGATGGTTTCTGAGAACAATATATTTCCTTCAAGAGAGAGACAATCATATATTACATTTTTTTTTTCTTAAGTACCCAATAATGGAGAAAGTGGTACTAATACAAGGATATATATTTAGTAAACAAACGATAATGAAAATCATTAGAGAAATTAAAATATGGATAATTAAATTTCATTATTGGAAGTAAAAACATAAAAAATCATGAAAAGCGATGAGATTGTCTCAATAAACTCTTATAACATAGTAACATGGGATCAATCAATGCATATAGGAAACATAAATTATATAAAGCATAAAATATGATTAATGAAATGAAATTTATGATTTATCATGTAAATTTATGTTTATAATATTTTATGTAGAATTTATGTGTATTACTAAACTTGAGTCTCACTGAAGGAAAATTGAGACAATACAATTTTATCGGTTTTGTATCTTTGGAAACATAGACCGCATGAAATAATGATCATAAAATTGATATGTGAATAACAATAAATTTAATTATATTATACATATAATTCAATCATGTGATTTTCATACAGCATATAAATGAAAATAGTGGTGAAGATAACATATATCTCATGGAAATTAAAATGAGATGAAATCACATTACCTTGTGTCTGGAATCTCATTAGAATCATTCAAACCACCTCTATAATAAATATAAATGTATTATAAACATATTAAAAACAATATTATTATATCTAAAATCAAATATGGCTTCATTATGGTCTTATATTACCCACTTGTAAACCATCCAATGTTATGGTTTCACTTTGGATAATATTCTCTTTGTTCTTCATGTGCGTCATAATTTGTTTTATCTTTTGTATTTTACGTTATATCATTATTTAAATAATTTAAAACACACTATAAATATCATGTATGTATATGTTATTTTTATTATAATAATTTATATAATATATAAGTATTAAATTGAATACACCATTAACAGAGACGGTAGGTTGTACATATGCATGAACTCCATTTCTGTTTAATTGTTACGTTGAATGAAAGAACGTAAACCACATATATGTATATATTTATATAAATAACATTATTAAAATATATTTACAATATCATTTACGTCATATATTTTAACTAAAACCATCCTTAACAAAATCCATGTAGTGTATGAGGGAATCATATCACTTTGAGTGGGTAGTCGTCAATACATCCTCAAACGAAATTATCATATTAAAACCATATTGATTTTAAAAAATATATGTGAAAAAAAAAGAATAAAGAAGATTAATTAAATAATATATATAATAAATAAAATATATAATCATAGTTTCCACCATAATTTCCACCATGAGAGGAGGTTAGAAAAAGTTAACAATCATCATTTAGTGTGGAGTAAGTTCCCCGTAGATATAAACAATTTGTTTCTTATCCATTAAATGGAGGTGCGTGTATTTTTAGGTTGAAACCATGTTATAAAAATCGTATTATATTGAGGATAATCGATTTCATATACAACTATTGAGAAAATTAATTGGAGGGTTTGGGAAATAAAATAACAGAAATTACTTGAGAGAAGACGTTCCCACTTAATTGGGTAACTCCATTTGGTTTTTGAAAAAAGAAATACAAGGCATTCCATTATCAAAAGGAAGGTACTATATTGGAAAGGGAGTATTTTGTGGGGTGTATATTGGGCATGTCTGACCAAAATAGTTTTTAGAGGTATAAAGAGGTGGGATAAGTGGTTGTCTTTTATTTTGAAGGAAATTGACTCATTGGGAATTTTTAAAACAAGTTAGGTGTAAACATGTTATTACATAAAAATATCATAAAAACCAAAAAAAATTAATAATAGAAGGATTACATTCAAATAATGGAATACTAATCAGTTTTGGACTGGCTTCTAGTTCACTTGGTCCCCTATGATTAGGGATTCCTTCCAAATTATGTTTTAATTGACCTTTATTGTTGGGATTAATTTTAATCAATTTTACGTATCATTTAGGTAAAAATAAGCATGGTTCAATTAGAATATAAATATTATACTAATTAACATAGTGTATGTTTTTTTTTAAAATTGATTTCATAGATGTAGAAAAATTAATTTCAATGTTAATCCCTCAGACGAGATGAAATTACGATTGTTAAATGTAGAAAGAAGACCAAATATATATTATGTTTTTATATTTAATTTCAAAGTGAAATTTATTATAATGAAATAAGTTTTATTATTATTTGTATAAATTTTCTATATTTCCATAAAAAACTAAATTATTATTTAACATTAATAATTATTCAAATTGAATGGCAGTTTTTTACCTAAAAGCAGAATTTTTCACTTTTCATTAAAAAATGAAGTTTCTCATAGAAATACAAAAAATTCATGAAAATATAACATATAAATTATAAATTAAATAATGATGTTTATTTTAAAAAATGTCAATTTAAAAATTTTCTAAAATTATTTTTATAATTTCTCACAGAAGGGCATGATATCAGATTATTCCTGAAAATGATATTTTGAAACATAAATGGACATTAAAAAAGATTATAATTGTTTATAAATGTGTATAATTTATTTAAAAAAACTATAAAATATATTTCAAATGTATTTATTTCTATTCATATTAATAATTTTAACAGGTAGTTATAATTATCTCATTTAATAAATTAAAATAATAAAATCATGACACGTAGAGACATGATAGATAGGTTTAAGGTACACCAATTTGATGTTATATATAACACATTCTATGTCAATGTTCAATGTAATGTATGCCACAGTTTTATTCTATGTTACACACACCAAGTCTGTCTCTTTTGAAAGAAACTTTTGACCTACTGCATTGCGCGAAATAAATGAAAATTTAAATTCATCGAAAAAACAAACATAAAAACTCAGTGTGTTACATTATCCCCCCCCCCCCATTAAAATGTGTTTATCCCTCAAAATTTTCCACTCGAGTAAAAAAAGAGGAAAAATATGCTTCATTATATACTAAAATTCCCAAATAGCTTTCTCTATCTTATGATTTCTCCACAAAACATCCACCAGTTGAGTGGCCTTGTGTTTAGTACATGTTATGGTATAGGTATGTACATCCATAATAGTGATACATGGAAAAATCATGGACTTGAGAGATATTTGAATGAAGTTATAAGAAATAGGATATCGTCCCGATATGATAAATAATATCAAAGGGACTGATATAATAAGGGAATAGTTTCCCTTCATCTTAAATCCCCTAACATTCTTCCATAGTGAGGATTTTTGAAACAATTGTTCTCCAAAATCAAATTTTAGATCGTGGTGATAGTTATCAATATAAATTTTTTGCTGACTTTCAACTGCGCTGATATGCTGCTAAATGGTTCTAACCATTTCGGTCATTTCAATAGAAATATCAGGTCCCAATAACATTCATTGTCAAACTTCATACCAACATGTTGGAGCTATACATTTCTTCCTATAATGGTCTTCATAAGGTAACACCTATATTCATGAGTAAAATCTATATTTTAAGAAAACACAACTACATGAAGGTTTTGATCCCAACCACATTTGAAATCAATATTACTAGATCCCAACATATCTTCTAGGGTGTCAATTTTTCTTTCAGACCAGGTAAATATCAAGGGATGTTAAGTACTGATGAAACTCAATCCTTTATCAAGATCTTATTAAAGACCTCTCTAGATCATTTAGTTAAACCTCATATCCCAATTTGAAAAAAATATGGTGTGGTACTCCATTCCAACTTACCACATCATTAATGTAAATACAAGAATTCTGATCAAGAGACAAGTATTCCCTAATAAATATATTGAATAATTTATTACTATGGAAATAAAATACCTCCAATATAACCATATCCCATTAGTGGTTTTTGGTTGTCCTACCGTAAAATCCACAGTGATGTTATCCAATTCCCATTATAACATGGGTAATGGATACAATATCCCTTTTGACGTTTTTCTTTTATCCTTAAATTTTATTCATACAAAGCATTGAGAAACAACTCTAGATATCCCTATTCAATCCATACTACCTAAAGTATTCTTTAACGTATCTATACATATTCATACATCTAGAATGACTAAAGAACGATGGAATATGAATTTACCCTAAAGACACATTCTTCAAATCTAGTATGCAATGAACACGTACACAGTCCATAATCATAGTCATTCCATCTTGATCAAGGATAAACACATGAACATTTCAGACATTATTTTGTACCTCTACATTTTCCTTTATTGATTCATCGGTCATCACATGAATATGTGGTTGAAAATTCATTTTAGAGAGATATGATTTTCCCCTTCCTTCAGTATTTATAGATCCATCATTTTAAAAGATTGAAATATTAGATCTTTTTTTATCCTTATCATTGATAATATAGAATGATCCTTAAGACTCAAAACATCATCCACCATGTTCATTTTCCGAGGGTGGTAATTTATTGAGTTTTCATAATCCTTTATGAACTTTAACAATTTTTTTAGTTCATGTTCAGTTCCATCTATGTGAATATATATTTCAAACATTTATTGTAACAATATATATCAAACTTTCCTCCATAAATATAATTCATCCATATCATTTATGAAAAAAGTGACACTAAAAACTCAAAATAACATGTTGTTAAATTTTTCCCTTAGTCATCAACTACCGCTAAGAATTTGTGATAAACATGTTCTTCCTTACAATAAAACATTACAATACCTTCTTTGATGTGTCTCTAAAAATTACAAACCCTTATCCACTACAGGCTAATGTATGAACTTTTAAACCGAATAAAATTCTCTTCATTTCCTTGAAATTTACCTCAAATACATCTAACTAGTAAAAAATAACACCCTTCCATGTAAACATGGTTATATTATTATATAGTCATAATAAATTCTCTCAAGATAATCTATAATATAAAACTAAACCAATAAATCTATAGATCTTAGTCATAGTGGTTGGTCTAGGACATCGTTCAATAGCCTATGTCATTGATGAATCATATTCTATATTATCACATCAGATTATGTAATCGAAAAATGAAACCTTTTTGTAGCCAAAACTCACAATTTTTATATTTTACATATATATTATCTTTTATTACAGTCTTCTATATAATTATCAATTGATCTTCATTCCCATCAGTTCCCTTTTAATAGAAAATAATATCATCAGTAAAGACAACCACAAACAGATCAAAGTAATCTCTAATGACTATATTCATTAAATTCATAAAGGTAGTAGGAGAATTAGTATGAAAATAAGTCATCAATATATATTCATAGTTTCCATACCTTGTATGGAATGTTTTCTTGTGTATATCATATTTTTTGGACCCTCAATTGATGATATACAAAAATAGATCAATTTTGGAAAAAATTTGAGCTCTATGTAGTTGATCAAAAAAGTCATCCATATGGATCAGATGATAATAATTCTTGGCTTTATTCTTGTTTAACAACTGATAACCAAGGAAAAGTCTCATGGATCCATCATAATTTTTCACAAAAAGAAAAAGTGTGCCATATGGTTACACAATAGTCTGAATGAATCCCTTATCAATATTTTCTTGGAGTTGGTTCATCAATTCCTACAACTCAATCATGATGCTATATAATGATTTGATGAAATTGGTGTGTAAGAAGTTATATGTTCTATTCAGAAACAAAAATCCATTTTTTTTTGTTAAAGACTAGGAAACTCTTCTCAAAAGACATCAAAAAAATGTCCAACAATAGAAATATCACTGATGTTAATTTTTATCCAATCCATTTGATATAAATTAAATTTTTTAATGGATATTTAGACCAATATAAAAGATTCATTCTCTACAGAATTTTCATAATTATCATCATGTTGATGGATTATCATATGAGTGTTTAGAATATCAAATGTAACTTCCCATCCATGAAAATTGATGAGGTATTTTTGCAGAGGAATCAAATCCATGCCTAAGATAACACCAAATTACACAAAAGGATAAATGACATGATTTAAAGGGAAAACATTAACATTATCATCAACTAGGGTGGAATCATATACATGAGATGAAATCATGGTACCATTAGAGGTTTCCACTAGTAATTTAACAATTTTTTTTGTTAAATCATAAAAACCATAGAAAATTCTACATATATTAATGTGTGTTGATCCAGAATCAAATATGACATTAGTAGTTCTAGAGTATTTGGTAAGTTTAAATTTCATCATGTCATTATCGCACCACTCACAAAGAAATTTAATTTCATTAGATTTTACCTTTTCCCTCAGTATATGAGGTTTTTAACATCGGTCATCATCAAAAGACCATGGGATTGGGATGTGGTTAGCATAATTCTCGTTCTATATACACTTGAAGCACTGAATAATGAGATGTGAATTCCATGCATATTTTCCTAATTCATAATGTTTGTTACCTTCTTGCCATCACATTTATAATCATGTTCCCTATTTACTTGCCTTTTAAACTGAATTTTTTTTATTAAATCTCATATGTAAGTTAACTACATTCATATTCCTCCACTTAGAGCATAAACGGAAGCTCATATTATTCTACTTATAGTTATTTAGTTTTGCCTTTAAAATAAATCATCCACTTATTGTCAAAACCAAAATATTGATATATGTCTCCAACTACTATATCATTGTTGATTTCACAAGTCACAATGTCTTCATATATAATAAAGTATATTATGGACAACACCATTCTATGACATTTCTTTAATACACTAAAAAATCAATCAACATTAAATTAATGTTGGATAATAATTCTTTATGCGTACATTAGATATCTCTTGATATAAGACACATTGGTACTAACAGATTAATCATAAAATATTATCATCTCAAGGAACTCTTCCTCATAATTTGTTTTAAGAATCTAGAAAAAGTAGTTGTAGACGCCGGAAAAGTCCGTTGTTCCCAAACGAAGCTCCGGATGCGGAAAGAGAAGTGATATTTGGAGTCAGAGGCACGTTCCGGAGGGCCCGGAGGACTTGCGCGAAATTTCAGAGGCCCGCGTGCAAAGTTGAGTCGCGGCGCGCAATCCTCCCGGGATGCGCGCAATGCGCTGGGCCGGCGCGCTATTTTGCGAGCCCGTGGCCTGCGCGGCTCCCTTGCGCGACGGGTCCGGATTCCGCGCCCGCGAAGGGAATTCCGTGCCCGAGGCCGGATTCCGCGCCCGGGGTTGCCTATAAATATAAGGCGACCCCCGACGTTTTGAAGGTTTCCAGAATCCGAAGCGTCGCTCGTTCGCGCAATCCAACCCCTTCCGCGCGCAATGCCGATCTTCAGGTAACCTCCTTTCTTTCGCGCAATAGAGCCTTGGGTTTCGCCTTCGCGCGCAATCCCCTTGGCTCCTTTCGTTTGAATAATCCTTAACCCGAAGGCCTTTGCGCGCAAAAGAAGCCTCTTGCGCGCAATTCCCCCGGGTGCGCGCAATCTAGCCCGATTGCGCGCACCCCCCATTTTCAAAGTGGCCATTCGTTAGAGAATGAGCCGTTGCCCCCGCGAGCTGTCCGAAGCCCGGTGCGCGCAATCTCAATCATCCGCGCGCAAAGGGCTGGCCCGATTGCGCGCCAGCCCGCCATTTTGCACGCCGACCTGCTGTTTTGCGCGCAAAGCTCCTCTTTTGCGCGCAATCCGCCAGGGTCGCCCCCCTTGACCCCCTGAGGGTACCCGCCTGCGTGGCGCCCGATGATCTTCATCCTGGGTACCCGCACCGTGCGTTGTCTTCCCGTGCGGCCCTCCAGGCTTGCGCGAAGTGACACGGACCCATCGGCGGCAACCAACGTCCAGCATGACGTTAAACTGCACATACGTCCAGCATGACGTTAAACTGCACATACGTCCATCATGACGTTAAACTGCACATACGTCGAGCATGACGTTAAACTGCACATACGTCCAGCATGACGTTAAACTACACATTTGTCCAGCATGACGTTAAACTGCACATTCGTCCCGCATGACGCTAAACTGCATCCGTCCAACATGACGTTAAACTGTACTACGTCCAAGCTGCACGACGCTAAACTGCCTAGCCCCTATCGTCCGTGCTGCAAGACGTTAAACTGCCAAGCACCTTCGTCGTCAACACACGACGTTAAACTGTACTTCGTCCGGCAAGACGTTAAACCGTCCGCTTCGTCCTCAACACACGACGTTAAACTGTACTTCATCTGGCAAGACGCTAAACCGTCCGCATCACCCGATCCCGTGCCTCGCACGCAGGTTCCCCCCCGGTTTGGATGTGGCCCCCACCCGCTCGTCTCTGCAGGGATGTCGGGATTGCCCCTCTTTAGGGACGATTTAATGGGAGCGGCTTTTCCCCACGGGGGGTAGGGTATTACAAACCCCTAGTTTCTTGTGGGGGGCTGCACATGTGTATCTCCATTGCGCTCCCCCACTGCCGAAGCCAGTAGAGGGTGTGACTGGGATCGAGGTGTCTTCTACTTTCGGTCCAAGTCCCTTCCAACTGAGTTTTGCCGCATCCGGGCTGCCTCAAGTGCGTAAGTCCTGACAGAATGAACTATGTGGACTTTGATCCCTATCTTCTAAACAGGGTACGTAGGAAACCTCCCTGAGGTTCAAGCCCACCACCTGGTCGTCCCGGTCGTATTCACGTCGGTTCTTCCATCAGTGGACCCCTCCAGGGTTCACGCTTGCGTCGATTCACCTATGAATCCGCCCCTGTGGGAGACTGCCCGTGTGTATCTCCACTGTGCCTCCCCACAACCCCTTTTTTCCATCGTCCAGCATGACGTGAAACTGTGATCCACCCGGCCGTTCCATCCCCCTCTGTACGAGGTGGTTCGGTTCAATCCTCCGCCCGGCGGCCTCGACCCCTTCGTGAGTCGGCTTGCCGACGTCCAGCATGACGTTAAACTGTATACCCGAACTACGTCTACTTTGATCCGTGCTAACGCGCGGTACGTAGGAAGCCCCTACGGGGTCCAAGCTCTTCACTCCATCATCCATCCTGATCCTTACCCGGGCCGCCACATCCTGGTGGGGTCATGCCACTTCACACCACTCCATATCACTTGGGAAGCCGCCCATGCGTTGGCCCCAGCGTCGGAGGTTCCCCGCAAGGGGTTCTGTCATCTGATCCACTCTTCGTGTTGGTCAGTCCGATGCCGTCCCCGCTGGACGTTAAACTCACGGCCTACCCCGTGTTAAACATGGGAAGCTGAGGAAAACCTCAGGGGACACAGTTCCCCGCACCCAGTGCGGGATGCCTCAGGCCATCATGCCTTCGAGAAGCCCTATTAGGGACGGAAGACAGACGTGCAGAGCCGCAGTGTGATGACACGCCCCCAGCACCCAGAGCCACCCGGCCTCCTCACCGCAGGTTGCTGCCCCGACCAGACTCCTTGGAGCGTCCGGGCGGAAGCAGCGTAATTAACCGGTGTCCATGAAGATATGGCGCCGGGAACGAGATTCACGAACATGTCTTAAATCTATGAGGGAGACCCGGATTAGGCGACGAGTTCTGAGGAGACGTCCAAGGAAGGAGGAGCCGACATCCCATCATCCCGGTTTCGATCAAGGAGCAGACGCCCCTGAACAAGGGACGGATGCCGCCCGCCTTTGGAAAGCGGGACTGCGGGACCACAAGCCGCGCGCCCATCCCCTCGGGTTGACGGGTGCACGCGCGAACGCGTCCTGGCGGAACAGCGTAACCCGACGCACATCCGCACCGAAACAGAAAAATGGTGAACCCGACGTGAATCTCTTCTCCTCGATACGAGGACCGATGGCTTTCAGAGGTGTTGGAAGACCGGAATGTTGCCCGGCCAAGCATTCAGTCTTACCCGCCAGGGGCTGGGGAAGGGACATCGGGCACTCCGTCTCGCAACGTCGAGGGCCTGGGTTCCCCCCACGGAAGGCGTCGTGGCGCTAATGGTTGGTTGTCGATTCCTTTTTCCTGTCAGTGTTAATGGGTCCTTCTCCCTGCTTTCAGAAATCAGGTCGCCCGATCCAATGCCCGATCGCCACCCGCCCACTGGCGCAGGGGTAGGGGAAACACCGACGCGGCTACTCCGCGCGGTCCCGCCCGTTCCATAGCCGTCCCAGCAGCCGCAATTGCGGGACAACCACGCCCTCTCTCCCCCTCAGAGGTCATCCAGAGAAGGGTGATCAACACCCTGGTGCGGAGATATGAGGAAGAGGGAGTCATCCCCACTAGGGACATGGCTCGCCTAGACCTTGAGGAGGCTGCACCTCACCACCACCGCCGCCCCCGAGGGCCGCGCAGGGAGGCACCGCTGCCTACCTCAACGTCCAACCGCTTCGGGAGCTTATCCCCGGGGCGCTCTGACAGTTCCCTTCCCTATGCGGATGAGGTGGAAGATGTCTGGGATCACCCTATCCGGGATTCGCTCCAGGGACCTACGGTAAGGGCTCCCGCTAGGCCACGGCGACACCGCCGCCAGGCCTCTCAAGTCGAAGAGCGGGCTCTCCACCTGCCCGCGCCGCTCATCTCGACTCGTCTGTCCCGACGCCAACGTCGGGCACGAACGGAAGAGGATGCCCACCTTGGGGCCCTAGCAACAGCGGCCGCATTGGCCCAAGCCACTGTTGGCTCCAGTCGCCAGGCCCCTGCGCATCCTGAGCAGGGGAACTTCTATGCCCGACCTGGATCGAGGCCTCGACCGCCCCAAAGGCAGGTTGGGTCGACTCTCCCGGTTGCTGGTGCAGGCAGTAGCCACCACGGACCACCTCGCGGTAGTGCTATTCACCAGCGGGATCTACTCCGTGTGGCCGATCCAGGAGGCATGGGTCATCCCACCTTCTGATCCCGGCCCGGAGGCCTGCCCGGAATCATCTCTCCCCGCGTCCCCTTTGATATCTGTCCCGGTGCCCCTCGCACCTTGGTTTCCAGTCCTCTTGGCCCCAGCACCAGTGCGGCCGGAAGACGCCAGGACAGAGATCAGCCCTGCCCCGAAGAACCACCCAGGGGTAGGAAGGCAAGGCGTCGACGCCGAGGGAAGAATGTTACGGAATTCCGGACAGAGATCTGACCGGTTCGCTTCTCTGATTCAGAGGCGGAGTACGATTCGGTGACAGAGCCCTTTCCCCAATCCCGCCAGTCAAGGGCAGGGGTAGGAATGCGGCACGTCAGCCTCGTGCTCCCCGAGAGCGAGATCGATGTGATCCCCGCTTCTCTCCGAAGGTATATCCGGAGTAACGAGGGTCTGGTATACCCCCAAGGATCAAGCTTGCGGTTGGTACCGGCCCCTCCGGAAGTGCCTTCCGTCTCGATCGGAGAAGCCGGAGACTTTTTCTGGGGACCGACGGTCGAACCACGATCTGGTGCACCCTCGGCGAGCACCGATGCTACGGAAGGATGTTTGCTCGCCGGCCCGTCCTATCGTGATGTGGTAGCCAGGGCACCGCCACCCTCAGAGGGCGGCCCGGGATATGGAGGCCAATCGGCATGTTCGCCGTATTCACCGCCGTCCAGCCCGTCAGCCCGGCGGCCCGCCTCGGCACCACTGCCGGTTCCCCGTCCGTTCCCAGCCATTAAAGAGGACCAAGGAGATCTGGGTCCCGAGTTTGAGTCGTGGAGCTTCTGGACCGTCCTTGCAGAGGGCCACTTCCCTGAGAAGTTTTGGCCAGTCGCAGGACCGGGCTTTGATGCACCCGAATCGCTCACCCCGGATGAGTTCGAATGCTTCCGCCAAACTCTCCGGGAGACTCGCTCCTGTCTTCACAGCCTACAAATTCCATACCCCGGGAGTCAAGTGCACATGGAGGATATTGGTGAGCAGTGCCGTCAAATTGACCTGGCCATGCTCCCCGCGGTTCGGCACCCCGGGTCATTTGAGCACCACGAGGCCCTCCAACAACGATGCGTTGAGTGTTTTCAAGTACTCCGCAAAGTTATCGAGGAAGCCACTCCCCACGTGTATATTCGTGGATGGGGGCAGTACGTTGCCCTACGCTTCAGTGTGATTCGCCGACAGCCCGATTCGCTGGGTGGCCCTGAGGGTATATCCCCAGGGACAGAAACGGTCAATATGGCTGACCTGTCGGGAGAGGGGAACGACTTGGAACTTCTCGACGAGGGCTTCCCCCCCGAAGACAAGCCGTCGTCAGAGCCATCGGTGAGAGTCACTCGTCATCAGAGGAACCTCCTGGGGCTCCCCGCACCCACTGAAGCACTGACGTTGAGCCGAAACGTCAGCAAAGGAAAAGAGCACAGCGAGGCTATAAAGCCCGCCGACCCATCTGCCTCCATGCAGAGGGCAGAGGAGGATCCCGAGAAGGCTACGCTACGTCAGCAGCTCGCCGAACAGAAGAAGCTGGTTGACCAGCTCCTCGCCGAGCGCGCTGCAGAACGGCGGCCTGACTACGGTGATCCTAGGCCAGGACAGCAGGGACCGGAACAACCGCTCCTCGACGAGACTCTCCCGGGCAACCGTGATTACGCCGTGTTCGCCGACAGGAGAGAGGCCATTGCCTATGGCAAGAGGGCGCGGTATGTTTCGCCACACCCTCCCGAGTGGCGTGACTACCCGAAAGACCCCGCTCGGATTCCTCCCGCTGCCCCAAGGGCCGCTCCGCCCGCCATCCCACGAGCTACCGAGTTCGACGACCCAGTCGACGACCCGATTGAAGGGCCATGCAATGCGCTCGTGGTTAGAGATCCTCGCCAGGACTGGAACCCATGTCCGGACGATCTGATGGCGGCACTCATTGCCCGCTTGGAGGCCTTGGAGACTCGGCAGGTGGCGATCCCACCGGACGGCAAGCCCTACCCAGCATGGGTGGATGACATGTCGGCGCCTCCGGGATTCGGGAATCCCACTTTCGCTCCCTTCAACGGGACTGGAGATCCGCCACAGCATTTATCCCACTTCAACTCGAGGTGCGGGCCTATGTTGGGGACTCCGGCGCAGCAAGAGGCCGCTAAGCTTCGCTGCTTTGTTCAGACACTGGAAGGGCCAACATTTGTCTGGTACAGCCAGCTCCCCGTCGGGTCGGTAACCAGATGGGAGGACCTCCGTAGACAGTTCCTCTACCAGTTCAGTTCCACGACCCGGAAGACAAGTATCGCAGACCTCTTCAAGTGCAAGCAGAGGCCTGATGAGCGAGTCGCGGACTTCGTCGCCCGATGGAAGGGTCTCACGTATTCCCTTGACATGCCATTGACTCAGGAGCAGTTGCTGACAATGTGCGTCGGGAATGTCATGACCGAGATGGTCCCTTCCCTGATCACTCAAAATTACCCCGGAGGGTTCAGGGACTTCTCAGACAAAGCTCAACGTCTTGAGGAAGCCCTGCAACAGGCCAGCCAGGCACACCCGCTGCCTCCTATGATTTCTGCAAGGAGAGTCAGCAGGGCTGAGCCCGCTGCTGTCGCCCAGATAGAGGCCCCCAGGCCATTGGAGCTGCTGCCGGCGAGGCCAGCTCCACAGCCTCATAGGAATCCGCCTCCACGGGCTCAGTTCCCGGCCCAGCTGCGGCAGCCTCAGAACCGGCCGGCCCCTCCGTGTAATGTACCGCCGCAACCCAGGCGAGATAATCAGGGTCCACCTCCTCGGCCGGCCCCTCCAGCCCCTCATCAAGACCATGCTCCCAGGGGCCCGCGACACCTGACTTACTCATTCCATGAGGATCAGGTCCCCGGTTATTTCCGGAGCGCCCTGGAGCAGAGGATTGTGAGACTGCCTGCGTGTTGGAGGCCAGTGGAGGCACATCTTACGAATAACCCCCGCTACTTCCCCTACCATCGGGCCCTGGGGCACACCATCCAGCGGTGCTATGTGTTTAAGGATTGGCTCCAAGACTAGATTAACAACAATGTAATCAGGTTGGGCCCAGCTCCAGCACAAGTGGCGGGCGTGTTCGTGGGATCAGATGACGATAGTGGCAACGAGGACGAATGGAAGCTGGTCTCCGACCACGGATCCCAGAAGTATAATAACTGGATGGCCCGCAAGACGACCATTCGCTCCCATGGAATCATCCGTGCGCGCTTGAATCAGCCTGAGCCCCCAGAATCTGCGGGTGCTGCTTCGGCATCGTCGTCCCAGCCTGCCTCTTCCAAGAGGAACAAACGGCGGCAGCGCAAGAAGGAAGAGCGCGCCCCGCCGGTTCCGCCACTATCCCGCACTCTCGGCGATTTCATGCCCCCGGAGATGGGGGTCCCTCCTCGGATCCGCCCGGTGATGGATGATTCGTCCGATGACGGTATTGGGTACGCTTCGGTTAATACCGTCGAGCTGGTAAATCCCTTTTCGGTTCCCGAAGTTGAAGAACACCAGGTGGACCTCCCTAGTGTCCCCGGTCGTCGCCACCGTCGGAAGAACCGCAGCAGCAGGAGTCGCCGGGGCACCGCCGTTGGTACCTCCAGCCATGCCGTGCACGCCACTGAGACTAGGCAGCAGGCTCAAAACCGAGCACAACGTGCGCCGCCCCCCCATTCGAGGATGACGGATTCGCCTCCGCCGCTGTTTGTGGTGTGGGACCAGACAGAACCGCCTCAGCCGCGTCGCGACCAGCTCCGCCCTGCCACGAGTCCATCCCGGCCTCCTGACCCCAGTACGATGACCATTTCCCGGACTGCAACCAGTGAACAGCGAGATGCGCCAAGTACCAGTCGGCCGCTGATCCAACCGGAAAGGCCCGTCATGCCGCCAACCGCAGAGCAACCTCCTGCAACCAGGGGCTCGCGCTTGGCCAAAAAGTATGATGTCTTGAAGCACTTGGCCGACATCCCAGCAAGGCTCTCCATCCTTGATGCTCTGTGCATGTCATCTGAGATGCGCGAGGCACTCGCTGAATCCCTGAAGAGCCCCCTCCAGTTTGAGACAGAGGTTGCGGCTGCAGAGGCCTTTCACGCCGAAACGATCGAGGACGCCGAATGCCAGGCAGTTATCTCGTTCTCTGGTAAGGATGAAGACCCTCCTATACAGGGACATATTCGTCCACTGTATGTCACTGGCCAGTTCAATGGCCTTGATGTCCGGCGCTGTCTTGTCGACACGGGGTCCGGGATTAACCTGATTCCAACTCGGACGCTCTGGAGATTGGGGTTGTCTGAGGATTACTTGATTCCCTCCGACCTCAGGATCCAGGGGTACAACCGCACCGAGCAAACCCCGGTCGGCAAGATACGTTTGAAGACCCAGTTCAATGACTTGGTTGCCAACACCGAATTCATGGTAGTCTCTTAGGACACTGCGTATAACGCATTGATGGGCAGGCCATGGCTCCACCTTCACGCGGCGGTTCCCTTGTCATACCACCAATGCCTCAAATACTCCCTTAATGGTCGAGTAGGCGTGCTTCAAGGAGATGCCTCTCCTTTTGCCTCATGTGAAGCCCGCTATCTGGACGCGGACTATTACAAGAGCAAGGATAAGCAGATCTTGGCAGGTGAGGTTGAGCCTGTCGTTGTTGCAAGTGATCCCTGGGCAAGTCTGGATGACGCTTACGTCCTCCCGATTCACCGGTTGGACGTCGCCATGGTCTCGACGGCCCGCGAGTCTCCTGATGAGATGACCGCGACCGCCCGCGCCAGCACCAGTGGCCCAGCAGGATCTGGTAGCCCCAATGCAGTTTCCAACACAGTCTCTCCCGTGGACGATCCCTCCCCGAGTGGAGAGGACGTGGAAGATGCACCCCTAGCCTTTGAGGAGGGCGTCCCCGCCACGGTCGATGAGTTAATACAGGTGAACCTTGGAACCGAGGCCGATCCAAGACCCACATTGGTCAGTGCCGCCATGCCCTTTGAGGAGCGGCAGCAGTATGTGGACTTTCTCAGGCAGCACCGTGATGTGTTCGCTTGGGGCTATGACGAGATGCCAGGGCTAGATCCTCAGGTAGCCGTCCACCGCCTTGGTCTCCCGGCGAACCATCGCGGGTTCAAGCAGCCTCCCAGGAAGATGCACCCGTCCCACGGTGCCATGGTTGAGGCCGAAGTTGACAAGCTTATCAAAGCCAACTTCGTGAGGGAAGTTCAGTACCCCAAATGGCTGGCCAACATTGTGCCGGTCAGGAAGAAGAACGGGCAGATTAGAGTCTGCATCGACTTCCGTGATCTCAACCGCCACTGTCCGAAGGATGATTTTCCCCTTCCAGTGACAGAGCTGTTGATTGACGCCACGGCAGGGTTCCAAGCCCTCTCCTTCATGGATGGATACTCCGGATACAACCAAATTCGGATGGCCCCTGAGGATGAGGATTTCACTGCCTTCAGGGCCCCCAAGGTACCTTTTGCTACCGGGTCATGCCCTTCGGCCTGAAGAATGCAGGTGCCACCTATCAACGGGCGATGCACCGCATATTCAAGCCAATCCTCGGCACACTGGTGGAATGATACGTCGACGACTTGGTTGTCAAATCGTGCCAGCGTCAGGACCATCTCAAAGATCTTGAGAAAGTGTTCGGCTTCCTCCGGTCTCGCTGCCTGAAGATGAACCCGTTGAAGTGTGCCTTTGGGGTCACCTCCGGAAGGTTCCTTGGATTTGTGGTAAGATACCAGGGTATTGAGATCGACCCAGAGAAAATCAGGGCGATTAGCCAGATGCCTCCCCTGGGTACCATCCAGGAACTGCAAGGGTTCCAAGGCCACTTAGCCTATATACGCCGATTCATCGCGAATCTGGCCGGCAAGTGTAAGCCCTTTTCTCGGCTCATGAAGAAAGGTGCCACCTATGTATGGGATAAAGAGTGTCAGACCGCTTTCCAGGAAATCAAGCAGTACCTGCTTCAACCTCCGGTTCTGATGCCGCCTGTATCCGGGAAGCCACTGGTCCTCTATGTGACCGCCCTGGAACGGTCCATGGGTGCCCTTCTCGCACAGAAGAACAACGAGGGAACGGAGAATAGCCTCTATTACCTCAGTCACATGCTCCTCGATGCGGAAGTTAGGTATTCCCCCATCGAGAAGAGCTGCCTGGCGCTCGTATTTGCCGTACAGAAACTACGGCACTACTTGCAGCACCATGAGGTACAGTTGGTTTCTCGGGTAGACCCGTTGAAATATATCCTGAGCCGGCCTATGTTGACTGGCCGTCTAGCACGGTGGGCTGTGATTCTCCAGCAGTTCGACATCAGGTATGTGTCTCAGAAGGCCATCAAAGGGCAAGCATTGGCAGACTTTCTGGCAGCTCACCCGACCTCCGCGGATCAGCCGCTGGATCTAGGCTTTCCTGATGAGACCATTCTCTCGGTCGATCATGCCGATCCATGCTGGCAGATGCACTTTGACGGTGCCTCCCGGAGCCCCACCGGTAGAAGACTCGATAATCCTAAGCTCAACAGAGTGGGCTTGGGCATCGTCTTCATTACCCCGGAGCGAGTCGTGCTGCCATACTCTTTCCTGTTGTCAGAGGGCTGTACCAACAATGAGGCGGAATACCATGCCCTCATCACCGGCCTCGAGTTGGCTCTCGAGATCGACGTGCCCCGTCTGTGCGTGAAAGGGGACTCCGAGCTGGTTGTTAAGCAGATCAATGGCGACTATGTTCTCAGGTAGCCGGAACTTGTGCCATTGTTGGAGTGCACCCTCCTTCTGATGGCCCGGTTCCCTTCTCGGCCGGAAATTGTCCATATTCCCCGGTCGCAGAACGGTCGAGCAGATGCTTTGGCCAGCCTTGCTGCGTCACTTTCGGAGCCTGAACAGGACAACTTGATCGTCCGCCTGACGCGCCGCAGGCTCATCGCTCCCGTTATCCCGGAAGAAGATTGTGGCCCGTTGGTAAGTAATCTCACCACGGTTGCCCCTATGCCCGGAGCCCCGAGTACCCCAGCTATGACTATCGGATCAGCCCATGATTGGAGGACGCCTTTGGTTGAGTACCTCCAACATGGCATTCTTCCATCAGATCGGGCCGAGCGCGAGCGAGTTCGATGCCGCGCATCACAGTTTGTCCTCCAGAGCAGCCCCGGCCTGGAGCAGATCCTCTACAAACGCGGATTTGATGGTGTTCTCCTCCGTTGCCTTCAGGGAGTTGAGATCCCACGAGTCATGCAAGAGGTTCATGCCGGTTCATGCAGTGCCCACCAGACTGGGCCGAAGCTGTCCCACCAGATTCGGAGGTTGGGATACTTCTGGCCCTCCATGATCCATGACTGCATCGAGTATGCCAGGAGGTGCCATGCGTGCCAGGTTCATGCGAACTTTGTGCATCGGCCGCCGGAGCCTCTCCATACCACTAAGTATTCCTGGCCCTTTGCAGTCTGGGGTCTGGACGTTGTGGGACCTTACCCACCAGCGACAGCTCGCCAGTGCCGGTTCATTCTGACCGCCACGGACTTCTTCTCCAAATGGGCAGAGGCGATTCCGCTCAGACAGGTCAAATCCTGTTCGATCGCTGACTTCGTGACCTCCAACATCATCTATCGATTTGGAGTGCCTCACGCAATCCTCACGGATAACGGAACCAATTTCCGAGCAGCCGAGTTGAAGAAGTTGTACGCCAAGTATAACATTCGCTCGAACCATACATCTCGCTATTATGCACAGGCGAATGGACAGATCAAGGCGTTTAACAAAACCCTCTCCAACATTCTGTAAAAGATGGTTGGTCAGAACAAGAAGAGTTGGCCGGACAAGCTCCCCAACGCCCTCTGGGCTTATCGGACGACGACTCCAATTCCACCCAGATGACCCCTTATTCCCTGGTGTATGGAGCTGAGGCCGTCCTGCCCATCGAGATCCAGTTACCGTCCCTGCGCACTGCGGTCTATGACCAGCAAGCGCCGGACAGAGTTGCTGAAGCCCGTCTAGTCGAGTTGGAAGCACTGGATGAGAATAGACTTCGCGCTTTGCACAACTTGGAGAGGCATCAAAGCAGAATGGCTCGAGCTTTCAACAAGAAGGTTCGCCTCCGCTCCTTCCTGCAGGGTGATCTAGTGCAAGCCCTAAGAGCACCGATGATCCCCGGCAGGAAACCGCCCAAGTTGGAGCCCAAGTGGGAGGGACCTTTTGTTGTCCACAAGGTCTATCCCAATGGCACGTACTCCCTAGCGACTATGGATGGTGAGCGTGTCACTCCTCCCATCAACGCTAGGTTCCTCAAGCAGTACTTTGCCTGAGTGTGCCAACGTCCTGCACGACGTTAAACTGCATACGTCCAAGCTGCACGACGTTAAACTGCCTAGCATATCGTCCGCACTGCAAGACGTTAAACTGCCAAGTGTTACGTCCTGCACGACGTTAAACTGCATACGTCCAAGCTGCACGACGTTAAACTGCCTAGCATATCGTCCGCACTGCAAGACATTAAACTGCCAAGTGTTACGTCCTGCATGACGTTAAACTGCATACGTCCAAGCTGCACGACGTTAAACTGCCTAGCATATCGTCCGCACTGCAAGACGTTAAACTGCCAAGTGTTACGTCCTGCACGACGTTAAACTGCATACGTCCAAGCTGCACGACGTTAAACTGCCTAGCATATCGTCCGCGCTGCAAGACGTTAAACTGCCAAGTGTTTCGTCCAACATGACGTTAAACTGTACTACATCCTACACGATGTTAAACTGCACCACGTCCGAGCTACAAGACGTTAAACTGTTCAGCATTCGTCCTGCATGACGCTAAACTGCACTTCAAGAACTACGTGCGGCTTGATTCCCATCCTTATGGGATACGTAGGACCGTCTGGACATTCATGTTTCAGGCCCAGCCCCATCCTTTGGGAATTTCCATCCCATCTCGGGCCCTTGGCCCAGTTGCCTCCGGGTGTGCGGCGTATGGTGTGAACGCGGGGCTATGCCCTCATTCACGTCGGTTTGCTCGCCACGCTGTACGCCCCCCATGTTTGGGGATGCCTTCAGCTCCCCCCTTCTTTTCTCGTCCTGCATGACGTTAAACTGCACTTCAAGAACTACGTGCGGCTTGATTCCCATCCTTATGGGATACGTAGGACCGCCTGGACATACATGTTTCAGGCCCAGCCCCATTTCCCGGGAATCTCAATCCCGCGTCGGGCCTCTGGCCCAAGTTCCCCTCCTTTTTGTGCGAGGCGTATCGCGTGAGCGGGGGATTATGTCCTCTTTCGCATTGGTCTACTGGCCGCGCCGTACGCCTCCCCCCGTGTGTGGGACCACCTCACACCTCTCATCGTCCTGCATGACGTTAAACTGCCTCTCAAGAACTACGTATGGCTTGATTCCCATCCTTATGGGATACGTAGGACCGCCTGGACGCTTGTGTTTCAGGTCCAGCCCCGTCTCTTGGTTGATCACGGGGATCTGCCCTCTTTTGGTTGCTCTCAGGGTGAGTCCTCCGACCCTTTTCGGTGATCTGTTAACATGTTTTGGGTACTTCGGTCTATGACTCGTAGTGTCAGATTCAATCCCGACAAGTCCTGTGTTGCTTGTCAGGCCTCGCGCTTCCTCTTGTTCGAGCCTTCACTCAAAGGGATCCTCGTTAGCGGTTTGGGTACGATGCCTCAGTGCTCTCCTACCGCTCCGGGTCGATTTACCGGCGGGTCTTGGGCCGCAAATCGATATGAATCCTGTGATTGAGCGGTCGATGCTCGTTTGCTTGCCCCGTCTTAGGCTGACGCGATCGGATGTTGTGTTGCGAATATGGTCAGCAACGTCCTTGATCGCCATGTCGGCTCTTTTAGGCTCTGAACATTGGTTGCTCAGTCCTCATCACACTCCGCCTTTGTGCGTTGTAGTGGAATCTCGACACTCTCTTCATACTGACCTTCAGTACACCTCTACACGTTAGGCAGACCAACCAGGGTAATGATGTCGTTCGAGGCTCCCATGATCTGATCACCAAGGATATATGCGGATATCCTCCCTAAGGGCCATGCGTAGCTGGACCCTCGTCCCCATAAGGAGGAAGGAGTCGCCCGAACAATCGCGTTCTGGGCCCAGTATATCTGGAGGCTAGCATCTCTGCCCCTCGGGTGATGGACATACGCAGACCCCTATCCCAAGACTCTTCTCCTGGAATCGTGCGTGACCGCAGGGCCGGGTACGTTCCCACCTCCGCCGTGTCCACCATTCCGCGATAAGCGGATTCCTCCATGGTCCGAACCACACGACCTTAAACTGTGTTGTCTGGTCCTACCACACGACCGTAAACTGTGATCGTCTTGGCCGCCCGACGAGAAACGGCACTGCATCGTGATGTCCTCCTCAGGGGGCACTCATGTTGGGCGTTGGTTAATAACCACGCCATTCATCAATGCCTTCCGTGGCTTGATTATTGTGGCGACGCCAGAGATTTCTCAATCACAGGCATGTCGCCGCACAAAGAAAAACCATTCATCTTTAAGGACAAACAAGAAATATCAAATGCCGCTCCTTCTGTATGCGAGGGTCAGACCCGCACTCTTCCCCGCGCTGGTGCCCGATTGTGTTGCGCCGCGCTTCAAGAACTACGTGTGGCTTGATTCCCATCCTTATGGGATACGTAGGAACGCCCGGATGTTTGAAACTTCGGGTCCAGCCCCCCACCTCTTAGAGATTCCCCCTTCTCTGGGGAATCCGCCGCCTTCAGGTCACCCTCAAGGAGTGTTCCCCGACCCCTTGCAGTGGTCCACCGGTGTCAAGAGTACTCTGGTTTATTGCCAGGAGGGTCAGGATCCGCTTGGTCAGGTTTCCTCCACTTTTCAGGCTTCGTGCTCCCTTTCATTCGGACCCATTGTCTACGCCCTGGGTGGAGCCCCCGTGAACGGTTCGGATACAATGCCTCAGTGCTCTCCCACCGACTCGGGCCGGTACCCCCAATGGCCTCGGGCAGCAAATCGATATGAATCCTGCGATTGAGCGGTCGATGCTCGTTTGCTGCCTCATTCCACCAACGGTTAGTGCGATATTGATGCTGCTTTTCCGCCACGGTCGGCAGTACTCCCATATCGTTACTCCGGTGCCCCCAGTCCTTGAGTGAATGGCCGCATGATTCACATTTTCCACCTCCCATTCTGACCAGGCGAAACCTCGACACTCTTGACACTGTCCCTCAGTGCATCTTCGCATACCCCCGCATACCCAGGGGATAGGACCACGATGTGGCGTACTTTGAGGTTCTTATGGTCCGAGCTCTAAGACCTTAAACTAAGATCTCCCCTTATGGTCCGAGCTCTAAGACCTTAAACTAAGATCTCCCCTTATGGTCCCAGCTCTAAGACCTTAAACTAAGATCTCTCCTTATGGTCCGAGCTCTAAGACCTTAAACTAAGATCTCTCCTTATGGTCCGAGCTCTAAGACCTTAAACTAAGATCTCTCTTTATGGTCCGAGCTCTACGACCCTAAACTAAGATCTCCCCTAAACGGGATTCCACGTCCTGCATGACGTTAAACTGCACTTTCAGAACTACGTGTGGCTTGATCTCCAGCCTGATGGAGTACGTAGGAACGCCCGGGCATCTGAACTCGGGTCCAGCCTCAGGGATCGTTAAGTCCCACCCCTCCTCGTCGCCGGCCGTCTGGCCTGGATTCTGGTAGAGTGGTGCAGTTGTGATATTCTCCCCGATTCGGCTCGGGATGCCCCATTGCAATGATGGGAAGTGACGGTTTCCTCGTCAAAGAGGTGCTGTCTGAGAATTGGGGTGATTCACGGCCAGATTAGTGCATCCGCCTAATACGCTTTCCCCACGGTGGCGTAATTTTGAGAGCGTTGGATTCTGTCCGAACAAATCATCACTTCGCCCCACGCTTCGCATGCCCTGTTGATCTGGATTTCCACCCTTGTGTCTGAAGGAACCCCAAAGCGGTATTCGTGATGACATGTGGTCCGCCTCCTGCAATATGAATGATGACCTTCGGTTCGTCTATTGCAGTTGTTATGGTCGATCCACTGTCCGCCTACCGTCTTGGGAATTTCCTGGAAGGCCGACCGTTGTGGATGTCTGGATTCGGGACACGCGATTCACCCTTTCTCATTTCCCTATGTTCGGATAAAATCTCAACGCCCCTAGCGTTGTCCCGCTCATGTGTTGGAACAAGTTGGGGGGATGATACATTGATTAGGTCTGAGGTCTCCTTTCCTAGGAATGACCTCCCTCTTTTCTCCAGAAATCCAGGCCCAATTATGGATGCCTGATGCTTGGTTAACGCTCCCGCAAGACAATGAATTGTGGTTGAGCGTGTTAAGCCAAAAGATGCAGATAAATATATTGCTTCATACAAATGGATCAAAGTAGCGGAAGAAAATGTTTTGGGAACGGCAAAACAAAGCCCTTAGGGATTAGCGTGCTGAATGAGTCTTTCTAATGCCGCTACCCTTTGGCTGGTGGCCTCCAGAGCTGCTTCTCGCTCTCTGCGTGCCCTCTCTTCGTCAGCGGTCGCAGCACGCAGTTCGTCGATTCTGGCCTGTGCACGCTCCCGCTCGACCTGAATTGTGACCATCTGTTGGCCCGCCTCCGTCAGCTGTACCTGGGCGTCAACCAGCTGGGCTGCTAGTTTCTCCACAAGCTCGGTACACGTTGCGACGAAGGCCTCCTTCTCTACCGCCTGCCCTTCGAGGCGCCGGACTTCCTGCTCCGCCGCGAGGAGCGCCCGCGTGCTCTCCGACATGTCCCGACTTTGTGTGACGTCGGCACGCCGGCAGCTCTCGCGCATCTTTTCGGCCATGAAATCACAGACCGTCAGATGGAGGCGTTGAGCATCAGCTCCCCCGGCACACAGGAAGCGCAGCCAGGTTTGAAGTGATCCCATGCGCCCCAGCCACTCCGATGGGTCTCGCTTAAGGAAGCACTGGATGAACTTCCACCCCCTGCGGCGCGTTATCCGGCTCTCCTCGACCGTCTCCGCGTCTGAGTCGTCCATCTCCTCGGGGTCGGCAGGCCGGTAGGCAGGGAAGGCAGCCAGCAGGTCTGCTGCAGGGTCCGCCCCTAGGAGGTCCTCATGAGGGATAGGTTCCCCAACATCTGGGTGACCTTCTTCTCTCTCCCCAGCGGCGCTGACACCCTCGTCAGCCCCCGACCTCTCTCCGATGTCAGCACCGCCGGCGTCCGCAGCCCCCTGGTCAGCAGTTGGCGGGGCCGGCTCGGTGTGGGAAGTCTGTTCCGGAGCAGGCGGCATGTCTGCCACTGGTCCACTCGTAGATGGCCCGGGTTCGGCAACCCGACGAGCCTCCAATGTTGAGATCGTTGCACGGGGCATGCCATGGTTAGTCACGGATCGTCAATGGCAAGCACCAGCAGTAAAGTAAGGAGACTTACGGGAGGTCAGAGCGTCATCTTCCGCTATCCCGGCCGCCGCAGGAACAGTTGCAGCAGGGAGCCCTTCCGCGCTTGTCAATTCGATAATGGGTGCCTGGCCCCCGCCTTGTCCTGCTGGCGCCCCTCCTACTCCCGCTGAGGACGCCGGACCAACATCCGTGCGCTCCTGAGAAAGATGGAGAAATGGGTTAGAAGCTGCATACGAGAATGGACGAAGCAGATTGAGTAGGGATAGAAGCGGACCTCGAGGAGCTCAGTGACATCAACATTGTCAGAGCCGGCCACCTCGCCGCTCTCCCGCGGACTCCCCTGATGGGATCTTCCCTCGGGGCCTTCATCCTCCCCCATTTCCTCCTCTTCCTCGGAGTCGCTGCCACTTTCATCTTCCACCGGCGACATCTGTTCTGGAGCGGGCTCTAGACCGACCATCACCTTCACCAGAAGGGATGGCTCCGCACGCTGACCACGTTGGCGCGCGTAATCGTCCATGGCCGTCAGATACGCATACTGCCGGTTGAAGTCCACCCTGTCGGCAATATGGAGGCGCCCGACCTCTGGCAGATGGATTCCTTCTCTGAGAATCTTTCGCCAGATGGCGTCGGTCCCCAGTGACTGCCGCAGGGTCATCCAGGCCGACCACAGCGCCGGGAAGACTGTATCGTGGGAGGGTTCGAGCAGACGTCTCACCTGCTTCCCGGGCCGCTCTTCGACCACTGCGCGTGCCCCCTCTCTGGGCGCTGAGGTCGTAGCGGCAGCCTGCGATGTGCCTGCCGCCGAAGTCCCTGCTCGCGCCGGCTCCGCTGCATGGCGCGCCTCCGTTCTCCCCCGTGTGGCGGAACCTCACCTCCTCCCTTGACGCCCGGTCTCCGCACGGGTGACCTCGAGCCACCGAACTGGCTTCCGTAGAAGCCCCTCGGGGTACGCGATGGCCCAATGTTCGGCGTACTCGGTTGCCAAGCCTGCGTCAACCCCGGTAGGAGGGAGAGTGATGACGTCGCCAGAGCCGAAAGCGGCAAACATCAGCCACATCTGGCGAAGGACGCAAGGGTTCGTCTCCTCTCGGACAGCAGTGAATACCCTCTTCGGCATCCGTTGAAGGCACCCGAACTGCCTGGCGAACCGGGTTGGCACGTAAGGCTCGCAGATCACCTTCCCGTCGATCCGAGCCACGAGCACCCCGCCCCGCATGTTCAGGAAGTATTCATGCTGCTCCAGCGGACCCCTCCCGTTGTCAATCATCTGGCCGACGGGAGTGGGGAACGGACTGAAGTTGAAATTGGCATGATTTCCAATCCGAATCCTCACGCCCTCCTCACTTAGGGTCATCGGAGCGACCCCCGCGATGTTCAGCAGGGAGGGTCGCAGGCCGTTGCCCGGAGGAATGATGGCGTTCGGAAACGTGTACCCACCGAGGTGAGCAGCCACCCAACCGTGGAAGAACTGAAAGGGCCCACAGATCCTTCGTGGCGACCCCCCTCGTGAGATGCGTCCCAGGATGGCATACAGCCTCGCCAGCACTGGGACCCCGAGGTTGTATCTTTTGTTGGCGGCCATAGCGCCCGCCACCGCCAGTGTCGCCGGGCGAACGCCCCTTCTCGCGTCCCGCACTGGCAGGAGCCACCCACTCAGAAAGGCGGCTAGGAACGCCGCGTACCGGACATTTGGGTCCCGGGCCTCGATGACGCGGTACCCCCATGAGCGGTAGTCGCCTGTCTCTAGGACCCGCCAGTACGACCCGTTCCGGCTCCTCTGAGCCGCGGTTGGGCACCGCTTCCCCCTGCCTGGCATCTTGACCGCTGGGTCATGCTCCAAGAACTGGCCGAACCACTCCTTGTAGGCTATGTCCTTCTGGAAGTCCTTGACCCCGAGCCGCTCTGTAGCCAGGTCTAGCAGATGCCACGTCAGGATGGGAGTCCGTGACCTGTCACCCCAGGTGTTCCTCGGAGGCAGGAACTCATCGTATTGGTAGCCCTCCAGCGGGATACCTCCGATGCAGTGGATGTCCCAGAGACCGATGCCGACCTCCCCAGGGTGAAGATGGAAGGTGTTGGTATCCGGAGACCAGCGGGTGAACAACTCCGGCCTGAGCTCGGACTGCTGGTAGAAGTGGAACTGCGACGTCCACACCGCCTCAAACAGGCCGATGTACCGCAGCTCCTCTGCGAAGTGATCGCAAGTGTGGCGTACCCAGAACGCCCAGGCCCACTCGCTGGTGAAATTGCCCACAGACCGCAAGTCCCAGTCCTTCAGCCAGCCCTTGGTGTCGTCAGTGACACTCTGGCGATATGTGCTCGAGTAGAGGGCTGGAGAATTCTCCGCAGTAGGCTCACCCCCGTCAATGGTTCGCGTCCTCGGGTTCAGGACATAGACGTCCAAGTGCCTGGTCTCCCTGGCAGGATGCCCATTGTTGGTGATGTTATAGCGGGGAAGCTCGTCCTCCCGAGTCACCCAGGTCCGTGGCGCATCAACCTCGAACCCTGGCACCGGAACCTCATCTAGGATGCCGAAGTTCCAGAGCAGCAGGTTGTCCGACAGTGGATATGTCTTCTGGGCCGGCGTCAGCAAGTCGAACAGGGATTGATTGTTGGAAACAATCTCCTTGGCTCTGTAAACCTCCTCGTTCGCCGCCATCTCTGCTCTGCGAATGGAGGCATCCCCCTCATTTCCTTGATGCACATCCATCTCAGAAGTTTCGGGAGTCGTGCGGGTTAAGGGATGAAGCGTGCAGGATCGGACGAGGCTGGTAGAGAAGTTTGAAGGTTGGCGCGCAATCCAAGTGGACGACGCGCAATTGGGAAGAATGTCGCGCAAAGTTCCTGGTTTTCGCGCAAAGACAGGCGAATTCCGGATGGTTTTGCGCGCCGATCGGGCGAATTTCGCGACCGGAAAAGGCAATTTCGCGCACGAGAGCGTTGAAGCTTATCGCGCGGAAGGCCTGTGTACGGAACGCGGAACCCTGGACCCCTATTTATAGATGAGGCCGGGATTCCGCGCCGCGCGGAACGCTCGATTGCGCGACCGCGGCTGCGAATTGCACGCCCGGCGCCCCTTTTTGCGCGCCTAAGTCCCGCGCAGCCCAAGACATCGGCATTCCGGCGTCTCCCTCGGAACCCGATCGTTGCGGCCTCTCGCCGATCAGATTCCGAGGGGGGGCTTTTGTAGACGCCGGAAAAGTCCGTTGTTCCCAAACGAAGCTTCGGATGCAGAAAGCGAAGTGATATTTGGAGTCAGAGGCACGTTCCGGAGGGCCCGGAGGACTTGCGCGAAATTTCAGAGGCCCGCGCGCAAAGTTGAGTCGCGGCGCGCAATCCTCCCGGGATGCGCGCAATGCGCTGGGCCGGCGCGCTATTTTGCGTGCCCATGGCCTGCGCGGCTCCCTTGCGCGACGGGTCCGGATTCCGCGCCCGCGAAGGGAATTCCGCGCCCGAGGCCGGATTCCGCGCCCGGGGTTGCCTATAAATATAAGGCGACCCCCGACGTTTTGAAGGTTGCCAGAATCCGAAGCGTCGCTCGTTCGCGCAATCCAACCCCTTCCGCGCGCAATGCCGATCATCAGGTAACCTCCTTTCTTTCGCGCAATAGAGCCTTGGGGTTCGCCTTCGCGCGCAATCACCTTGGCTCCTTTCGTTTGAATAATCCTTAACCCGAAGGCCTTTGCGCGCAAAAGAAGCCTCTTGCGCGCAATTGCCCCCGGGTGCGCGCAATCCAGCCCGATTGCGCGCACCCCCCATTTTCAAAGTGGCCATTCGTTAGAGAATGAGCCGTTGCCCCCGCGAGCTGTCCGAAGACCGGTGCGCGCAATCTCAATCATCTGCGCGCAAAGGGCTGACCCGATTGCGCGCCAGCCCGCCATTTTGCGCGCTGACCTGCTGTTTTGCGCGCAAAGCTCCTCTTTTGCGCGCAATCCGCCAGGGTCGCCCCCCTTGACCCCCTGAGGGTACCCGCCTGCGTGGCGCCCGATGATCTTCATCCTGGGTGCCCGCACCGTGCGTTGTCTTCTCGTGCGGCCCTCCAGGCTTGCGCGAAGTGACACGGACCCATCGGCGGCAACCAACGTCCAGCATGACGTTAAACTGCACATACGTCCAGCATGACGTTAAACTGCACATACGTCCAGCATGACGTTAAACTGCACATACGTCCACCATGACGTTAAACTGCACATACGTCCAGCATGACGTTAAACTGCACATTTGTCCAGCATGACGTTAAACTGTACATTCGTCCCGCATGACGCTAAACTGCATCCGTCCAACATGACGTTAAACTGTACTACGTCCAAGCTGCACGACGCTAAACTGCCTAGCCCCTATCGTCCATGCTGCAAGACGTTAAACTGCCAAGAACCTTCGTCCTCAACACACGACGTTAAACTGTACTTCGTCCGGCAAGACGTTAAACCGTCTGCTTCGTCCTCAACACACGACGTTAAACTGTACTTCGTCTGGAAAGACGCTAAACCGTCCGCATCACCCGATCCCGTGCCTCGCACGCAGGGTCCCCCCCGGTTTGGATGTGGCCCCCACCCGCTCGTCTCTGCAGGGATGTCGGGATTGCCCCTCTTTAGGGACGATTTAATGGGAGCGGCTTTTCCCCACGGGGGGTAGGGTATTACAAACCCCTAGTTTCTTGTGGGGGGCTGCACATGTGTATCTCCATTGCGCTCCCCCACTGCCGAAGCCAGTAGAGGGTGTGACTGGGATCGAGGTGTCTTCTACTTTCGGTCCAAGTCCCTTCCAACTGAGTTTTGCCGCATCCGGGCTGCCTCAAGTGCGTAAGTCCTGACAGAATGAACTACTGGACTTTGATCCCTGTCTTCTAAACAGGGTACGTAGGAAACCTCCCTGAGGTTCAAGCCCACCACCTGGTCGTCCCGGTCGTATTCACGTCGGTTCGTCCATCAGTGGACCCCTCCAGGGTTCACGCTTGCGTCGATTCACCTATGAATCCGCCCCTGTGGGAGACTGCCCGTGTGTATCTCCACTGTGCCTCCCCACAGCCCCTTTTTTCCATCGTCCAGCATGACGTGAAACTGTGATCCACCCGGCCGTTCCATCCCCCTCTGTGCGAGGTGGTTCGGTTCAATCCTCCGCCCGGCGGCCTCGACCCCTTCGTGAGTCGGCTTGCCGACGTCCAGCATGACGTTAAACTGTATACCCGAACTACGTCGACTTTGATCTTTGCTAACGCGCGGTACGTAGGAAGCCCCTACGGGGTCCAAGCTCTTCACTCTATCATCCATCCTGATCCTTACCCGGGCAGCCACATCCCGGTGGGGTCATGCCACTTCACTCCACTCCATATCACTTGGGAAGCCGCCCATGCGTTGGCCCCAGCGTCGGAGGTTCCCGGCAAGGGGTTCTGTCATCTGATCCACTCTTCGTGTTGGTCAGTCCGATGCCGTCCCCGCTGGACGTTAAACTCGCGGCGTACCCCGTGTTAAACATGGGAAGCTGAGGAAAACCTCAGGGGACACAGTTCCCCGCACCCAGTGCGGGATGTCTCAGGCCATCATGCCTTCGAGAAGCCCTATTAGGGACGGAAGACAGACGTGCAGAGCCGCAGTGTTACGACACGCCCCCAGCACCCAGAGCCACCCGGCCTCCTCACCGCAGGTTGCTGCCCCGACCAGACTCCTTGGAGCGTCCGGGCGGAAGCAGCGTAATTAACCGGTGTCCATGAAGATATGGCGCCGGGAACGAGATTCACGAACATGTCTTAAATCTATGAGGGAGACCCGGATTAGGCGACGAGTTCCGAGGAGACGTCCAAGGAAGGAGGAGCCGACATCCCATCATCCCGGTTTCGATCAAGGAGCAGACGCCCCTGAACAAGGGACGGATGTCGCCCGCCTTTGAAAAGCAGGACTGCGGGACCACAAGCCGCGCGCCCATCCCCTCGGGTTGACGGGTGCACGCGCGAACGCGTCCTGGCGGAACAGCGTAACCCGACGCACATCCGCACCGAAACAGTAGTTATTGTGAAAAAAGTTCAGGAAATTTTCCCATTATATGGACTGAATCTCATATTTCTACCTTGTATTATTGATTACTATCCACCACTAGTCTACTTCACCTTCTAAACGATAGAGAGCTAGATTGATTTTCTCATTCTTTGAAAACTGTATAATGGAAAATATATTTTCATTAGTACTGATCCATTATTTATAAATAAGTATATCAGAAGACCCTCTAAAAGAAGGTGGAATTTTCATCATAAAACCCTCAATAGAATGTTGTAAACCATTTTCCTCATCTGTATGTCCAACATTATTAAGATATTGAGAAGATTGTGTGAGAAAAGTAATGAGTTTTTGCATTCTATATCCCATGGAACTCAGTTTCTCTAGAGTAAAATCATTTCATTGTCCATCACAATAACCATTAACATGGTTCCTTCATGTTCATTCCATTTACTGAATAAATAAATAATTAGTAATAAACAAATATTATAATAAGGAGCTATATAATCTTTATAATTAAATTATAGGATGTCTACGTTATGAAACTATCCTTAATTTATGACACATTAGTATTATCTTATGTAATTAATTTCCTAATTATTTTTAAATCCTTCATGATGGATCGTGAAGTGTTTGTGAATTCCAAAAGCATATCCCCTAGGAGTGTCCAACTAGATGTACAACAAGGCACAATGTCATGTACCAGATTACATTGTGTCACACTTGAAACATCATGTCATATTTGATACCCTAGGTATATCTATTCTCGATCCACATCCAATTAGAGTATCCATATAGGGATTTATTTCTAGGAAAACACTCACTCTATCATTTACCAAAAATATAGCACATTTTCTTATGCCTTTCATTATCATTAATCTTATCCCTAGACATGTTCTTACGGTTATCACTAAGGTTTTATAATACTTTCATCCAAAGGATAACTAAAAAATTACTCTGAGACCAACTATATAGAACCATAGTTTTTATACATTATAATTAAATAGATTTTATGGAACACATAAAACATTATGCAAAAAAATTCTTTATGACAGTACTGGTCTAGTCACATTGTTAACAAGGCTACATAAAAAGTAATACATAAGTGTGTTACATTATATCCCACTAGATTCTTCTTGAATATGAACCTTCATAGACATATAATATACAATACATATATTCATAACTTCGGGAAGCAAACATAAATGTGGGTGATCAAAAATGTTCAAAATGGGTAAACAAATTGATATGTTAGAACAATAATTAGAATAATGGTATTAGAATATGATTTTTGAAATAGAAGACCATACCTTGGAAATCAATGATCATATATATGAATCATGGAATAAACAATGGTATTTTATAATAATCATTTCATAAGGCACGAATCATAAGGAAATAAAGAATATAATCCATGAAAGTATAACATTGGAATAAATCATTGGATTGTGGAACACACAAAAGCATATAATATGATTTCCATTGTAGCCAAGGCATCACTAACATGACTATTTTGGTATTATTAATTGACACCCCATCCCATATTGGTAGTCATGGTTTACTCTGATGGCTATATTAGTAGCATGAGTTCCCTCATCATACAATCTTGGTAGTTATGGTTCACTCCCAGGGCCATATTAGTAGTCAAGTTTCATTCCCAATCCCATCGTATTTAATATCATGAGATATAAATATTTATCCAATGCATTGAAAAAAGATATAGGTTCCACCAATCTCATAATGAAATCAAACATACTTATTCCAAAATATCATAAATAATTATATCATAACCCATGGAATGAAATGGGTATTGTAAACAATTAATCATATGATTACTTGTGGAAATATACTGATTTCAAAACCATCTCATCATAAATATAACCCGTGAAAAATAGTGGATTTCAACTGTATATAACCCGTGAATGAGAAATGAGTTTCTACAATATAATTCCATAAAAAAACAAAATCCATGTAGAATACAATATGAATTTAAAAATTTATTAATTTTTATAAAATAAATGATTAACACCAATAGATTTTATCTTATAAGGTATATAATTATTAGTAATATTTTAAAGATATTTATTGAGGAAAATATCCTTTCATCGTTGAAATATATTTCTAAAACATAAATTCTTTTTTGAAAAACATTTTCTTTGAAAATAACTGGGTTATATTATAATGTATGAATTCAAAAATATTAAAAAATTAGAATCATTTATATATAATATATTTTCAAATATGATTTGAAAATATTTTTTAAAATTTCATTGAAACATGGTTTTTTATTTCATTATATTTGTGATTGGAGTGATAGACGATCATATTTTATGTGAAAACATTATCCTAAGTACAAAAGAGTGGAAAAAAATATACTAATTAATTGATATATCATTGATATATAAAGGATAAGGAAACACAATAGGTTTTTATAGATATGGATCATAATATTTGATCATAGGAAGAAAAAAACATAAACAATCTCTAAAAGAGATGAGATTGTCTCAATAAAACTCTTATAACATGGTAACATGGGATCATACTATCCAGGAAAGAAATAAAAAATATATAAATCATAATATATCATGAAATAAATGAAATTTATAATATTACATGTAAAATGGATGTATATACACTAAGAAAAAATAATCTTGGAACAGAACAAAATAAGGGTCACAACGAAGGGAAGCTGAGAAAAAACTATTTTACTGATTTGGTATCTTTTGAAACATAGACCCCATTAATGATGGATAATTAAATTGATATTTGAAGTCCCATAATTTTTGTATAAGATACATTTTATAATTTAATATTACCAACATTCACCAAAACAATAAATATGTTTCAATAATTGAATGAATCTCACGAAAATAAAATGTGATATGTAATCCACCTACCTTGTGTCTTGACTCACATCGTACTAATTCAAACTAAAAGTATTATATATATTATAATATTGTTGATCATTTCAAAAATATTCAATTATTTAATACCATATATGGTTTAATTATGAAATTATATTACTCTCTTGTTAACCATCCAATGATAGGCCTTTTCTTAAGATAACATTTACTTTCATCTTCACGTGTGTCTTAATATTTTATAAATATGTTATTTATATCTTGCATAATTATTTAAAAAATATAATATATGATATAAATATAATTTATATAAATGATATGTTTATTATAAAAATATATAGAATATATTAATATGAAATGGAATACATCGTTCCTGAAGATAGTAGACCGTATTAATGAAAAACCCATCATTAAATTTAATTTTCGTGTTGAAAGAAAGAATGTAAAAGACATATATGTATATATGTATGTATATATATATATATATATTTCATTGTATAATTTTTATATCATATATGTATTATATATTCACTAAGAACATCCTTTATATAGTCTATTTACTGTATTAATGAATCATATCACTTTGAGAGGGAGGTAGTCCACACTTCCACAAATAAAATTAGCACATTAACGCTAAATGGAAAGTAAAAAAGGTATGTCTGTAAAAGGAACATAGATGATTAAATATATAATAAATATAACATATATAAATATATAAATATAATATTAATTATAATTTAGACTATGATAGGTAGTAATGAACATTTATCAATCGTCATTTAGTTAGAAGGTAGTTCCCCAAACACATAAATAGTTTGTTTATTATCCATCAGGTGGTGGTATGTGTATGTGTAGGTTGGAAATGATTCATAAAGCTGTCGTAGTATCCTGAGGATAATTTTTCTATTATATATGAATCTAATATAATGTGGAGGGGTGGATAAATAAAATAAAAAAGGCCTTGAGAGAAGGTATTACCTCCTCATTGGATAACTCCTTTTTGTTTGTGCCAAAAGGATTCATTAGATTGTCTTCTACAAAAGGGAATTATTATAGTAGGAATGGATGACTTATGGGAATTATATTGGGTAGATCAGAGCCTATCATAATTTTTTGGAGTGCTGTGAGTAAGTGGGAGAGGTTATTGCCTCTTATAGGGATGGAAATAGACTCATATGGAATTTTTGAAATCATGTTAGCTCAAAACTTGTTCTTACCGAACAAAATTAATTAGAAACAAACAAAAATAAATACATAAAGGTGTATGGATGTATAATGGATAGTGTATGAGTTTTAGAAAATATAAATGGTCATTTGGGCCTCAAATATAAATGTTTAGTCGTATATTAATCTCAAAATGACCATAA
Source organism: Viscum album (assembly GCA_963277665.1). Taxonomy (NCBI): domain Eukaryota; kingdom Viridiplantae; phylum Streptophyta; class Magnoliopsida; order Santalales; family Viscaceae; genus Viscum; species Viscum album. The sequence goes on along the minus strand of OY728161.1, from coordinate 1,676,561,255 downwards.
TAGTTGTGATTAATTTTTATCAATTTTACTAATACTTTTGGTCACAAGTCAACATTATAAAATTAAACCCTATATATTATACTAGATATAATAGTGAAAGTAATTATTTGTAAATTAAATTCTTAGAATCTTAAAAATTATAATAAATGCTAATCCCATAGAAGTGATGAAATTACCATTCATTAAAATAGAAAGATGTTTGGGAGGTTATTATATTTTTATATTCAATTCCAAATTGAAATTTATTATAATGAACAAAATTTTTTTAGTATATTTATAATTGATCTATGTTAAGTCAAATAAAATTAAAATATAATTTATCCTTAAAAATTATTTATATGAAAATGCAGTTATTAACCTAAAAGCATTATTTTTCACTATTCATCAAAAAAATTTGTTTCTCAAAATATACAAAAATAATCACCATAATATTATATAAAAATTAAAAAATAAAAAATAATTTTTATTTTATCATTTTAAATTACTAATTTTGATTAAAATTACTTTTATAATCTTTTACTGAAGGATAATAAAGGCAGTTTATTTGAGAAAATGGTACTTTTAAACGGAAATGGGCTTTACCAGAAACCATATCATTCATTATCAAAATGTTTTATTTATATAAAAACATTATAAAAATAATTGAAAATTATTTTATACAATTCATATTACTATGTTTTATTTCAAGGTTATAATTATCTTGTTTAAATTTTTATATGAATAAAATAAAGTTTCATTGAAATGACATTGTTGTTTGTAACGTATGCCAAGTATATGTTTTCTATAACGTAGACCAAGTTGATGTTTTGTGTAACTTATACCATGTTCATTTACGATGTTACTTACTCCAATTATGATCCATGTTAAAGTAATGATTGAATTAGTTTATTGTATGAAATAAATGAAATTTTACTTTATTTAAAAAAAAGGTCCATAAAAACTCGGGGTGTTATACAATCTCAATTAATATAGACCTATGATACACACTAAATAAAAAGAGTTAATAAATAAGTATGTCTATGAGATTATAAAAATTAATAAATTTACTATTATTATTTCATTTTAAAGAGAAAAAATAATTTTTTCATGGTTTTGGAATATCATTTAGAAGGCCATAAAGACTCTTATGAGATTTAAAATATCATTTTATCCCTAGAAAGATAGACAATCACAGTGACCACTATATATATTAACATATATGTATATTGATTTCACCATAGACATCTATAGAGTATATAATGATCAAATGTTTTTATATTTCATAAAATAATAATTCCCAATCCTCTACTCAGATGGAACTTAATGATGTTTTTATAGGGGGAAATGTCTTTAACTCTTTACAGGAGTGATTTTTGTTGGGAATTAGTTTATATGTCCACAATTTTTTAGGAGAAAATATAAATATTACATAATATTTTGAATTGGTTAATAAAATCAAATAAAATGTAGATTTAATATGCTGGAAAATGTAGGATTACTCCTGAGACTACTTTATGTGATAAAATATTCTAATCAGTGAATCTGTAGTTAGAATATTTATATTTTTTTGAAGAATGTGAAGATATCCCCATGTTAAGATAGAAATAATGAGATTATAGATTGTGTTTGAACAGTATAATTTTTTATATTCTCATTCCCATGATTATTTATTTATTATTACTCAAATAAAATAAATGTCTTTAATATCCTGTGTTACATGAAATAATGTGTTTATTTTTCATTACATGAAACACTAACTTTTAACAAGACCATGATTTATTATTAATATAATTCTAAAATTTGATAATTTTTATCTATAAATTAAACATAGTTATATGAATAGAACTAAGTATATTTTAAATACTCAATATAATGGTTTTTTATAAAGAAAACATAATGATATGTAAATACTTAATTTTAGGTGGAATAAATATTTGTTTAATAAAAACTACTTTATAAAAAAATAAGTTTTATGTTTTTTATTAACAATAATAAATTAAATTTTTAATTGTTTTAGAAATATAATCTGATAGAATAAAACTTATATTTGAAATCAGTATCTAAATATTATATTTATGTTCATATTTAGGATACCTCTGATTTTTTATGAATAGTGAAATGTAGTAAATTTTATTTCAAAACTACATTATCTATTATTTTATTAAAAAAATTATATTATATTTTAAAATGGGATAAAAGTAAAATTAATTCAATTATATAACCTTCAATCCAATTTAGGTCACTAGATTAAATTTTTATGGTCATATGATATAAAAACATTATTATCATTTCAACATTTTTCTTTTAAAACGTATCTTCTCATCACACCATCTAGATTAATTATTATTTACTTTTTTCCACATTAGTTAATTGAATTTGAAAAACTTTATTACATAATTTGTATATATATAATTCATATCAAAAAATACTTAATGCTTAATTTGTTACGAAATTGAAATGTGAAAATAATTGAAACTAATTGTCTTCAATATTGTTAAAATAAGGGTTTGTGGGCATCTATTAAAATTTAATTTCAACACAAATTTAATTTTTATTTATTTATATGGATTTTATATTTTTAATAATTATTTATATAACATCGAATTAAATTTTTTAGACTGAAAGGATAAATTACCAAGGATAAAAAAGTATTTACAATGGTGAAAGTTAAGGTAATAAAAGTGATAAATGCTTAAAGGTTAAGGAATATCAATTTTATAACATTTTTTTAGTGGTGGATATTTTTTGGAAAATATAATCCATGAAATACATTATTTATTAATTTTAGAGCCACATCATGATGGAGGGACCCCGAATTATTTTATACTATTGGATATTTACAAGTGTACCACTCAACTCACTTATAAACAGCCACACATTCACATGTCATAGTAACATGATGAAAACATTTTGGATCAACAATTACCAACTCTAATAAATTCCCAAGTTACCTCTGATCAATTTAAAATAATTATTTTGTAATGAAATTCAACAACATAATGCTACTGGTGAAAAACAATGGAGGATTCTTAAAAACGTGGTTACATTCATTAATGGGAATTATTATATTATTTATTCCTCCACCTATTTTAATTATTATAATACCACGAATATATAATATAATTATTATATTAAATATTATTAGATGTTTTTATATATATTTTATTACCAAAAACATTCCCCACTTCCATAAAATGGGTTGCAAAATCATCGTTTGTGTATATTGTATACTACCATCTAATGAATGGATATGAAATTGTTTTTCGTTACCACAACTAATGGATGAATATAATGATGTATTTTTTCTTTATATATGATATTTATTGAATTATTATAGTTAGTTTATTATTATATCACCCATACCTTCATACTCTCTATTTTTTGGGAATATTATAATTATTCTCAACTATATTGTGGACTACCACCTTGCAAAGCGATGTCATACGGTCATGATTTACATGTAAATTATTATGGATGGGTTAATAAACATATATAATATATATGAAATAATTATTATTATGGAATGATGAAATATCAATTACTATTTGTTATATCAATCCAACATGAAAATGGAAATAATTCCCATGCATAAGTATAGAATACCATCTATATGAATAGTGTATTGCATTTTTTATCACTAATCTATATGGTTTAATATGAAAACATATATAAATAATATAAATATTATTTATATATTGTTTAAAATTAATTATATGATGAATTAATTAACAAATTAATAGGAAAAATTAAAACAAATCAATACATATATGAAAAAGAAGGCAGTTATTACAGGAAAGAGAACATTATATTCAAATTTTTAATAAACATGTAATAAAAGGCCATAATAAAATAATATATCATATGTTATATATAAATATACTTATTTATTTTATTTATAAAAAATATATATTTATTATTCATGATGTTTAAATGTTTATGAAGGAATATGAGAATCATGGTAAGTGATATTTCTCTTAATTTACCTAACTTGAGAAGTAAATTATTTTATGCGTTTATACTTTTTTCAAGGCGTATTTACAAAAAAAAATTAATTTATATCAATGAATATATTTATACTAATATTATTTTATATTCATCTATATTTTATTATGTGTAGGGTCTTATAATTCATTGTTACCAATGAAGTTATTATTTTATATTACAACATCATCATATATTGAGATTTTTTATTTTGTTTTGGATGATAGCGTATTAAGATCTATATCCTATGATACCTAGGATTTTAATTATCCAATAGTAATCAATTATATTTTCATTATGTAGTACAATTATTCTAGTATTTATAACATAAAATAACTAAGAAAATATTTTTAATATAATCAGACGTTTTTTTTCTTTTCGAATGGAAAATTGTTTTCTTTCAAAACCAAGTATTATAAAAATGAAATACAAAATGTTTTCTATTATCCAATGAATTTAGAAAGCCATATTTTACCATTTATTAATTTTTTGAAATTTTTTTTGATTGAAATGATCATTCCATTTTCCAATCAGTGCTTGTTTTTTATTTGCTAAAAACGTTAAAAAAAATATTTATTTGAACATGTGCGGAATGAACGAAAAATTCCCCCATAATGAATATTATTTTTTTATGATTTTCCAATTACATGATTTTGAGTTTATATTCAAAGAAAAATATTTTCTTAATTTTTTAGGATTTATAAATTTATTTTTAAGCATAAATGATATTTTAAAGATCAAAGGTTTTAATTTGTCGATAATAATCATTTACCAACTATGATAACATCAATTGATGCTTACTTTTACATGGTAGGGATATGATCCAAAGAAACCATTATTTTTATATCTTTTTTTATTATGATTTCATGATGTTAATTGAATCCACTTCTATTCAATGAGATATAGAAGGATTAAAATATTAAAATATCTAATCTTATTTTCAAAGGTTATACTAAGATAGAATTTTTTAAGGATTATGAAATATATCTTTTTTCTATATGTTATGTGAAGATGGAATGGTTATGATTCCCATTTTATATCATGGGATATGATTTGAAGAATAATTTTTTTAACATATGAAATACATAAATATTTTTTCATATTAAATGGTTTGGACATATGTATCTCCTTAGTGAATTTTGTAATGATTTATATCTCAGGGAATATATTTTACTAGAATGGTGGTGATCCCAATTTACTAAGGGACATAGTCCGATATGATGGTATTTCTATTTAACCTTGATAACAATAATGTAATCAGGAGTGAACCCATTCCAAAATAATATCCTTGGAAATGGGTCATGACTAATATTGAACTGATTTTCAAAGCTTATGTGTATTCTATAATTAAATGTGTAATTCCATGTGTTATTCTCTCATGCCTCATGTTCAGTACTTAACATATTATTTATATCTTATGACCTATTATTTTTTTTGTGACTAAATATTATGTTCATTGATATGAACATGATGGTTTTTAAATGTTAAGATCATATTCCCATAACCATATGTTCTTGTTATGCCTTTATATCTCTCATGTTCAGAATGGGATTATGTGATCACCCTTTATTAAGTTTCATTTACCATTGTCATGATAATGTACATTGGTCATGTTATGTCTAATAAGGTTGGTGTTAACTAAGGGCATATTTTTAGATTGTTTTTATTAATTACAGGCCTATTCTATTTTTTTCATGTTTTCAACGATAATAGTCTATTATGGTGTTAAATATTTTTTTTCTATAATGTTATGAATAATCATAAATAAGAATAAAAATATATTTTTCATAAACATGGTGTTCTATCATTGTAATCCTTGGATAGGTTTTGTTACCCATTGGAAACATGGTTGAGATAACCCTAGAGAAATATCAAAGGACATATATAATTATAAGTATAAGGATTAGTTAAATTATAGTAAAATAAACTAGAATTTTGGTAGTGAATAAAGTGAATGGTTTCTTAGAAATTACATAGTTATCTGGGTTATGTAAGTTGATGTTAATATAACTCAAAGGCACCTAGGTGTAGTAACTCTAAAATGGTACATTGACCTATACTCAATCCTCCCATGGTACATGATATTAGGAATTACTACACACACAATTTGACACCCCTAGGGGAAGCACATTAAAAAATCCTACAGTCATTATTAACCATCATCACAGATTTATATATACCGTGAACATGATGGACCTAGGATAAAACGATGTAATCATAGATTTGATAACTTTTCCTGATTTAGATATCATATAATATATTTTTCATGAATATGTCTTCCAATTACTGATTATTGTTTTCTATACTATTCTTTTTTGTTTTATTCATTATATTGAACATGATAGTGACATTTTATTAATGATTTCAATGAAGAATGTAATGATTATCTCCAAGAGTATAATCATGTTGTTTGATATGGAATGAAAATTTAAATTTATATGGCCACAAAATTTTCTCAGTATATAAATCATGATAAACATCCATACGAATAATAGAGGGAACATAATTTTATAGATTCATTTAATATTAAACTCCCAAATTCATTTAGCGGACCTTCTGATCTACTGATTTTTAAAAAAGGTACCATCACCACTAAAAAGGGGTTTTCTATTCATAAATGTTTGGAAAATGAAAATCCATTTCGTTAGTAATCCATTTCGAACGTGAACCAGATCAACAATGGAAGCTACTCAATAATACAAGGAAACAAGGTAAACATGAAATCATGGATTTTGATGATTCTAATAACTAATTTATTAATAGTTACTTTTCTAATATTATTTGAACGAATATGGAGAATGTTTCATTTGGGATAATGGAAAATGATGATGAATGTAACAACCCAAAATTTTGTAAATAAAATTTCTCAGTTATTATAGTAATGAAATGTAGTATAAATAACATATAATCACATAGAGTCAACATAAAAACGTTATTAATGAAACATTATTGAAATAGAAAATTATTTCTAGAAGTTAAGAAACCTATACCGATCAAAACATAGTACGACCTTAAGAATAGTAATCTGACTATTATGAATTGTAAACTGTCCAAATGAATGGTGACCTACAAATGAAATTATAAATTAAAATTAGGCACATTATAATTCAAATTATGTTATAACTATATCATAGAATAAATAAAAAAATATTTTAAATTTTTTAAATTATGTGATGTAATTTATGTATCTCATAAATATTAAATAAAAATTTTATGATTAATTTAATAATTTAAAAGAAATTTAATTTTCAAAAAATATATCCAAAAATTAATATTTTGATATATTTTGATTTTATCATTATTATATGAGACTTTATGTAATTTTTCAATGTGTTATGAAATCAATTAAAATTATAAAATCTGTATTTTCCATGTAAATGATGATATTAATTAAAAATTTAATTAATCATATTTATAAAAATATCAAAAAATTTAGTTTCTTTTTTAATTCTACATGTTTAAAATTGGTTGGGTTTATATTTGGGATTTTTCTGAAATACATGAATTTTTTATTAATAGTAAAATAAAATAATTTTCAATAAATGCTAGATACATGAATGGTTTAGTAACTAATGATGTAAGGATGATGTAAGAACCATATTTTTGAGACGAAAATCATCATTTTAATATATTTATAGATAATTATAAAAATAATCATTTTCTTGATACCTAATAATAAACTAATGAATATAATACTAATAAAACACCCCTCTCCCTCACTATAAATACCACCCCTCACTCCCTCTTCATGTCACAGCTCTCAAGTATTCATAATTATCCAAAATATTCCCCAAACGCTCTCCAAGATCCTCTAACAAATCCATGAGAAATTGGACTAACTAAAATACCAAAAAAACATTACATAAAGAGGTTCTCAAGGAGGTTAAATACAAGAGGTAAAATCCTATTCTTTTTTAATTTAATTTAATTTCTAATACATTTTTTCTTCTAATATCCAAAATTTAACATATAAAAATGGTATGATTACTAAAATATGTGTTATATACTATATTAATATCACATTAATGGAAGAACCATAATTAAACTCCCCCTCTCTCAATTATTCTAAAAATTAAATCGTCGCTCATGCTGTGTCAATTTATAGGCATCATGGGGGATACACTATCATGTTCCATTAATGATTTTAAGGTTGTTAATAAAAAAATTATAATGGTATAAAAAATATAATTTTTTATATCATAAACCTATTTATGTTCCTGAAATATTTTATATACATAATACTAAATAATAAAACAAACGATATTGTTGTGATCGAAAAACAACCAAAATTAAACTAAAACGGTCATTATCAATATGTATCTAATGATTCATCCCCATACCATATAAAAAATATCATTATATGATCATTTAATATTTTTTAATATAATTATTAACATATAATAACAATTTTGGATATTTATCTACATTTTACATGATCTTCCATTAATATATATAAGTGAACTGATTATAAAACCATGTTAATGAATGCTCCCAAAACATGAAATTAAACAATATAACTCATAAGAAAGCCCATAAATGAACTCAATAAAACAATAATGTATCAAATTAATGTAAAACATGTTCTACATTTTTTAATAATTGAATATAATTTGATTATAAAATATATTATTGTGACGAAAGCATTCAAACTAAAGGTAATGGGAATTATCAAACACAACTATCTTTCTTTGGGTTTTCACTATTTCACCCCATTTTCAGTATGGATATTCCTTAAATATCCTTTAACAATCATTATCATACATTTAATAAGATAAAACTATATTTTAACTTTTTTAAGAAAAACACATTGTTTTCCAAAGGATCTCTTCTTCAAAAAATACACATATTACTTCTCGAGATTATTTCTTCTTCACTCAGGGTTTATGATTCTTATATCAAGTATGTTATTACCTCATCCACTTGGTAACCCAATGATTAACAATGTATAATTAAGATTTGAAATCCATTACTTTATTTGGGATATTTTTAGTTCAATATTGATATGTGTTCTATGTGGGATGCATGATAAAATAAATGGTATAATGCGATTGGTGAACCAAAAATTATATAGTTCAATGTAAATAATATGATGTAAAGGGTGAACATGGAATTATATATCACACCAATACATTGGTTAATGTGTTGAATCGCATGAGATAATGTGAAATAAACATGATGCTATATTTATTTACCACTATGTGTGGTAGTTGACCACTAAGACATGATGTTTCATTTTTATTCATGTCGACATTCCCTTCCCTTTATTAATGCCTCCTATGCTGATTATGAACTTAATATTATGTTATAATGATAATTTTTATTCTATCCCAATGTTATATGGTCTCATGTTCGTATCTATTCTCTTAGTAGGCTATTAGATCTCCCCTTTTGATGTATATAATTAAGAAATTACTTGTACTATGAATAATTCAACAACCAATTAGAAGATAAAGAATTGAAAACAATAAAAATGATCATGAGTTATTTTATAAATATTATTTTTGGTCTTAGTTTTTTCAATATATTTATCCATTGGATAATAGTCATGTAATGATTTTATGTTTTTTATCAATACATTGGTGTAATAGTAACATATAAAAAATAAAGGGTTTCTATATTTGGTATTGGGGAATAGTTTAGTTAATTTGGTAAATAGGATTAGAGAAACATAGTGAAAAAATATAGTATGAGACTATGTAAATAAAATCACACAATAATAAATGGTTGAAAAAAATACTAAACATAGGTATCCAATAAGATATTCCTTTGGAGTTAATTTTATAGGTGGATAAATTATTGATGGCATATTGACTTAATTTTTTTATAACCTTTTATATTATTTGTAAATTATGGGAACTATGAGAAACAAACATAACCACCCGTGTGAGGGACAATTATTTTATTTCAAGAAGACATCCCCAATTCCTTGGGAGGTGGAGTTCAAAACATCATGGCAATGCATACAAATCTTTCTTAGGTTATGAACAATATCCTGTATAATTTTGAACAAAAGCCTTCACATAAAATGTTGGAACTATATGTAAGGTGTTTTATGTGGAAAAGACCACCGAAATTTAGTGGATATTGAGATCCACTATTTATAGAAAAATGTGTTTAGTCGGTGGATAAGATCTTCTCTATTATTCATTATTCTATGCTTGAGAGGACGATCCTCGCTATTTATTTCCTTGATGGAGTGGCCGATAAATGGGGGGATTTGATTGATAATAGAAATAAAAATAAAATAAACTAAACATAATCTGTGGGAATAAGTTATGATAATGTTTCTTAAGAAGTATTTTCTTTGAACTATTTATACAAAGATGGAATGAGAATTCATAGAGCTTAATAAAAAGGAACAAGAATCTAACATGATTTACAAATTAAATTTACAAATTCATGCATGTTACACTTGGAGTTTTCTTATAAACAATGGTAACAAAATTAATAGATTCATTAGTTATTTAAAACAAAACCATCAAATGTATCTAGTAATTAATGATTCTCAGAGTTATGATGAAGATGTTTGTTTTGATCTCAATGTGGATATGAAATTTTTATAATGGAATCATTATTGTGGGAATAAGAAAAAAATATAAAATTTCATGCCAGAGTATCTTTATGAGAAATGTGGAAAGAAAAATCAACTTCTAATATGTCAAAATTTTTTGGAAGAAGCATTATTTTAACTACCTCAAAGGGACTAAAAAATGCTTCAAGTGTCGGAGAGAAGGCCAAAAAGCTCATGAATATCAATAATACATGTGGATGTAGAACATTTGGTGGAGGAAATGAGAGACCCACCCATGGTCTGATGCTTAATCTATTGGAAGAAAGGGAACTAAGCAAGACATTGAACAAAAAATTGTTTTCTTCAGGGTAATTAGTGTCATTAGCCACCAATGCCATAAGACATGAGAAGGATTATTACATCACTACTGTGGAAGTGGATCAAAAAAATGATATCGTACTTGGTATAATTCTTTGTTAATAATGAATGGAAGAAGTATAATTTGATTTTGGTTTTAATAATTTCTGTTTATCTTTATTTTTCCTAGAACTATTTAATCAAATAATCAAAACATTGAAGTAGATATATCAAAAAAAATAACTGAGTGGTGAAATCATTGTAGCCCCAGTATTGGAATCCTCTCTTGTTGGAATAAGTTGAAGATTATTATTGAAAATCTCATTATAATCCCCATGATGAAATTTGACATTATACTGGGACTAGATTGGCTCTCGTTATATAGAGAACATATCAACTATCGAAAAAAGTAATTATCAATTAATATTCCAAACCATCCCAATATTTTCTATAAATGTAATGAATACCAAGAATATACATTTGGAAATATTTCAATATTGTGGGTATTCATTCCATATGAATAATCATACCTCACTCAAATGGTTGAGTTGATGGAATTTATCAACGAGGGGGATATTCCCATCACAGGGAAATATGATTATGTATTTATTACTCTATTTCCCAGACCCCCCCTGGACTCATGAGGTAGAGTTCTCAATATAACAAATAACCAAATATACAAATAATATGGCTCATATATAACTAGAAGAGTCAATTAAATAGCTTGAGGAGAATTAAGAAAAAAGGGTTTATACACCCCAGTGCATCACCATGGAATGTGCCAGTTCTCTTTGTCCATAATAAGGATATATAAATGTAGTTGTGTATTGATTATCAGGAACACAAAAATATCACCATAATTAATAAGAATTGTCATCCATGTATTTGTGACTTATTAGATCAGATATGAGGAGCAACATACTTCTCAAAGGTGGATATTCATCTTGAATATAACTAGGGAGAGGGGAATAAAATAGATATTCAGAAGAAACCCATTTCGTACAAGGTATGGGTAGTACATGTTTCTAGTAATTCTCTTATGACATAATATTTCTCATTAAATGATCATATATTTTATGAATATACTCTTTATACGTTACCTTGAAAAGATTTTCGAAGTGTTTATCGATGATATTCTAATCTACACTAAGAGAAAAGAGAGGCTTTAAGATCATCTAAGGCTTTTGTTAAAGACATCAATGAAGGAGTTGTCATATTTGAAATTCAGAAAGGGTAAATTTTGGATGTATAAAGTTACATTCTATGTACATGTGATCAAATGACAGAGAATTACCATGAACCCTTCAAAGAAAAAGGAGATTGATGAATGTCCTAGACCATCTAGTGTCACATACTTCCTCAATTTTATTAGATTACCAAGTTACTATAGATTATTAGTGAAAACATTATCATGATTTTATATACCACTATCTATGTTAACATGGAGATAGGTTATGTATGTCTGGATATAAGAATGTGACGAAAGCTTCAAGGTGATAAATATAAGTATTATCACTGCACGTGTACTCAAATAATATAAAATTTGAGATTGTTTTGTGATAAAAAATGATTCTTCAATGAATGTCTTGTGTTTTCTGCTCATGAAAATTGATAAAATGATAGCCTATGCCTCTCAAATATTGTAGATAAATGTTAAGAACTACCCAATCCATGATATGAAGTTATCAACTGTGATTATTGACTTGAAAATATAGACATTAAGTCTATGGAATGATGTTTGACCTATATAATTACCAAAAGACATGAATGAATATATTCACACAAAAAGAAATCAACATGCATCAAATGATATTGTTAGAGATAATCAATGACTATGATTTCTCTATTCACTATCATCATATCAAGGTGAAAAATGTTGCTGATTTTCCTAGCATAAAAGAACCTACTACTATATCCATGTTGAGGATTCAAAAAGGAAATGCCTTCCGAGATATTAAATGGATGGAATTGGAAATCATTATAGTAGGAAATTCATACTTCCTTTCCCAAATTACATCCCAACCATCTATCCAAGAGAATATTAAGTAGGAACACAAGTATAATACGGACTACAAATGTAGGTGAATGAAGTAAATGAGGGGAGGCTACAAGAGTTCCATATGAATGAATATAGTGTAATTAGGATTTGAATGTGTATTTGTGTAAATTTTTCCCCCAGGATAAAGAAGTATATATTGTAAAAATCACATATCTAAACTTTATCTATACATCTCAGGTGTAACAAGATGTATTGTGACCTCTGAGAACAATTCTGGTGGGAAACAATGAAGATGGAGATTGTAGAGTATACCTCATGGTTCTTGATATATCAGAATGTTAAATCAAGTTTAATGAAATCCAAAGGGATGGTGGAACCATTTCCTATACCCATGTGATAAAGGAAGAACATCACTATGGACTTTGTCACAGGACTCCGAAAGACATACAAGGGAAATAATGTGATATGGGTTTTGGTAGAAAGACTCACCATGGATACAAACATTATCATTTTTCAGGAAGATATCTTGTTTAAACATGTTTCTATGATACATGAGAAGTAATTTGTCAAAATGAATGGAGTTACACTATCATTTCTATGATCATGATCATAGGATAACATAAAAATTCTTGAGGAGTATTCAACATGATTTGATTAATGAATTAAATTTCAACATGAACAATCACCCCAAAACTAATGAATAATTTGACAAGAATATTGATATGATAGAAGATATTGATAGAGACTGCTATTTAGAATTCAAAGGAAGATGGGACCAGCATCATCTATTGGTTGAGTTCAAATACAAAATAGATTCCACTCAGGTATTCAGATTTATCTCTATAAATATCTATATAGGAAGCGATTTAGAACTCCATCCTGTTGGGATGACTTTGGAAAAATAATGATAATTCGGCCTACTCTTCTTCAAGAGATTATAGGGAAGGTTCAATCCATCCAAAAACATATCAAAGAAGAACATTTTTGGAAAAGGGGATATGCTAATAATCATCTAAAGGACATCAAGTTAGATTTTAGAGATTAATTCTTCTTTCTAATATCCCTATAGAATAGAGTCATCTTGCTTGGATAGAAAGGGATGATAATCCCAAGGTACATTATCCCCATTGATATCTTGGATCGCATCAGATCCAATACTTATTATATTTCATTTCAATTGAGTATGTCTATTTTTCATGATATATTCCATGTATCACTCGTGAGGAAGTACATACAAGATCCCTCATATGTACTAAACACGTAAGTGGTAAATCTAAAAGATGGCCTCTCTTTTGGGGAGAAGCTAGAAATGATTCTGGACTGGGGAGATATGGTTCTACGAAACAAGATAACCAAAATATTCAAATTTCTTCGGAGGAACTATATGTATAAAAAACCAACATGGGATGCTAGGGGATGTAATAAAGTATAATTACCCTCACATGATTATGTAAATTGATATTTTGAAGGTGAAATCTCAAAAGGGGGGACAAATATAATGACCCAAACATTAATAAATGTATTTTCTCACTCCTTATTTTTATTTAATATAGTAAAAATCTCAAAACAATAGAGGGCATAATAAAAACATTATAATTTAAAAATTAGTGAAATAAGAAGTATTTCTAAGAGTTAAGGGACATATACCAATGAAATAGTAACATGAACTTTGAAATAGTAAAATAACCCTTAGGAATAAAAAAACAAACAAATGAATAGTAAACCCACCAATGAATGTGTAAATAAAATCAAATCATACTATAAATTAAATTATGGTACAATTATACCATGGACTAATTAATTTAATATTTTAAAAATTATTAATTAAGTGTTGTAATTTATATAAGTTTTAAATATTTAATTAATATATTATAATTAATTTAATCATTTAAAATAAAATTTATTTTAAAAATTATATCAATAAATTAATATTTTTATGTTTTATTATTTTGAAATAATTTTATGTGACCATAATTAAATTTTCATTGAGTTTCAAAATCAATTATAATTTATAAATCATTGTTTTCCATGTAAATGTATATCTAAATTAAAAATTAAACAAATTATATTTAAAAAATTTAATGTCATAAATTAATGTCATTTTTTAATCCTACATGTGAAAAAATGGTTACTATGAATTTTCGGTATATTTGTGAAACACTTGAAATTTTTAAGAATAGTAAAATAAGATAATTTTTGATAAATGCTAAATACATGATTTTATTGTCATTTTTTATGTAAATAAATGAAAGAACCATAATTTAAAAACATATTTCATTTTACTAGATTATTTAGAGAAATTCTCATTCTCTTAATAGTATTAATTAAAAATAATTAACTAATGAATATAATAAAGTGAAAACACCCCTCTCATCCACTATAAATACCACCCTCACACCCTATTTTCTTCAAACCTATAATTCGTTTATCCTGGTAATTAATCTACCTAATACTCCCCCAATCCCCTATACCATTTCCAAGAGCTCTTAGTATAACCAAAATACCATAACCATTATCGACAGAGTTTCCCAAGGAGTATAATTCCAAGAGTTAAATTCCTCATCCTTTTTCTTTTAATTTAGTATCATTTTCTTTTATATTATTCTATTTTACTCACCATAAGGTATATAAATGGAATGATAACTATACTATGACTGATATATTTTAATGACATCATGTTATAAAAATATTGATCATTAAAATCACCCTTCTCTCTCTCACTCTCTTAATAAAATAATCAAATGGTCGCCCATCATGTGTCAATTTACCCATATTATGGGCAATGTACATTCATTTTCATTTAACAACTTAAAAGAATTTAATAAAACCCTTATAATGGGTTAAATATATTATAATTTATTTTTAAAAATACTATTTATGTTATGGAACCATCATATAAACATAATACTAAATTATAAAACAAAACGAGTTCGTTGTGATCGAAAAACTGCAAAAAATAACCTAAAATTGTCATCATAAACTTGAATATAATGATCCATCATCATACAATATAAAAATTTTATTTATAAGATATTTTAAAAATATAAAATATCATTAATTACAAGTAATAAAAATTCATTATATTTTTCTATATTTTACAAGAAAATCCATTCATTTAAATAAGTGAACCGGTTAAGAAAACCATGAAAATAAATGCTTTCGAACGATGAAATTATGCTACATAACTCATCAAAAAGACCATAAATGAACAAAATAAAACCATAATTAATAAAATTATTTTATAAAATGTTATAAATTAGTTAATTATTGATTATAATATTATTATACAATATTATAATGAGAATAAATCATTTAGACTCAAAGTAATGGGAATTCATGAACCTAACTCTCTTTATATGGGTTTTCTATCTATGACCCCATTTTCAGTATAGATATTACATATTTATCATTTATCCATATTTCTCATACATTTTATATAATATAAAGGTTCTATAAATACATTTTATACAAATATATTTTTTCCCAAAATAACTATTCTTTAAAAAAACACCATTTACTGCTTGATATTTTCTTCTTCTTCAATTAGGGTGTCTGATTTGTATATCAATTAGTATATTCTATATTTCACTTGGGAACCAAAATTTCAAGACTTTAGGCCTATGAAATGAAATCCAATCATTTATATGGGTCATTTTAGGTTCAATATTTATATATGTTCTATGTGGCATGCAATAAAATGTAAATATTATGATGTGACATGTGTTCCTGGAACTATATTGTGCAATGTAAATGTTAAAATGTGATGGGTATTCCAAAAATAATATATAAATAAAATAAATTGGGTAATGTGATGAAAATCATGATATAAAGTTTACTATTCATGAAAATTATCATAGATCTGTTCATAAAGATTTGTGGTAGTGACCACGAAGGCATGGAGTTTCATTTATATGATTTCCCACATTCCATGTTGCTTATTCAAGCTTCCTTGTATAATTTGGATCCTATGAATATTTTATTATGATAATGATTATACTAAACCCATGTTATATTGATTTATGTACATATATAACATCTTAATAATAATTTTGCACACCCCTTTTATATTAAAATCCTCAGGTGACTACCTGTATTTAGAATAATTCAAAGGACAATATGAATATTGAGAATAATGAATTATATAAATGTGTGTGTTTTATTTTGTAACATTTATGTATGTTCAATGTTTTCACAAGTTACTAATCCTTTGGATCATGTTAATGTAATGATTTTCTGTTGTCTATCATAATTTTTTTAATAGTAATGTAAGAAAAAGCAGGGTCACTAAAATTAATCCTTTAGTAACTATGAGAACTTTTTTACTTGACTTTTTGTGTATCATTATAGTAGATTCATCCAACAACATTTTAAGGTTAATATATTTTTAGTGGATTAAAATCATGTATTTGAAGGGAATTATGCATAAAAATATCTAGTATCTATGAAGAGATTGTTTAATTTTCAATCCATGTCTAAATGAATGTTATAGTTATGAATCAATCCCATGATTATGATAATAATAGAAAAATTTATTTTAATGGAAGATCCAAAAACCATGGAGAGAATATGATGAAAATTAATTTTAAAAAATATGTGGGATACATTTTTGAAAAAATTTATGATAAGGCGACTATTAAAACTTTTAAGTGCGTAAGGGATGGTCGTTGAGAAATTGAGTGTCAAAGTAATGATAAGATGTTTGGTAATGATAAAAATTGGGATAAATGTGGAATTTATACACCAACCACACTACAGTGTTTCAAAAGAAATAACTATTTTGATTATGATAACCGATTTTGAAATTCAAAGGTTAGTTATGATGCTCAATGGCAGCAACCTATTAATCTATGAGATGATGTTATATATCATGTGATCACTATTTATGATGAAAGTTGTGATCCTAACATGGTGAAAGGTACACATAACATAAATTCTAAAACATATATTTTCATACATGACGATGTATATTTCCATTATTTCATATTTAATTTATTTCTTTAATGGAATCAATATTCCATAATAATGATTAGATAAATAATTCACTGTGATTTCCCCTAATGGTATGATTATCAAATAATGTGTTTATTATTCTTATATGGTTGACATTGTTGGGAATGTTCTTACTAAAAATCATATCAATTTTCATTTGCTTTAATTTGATCTTATAATATCTGTGGATTGGTTTTCCTTATATAAAACAGAAAAAAATTCATGTAAGTTAACTGACATCTGATAGTAAAAAATGTGATCTTACATAAAATTGATGATAACTATGAACATTTGATTGAGATAAAATCCATCGTATGGGTCTTTATTCCAATTCTAAAGGTGTAATTAAATCATTTGGTTGCAGAGAAACATGAAATATATTATATTCCATTTTTTCATAAAGATGGTGTTTTATTTTTGGAACAGTTTCCTAGAGCCCCACAAAGTATTGAGGTTTAGATCTAAATAGAACTCATACACTGATCCATAGTAATTTCAATGACTATATATATAATTTCACAAATTTAATTGTGCTAATTGTACAAGAATATTCAGTAATGGATTGAAAAGGGATTCATTCATCAATGGGTGTCACCTTCAGGTGCATATATTCTTTTAGGAAATAATTATTTTAGGTCAATGTGAATCTGAATTGATTACCATGATTTGAACATATCCCAATTATGAACAAGTATCATATTCCCCATATTTATGAAATGTTTGATAAATTTCATAGAGATAAATATGTTTTTAGGATTGACCTTTATTATAGATATCATCAATTATGTTTCATTTACTAAGTTATACCTAAGAAATAATTCCTTACAAGTTATAGACACTAAGATTATATAGTGATTCCACATGTTCATACTAATACCCCCATTTCCTTCATTGGTTTAATCAATTGACTCTTTAGATACTCCCTTAATAAGTTTCTAGTTACCTTTATATATGATATTCTTATATCATCACAATAAATTGAAGAGCATGTAGATGACATACGAATTGTAATGAAGAAACTAATGAATGAGAAAATAAAAAAATAATTTTAAAATTTTAAATTTTAGAAGGAAACAATTTCATTGTTAGGATTAATAATCTCAATAGAGGTTATATCAGTAGATATATTGATGTAAGAGGCTGTTGAAAATTATCCCTAACAATTAATGGGGATTTTGATCAATAGTTTTGTTTTTGATATTATTGATGGGTTTTGAAGAATTTATCATTAGTATATAATCATGTGACCATGATAACTCATAAGGAAGAAAAATTTCTATATACATATGAATCTGATGAAAATTTCAAAGAAGTGAAGAAAAGATTACGAAGAGAACATGTTTTTATATTTTATTGTATTAAAGAAAAGGTTGTTAATCTAAAGTTATGTATTGAAGAATGAATTGGGATGTGATATGATATATAATTACATGGTTATAGATTATTACCCTCTATAATTGAATACTTATGCACTATTTTAATCATCTCTTGATTAGTTGTTAACTGTATAAATGTTTAGGATAATTATTTTAACGAATTATCTTTATGTAGTAAACTATGATATATATATTTATCGTTATGATTTATGAAAATATTCACAATTAACATGTTTAATAATCACTAATGAGAATTGATAGAGCTGGTTAATGATTCATAATTCCTAGTACATTATCACTAGGTTATGTGGAAAATGTGTCTATTTATTTGAGTTTAATTGTTAATTCGATCATATCTATGACGAAGATTATAAAATATCCATATTTTTAGTCAATTTATCTTGATTCTTGAATGAATGGTAAAAATATAATCATTCTCAATTTAATGATAAACCATCTATCGCTGTGATTATAAAAGGGGTAAAAAAGGAATATTTAGAGCTAAAATATATGACTATGAATGTACCTATAAATAACTATTATCATTATAGAATTATATGGTTTCAAATTATTGTATTTTTTCTATACCTTATTTTAATAATAAGTTGATGGATAAATCTCATAGTTCATCATTCTATTTTAATAATAGGTCTATATTATTGTATAGGTATTTGAATAGTATCTCTGGAGGGATGGAATATAGACTGATGTCAATGATATTGTATGTTGGTGATTGGTATGTTATTAAGTTAAAGTTTAAATACAAAATTCTAAGGGGATGTTACATCCATTTCATATAATAGAATGGAAATGGAAAAACATTAGGATGGATTTTTTTGTTGCACTCCCAAAAAAATATAAAGGGAACTTATATATATGTGTGTGTTATAGTCAATAATCATACTAATTCAGCATAATTCATTGATATAAATGAAAACATTTCACTGTATCATCTTTCAAAGATATACATTAAGGTTTGGGTATGGTTTCACAGAGTACCATATTCTATTATGCAGGATCACGCTCTGAGGATTACGTTAGTGTTTTGGGGATCTCTTCAAGAGGATATTGATATATTGTTGAGTTTTAGAAATGTTCATAATTATAAAAAATTTATTCATACTAAGATAAAAATTAAATACCTAGAGTATATGTGGAGATATATTTATTCATATTTCAAAGGTTTTTGGGATCAAATCATTCCTCTCTTTGAGTTCTTAAAAAAATAGTTCACACTCAATCATTAAGATGTCTCCCTATAAAACATTATATTGAATGAAATGATGATATAAAATGTGATAAATTGAAAATGTATAAAGAATGGTTTTTGGAATTGTGAAAGTTGATGAAACAGGAGATAATGTTATATCCATTAGGGGATATATCATGGTAACTCATAGTTGATTGAAAATTTATGTTCATAATCTGCGACATGATATAAAATTTGATTATTGTGAAAAAATTGTTTGAATGAATATATACATGGTGGATGTTTATGATTTTTGGGTAAAAATGGAAAATAATAGCTTTGTATATCAGTCCCTTTGAAATGTGTTATCATATCAGGATGGTATACTATCTCCTGGTGGTTCTCCTGATCACATTTCAAGTCCAAATTTTGTTCTATGTATCTCTATTGAGGATGTACATACATAACCCTTCACATGTAATATACATAAAGGCCATACAATTGGATAAAAATCTATATTTTTAGGAATTATTAGTGATGGTACTATATCTTAGAGATAAATATTTACAAAATAATACCACAGACATGTACAATATGTTTTTTAGTGAAACAATAAGCTTGAGGGATGTGGATGGGAACATGAGATTATTATGTTGCCAACGAATCTTCTTTTTTGTTCAAAGTGATTAATTTTAATGATGAAATTCATTTTAAGTTTGTAGAATTTAACAAATTTTAAGTATTATGAATTATTATTTTTAAATAAATTATATTTCATTGATATTTAGAATTACATGAAACACTAAGATTGGATTCTGTTACGTGAAATAATGATTTCGAACAAGTACACTATATATTATAAGAATAATTGTTTAAATGAAACAATCATGTACTAACCATTTAAAATAGTGATATGAATATAAATATATACTTAATTTATTTTATGTATAGTGGTTTTATATTATCAAAACATATTGATATTAACATTCTAATTTTCGGTAATGCTTTTATATGTTTTGAAAATATAAATTTCTAAATAAATGATTCATATGAGTTTCTGTGAATAATAATATTATGAAATATTGAAATTTATTTATTTATAATTAAATGAAATGAAATTTATTATTAAAATCATATGATGAAAAGTATCAGAGGTTATATTTTTAGGATTTTTCAAAAATGATTCATTATTTTTTGAATAGTAAAAAATATTGAAATTTAATTGAAAAATTCATTTTTGTTTAATTAATTTATAACAACAAAATATATTATATTATTTATAAATAAAATTTATTTAATTATATATCTATAAAACCATTTTATTTCATTGTAATAAATTCCATGTTGGAATTGAATATAAAAACATTGGAATCCTTTGAAATTTTTTTCATTGAAAACCCACTTTCTCATCACTTGTGTGGGATTAATATTAAAATTAAATATTTCCACTTAATTGAATTAAATATTTTTATATATAATCTATATTAGGAATAATAATTTTATATATTATATCATAATGTAAATATATTTTTTTCCAAAATAAAAAGTAAAAAGAGTAAAAATTATTTACCACATTTATGATTAAAATGATGTTTTTATGACTTCTATTAAAATTAACATTATAAAAATAATTAATTATTATTTAAAAATATATATTTAATATTTAGAATCATTTGGTATATACAATCTATTTTTTTATTGTTTAATTATAATTTATCTAGGAAAAAAACTAGTTACCATGGTGAAAATTAATATAGTAAAAGTTAGTAAAGCTTAAAAGCTAAGTATTGACATGTTCAAAACATTTTTTATTTTTTAGTGATTTTTTGATTGAACATATCATCCCTCTTCTAATTTATTTATCATTTATGGATCAACATGAGGTGATAATGACCTCCCATTGTTAAATATCTTTTGGTATTAACAAGTGATCCCCTCACCTATCTTATAAATGACCACCTTTTATAATCCCCTCATCACACCATCAATCCATTTTGATTCACAAAATACCAAAAAATATATTTTTGAAAATACATCCAGTCATCCTATAATCCTTAAATTTTATTGAATGTCAAACAATGAAGTATTCTAGAGAAATCTATGGGGAATATCAAAAGGAGTAGAGTCATTAATCAACATGATTTGATATCTTTTATTCTTAAACCTACTTAAGTTATTATTTTTCCATGATGAAATAATAAAAAAATTATATTCCATATACAATTACTATGTTAGGATTAGTCAAATAACATCAATGATATCCATATCCTTTAATTGGGTTACAAAATCCTCATTCTTGTGTATGGTGGACTACCAACTCTTTAAGCGATTCCATTAATTTATAAATTACAATATCACCAGGTGAGAAATAATTTTTGTTTTATAATTTATATAAATCATAAAATATAATATTATACATAAGGAATCACTATATCCAACATATCTTCAAACTGTCAATTTTTTGTAAGATTAAAGGGTCCCTCATTATAGGGAATATTATTGTGTCTCGAAGCGATGTGATTCATTCACACATCATATAGAAGGTCATAATGGTGTTTTTAATAAAAATATGTGATATATATGACATGATAATTATTATATGGTAATAATAGATAATTTACATATTTTTTATTTCAATAATAAAAATGGAAACCAAATTAATGCATACGTCTGTCATACCCTCTCTTGGAATGGGGTAATTTATTTTTGTTCACTAAATTTTTTGTATATCATTAAATAAATCTATACTAAATATATTTTATATTTATATAATGGATAAAATATATAAAATTATTTTTTAATGATTAAATTATGTATACTAATAATAAATATCAAAACAGATATGAAAAAATACATTATTACCCAAAATATAATTTTAACATGGAATTGTTAATAATTGTTATTAAAAGGATGTAATAAAATCATATATGGTATGATAAATTAAAATAATGTTCTCAATAGATTTTTAATAGAATTGGATTTATTAAATAGATTTTTTGAATGCATGTGATGAAATTCCACACATAATTTATGGGTTTTTTTCTCAATATACCATATTTGAGAATTAAATTAGGTTATTCACATATATATTTTCAATAGAAATATGTATATCCACATTTATATGAAATGTCGGGAATTAAATTCCCATGGTTTCAAAGATTAAAATTTTTAAGGAATATTTTATTCTCTAAGTAATTACTATTCAGGTTTTTACTAAAAATGAGAAAGGATTCATGTTTTAATGTGTATAGATTGAATGAAACATCAAGTCATCATGACCATTTGTTTAATATTTTATTAAAAATTGTATGGTTATTCTTATATAAAAATATTTTCATAGTGTTTTATGTTTTAAGAAGAATTTTCCATGAGGACATGATATTTTCATCTATAAAAGTTTTTAATTATCATTCAAAACCACTTTCCAGATAAGTTGACATTAGTTTATGTTGGCTATGACTTACTAAGTATATTATCCAAGGGTAAAATTATTATTTATTCTATAAAATTTTATTTTTATAATTCTATTATTCTTTTTAAACATATTTCCATTCCACAAGTTATATTATGAACAAATTTGTATGAAACTGGCTTATAATTCCACCAATTATGAAAAGATCAATTGATGAATTGATTATTAATCCTCTTTATTTTCTTCACGTTATAATGTAATGAAATGTATATGAAACCAAATTCATTTCATGGGCTATAATAGTATGTAATTTTTATAATTTTATAGCTCACATAAATATGGATTTAATTATGAGGTAGGTGGGACCAATATCTCCCTCTATTTAATTAGGTAATGATTCCAATCCTCTATGATAGATATGATAGTAATAGAGTGTGATCCAATTTCATTAATTGTCCTTTCTAGATATGATAGTCTTGAGATTTAACCATGACTAAAATGATGTTTTTTTGAGTGAACCTATTCAACTATAATAACCTTGGAAATAGTCATGGACTAATTTGGAGATCGTTTTATATAATTATGTGTTTACCACATTTCAATTCAATTTTTGAATGTTATTCTCCTCTTGATCATGTAATTTTATTCCCTTCTGATCCATGTGTTATTATATACAAATATTTATTCCACAAATAATTATTATTTTCATTGATATAAATGTTATGGTTTTCCAATGATATTTAGCTGTTTCCATTACCTTATGTTAATGTTATAATTACATATATACATTAGTTTTCCTTATTGATCATTTAAGCTCATTGTTACTTAGGTTTAATTTCACCAAGATATGATGAAATGTATTACATATTTTTTTTTCTATGAAGGGTTATATATACAAAATATTTTTTTGGGAGATGATGTAGTTTACTTTTGGCCTAGGGTTTTTTGTATCCAGTTTTCCAAATACAATAAACTATAAATTTCTCATGGAATGTGTTTCTATGATGTAATTAATATTAAAAAAATTATGTAGTTTAAATTTATTATTATATTGGGTTACTATAATATTGATATTTATTTTCATCAATGGGGTTTGCAATATATCATTATGAGCCTCTCCTCTAGGGATGTGGGGTCTACCCTATGAAATATATTTATAGTGATGTTATTCTATATAGAGATTAACATAATGTATGTAGAGATCCTAATATGGATTGTTGACAAAATTAAGAGAGTCAAATGAGTGAATTTGATACAACATCCTATATTCTCTAGTGGCATGTGATGATCTGAGAGAAAATGTGTAAATGATAGTCTAATATTCATGCAAAGTGGCATGTGTTATTTTAAAAATACAACTAGGGAATATTATGGAGGTCTAGAAGACAATATAGAGATAAAATTTTGAAATTTTCTACTTAAATAGGTCTAAAAACACCCATTTTAATATAATAAATATCTTTTGGTAAAAATTTATAATGTTTTTATTTATTTTATACACATTTATATTGAAAAGGTAATACATAAAAGTAATTGTATTTTAATTTTTTAATAGTTTATTTTTGGTATTTCGAAAATCCAATTGGTTTTTTTTGTGGTTTATGTAAGGGTGACCAATTTTATCATTTTTTAAATAATGGTATCCATGAATTACAAAGGTATGTGTTTGGGTAAGAATCGTTTTTAAAATATTTGAATTTATAACTATACTTCTGTAAAAAGGTAACCTGGATTTTCAAAATGATCTATAAGATTAATAATTTTATGAATAAGGGTAGCATATCATTTTTATAAAGGTAACAACTATTTCTAAATGTATGAGTTTGGATAATGAATTATCCTAGTGCAATTACAATGATATTTTATAGGAAAAAATCATGTTACACATTCACAACATCCTTTTTAGAAAACTAATGTTTCCAAAACATAATTTTTCATTCTCATCATAAAATGATTAAATTCTAATGTGGATTCATTATTTTAAAATTCTAAAATCACTATAAATTTAAGTATTTACATTATTAAATTTTCTATCACATATTTTATGGATTGAAAATATTTATATTTGAAAATTAAAATAAATAAAAAAATAAATGATGAATGCTTTTTTTTAATTCCTTATAATTTATGTGAATTTCCCTCCTAAAAATAATTAAACCATGGTTCATTTTAATTTTTTGATATTCTCTTGATATTGTGAATACTATAATCCTTATATCATATATCTATGATATATTACCTAAAAAATTGGGTTCATCTTCTTCTTGTTTCAATGATTTTGAAAACATTCCCACTATTCTTAATTTTAGAGAGTATCATTTAAAAAGTATTAAATTATATATATTTTATTTAATATCCTGTGTTTAAAATAAGGTCTCTTATTTAATGTATAGAAAAGTGATAGAAAATATTTCAATGGTATAAACATATAATTATATATGAATAATAAAAAAAATATCAACACATGAGGAGTTATAATTATTCACTATGGAGGAAATTTATAGTAGATTCTATGATATAGATAAATATTTATAAAATTTATCAAGGTGAGAGATTATTTTTTTCATATTTGGAATTTTTTTAATTATAAATTTTATTTCTAATTTATTCTAGAAATATATTTCTAGTGTCTTGAACTATTTAATATGTGGTTTAATTCAGTCACAATTTTATTAGAGAACATAATATTTATTGACCGAAAACAATGATTTATAACGTTCTGGAATTTAGAGTAGGATTTTTTCTGGGTCCTTTTTAAAATTATTAGTATTTGTTCGTATAATTTGATATAAATATTGACAACTGATCTCCCGATTGCTGACATGAGCTAGTTTTTATTCCATATAGATTGTGAATATTAGGATATATTCTTGATAGGATTAATATTGGATTTTTCATCTGTATTCAAGTTTTATATATTTTATATTATTCTACATTCTATAGTAGAGTATGATGGTGGATCCAATTAATCTATCCCATGAGTGGGATATAGGAGATGATTGGTCTGCAAAAATTAGAGTGTCACATGGAATGGGTATGTGTCAGTCATGTTTTTTTAATATCTTATTGAGGGTGCTATGAATGGTTGCAAACCGATATTCCTTATAGTGTAGGTTCAAAGTAGAAAGATACTATACTTTATTACATGATATATATATATATATATGATTCTTATTTTAATTATTTTTACATATGTCTATTTTTTTCTTTTGTGGCTTGGACTGGTAAATTTATTATAAATTTAGGTAAAGGATTGTTGGGGGTGTCCTATCAAGTATTGTACATGAAACCATCTAATGAATCTTGATTTTCATTTATATTTCATGACCTTTAACCTGGTGAAAGATAAGGGACCAATGATTTATGTTTGATAAGTATATAAGGAGGATGTATATATTTCTGGATGGAGTTATGCAAGATTTTTTTAGTTTTTTCTATTTTCAAGAATTACATTGTACATAGACCCATGTCTAGTTTTGGTTTATAGTTATGACATGCATTGTTTTTACTGTATGGGATGTGTGTACTTTAATTTGATTATACAATAATGGATATATATATAAATATATTATTTATTAATTACTTTTTCACATCCTTACTATACTATAATGTTTTCTAGTATCAAAGTCATAATATGCCCACAAACGTATATTATACCTCCACACTACTCGAAATACTATCACATATGGGGGAATGTATGTTATAACGACCCATACTTTACATACATTGTTAATACTTCAAAATTGAAGCACACTTATTACAACATATGACAAAACCACAAAGGACCGTATAGGTATAGTGTCTTTAGAAACTGGGAAGCATAAACAACTGGTTCATAAATCTTCTACAGTGTCTCCCATTTATTTCATCATATCTAGGGTCCCTTTTAGCATTTTCTACATAATATCCATCTTCCTGGCCTGGGGAAAAGAAAACATAAAAGGGTGAGCTCAAATGCTCAGCAAGGGAAAATAAAGGAAATAAAAATCATATCATATCTTTATGAAAATTAAAACCTGCAAAAGAGATCATAATATCTTAACATGGAATAAATCATAGAAGTGAAAATGAGATCCCCATAATCATAAAATAAAACTTGAAACTTTGTGGCATGCACACATAATCATGGAAAATCATTTCTTGTTAGTCATGACTCATTGCCAAGACTATCTTAGTGGACAAAGTCCCTTTCTGAACCGAGTTCACTCCTCGTTTCAGTCCTGTATCACTGAACCGAAATAACCTTCCGTTCCAGCCATGTCTATCTCATGAGATATAAAATCTTTACCCAATGAATTGGAGGGAGATATAGGTCCCACCCATCTTATAATGAATCCTTTCTTATGTGTGCCACAAAATCATAAAACATACATCATCGCATAACACATGTAACAAAAATGGGATTCTTGAAACATCATGACATCATAAATCAATTCATATAAGATAAAGGAATTCATAAAAATAATTTCATCACAACATGAACAAATCAATTTAATAATAGGGATAAAAACATAACCCTTTATTATCTTAGATGGAAAATCATTTTGATAAAACACTTGAACTCCATTCTTGAGGAAAATATCCTTTCTTCTTCAAAAACATTTTTCCTTTCATAACATGTCATACGACTTTAAAATAAAAGAAGTTGATTAAAAATAAACTTGAAAACTTGTAAAGGATGCTTCTTGGATTTAATGTTTTAAAAATCCATTCATGCCGTATAAGTTAAAAAAACATTCTTCGTACTTTTGTCGGAAAAGTCAAAAAGTACCTCGTACGGAAAAACGACAAAAGATTCCTTTCATATTCATTACTAAAAACTCACCTAAGGGTAAAATTGGATTTAAACTATTGAAAGTGGATGGAAACAATATTACATATTGAGAGAACATGGATGTGGATGATAAAATACACCCCAGTAAATACTTACAAATAAACAATCTCGGATAAAAATGAGATTGTGATATTTCCCTTAGCTTAGATCCGATTTTCTTTGTTCGTGTCCGAAGCTCCTGTATAATGGTTTAAATAATGTTATTGACTTATTCCAGAATCATACATATTGATATGAGATCATATATGGTCATATAATTAGCTTCTTGTTAGTAATATTTCATTGTTACTTGTTACTCGGGTCTTTATAACTTTTTGTTCTTATGCGTGTTTTGTCGAATAAATTCTTATTCTTATCTTTAGGATATAGATAATTCATTTCCAGAATGGTATTAGTGTAGTATATACCATATTCATTCATTCAATTCATTTATATAATCATTATGAAATGAAGATCATGTAGAACGAGTCGCATCACATCGTGGAGACGGTATTCCGTACGTACGCACGAGTGATGATATCGTTCCTATGATCGTGGAATTGTATTGGAGTATATATATATTATTTCAGTATCAATATTACTTCATAATAATCATATATAGTTACTCATTACACCATTATACCCATCCTTGTAAGGTGATGGTGGAAAATAGATTACACCACGGCGTGGAGACGGTATTCCGTACGTACGCACGCGCGGTGATTTCATTTTTCCGTAGGATGGATAGAAGGTGAATTAGGGTTGTTTCATATTTATAATAACATATCAGTATGTAATTAATACTGATGTTATTACTTTATCATGAAACAACTAAGGAATAAGATGTTGAAGAAGAAAGAAATTGAAAAGATCGGTAATGGATATTACCTCTTCTTTGGAACGCCTCTTTGAATCCCCCACCTAAGGAACTAAGATTGGTCTTTGGAGAAGACCAGGACCTCTAGGATTATTCTAGGGAAGTGGAGAGGAGAAAATGGCAGGGGTTGGCCGAGCTTGAGTGCTCAAATTGGTGTGAGGAGGAGGGGGAGGAGGTGCCCTTTTATAAGGGAGGAGAGGGGCACCTTAGGAATATCTCAAAATATTATTTTATATTAAAGTCAAAATCGGTTTATAATGGTTCCAAAGGGTCTTATTTCGAAGCTAAAGTGGGGATGGGTCTAAATCCTATCAACCAATAGGATTTAGACAAGTTTAGGGTATTATTTTAACCTTATCAATTAGATTTAACTCTAAGTTAATTAATTTAACTTTTACCGTGTCTTTTTGTTTTCTTTCACTATATGGTTAATACACTTACTATAACATGCCAAAAGAACCCCAAATTATTTATTATTAATATATATATATCCTTATCTAAGTCATTTGGCCGAACCTTAGATTTTTAGGAATAAAATAACAATTAATAATATAATATTTGATTTAAAAACTATTTTGTGTCAATTTTGACACTATTTGATATATGATTTTTTTGAAAGTCATAACAGAATTATATGTTCGAACCAAGTTGATTAAATCAACACTAATATATCATAGTAACCTAGAAAATTAGTGGAATTCATAAAAAGTCTTAAATTACATTTATTTTGGTGTTTATATTATCAATTATGTCAATATTTCATTAATAAGATAATTACTGCATCATCATTGTGTCATAAATAAATTAAATTATTTGATGTCTAAAAATTACAAATAAAATACCATCATGTAGGAAATCTTTTTAGCTTTCTAATGAATATTTATAGTCGA
The DNA here is from genome assembly GCA_963277665.1 of Viscum album. NCBI lineage: Eukaryota > Viridiplantae > Streptophyta > Magnoliopsida > Santalales > Viscaceae > Viscum > Viscum album. The sequence continues at coordinate 1,676,530,882 of OY728161.1, read as the reverse complement.
ATTTATATTATGTATAACCCCATATTAAAAATGATGTACTTATTAAACTTTGATTTTAACTATTTTAACCCTTCTTTAAATAAATTAATAATAAATGTACTAATCTAATCCAAGTGGGCCTAAATGGTCATATTTTATTCCTAAGTTTGTTTTTGGTCGAATTACACTTGTCCAATAGAATTACGACATGTTTTAGGGTAATATTGATATCATATTTACCCTTAGTTAGCCTATTTACTATTAACCGCGGTAAAAATAGTAAAAAGTTACTATTCACCAAAAAATTATTTTCATCTCATTGAACCACATTTTAGTCCTTGATATTAACCGTGTCTCTCGGATTTTTGAAAATCCATTCACAGAAGTGGTAAAATTAAGTTTTATGCAAAATTCAGTTTTTAACCTACCACTTAGTGGTTTCACTATTCATCAAAAATTGAAAGTTTTCAGAAAAATACCAAAATTTCACCCTAGGCTAGTTTCGATATTCTGAGTCCAAAAATGAAGTCCATTTTGAAAAATAAAATTTATAAAATTTTAAAAAGTGGTTATTACTATTCATAACGGCTAGTTTTAATAGCATATTGTTGTTTAGTGAAACTCGGTATTGCGTACGACGCAAGCTATCGAGGAAGGTCGCGATTGCGTGCAAAGCAAGCCAAGCAAGTGTTGTGTAGAAAAACATTCCTTTAATGGTTTATATAACATAAAAGTCTCGGGTGTTACATTCTACCCCCCTTAAAAAGAATTTCTCCCTCGAAATTCGTCACTTTGTAACAAACAAATGAGGATACTTCTCCCTCATCATATCCTCAAGCTCCCATGTAGCTTCTTCAAGTTGGTGGTTCCTCCATAAAACTTTCACCAAGCGAGTGGTCTTGTTTCGTAGGACATTTTCGCTACGATCCATAATCTCTATCGGCTGTTCTTCATAAGAAAGATCTTGCTCCAGCGGTATAACTTCTGAGCTGAGTACATGTGAAGGATCTGGTATGTACTTTCTCAGGAGAGATACATGGAACACATCGTGAACTTGAGAGAGATTCGGTGGATGCGCCAATCAGTAATCTACCTTCCCAACACGATCCAGTATTTCGAAAGGACCGATATATCTAGGGCTCAACTTCCCCTTCTTTCCAAATCTCATAACCCTCTTCCAGGGAGATATTTGTAAGAACACTTTATCACCCACTTCAAACTCTAGGTATTTTCTTCGGTTGTCGGCATAACTTTTCTGTCGACTTTGAGCTGCTCTTATGTGTTGTTGAATAGATCTGACCTTTTCTGCCATTTCATCAACGAGATCAGGTCCTAATAGCTTTCTTTCCCCAACATCATCCCAGCAAGTTGGAGTCCTGCATTTCTTTCCATAGAGAGCTTCATAAGGAGCCATCTGAATACTGGAGTGAAAGCTATTATTATAAGAAAATTCCACCAAAGGTAGGTGTTGATCCCAACCTCCTTTGAAATCCATAGAGCAAGCTCTCAACATATCTTCTAGGGTTTGAATTGTTCTCTCAGACTGACCGTCTTTCTGGGGATGATAAGCAGTGCTGAAACTCAACTCTGTATCCAGAGTATGCTGAAGACTTCGCCAGAACTTCGAGGTAAATCTCGGATCTCGATCAGATATAATAGAAAGTGGTACTCCATGCAATCTTACCACTTCCTTTACATATATCCTGGAAAGCTGATCTAGAGAGAAATCCTCTCTAATAGCAATGAAGTGTGCAGACTTTGTAAGACGATCAACTATGACCCAGATAGCATTATTTCCTTTGGATGTTTTAGGAAGTCCTATGACAAAGTCCATAGTGATGTTTTCCCATTTCCATTCGGGTATGGGTAATGGTTGTAACATCCCCTTAGACTTCTGTCTCTCAGCTTTAACTTGTTGACAAACCAAGCATCGAGAGACATATTCAGCAACATCACTTTTCATGCCATCCCACCAGAAGTACTCTTTCAGGTCCCTATACATCTTCGTGCTTCCAGGATGAATAGAGAATGACGAACTATGAGCCTCATCCAGCAGCTCATTCATTAATTCGGGGATGGGAGGAACGCAAACCCGATTCCTGAACATTATTATCCCATCACAATCAAGGTTGATTTCAGGAACATTTCTCACCTTCTTTTGTAACTCGACATCTTCTTTCTGTGCCTCTTTAATCTTCACATGTATAGATGGTTGAACATTCATTTGAGAAATATAAGAATTTTCCCGTTCCATTATAATTCCAAGATCCATCCTTTGTAAATCCATAAATATTGGATCTTTTGTGATCCTCATCATGGATAAACTAGCATGGTCTTGTCGACTTAATGCATCTGCCACCTTGTTTGCTTTCCCAGGGTGGTAATGGATTGAGCAGTCATAATCCTTAATCAGCTCCAACCATCTTCGTTGATGCATATTCAACTCCTTTTGTGTGAAAATATACTTTAAACTTTTATGATCAGTATAAATATCACACCTTTCACCATAAAGGTAATGCCTCCAAATCTTTAATGCAAAGATTACCGCAGCCAACTCCAAATCATGTGTTGGGTAATTTTGCTCATGGATTTTCAACTGTCGTGAGGCATAAGCTATCAACATATCATTTTGCATAAGAACACACCCCAATCCCTTCTTGGATGCATCACTGTAGATCACAAACCGTTCTCCACTACAAGGCAGTGTGAGCACAGGTGCACTGGATAACCTTCTTTTCAACTCCTTGAAATTCTCTTCACATTCCTCTGTCCAGACAAACTTAACTCCTTTCCGAGTCAACTTGGTGAGTGGATTAGATAATCGTGAAAAATACTTTACAAAACGTCGATAATATCCAGCCAAACCAAGAAAAATTTGGATCTCAGTTACTGTTGTTGGTCTCGACCATCTTTCGATAACCTCTGTTTTTGCTGGATCCACAGATATCCCCTCTTTTGAGATTATGTGACCCAAAAATGCAACTTTTTGAAGCCAAAATTCACACTTGGTAAATTTGGCATAAAGCTTTTCCTTTCTCAGGGTCTTCAATATAATTCTCAAGTGATCTTCATGCTCTTCCTTGCTCTTTGAATAGATAAGAATATCGTCTATAAAGACTACCACAAATTGATCAAGATAGTCTCTAAAGACTCTATTCATTAGATCCATGAAGATAGCAGGGGCATTAGTAAGACCAAATGGCATCACTATAAATTCATAGTGTCCATACCTTGTACGGAAAGCCGTCTTTGGTATATCCTCCCTTTTGACCCTTAATTGATGATACCCTGAACAAAGATCAATCTTGGAAAAGTATTGAGCTCCGCGTAGTTGGTCAAATAAGTCATCAATGCATGGGAGATGATATTTGTTCTTGATAGTGATCTTGTTAAGTTCTCGATAATCAATGCAAAGTCTCATTGATCCATCTTTCTTCTTAACAAATAGAATAGGTGCTCCCCAAGGTGACACACTAGGGCGTATGAATCCCTTATCTAGATTCTCTTGGAGTTGCTTCTTCAATTCCTGCAACTCAATTGGGGCCATTCTATAAGGTGTCTTTGAAATAGGCAAAGCACCCGGTACGAGTTCTATTGAAAACTCAACTTCACGATTTGGTGGAAGACCCGGTAATTCCTCCGGAAAGACATCATCAAACTCCCGTACAATGGGCATATTCTTAATCGTGAGTTTCTCACCAACTATTTGAGATAAATAACCTTCATTTAGTGGAATAAATACCCATAAGATGGAAGAAATTTCCACTGGAAGGTTATGTTCATCCTTGCATTGATAGACGATCGTAGGTTGATCTGGAATATGAAATGTGACTTCCCTTCTTTGGCAATTGATATGAGCTCCATGTAGAGAAAGCCAATCCATGCCAAGAATCACATCAAATTCCACTAATGGAAGGATCACAAGATTTGCAGGAAGCACTTTCCCACAAACTTCGATCGGAGAAGAATTATAAACTTTTGATGCGACTGTTGTTCCATTAGGTGTTGTCACAGCTAACTCAACATCTAATTGTTGAGGTAATACGGTGATACCCTTAGAAAATTCTTTAGAAATAAAAGAGTGGGTGGATCCAGAATCAAATAAAACATTTGCTACTTTAGAGTGGATGGTAAGTGTACCATTCACCACATCATTATCGTACATCCACATCGCTGATAGAAATTGCATGTGACTTTCCTTTGTCTTTAGCCTTAAGAGTTTGTTGACGTCGACCATCATCATCAACCCTTGGATTTGGGCATTGATTGGCATAATGCCCCATCTCCTTGCACTTGAAACATTGAAGTGTAGTAGGTTCATTCTGTGTATCCCTTCCTTTGTTTGCATCATTAGACATCTTCTTCCCATTATCACGGCATTCAAATGCCCGATGACCTTCCTTTCCACATTTAAAACATTTAGTTGTCCCTTTAAGACAACTCCCTCCATGTTTCTTTCCACACTTTGAGCATAAGGGAAAGTTCATCTTCTTTTCCGTGTGCTCTTTAGATTTTTCTTTGAATTCCATCTTCCTCTTCTTATCAAACCCATGTGACTGATGGGTTACTCCAATCTCCATCTCGACTTTGAGAGCACATCGAACGATTTCCTCGTAGCTATTGAAGTCCCTTATGGCTAACGCCCTTTGAAGACTTGGTATTAAGCCACTAAAGAATCGATCGATCTTACTCTCAGGTTGGATAATAATACCAGAAGCGTACCTTGCAAGTCTTGTAAAATTTTCTTCATAGGTACTAACAGATTCATCATCCCTTTGCTTCAGTTCAAGGAACTCTTTCTCCATCTTTGTTCGGAGAATACGAGGTAAGTACTTATTGAAAAATAAGTTCTTGAACTCGTCCCATTCCATAGACTCAATTTCATCCCTTTGCCTCGTATTCTTAACAAGATTCCACCATTGATCTGCATCTCCTTCCAAACGATACACTGCTAGGATGACTTTATCATGCTCAGAACATTGAAGAACTGAAAATATCTTTTCAGTAGTACTAATCCATTGTTCAGCAACTAATGGATCAGTAGACCCGCTGAAAGAAGGTGGACGCTGCCTCATGAAGGATTCAACAGAATGTTGCTCCCTCCTTTGCTCATTTGGAAATCCTGCATGATTCATAGCTTGAGAATGTTGTGTGAGCATGGCTACAAGATTTTCCATTCCAGCTCCCATATCGTTTGGTTGCTCAGGGGGACAATCATTGCATTGCCCATCGCATTCCGCATTAACACGGTTCCTTCGGGTTCCAGCCATTGACTAAAACCAAGAAGAATAGTGTGAGCAACACTAATTATAATAGGAAAACCACATAATTCAAGAATAAAATTTTCATGCTTAAGGTCTTATCCTAGGTTATTCAAGGCCATTTCTAAAACACTAAGATTGTGTTTTATGCTTAGACTTATCCTTAGGGTTCTTACTAAGGCTTGCACATCCTAGTTTCCAAAGGTTGACTATACCTTTCCTCTGATACCAACTATAACGACCCATACTTTACATACATTGTTAATACTTCAAAATTGAAGCACACTTATTACAACATATGACAAAACCACAAAGGACCGTATAGTTATAGTGTCTTTAGAAACTGGGAAGCATAAACAACTGGTTCATAAATCTTCTACAGTGTCTCCCATTTATTTCATCATATCTAGGGTCCCTTTTAGCATATTCTACTTAATATCCATCTTCCTGGCCTGGGGAAAAGAAAACATAAAAGGGTGAGCTCAAATGCTCAGCAAGGGAAAATAAAGGAAATAAAAATCATATCATATCTTTATGAAAATTAAAACCTGCAAAAGAGATCATAATATCTTAACATGGAATAAATCATAGAAGTGAAAATGAGATCCCCATAATCATAACATAAACCTTGAAACTTTGTGGCATGCACACATAATCATGGAAAATCATTTCTTGTTAGTCATGACTCATTTCCAAGACTATCTTAGTGGACAAAGTCCCTTTCTGAACCGAGTTCACTCCTCGTTTCAGTCCTGTATCACTGAACCGAAATAACCTTCCGTTCCAGCCATGTCTATCTCATGAGATATAAAATCTTTACCCAATGCATTGGAGGGAGATATAGGTCCCACCCATCTTATAATGAATCCTTTCTTATGTGTGCCACATAATCATAAAACATACATCATCGCATAACACATGTAACAAAAATGGGATTCTTGAAACATCATGACATCATAAATCAATTCATATAAGATAAAGGAATTCATAAAAATAATTTCATCACAACATGAACAAATCAATTTAATAATAGGGATAAAAACAGAACTCTTTATTATCTTAGATGGAAAATCATTTTGATAAAACACTTGAACTCCATTCTTGAGGAAAATATCCTTTCTTCTTCAAAAACATTTTTCCTTTCATAACATGTCATACGACTTTAAAATAAAAGAATTTGATTAAAAATAAACTTGAAAACATGTAAAGGAAGCTTCTTGGATTTAATGTTTTAAAAATCCATTCATGCCATATATGTTAAAAAAACATTCTTCGTACTTTTGTCGGAAAAGTCAAAAAGTACCTCGTACGGAAAAACGACAAAAGATTCCTTTCATATTCTTTACTAAAAACTCACCTAAGGGTAAAATTGGATTTAAACTATTGCAAGTGGATGGAAACAATATTACATATTGAGGGAACATGGATGTGGATGATAAAATACACCCCAGTAAATACTTACGAATAAACAATCTCGGATAAAAATGAGATTGTGATATTTCCCTTACCTTAGGTCCGATTTTCTTTGTTCGTGTCCGAAGCTCCTGTATAATGGTTTAAATAATGTTATTTACTTATTCCAGAATCATACATATTGATATGAGATCATATATGGTCATATTATTAGCTTCTTGTTAGTAATATTTCATTGTTACTTGTTACTCGGGTCTTTATAACTTTTTGTTCTTATGCGTGTTTTGTCGAATAAATTCTTATTCTTATCTTTAGGTTATAGATAATTCATTTCCAGAATGGTATTAGTGTAGTATATACCATATTCATTCATTCAATTCATTTATATAATCATTATGAAATGAAGATCATGTAGAACGAGTCGCATCACATCGTGGAGACGGCATTCCGTACGTACGCACGAGTGATGATATCGTTCCTATGATCGTGGAATTGTATTGGAGTATATATATATTATTTCAGTATCAATATTACTTCATAATAATCATATATAGTTACTCATTACACCATTATACCCATCTTTGTAAGGTGATGGTGGAAAATAGATTACACCACGGCGTGGAGACGGTATTCCGTACGTACGCACGTGCGGTGATTTCATTTTTCCGTAGGATGGATAGAAGGTGAATTACGGTTGTTTCATATTTATAATAACATATCAGTATGTAAGTAATACTGATGTTATTACTTTATCATGAAACAACTAAAGAATAAGAAGTTGAAGAAGAAAGAAATTGAAAAGATCGGTAATGGATATTACCTCTTCTTTGGAACGCCTCTTTGAATCCCCCACTTAAGGAACTAAGATTGGTCTTTGGAGAAGACCAGGACCTCTAGGATTATTCTAGGGAAGTGGAGAGGAGAAAATGGCAGGGGTTGGCCGAGCTTGAGTGCTCAAATTGGTGTGAGGAGGAGGGGGAGGAGGTGCCCTTTTATAAGGGAGGAGAGGGGCACCTTAGGAATATCTCAAAATATTATTTTATATTAAAGTCAAAATCGGTTTATAATGGTTCCAAAGGGTCTTATTTCGAAGCTAAAGTGGGGATGGGTCGAAATCATATCAACCAATAGGATTTAGACAAGTTTAGGGTATTATTTTAACCTTATCAATTAGATTTAACTCTAAGTTAATTAATTTAACTTTTACCGTGTCTTTTTGTTTTCTTTCACTATATGGTTAATACACTTACTATAACTTGCCAAACGAACCCCAAATTATTTATTATTAATATATATATCCTTATCTAAGTCATTTGGCCGAACCTTAGATTTTTAGGAATAAAATAACAATTAATAATATAATATTTTATTTAAAAACTATTTTGTGTCAATTTTGACACTATTTGATATATGATTTTTTTGAAAGTCGTAACAGAATTATATGTTCGAACCAAGTTGATTAAATCAACACTAATATATCATATTAACCTCTAAAATTAGTGGAATTCATAAAAAGTCTTAAATTACATTTATTTTGGTATTTATATTATCAATTATGTCAATATTTCATTAATAAGATAATTACTGCATCATCTTTGTGTCATAAATAAATTAAATTATTTGATGTCTAAAAATTACAAATAAAATACCATCATGTAGGAAAGCTTTTTAGCTTTCTAATGAATATTTATAGTCGAATTTATATTATGTATAACCCCATATTAAAAATGATGTACTTATTAAACTTTGATTTTAACTATTTTAACCCTCTTTTAAATAAATTAATAATAAATGTCCTAATCTAATCCAAGTGGGCCTAAATGGTCATATTTTATTCCTAAGTTTGTTTTTGGTCGAATTACACTTGTCCAATAGAATTAGGACATGTGTTAGGGTAATATTGATATCATATTTACCCTTAGTTACCCTATTTACTATTAACCGCGGTAAAAATAGTAAAAAGTTACTATTCACCAAAAAATTATTTTCATCTCATTGAACCACATTTTAGTCCTTGATATTAACCGTGTCTCTCGGATTTTTGAAATTCCATTCACAGAAGCGGTAAAATTAAGTTTTATGCAAAATTCAGTTTTTAACCTACCACTTAGTGGTTTCACTATTCATCAAAAATTGAAAGTTTTCAGAAAAATACCAAAATTTCACCTTAGGCTAATTTCGATATTCTGAGTCCAAAAATGAAGTCCATTTTGAAAAATAAAATTTATAAAATTTTAAAAAGTGGTTATTACTATTCATAACGGCTAGTTTTAATAGCATATTGTTGTTTAGTGAAACTCGGTATTGCGTACGACGCAAGCTATCGAGGAAGGTCGCGATTGCGTGAAAAGAAAGCCAAGCAAGTGTTGTGTAGAAAAAGATTCCTTTGATGGTTTATATAACATAAAAGTCTCGGGTGTTACATATGTGGTTTGGTGGAACTCAATCTCATGCCTAGTTGTTCTGATTAGTTTGTCATATTAGGCCCTCAATACCGAAAAAATTGATATTTTTTGAATGAATAAATTAATTCTTATATTTATTCAAACGTTTAATATCATAATGATTTGGGAAATAAAAAAATTATTAAATGATCCCTCATAGTAATATAAAATATATCAATATACAACACGATTTTTTAATAATATCAAGATGTATAATTAGTCGATACAAACAACAAAATTCAAAAATATATAAAACCCTAAAAATAACATCATAATGATATTTATTAATGGAAAATTGTTATTTATCATCCTAAAATCCATTTATTAGAAGATAATATTTATAATCATTTTTAAATTCATTTAAAAAAAATTATATTTAATGAAATTAAAGAACATTAAAATATTATGAATACCATAAATTCATAATGTAACATTCAAAATTTTGTCATAGTGATTCATGCGAAAGCATATAAAAATATTAAATTTCTTTAAACAACATATTTTCTAAATTTAAAACCATATATAATTTATCATAATTTCAAAATTTTGTAAAATAAAATTTAATGTTATTAATGTAAATTATATACAAATCTATAACAAAAAAACTCATCCAATTACTAGTTGTGGAAATATATTTATCAGTAAATGGAAATATAGAGGTAATTTAATAAGATATATTAAAATGGTGGACTCTATTCTTAAATAAACATGTTATAATTTCAACCATTAACACCATTCCCAATGTCCATTTTCGATGGAAAATATTCCAAAAATATAAAAATCTTGGGATAACAAAATCATTTATGATGTATATTTCTCTTCAAATTGAAATTTTCCATTATATCAACTCAGGATAATTTTTCCATTGTTTAAAAAAAAATATAAAAAAATCATATATAAAGTAAACATTTTATTTTTCCATTAAAATTAGTTTACTCTTAATGTAATTTCATTCTTTTCCCCATGGATTCCAAGAAAACTGCCCAATAAGGACCCATAATTCAATGAAATACATCTATTCCCATAGTAATTTTTATCTTATGTAAGCAGTCATCAATGATAATATATGTTATTTTGGAAGGGGTATTGATTACTTATATATTGTTTATTGGTTTATGTAGGCCTTTAATTTATTATCCTAATATGTTTATATTTTATGGGTCCCCTCTAATGGTTCTTTAAGGTTAACTAATCAATATACCAGAGCATTAGGATAAAAATATATGTCAAAATAATGATCCTAATAATATTTAATTATAGGTTACTAATGTTTGAAATGAACCATCTAATTATCCATAGATGTAAGGTATAAATTGTCCAAAATGCATTGTGAGTATACTAGTAGTTATCAATTGGTTTTGGAATGTTCTTATAATAAATTTCCTTTATTTGTTTCATGATTTTATGATCAAATCCTGAATATTAGTATTAAATAAATTTGTGTTCTGCATGTGAATAATACATGTTCATCAATGACCTCATCGGTTTTAAGTGGATATAATGGTGTTATAGTTCCAATAAAAATCTACCAAATATGGAAATTGGGTCATTTCTGCATTATGTTGGTATAGGGAAGGACTATCATCCTCTAGTAAAGATAAATAGGTGTCAGTGACTGATTTAGAAATCTTGTTCTATAACATGTTTTTCGTAATTTATTTTTATTAATGGATGAATATGTGATTAGCTAGGTAAATTTAGATTTTAAAATCGATGAAGATGAAATAAATAATTAAATGACTACATACTGAGAGAATATAATATATCCATCCAATCATAATTGGTGAAGTCTAATGTTAATATAATAGTGTTAGTTGAAATATTTAAAATCATTTTCTATTGTGAGTTAGATGAACTTAAAATGATGTTTTTTAATTATGTATATAAAATTTCTATATTTATTGGTTTTGATTATCGATTCAATGTATTGAATAAATTTAATCAACATCCACAAACTCAAAATATCAACCCTATTTCCAAGAAAACGTTATCATAATGTTTATTTAATTTCTCATGAATATATGTATACATTAATGTATAAATGAAAAATAATCATCGATGTATGACCATAATATTGATTTTTATATTTTATGCACAAGAAAAAATTATGATATTATTAATTTATAAATTCATATGTGAATTAATACAAAGACCATAATTTCTTTAAAACAATTATATACTTGAACAATTATACCATTTATAAATTTTATATATACATGAAAAATAATGAAATCATTATTAAATATATATATATTGTTGAACAATTATTTATATATACCAAGTATTTACTTTTTAAAATAATTATATACATGAACAATTATATATATATATATATATTCTCCACATGATTTTATATGAGATTACATTTCCAAAATGAATTTGAATCTTTGAACAATTTACTAAATCTTAACAAAATGGTACAAAGTTACAAACATGTTGATTTCTATTTAAAGAAAAAAAATAAAAAATCACTGGGTGGAAATAATTTTCATTACTAAACAAATAAATATTTTTCATTAAAAATAAATTTCATTATATCCTTTATACCAAACTATATCTAAACACAATCCTCATAAATAAAACATATTCTTAAATGATTTAATTTAATAAATCTCATAGTAAAAAAATTTGAAATTGCATAGAAAGTATTTGAAAAATAATAATCCTTTAGAAAAATAAGAAAAAATATAATTTATTACTCTGAGAGAAATAAATTAAGTTCATTAAAAAAGTTATGATGGACTGAATACATAAAAATTTATCATAAATAATACCATAAAATATATTATAGAGATTCTAACGAACAAAAATGCCATCGAAATAAACGTTGAACATTAAATTCATTCACAAAACAAAGTATTTGAAAACCAAATATTTTCCCTTAACTTATAAACTCTAAAAACTAATTTCATGTATATATATGAACATATTAAAATAAATACAATTTATCGAGAAAAATAAGCATATAGCATCGATAATGTAAAATATAATTTAAATAAATGGAAACCCTTACGCATAAGCATAAAACAATTAATTTAATTTAGAAATGAATTGATCTACTTCTCATTTTAGAGTTGATCATGATAATATTGAAAATAGATTAAATGAAACTATATTCATAATTCCAATCATAAAAATAAAGATTATAATAAATAAGAAATATCAATTATGAAAATAAAAATTTAATTGTAACAAATGTATAAATGATCCCTTACCAAATTTAATTGAAACTGTGAGTTATTTTTCTCTTCTCCTAACAACATCATCCCCTCTTACTTTCCCTCATGCTTTGTGTGATAAAAATTATTAAAGATTGAGTTATGATTCTGATTCTCAAATAGACTATCATAGAAACATTCTGGGAAATTTGGTATATAGACATGAATTATATATGTTTTTAGTTCGTTGAATAGTGTGATAATAAGTCACCATAAATATCTCAAAAGAATCATAATATATGTAGTAGATTCAATGAACTAAACTCATTGATAATTGCAACTGTTATATGAAAAATACTCCGAATATAATTCACGTAAAAAAGTAAGCAGATTCAAATGAAAATTGAATTGAGACTGTGAAAAAAATATAAAAATGCATTAAAAGGACTATGATGAAATCTAAAGAAGGAAACATCAAACAAGAGTACAAATAGTGAAATTAATACCTAAGAAATAGATATGATTCAAACCCCTAAACCAATTAATACACACCTTCATTCAAATCGGGATCAATGAAATGAGATGGGACAACCTACAATATCTGGAGAACTTGAACCAGAAGGTTGGAATGCCTAACCGCATTTTTACAACTTGAATTCGTCATCTGGTGGTCGAAGCTCCACTTCGATATTGGCCTACGTCGAAACCATCATCCAAAAATAATATTGACTTTTGTCGTGACAGGTGTTTGCCTCCCAACCTTAACTTCTACTCAAACTAACCTCTCCTAAATCATAGCCCACATTTCTCTCACCTGTAGAAACCCTCTGATTTCGCCCAGGGTCCTTCTCTTTGTTGGGATTCATCACATTTATGATGAGAGTGAAAATTTATAATGGAGAGATTTTTCTCAACATTAATTGGAGATTTTCTCCCAGCATTATGAAGATTTAATTTTCATTATTAATGGATGGAATAACAGTTGTTGACCGCATGTGGGTGTTTCCAGATTTGAGATAAGATATGTTTTTTGGATATGACATATCTTTTAGATTTGGCTGCATGTGTATCTGCTAGGATGTGATACAAAAGATCTCGTGATATCTTTTTTCCTTGAGATATATTTTCAGATTTCCATTTCAATCAAGATATGTGGCATATGAGAGCCTATAAAAGGGGAAGCAACTGGTGGAGAAAAAAGAGAGAGAGCTGCTCAAGATGTAGTCCACCGAGAACAAGAGGAAAGGGTCTGCCGCGTTTGCGGTAGTCCGTGTGGGTCGTCATCAATGAAAAACGTGACATCAATGGTGGATCTACGATGTGACATGATGCCTTTTGTGTGTGTGCTGCTCTCCTCGTAATCTTCGGCGCAGTGCAGTTCAGATTTTACCCAGCGGTTTTAAGTTCTGCAACCTTCGGAACTACTCTGATTTGATCGGCTTTCATCTGCGGTGGTTTTTGATCCGATCCCGGTGCTTTTTCATCTGCACCTTTTGTTCGGGCATCAATCTTCTGCTTTCACAGTCAGATCTATTTGGGTTTCTTTAGCAGGCTGCTTTCTTCTTTTCAGGCTTCATCAAGACTGCATCTATTCTCCGACTTTGATCCACTATTTTTCTAAGTATTACTTTTGAGATCCCTTTCATTTTTTGGGAGTCTCTACCGTGTACTTATCTATTTTTAGTGGATCACTCTTTCTGGACTAGGTCTCGTGGTTTTTCCCTTTTTTGGGTTTTCCACGTTAAAAAAATCTGCGTGCTAATTTATTTATTCTACTCATATCGCTTCCATATTTCGATGGGTATCTCACGACATTTTTGGCAAGCAATTTTCGGCCCAGATTCGGGATTCTCCCCAACAAGTGGTATCAGAGGGAGGTTCAGGCTTGCAATTTGTGGTGAGAATTTTAGATGTTTTCGAGAGGATCGATGACGCGTGCGTCAGGCAGAATATTCTTTGAAAAGCAGGTTGAGAAAGATGTTTCCAGATTGTGTGGAGATCGCAATTATGGGGGAGCCAGATATTGTTAATTCTGGTATTGGTGGTGCAGATTCAGATATGACGAAGACTTCTGTGTCTGGATTTCTTTTGCAGGGGGAGCTGATTTTTTTTTTATCAAAAGTGCAAATGGACGTCGTCATATTCTCTACAAATGATGATGATTGATGTGATATTGATCTTTTTCTTTCCAATTGGGTTTGTTGGATTTTTTTTCATTCATTAATGTGCTGAAGGGGGAGATTGTTGGGATTCATCACATTTATGATGAGAGTGAAAATTTATAATGGAGAGATTTTTCTCAACATTAATTGGAGATTTTCTCCCAGCATTATGAAGATTTAATTTTCATTATTAATGGATGGAATAACAGTTGTTGACCGCATGTGGGTGTTTCCAGATTTGAGATAAGATATGTTTTTTGGATATGACATATATTTTAGATTTGGCTGCATGTGTATCTGCTAGGATGTGATACAAAAGATCTCGTGATATCTTTTTTCCTTGAGATATATTTTCAGATTTCCATTTCAATCAAGATATGCGGCATATGAGAGCCTATAAAAGGGGAAGCAACTGGTGGAGAAAAAAGAGAGAGAGCTGCTCAAGATGTAGTCCACCGAGAACAAGAGGAAAGGGTCTGCCGCGTTTGCGGTAGTCCGTGTGGGTCGTCATCAATGAAAAACGTGACATCAATGGTGGATCTACGATGTGACATGATGCCTTTTGTGTGTGTGCTGCTCTCCTCGTAATCTTCGGCGCAGTGCAGTTCAGATTTTACCCAGCGGTTTTAAGTTCTGCAACCTTCGGAACTACTCTGATTTGATCGGCTTTCATCTGCGGTGGTTTTTGATCCGATCCCGGTGCTTTTTCATCTGCACCTTTTGTTCGGGCATCAATCTTCTGCTTTCACAGTCAGATCTATTTGGGTTTCTTTAGCAGGCTGCTTTCTTCTTTTCAGGCTTCATCAAGACTGCATCTATTCTCCGACTTTGATCCACTATTTTTCTAAGTATTACTTTTGAGATCCCTTTCATTTTTTGGGAGTCTCTACTGTGTACTTATCTATTTTTAGTGGATCACTCTTTCTGGACTAGGTCCCGTGGTTTTTCCCTTTTTTGGGTTTTCCACGTTAAAAAAATCTGCGTGCTAATTTATTTATTCTACTCATATCGCTTCCATATTTCGATGGGTTTCTCACGACATTTTTGGCAAGCAATTTTCGGCCCAGATTCGGGATTCTCCCCAACACTCTTCATGTCGGCCTAAAAAAATGATAATTATGGCTCCGCTTCATCTCACGCAGAGA
This sequence comes from Viscum album, assembly GCA_963277665.1. Classification (NCBI taxonomy): domain Eukaryota; kingdom Viridiplantae; phylum Streptophyta; class Magnoliopsida; order Santalales; family Viscaceae; genus Viscum; species Viscum album. The sequence continues at coordinate 1,676,515,320 of OY728161.1, read as the reverse complement.
CTCCCCAACATTACCTTACTAAGGCCTCCTGAAAATATAAAACCCATTTATTTATTTTGTTTTTTGATATTTCATTTCGCAATTTTTTTCTTTTATATCATTAATTATATCATCTTATATATATGTATATATTAAAATACATATCACACATTTTTATTAATATCATATTATGTATGTAAATTTTTTATATATTTTTTACCTTATTATTAATAATAATATTATTAATTATTTAATAAAATTTCATTTATTTACATTAATTAATCTTTATTGTATTTATTATGATTATTTTTCTTTTAAGAATAATATATTTAATGTTATGAAATATTATACTTCAGATTTCATTTATACCATATATATATACCATAATAAACAAAATGTATTTGGTATGTATTAAATCATTTTATCTTTAAACAAATTTATTTTATAAACTTCTTAGTTAACATACCAATTAATTCAATATAATTATTTTTAAGAATATTAAGTTCAATTAATCTTTAGTATTAATCGGTATAAATTATTTTTTATGAAAATTATCATTTATGAATGATAAAATAGTATTAAAACAATAGATAAAAACACACAGTTTATATTTTAATATTATTTATATCAAATGTATTGATAAAATCATAATATTATTTAAAATTTAATTTTTCAGAGCTTTGTCTTTATTATTTATTTACCTTCAATAAATTCCTATTATTTGATAACAAATGTAATATTATTTCAATGTATTATAATTTAATTTAATCTTATTGAATCATAACATTTAATTCAAAATTTTTGGGATGTTATAGGAGAACCGGTTGAGAGGTTAAAATCCCCACAATTTTCATGGTTTTTACTTTTTAGGGAAGAAAATCATTGAAGGGGGGAATAATATAATTCTCATTTATTTCATGTATGACTTTGTAATATTTTTGGGAATCTATCCATGCGAGGTTCTGAGACATAGTGATATTCTATGTACCAGAGTACGTAGATTTGTGTTATAAAATATATGAAATATATTAATATAATGTATATGAAATTTCCATGAAATATTCAAAAAATCATAAACACTTGACTATATAATAATTTAATGGGAATTTTTTATATTATAGAGTGGGAATTGCACATTTATTTACATAAACAGTATTAGCACCATGCAATTGGTTTAAGTTTAGTCACATGCGCACAAATAAAACAAATTCGTTCAATTATTTGATTAATTTTTTTTGATTCATACACTTAACTATCCATAATTAAATATTCTATTATCAAAATTAATTATTGATATTATTATAACCCTATATATTTATTAGGGGAGGATATGGGAGTGTTGGAAGTCAACAACATCACAGGTCGATATATCGAGCATTAGCAATCGATGTGCTATAAGAAATAATTTATCATTCAAATAATAGAAATGTAAATTATGTCATCATCATCGATCAATCCAAATTGATTTATAAGGTTTTCATTGTTGGTTTTTATTTATTTCTTATCACATGATGAATGTGATTTAGTCATCTAAATTATTTTTTTCCTACAATGGTAATGTTTTATGTTTGGGTTATTTATGGGATTTTCCTTAATTATTATTTGTATTTATTGATTTATATAACTCTTTATTCAACATACCATTGAAAATGAATCCAGGATAAAATGAAAAAATTGGAGGTCTATTGCTGACATTGGGTATTTATGGTTTCCCATCCATTTCCTATGTGCTTTAGTCATTGGAAGTTTATTTGATCCCATAATTCGATAAATACACAATGAAATATCATTTCCCATTCTATACCTGTTGACATGTATCATTAACTCAAGTTTTGTATATAGATTCGATGCACGATTTCTGTTTAAAACTAGGGATGTTGATACAAATATTGATTTTGATGTGTTATTCCTAGTTTAGGTGTGTGACACAGATGGGGAATGGTTGGGGAGTTTACCATAAACAAGATATGACTGAATATCAACTATCAGTGGTGAGGTGGTTTAACTGGCCCAGGTCCATGATGTTCAGCGTGATTCCTGAAGGAATTATCGGTTTTTATGTCCGATAAAAGATGAATGAATGACATCTAAAGATTGTTTGAGAGAAATAACGACATGACATGTATCCTAGTGAAATAATACTAAGTAGTTTCTTTCAGTGAGGAACTCGGGTTTAAATGTAGTGATGGGTATGAAACAATGTGTCACACGTTTCACAAGCCATATGCCCCTTAGCTGGCCACCTCGGCATGTACAGAGGGAACATGAACAGGAGAAATTGTAGTGTTACTCGCCATGTGTTCCACTTTACTATCCATACAACTTATGGGGGTGGATAATCAATTATAGTGAGTAAATGGTTAGGCTAACATGTGGCCTCACATTCCATGTACATGGGAAGTACATGGGTACATAGGAATTGACTAGTGGAGTTGTGTACTCTAATAGAACCATCTATACGAATATATTCAAGTGTACATTGTCCTTTGGAAAATAGAACTTGAAGTTGAATGGAATAATATAAAAGATATTTACCATTGAGATCAACTATGTATTGAGAAAATATTATATTTCATGTGAGCGTAAGACATGATAATTGGAAGGAATAGTGAGACACATCATCTACCCCTCGGGACATGTTGTGTAACTCTTGGAGAATAGGTTGGATCATTATTTGTTCTTATCATATCCTTATTGAGAGCATCTATGGGATTCTATGGGCCAGTATTGCTCGATTGTTATACCTTGGTCTGATATAATGAGGGATTAGTGTAGTATATTTTTCCCATCATAGAGGTTGACGTATTTATTACTTCATGGTGATCCAATTAGAATGTATATTTCCCTTATTATAGAGTGAGTTATCTCAATCATATTTGACAACTGACTTATTGTCATGGAGAATGTATCTCTTCGATATTAGAAGAGTGATCCTCAAGTCCTTCATCTATAATTATATTGGGTTGTTCAATTAGAAATAACTATATTCAAATGGGAATATATCCCCCATCTCAGTGGTTCATTCAATTAGTATTTTTTGTCCCCCTTGTGCACCATTGTAGTTGATCCCCTATGAATATATCAAGATATGAATTTTAAGATGAGTTGTAATTTGATCACGCGTGTATCTCGAATGAGCCATATCAACATTCCTTGTGTTGAGACATGCCATGTGTGCCCTATAGGATGTGTTTCATTTGTGGAAGTATAGATCGTGGATTGTATTTTCTAGGAGAACAATTTTGTGGAAGCTTATATAAGGAATAATAGGGTAGATTTACAGTTGTAATCACACCATGAGACTCCATTTTTACTTTTAGTGTATATAGATATTTTACTCTATGTCTCAAATTCATATAGACAATTAATATGATGATTTTAGTCCTCTTGGTGAATCTGTTCAATTATTTTTGGGTGTCCTACATGGTATTTGTTTTCTCACCCAATCGTGGGCTCTACCTATACACGCCATGTATTTTATAGATGATAGACCTTTTGTGGATGCCTTGGTGGATTATGATAATGTGGAACTAGTATGTTCTATAAAAACATTGGTGTATACTAGTGTTTTTGTTGGTAATAGTCCCCTACTTCTAAGAATTTCATACATTATTTCATGTATTGGATAGGACTGTATTTGGATTTTTTTTATTTTTGACTCATTACATCTTACTCAGATTATGGGATTTGTGATGTATGATGTCAATTTAATAAGTTGTTTTATAGTTCCAAATTTTATGGGATTTGATATTTTTTCATTTTTATAGGTACTTTAGGAGAATTCGTTTCATGTTTGTGATATGCATTCTTGGTGATAGTCTCTAGACACTTTCATATTGGTGATAAGGTGGGGTAGTTTAATCTTAGGACCTATTCAGTCAGGTTATGATAATGTTTTCATCTTCTACCAAAATCCTCAGATCTATATAACGGTCACTCTACTGTACAATTAAATTTCGGATAAATGGACATCCTATATATTTTCCATCTTTCAATCAATGTTTTTCAGTTTAATTATGTTTTAATTTTCCTCTTTGATTAATGACATAAAAGGGGTCTATCGATATTTATTTTTTCACTAACAATCCATATTTTATACACATGTGTCCTAGATCTACTTACTTTTTCAATATTTGATATTATAGAGCCATCTATTCCTATAAAAACATACACCTGTGGGCCATATTTATTTCATATAAATATATATTAGGTTATTCAACTAATGATTACAGTGTGCACACATTAAATATAATTTGCTTAAAATCTGTATTTTTATAACCCTTATTAATGATATCATAAGAAGTCACAAACATAATGTGAAATGTTTTTCTTCTCTTGGGTAGTGATTATTAAAAATTCAATTTTAACTTACAATATCCCTAAATCATGGTTATTTCATTGAAAATCTTGTTCTATTATTAAATGACTGCAAAATTCCCATTTGAATCATATAATATCTTGTATATGTATTCTACATTTGAATAATAATTAATTAATACAAATTTAATATACTAAAACATTTATATTGCTTAATGATTTACCTGAAGTCATACTCAATTTAGATAACAATATTTATGGACCTAATAATATAATTCCGAATATTGTAACTAAAACTAAGTATTATTTATTTATTAATATAAATGTAGTGAAAAAAATACATCATACATTTATCAAGAGAAGAAGCTGACTTATCCCCTTCACGATATTCAAAATATTTATATATTATAAATTGATTCATTATCCTATAATACTCTAGTAATTTAACTCCTCTTTTTGTTTTGATTTTTTTAAGTAAATAAAATTTAATTTTTTTATTCAGTTATATAAAAAACTATTTAATACATGTTCTACATGAGAAACCATGTTAATATTTCACAACATGAAATAATGGGATAGCTTTAATTTCACACGGTACTATGTTTTTATAAAATCATGATATATTACTATCGTATTTATAAAGAGTGACCATGATATCCAAGATATTAAACATATTGATATGAATAGTAATAGCTAGTTTTGAAATATTGTGTATAAAGGATTTATATAATGAAACTATATTTATAATAAAATATATAATTTTTGGTAATGTTTAACAACCCAAACATCAATGGTACGCTTCTCTTTGAATAATACAGTATTGTGTGTTTTACGCAACATCGACTTCTAACACACCACAACCAATCAAACTAGCCATTATGAATATTAATACCCACTTTTTAAAATTTTATGAACTTTATCAGTCAAAATGGACTTCATTTTTGGATTTGGAATAACAAAATTAGCTTAAGGTGATTTTTTTTAATTTTTCTAAAAATAGTAAATTTTTTATGAATAGTTAAAAACACTGAGTTATAGTTTACAACTGAATTTTTATTTAAATAATTATTTATTGTATTTAATTTTTTTAGGTCAAAATAGATACATAATACATATATATGTTAAATTTAATTCATTATATAGAGTTTATAATAATGTAAGATATATATAAATTTTATTGAGCTTTTTACCGTCTTTTAACCACCTCCAAATAGCATTTTAAAATTTACAAAAAACATAATTTTACGGCCTCTGTGAGTTGAATTTCAAAAATATGAGATACATGATTCATATCAGTAAGTAAAATTTGGTTCAATAAGATGAAAATAATTTTCTGTGTAGAGTAACGTTTTACATTTATTTACCACTGTTAAATGACAATAGCGTAATTAAGGGTAAAATGATATTATTATTAATATAAAACATGTCCTAATTCTATTTTATATGTATAATTTGAACAAAAATACCCTTACGAATAAAATATTATCCTTTAGATCCACTTTGATTAAATTAGTACATTTATTATTATTTAATTAAAAGAAAAGTTAAAACTGTTAAATTCAATGTTTAATAACTAAACCATTTTTAATATGGGGATAAAATATGATAAATTCGACTATAAATATTCATTATAAAAATAAAATAAATTCCTACAAATTTTATTTTATTTATAATTTTTATAAATTAATTAATTAAATTTATTTAATACGAATGTTTATGTTATGTTTAAATATTTTCATATGAGGAATGAATTAGACTTAGTGATTAATGGGTAGATCCTGTTAGAGCTCATAAATGCATCAGTAGGTCTCATGAGAAAAACTAGATTTTGGCACAAGGCCTTGACACAATCTTATTTGTAGTCTTGGGACAATGCATTGACTATGTGGTTATGATGTCTGGCATTATGCATTCCATCATTATGAAAGTGGCTATTGATATTGAATGTGATTATTCTACTAGTAGAATATCCATGTGAGTAAATAAATGGAATTATTTTTATTTATATTTTTTATATTATGATGATGTTTATGTTAAAAAGTCTTTTTTTTGGTCTTATACATTCCCTTAAATGTTTATGCTTATTTATGAAAGTTTCCGCTATATTGTTATCCTTACTGAGCATCTGAGATCACCCCTTTTTATGATTTATTTTTCACATTATGCGAAGATGGATATTATTACTGAATTAATGGGATAGTATATGTGATCTTAGTGTAGTCCATGGAAACAATTTTTTTGTATTTTTCCATTTTATGATTTAATGTAAACCTTATGAATGTTTCTAGTACTTTCAAGGCTACTAAACTAATCGGTCTTTCAAGACATGATATTTTGAGATCATGCCAATGTTTTGTAATAATTCACCGAATCTGGGTTACTTGGGTCGGGGCGTTACAATTGGTATTAGATAAATTGTATTACAATCCTTGGAAACATGATTTTGGTAATCTCTGATTAGAGCACATAGCCCTAAGATATGAAATGGGGATTAGTTTAAAAGAACATCCTAATTTTTTGTTATTGTGTAGATTTTGTGAGTTTTCCAAGCAATACATCCTTGTATAGATACGAGAAGGTAGAGTCATCTCGGGCACTAATGTACCTAGAGGTAAAACCCGAAATTACAGCTTTGATCTAGACTCGAACGAGAACTGATGCACGACAATAGGTGTTGTTGCACTCTTGGTTACGACACCCCCACATGATATTCGTAGGATAATTATCATTTTCTTTACAAACCATTATGATGTTTTTATGAGTATCTACTTCCTCAACAATAACATTTTTATGATTATGGATTCTATCCATAAACTATTCAATTTATTTTAAGTGTTTTACAAGGTTGGATTTGTGTATTGAGATTAAAAAGTAATCTAGTGAATGACATTGGTTAGAAATGGATCTTAGTGGAAGTAATGGAAACCATATCAATGGATACACTTCATGTAGGGATTTCCCTCCTACTCAAGATAATTATAGTAGAGCTAGTGACACAAGTGGTGATGATCAGCTAATCACTATACTGGGTCAACTCACTCAGGTTATTAATAATAACCTTATCCGTATGGAGCACCCTGATCCACTACGTGGAGGATACATGTTAGATCTTTTCATGAGGAAACAACTACCAGCATTCAAGGGGGGTACAAATCCACTAGTAGCTGAGAAATTGATAAATTTCTTAGATAAAATATTTCATGCCTTAGGGAGTAGAGAAAGGAAAAAAGTTTTCATGGCAGTTTACTGCCTCATTGGAGATGTTGATCAATGTTGGTCATTGTTTCAAAACACAAATTAAGATTATGAAGTATAAAATATGGATTGGAGAGAGTTGAAAGAAATTTACTTATAAAAATACTTTCCTCATAGCCATTGAGTAAATATAGAAAGGAAATTTCTGAGTCTGAGACAAAAGGACGATTACAATGTCACAAATTATGAAGTTAAATTTAAAAAAGATAGTGAGGCATGCTATAGATTATATATGTAACCCAATAAGTAAGATTGGTCATTTATTTGATGGGTTAAAACCTTTTCTCCATCAAGCATTAGTCTCACAATCCTTCTGGTTGTAACAAGATATCATCTCATGTGCTATCAAGATAGAAAAATAATTCTTTATGTCTTATGACTTTAAAGAAAAGGAAGAGAAGAAGTGATCTGTGAAACACTATGGAAATGGAAATAAGGGGATTAAGGGAAAAGTTTAATATCCATCATATAGTAAATTTTGGAAGAAACACCCTTGTACATTCTTGAAATGTTCATGAGTCGGTTACAAGTGTTGCGAAAAAGGCCCCCATGCTCATGATTGAAAGGGGAAGAAAGAGGCTATAGATTTTGAAAGCTACAATAGTAGAGAGAGTGGGGAATTATGAAAATTAATTTCTTAAGAATCTCGATAACATACCTCAGAAGAGGCCAAGGGATCAATCCCAAGCTAATTCTATCACTACTACTGAGGTTGATGCTCTGAAAGACATTTTTGCAGGTAAATTAATGGTTTCCTCAAGTTTATCCAATGCTTTATTTGATTCTGTATCATCGCATTATTTTATATCTTTGCTATTTTCTAAGAAAATTCGATATTTCCTATTTTATTTAATAACAGATTTGTCGGTAAAAACTCCTAAGGAAAGTATCTATGCTAAAAAATTTTGTGAATCATTTTCCATTCAGGCATATAAATGTTCATTATCTTCTGATCGCATCGTCATACCCATGGTGGAATTTGATATAATCCTCGGTATGGATTGGCTTTCAGACCATGGTGCAAAAATTTATTGTAAGAAGAAAGAGGATACTATTTTTGATGATGATATTAATGAATGCATTATCATTAGAGAAGAATCATCACCACCTAATTCTTATCTACATCCACCCCCTGTAGCTAAAAAAATCAATTATTGTGCAGGAAGATAATGAAATAACTATGGGTGAGGAAAATAATGTTAAAGTAGAGGACTTACCTATAATTAATGTATATTTTTATGTGTTTCCAGATGATTTACCTGGAATTCCTCCAGAATGAGAAATTTAGTTTTCCATTGACTTAATTCCTAGATCAAGGGCCATATCAAAGACCCCTTATAGAATTGACAATATGGAATTAGTGGAACTAATGAAACAAATTAAGGAATTTAGTAATAATGGATTTATTTGACCTAGGGTTTCTCCATGGGGAGACCCTATACTTTTTGTTAAGAAGAATGATTGATCTATGAGATTGTGCATTGACTACATGGAGATCAATGCAATAACAATAAAGAAAAAGTATCCCCTACCTCACATTGATGATTTATTAGACCAAATTCAGGTAGATAAATACTTTTCAAAGATTTAACTTCGGTCTGGATACCATCAGTTGTGTCTGATGAAGTAAGACATTCTGAAAAAAGCATTTCGAACCAGGTATGGGCATTTCGAGTTTACATTAATGCCTTTTGGGTTGTCTAATGCACCTACTAAATTCATGTATCTAATGGTTAGTGTTTTCAAGGAAAATCTTGATGGATTTTTAGTGGTATTCATTGATGATATCTTGGAATACTCCAAAAGATACGAAGATCATGAAAATCACTTTCTTATTATCTTGAAGACACTTAGAAGACGCGAATTATATGGGATGTTTAGCAAGTATGAATTCTCGCTTCAAGAGATTTATTTTCATGGCCATATTGTATCTAAATATGGAATCTCCATTGATCCTTCTAATACAAGAGCAATCCAATAATGTCCACCACAGATGAGTATTACGTAGATACGCAATTTTATTGGTTTAGTACGTTATTATCAACGTTTCGTTCAAAATTTTGCCTTGTTGGCTAACCCATTAACAAAGCTCACATGAAAAGGGGTTAAATTTGTTTGGACAAAAGAGTTTGAAGAATACTTTGATGAAATGAAGGGAAGATTATTCAATGATCTTATCATTAGTCTAACATTTAGGAATTATGGGTTGGTTATTTATATTGATGATTCAAAGAAAGGACTAGGTTGAGTCCATATGCAGAATGATAGTGTTATTGCCTATGCATCACGATAGCCAAAAATTCATGAACAAACTATTATAGACATGATCTTGAGTTATTCGTGGTAATATTTTCTTTAAAGATATGTAGATATTATATCTATGGTGAAAAATATGAGTCAAATATCGATAACAAGAGTTTGAAGTATATTTTCTCACTGAAAGAACTCAACATGATGTAAAGGATATGGATTGAACTACTCAAGGAATATTATTACACTATACACTACCACCCGGGGAAGGAAAATAAGGATGAAGATGCTTTGAGTATAACAGATAGTGGAGTTTTGAACAAGATGGTAGCTGAAAAAGATTATATATACATGGATCTATTAAATATGGATATGGGAATCACCATGGAAGGTGAAACATCAAAACTATTTCAAATGGTTACCAAACCATCTTTACTAGAAAGGATAAAGAGTTCTTAGACCGATTATGTAGTGTTTAAAAACAAGATTAATGTTCTGAATAGTGGTAGATTGAGTGACTTCGTATATGAATATTGAATTTTTAAATTTGGGAAGAGACTTCATGTTCCTGATATACCTTTTCTAAAAAGAGAATTGTTGGATGATGCTTATAGTTCCATTTTCCCTATACACCTTTGTTACACCAAGATGTATAGATATTTGAAGGAACATTTTTCGTTGGACAACATAAAGAGGGAGATTCGTGATTTTGTGTCAAGATATATGGTTTGTCAACAAGTGAAAGAAGGAAGGCAAAAACCTGGAGGAGTTATGCATCCTCTTCCCATACCTAAGTGGAAATGGGATAATATTATGATAGACCTTTTCATGGGACTATCAAAGATTCCTAGAAGGAATGATGCAATATGGTTAATTTTTTATTGTCTTACCATGTTAGCACATTTTCTTCCTATAAGAGAATATTTACCACTTAAACGTTTAGAAAGACTATATATTAATGATGTTTTAAGACTTCATGGAGTACCACTATCGATGTTTTATGATCATGATCCCTATTTTACATCAAGATTCTGGAAACGTCTTCAGAAAACCCTAGATACTGAGCTTCGTTTGAGCACTGCCTACCACCCCCAAATTGATGGACAATTAGAAAATACTATATAAACCATAGAAGACATGTTGAGATCATGATAACATGACTTTCAAGGTATGTGGGATCAATATTTACCTATGGTAGAATTCTCCTATAACAATAGATTCTGTTCCTGTATTCAGATGGATTCATATGATGCATTATACATAAAAAGTTGTCGCACACTAACCTGTTGGGATGATGATGGAGAAAGAAAAATCGTAGGCCCAGAACTTGTGGAGGAAATGATGGAAAAGCTGAAGGTAATGAAAACCCACATCAAAAGAGATTAATGTAGGAAGATGTCACGACCCGTCCTCGGGGCCCATTCTGTGACTACCCCAATCCCGCCTTCCATAGGCCAGGGGCTGGCGACTGGCACCAAAGGTGCAAATCCTGATAACTGGGAAAACATTTCCTTTATAAAAGTAAACAAGACATCACAGAGTACAAGAGGAAGTAATACACTAAGTACAAAAGAAAGTTCTGAAAAGTAAGTGGGCTAGAATACAAACCCAACTGAAAGTACATCTACAATCGAACGAAATTACAACAGAAAATACAAACAGCTAGAAGAATAGAAGCTGCTCCTGGGTTGTCCTCCTCGGATCCTACCGGAAGGGTAGGTACAAATAGCACAACTCCTAGGTCGTCCACCACGGATCCTACCTGAAGGGTAGGTACAAATAGCCTCCATAACTCTCTTACCCGTCAACCGCCTCCGAGTATCTTCTCATCGTGAAGTCTACCTTCAGATACTGACTCATCGTGAGGTCCACCTCTAGGTACCATCCATCCCTCGAACACTCGGCCTCTGTCAGCGCTTCTTGTCGTCTGCAACCAACACAATGAGGTGTAGGCATATCCCGTGCATGGGTGAGTATACGATACTCATTAGGGACCCCAAAACCCTCAAGGTCTCACTAAAACCATCAAGGATAACCACAAAGTAGAATCTCAACAGATAACCCTTACTTAGGTATAAGCCCATACTTATACCTATGTTATCATGTAACCCATCTCAATCACGAGGAAATAGAATGGTTATGAAAACAACGTATTACCACTTCATAGATATATTCTCATACATATACCTAAGTTATCAAGTGACCCATCTCAATTATGAGGTAAACACAAAGGTCACAGACTCATCTAAAACAAGGATTTTCATTATCAAAACCGTAACTGCTGAAGAGCTCTGTCTCTGAAGTGTACAAAGATCCTGTTATCACTCCGAGGTACTGCTCACTAACCTTAGACTACTGAGATACTTCTCCTGTTGAGTACCGTGGGTCTGCCACCTCACAAAGTAGTGCTCATCCGCCATGGGTCTGCCACCTCACACAGTAGTGCTCCCCCTCATGGCCTATAGAGATACTCCTCCTGTCGAGTACTGTGGGTCTGTGGATAGATACCAGGCGCTCCATCCGCCGTGGGTCTGCACCCAAACACAGTAGTTCTCCGTCCACTGGGCTAGTCAAATCACTCCAAGTTGAGTCGGTCAAATAGTCATCAGGTCTCAGCCGGCTATACGGTCTCCATACTCCGTCCGCTCATCTTCGGGAGGGTCCACTCCATGAGCTACACGTCGATACTCGAAGTATCACTAAGTCCCATGAAAAAGTATCTAAACGACTGCCTCGTCATAGGGGTTTCAACACAACATACAACGAGTCAATCGGATGCCCGGTCTGTGAGTTATTAGCCTTTTCGTCCCAGGGGCCCGATTGGTTTTGTGTGCGAACCAACCCGCCCATATCTCAATAATACCCCGGAATCTCATAGGTTATACTCATAGGGACCGTTTCTCAATGTGATCATCAACACCACTGACGGTTTGTCAAACGGACGTCCGGTCTGAATGTTATCAGCTTTTCCGTTCCAGGGGCCTGGTTGGATTTCGGTTTCAATCCAACCCGGCCAATATCCAACTGTGTCCAATCCTCAGGCAAAGTTTTCCAAAAGTTCTGTCTCATCAAGAGGAATCCAACAATGTCGACGGCACATCTATTGGATGTTCGGAGCTCAAGTTATAAGCATTTCCGCTCCGAGGGCCCGGTTGGTTTCGGGTTCGAACCAACCCAGCCATACACAAGGTTCTTTGAAAACTTGAGTGTAATATACCGAAATTACCTTCTCTATCGAAGGATCGCATCGCAACTGACAGTGCGTCGATCAGAGGTCCATAGCCCATGTTATGGGCGTTTGAACGGATATGCCCGAAAATATGGGGTTCGGGCCCGGTCCGACCCGGCCCGATACCCCCCTGGGTCGGCCTGAACCGGGGTGATCGGACCCGAGTCCGGGTCCGGCCCACCAGGGCGTCGCCCGGCCCGGGCAGTTGCGGCCCGCGTGGCCAGACAGCTCAGCTCGGCCGAGCTGTCGCAGAAAAGGGGGGGGGGGCTGCCCCCTTATTGAAGCCATGACCCCCCACGTGGGGGCCGCTCCCTTTAACAACCAGGGGTTACGACCCACGGTCTCCCCCTAGTGCTATGTGGCCACGGGACCGTCGCCTACCGCCGCGACTTCAGCCGCGGTGGATCCTCCTGGCGGCGCACCGGGCACCGCCTCCTAGCGGCCGGCCAGTGCCGGCGTGGCGCGCTGGCAGGATCTTCCGTGGACCACCGGACATGCTTCGGTGGTCCGTTTTGACTTTGGTCTTCGCCAGAGGTCCTCCGGGGACCTTCTCTTCACTGTGAAGTCTTCAAAATGACCATGCAGCCTGTTCCACCATCGCCCGTCGATCCGCACATCAAATAAACAAACCGCGACCTATTCGTGGTTTTCCGGTGCGGTGCGACGGCGCCGCGGCTTTGTTCGGCCTCCACGGCACTACGCGTCGGCGTCGCGCTTCTTCGCCGCATTCTTCTTGTTTCTGTGCAGTGCCATTGCATCGCGCGACTTTTTTCATGCCACGAAAAACACAACATCAAAGGGGGAGGAGATTCAGCCATGTTCATGCGGTCTGACCTCCTCCCGTTAATATGATACCAAGCAGCTAAAGTAATTGATGTTGGATGACAAAGAATAATCACGAAAACAAATCCAAACCCCTACCCAAAAATTTACTTCGCATGTCATCGAGTCGCGGAAGTTGAACGTCATGGTAGTCATGTGTCGTGGAAGAACAGTATCAATTCCGTCGACGTCGGAATAAGTCGAAGAACGTTGTTGTTGGTGATGCTCACTGCGGTCAGCGACTTATCCCTTGACGTGGAGGAAGAGAAGAGTTGTTGGCCGTTCTTCGCCGAGAATGTTCTTTGTTGAATGGAAGGTGTTCTTCATCAACGAAGAACCCTTATTCATTGAAGATGCGTCGTTGTTCGTCGGAGGGAAGTTCTTTTCTTCTTCACAACAAAGTTCTCCCAAAAACTCCAGGATGTTGTTAATGTTTTCTCACACACCCAAAAGCTCTAACACAAAATAATATCCCATGATATTATTTTTATTCACAACTCAATTATTTTTAAATTCATACCAATCCACATAATTAATTAAATGAAGAGGCTCATCTCATTAACAAAGGCATGATGGGATGAATAAATGGTGGAAGAAAAAGGTGACGAGTTTTACAAACTTAAAGGAGGAGGAGATTCAAGGGGAGTTGGCACATTAGGTGTAAGGGAGTTTAATGGGGTTATGAGAATTTCAAGGGGTTAGGGTCTCAAGTGGGGCCCACCACACTAAACTCTCCCATGGGAGGTTAGGCGGGTGTGGGCCCCACCTACCACATATTCACACATGGGATGTTGGGTGGTTGTGGACCCCACCACCAACATCCCATGGTAGAGTTTAACTTCCTTGAATACCAAAAATAATATCATTCAAAATTTTATTTATTTCTACCTTAAACCCCAAAATTTAACTTCTCCTCCCATGTAAACGCACCTACGGTAAATGTACTCTTATGTAAATACTGGCGCTGTGAGTTCATCGATGCCCTAAGATTTCAATTCTGAGCACCGGTTAAAAAGATAGAAAAACCCACTCGTTCTTTCACTGAACGTACCTGAGACAAACTTCGGAAATTGATTTCGGGCACATCGGGCCTCGAAATCAGGTTCCGTCAGAAACAGCATACTCGTAAAATTCCTAAGAAATTAAGAAAAAAATTTCATTGAAAATTATGGGTCTTTAAAATAATCCCACCTCAGGGCTTTATGTCCCTTTAAAGCTATAACACAAACTAGGGAAACAAAAGTGGTACTGAGCACGCATCTGAGCCTTCCGCTCCCATGTGCCCACATAGGGGTTCCCGTGCTACCAGCGAAATCGAAGAAGAGGAATCAACCCTCCCCATAGGACCCACTCCTGTTGATCCTCAACCTCTACTGGAACCCTGAAAAAGTAACCACATCGCCAATGTCTAGCTCCCCATGGTCGATGATATGTGAAGGATCATGAACGTATCTCCTCAACTATGTTACGTGGATGACATCATACACCTAGTGCAACTGAGGTGGAAAGGTCAAGTGGTAAACTACTTTGCCTATCCTGCTGAGGACCTGAAAAGGTCCGCTGAACCATAGATATTACTTGTCTCCTCATCCACATATCTGCAAACCTTGTCGAGGTGAGACCCGTATAAGGTCGTTTTCATCATCCTCAAACTCTAGAGGCCTCCTATCAGCTCTGTGCAGTCTTATCTTTTGTGATCCATAGGCGATCACTGCCTACTCCTACATCAGGACACACCCGATTCCGGTCTGTAATGCGTCGCAGTGAACAATGTAACCAACGCCCGCAGGTTGGGCAAACCGATCAACCTAGCTCCTTAAAGCTCTGCTGGAAGTGGTACCACAACTCTGGAGAATTCTGGAACAAAGGTATGTTTGGCCATCTATTGAGTGATTGAATTCACCCTCTTATGCATGATTCCATCCTATGCTGCCTGGGTTTTCCTTTTCATCGACCAAGGAAAACCCCATCCCAACGTTGTAGATAGACCAAAACCTTTTTTCCTAATACAGTCAATCCGTGTATGAACTGTGGATCCAATCCATACTAGACCAACATCGTAAGGCCTCGACGCTGCCACCAAGAGATTCCAATCGAAACTCTCACCTCGTGGGTCAGATCACACTGTCGGCGTAAGTGTGATTATCAAGCCTCCTCCCAAAGGTATCTCCAAACGTGAGGGTCAAGTCTATGGATTACCAGAAACTCTAGGTCTGGGACAAGATTTGAGGAATGAATGATCCGTATCAATGTTTTGTTGTTATGGAAGCTAGTAGGAGACACAGTTTGTACAAAAAATCTATCTTAGAGCCTTTCAGTCGCACTCCTTGACTGCATGCAGCTACTCTTTTCTCCTTCCCTCTAACTCCCTGAGCCTGGCGGGGACTACAAAGGCGGGTGATTGTAACATGTCGAAAAGTACACCACCCCATGCTGCTCTACAAGCTCTACTTCCACGTCTGCTGCTCTGCATATTTATATGTCCTTAACATTTCTTCTTCTTGATACATCTTACACGCCCAAGTCTCCAAGACTGGGGCTAGTTTCCAGCTTTCCCACTGCTAACCTTCACTGACAGCATCCATTCAGCAAAAGAATTCTCAACCACAAAGGTTCTTTGTAGTACCCTAGAATAAGTAGGAATGCATAGAGAAAAGGTTCTGGGTCAGATGTCCGAGACCTGAAGCACCGATCACATCGCATTCATCGAGTACCAAGAATGGTCTGGTATGCCCCGATGAATTCTCAACAACCAACATGTCGTCCTATCGAAGCTGTATAAGCTCTAGAAAACTCTCAGCGACCTCCTCAAACCAGTCCTCAGCTGCCTGTGAGTCGGGCTCACCTCAGAACTTGAGGGTATCTGATGTTGGAACATGTGTAAGGCAGTAAGTCTACATGTGTCACCTACCGGTACCGCCAATTGTAACTGCTGACCAACAGGTAGTGATGTATAGCTGACACACTACCCCAAGGCCCTATCTCAGGCATCGGTCCACATACCGAAGCCTCATCACTATACGAACCATCCTCATGTTCACTCACTAGAATACACTAGTAGCCAAGTCTACCATCCACTATAATGGTGTATCAGCTAGGCAGAAAATTCTACCAATCACCTCCATCCAGTCCTCTGCTATCTGGGAATCTGCCACTCCTCGTAACCTCGGAGGCCTCTACTACTAGAACTCGTGCAATGTGCTCTGTCGGTGTTCACCATCTGCTAGTATGGAAAGTAGAATCTGCAGCCCAATAGGTGGTGGTGCTTCTTGTACACCACCCGGGGGTGCCAATATAGTAAAAAGGTCCCCGCACCGGAGCCTTGTCGCTCGGTGGGCCATCATCATGTACTATCTCTGAACTCCAACTGACTGTCTGTGTGGATACATATTGAACAGATGTGACATGGTCAAATGATTTATACCTGGTGTGATAACCTCGTTTCATCTAACATTAAAACTCTTGGAAACACACACACAATCAGAGTTTTTGTGCACAAAGTCGAAAATCAGTATTCGGGGTCCTGGTGTATGGATATGTCAACTGCTGCACCAAAACTGGGCTTCCTGAACTGAAGAACACACTCGGTACCCTTACAAATATTCATTCACAAAAAAGGATGATCAGATTCCTATGTTCTGCGGTAGAACCGAATCCTCTGATACCAATTTGTCATGACCCGTCCTCGGGGCCCGTGTCGTGACTACCCCAAGCCCGACTTCCATAATCCAGGGGATGGCGACTAGCACCAAAGGCATAAATCACTATAACTGGGAATTCATTACTTTTATAAAAGTAAAGAAAACATCACAGAGTACAAGATGATGTAATACACTAAGTACAAAAGAAAGTGCTGAAACGTAAGTGGGCCAGAATACAAACCCAACTGAAAGTACACCTACAACTGAACGAATGTACAACATAAAAGACAAAAAACTTGATGAATAGAATAAGCTCCTAGGTCGTTCTCCTTGGATCTTACCGGAATGGTAGGTACAGATAGCACAACACCTGGATCGTCCATCACGGATCCTACCTGAAGGGTAGGTACAGATATCCTCCACAACAGTCTCACCTGTCATCCTCCTCCGAGTATCGTTTCGTTGTGAATTCCACCTTCGGAAACTAAATTGATGTGAGGACCACCTTTGGGTACCATCCAGCCCTCGAACACTTGGCCTCTGTCAGCGCTGCCCATCGTCTGTAACAAACACAAGGAGGTACGGGCATAGCCCGTGCATGGGTGAGTATATGATACTCTGTAGGGACCCCGAGAGCCTCAAGGTCTCACTCAACCCAATAAGGATAACCATAAAGTAGAATCTCAACAGATAACCCTTACATAGGTATAATCCCATACTTATAACTATGTTATCAAGTAATCCATATCAATCATGAGGAAATAGAAAGTTTTTTAAATCAACAGATTACCACTACTTATATATATGACCATACATATACCTAAGTTATCAAGTGACCCATCTCAATCATGAGGTAAACACATAGGTCATAGACTCATCTCAAACCAGGATTTTCATTATCAAAACCGTAACTGTTGAAGAATTCCGTCTCTGACGAGTACAGTGATCCTGTCACGACTCTGAGATACTGCTCACTAACCTTAGACTGCTGAGATACTCCTCCTGTCGTGTACCATGGGTCTTCCACCTCACAATGTAGTGCTCCTCTGCCATGGGTCTGCCACCACACACAGTAGTGCTCCCCCTCATAGCCTACAGAGGTACTATTCCTGTCGAGTACTGTGGGTCGGCTACCTGCTACCTAGCGCTCCGTCCGCCATGGGTCTACACCCAAACACAGTAGTGCTCCGTCCAATGGGCTAGTTGACTCACTCCAAGTCGAGTCGGTCAAACAGTCATCAGGTCTCAGCCAGATACACGGTCTCCATACCCCGTACGCTCATCTCCAGGAGGGTCCTCTCCACGAGCTACAGGTATATAATCCAAGTATCACTAAATCCCACTATGAAGTATCTCAAAGGACCGCCTCATCATAGGGGTCTCAATGCAACAGACGGCTCGTCAATCAGACGTCTGGTCTGTCAGTTATTAGCCTTTTCGTCCAAGGGGCCCGGTTGGTTTCGTGTGGGAACCAACCCGGCCGTCTCTCAACTATACCCCGAACTCTCATTGGGTATACTCATAGGAACCGTTTCTCAAAGTTATCCCCAACGCCGCTAACGGTTCGTCAAACGAACGTTCGGTCTGAAAGTTATCAGTTTTTCTGTTCTAGGGGCCTGGTTGGATTTCAGTTTCAATCCAACCCGGCCACTATCCAACTACATCCAAACCTCAGGAAAAATATGACAAAAGTTCCGTCTCATCAAGAGGAATCAAACAAAGTTGACGGCACATCTATAGTACATCCAGAGCTCATGTAATAAGCATTTCCGCTCCGGGGGCCCGGTTGGTTTCGGGTTCGAACCAACCCAGCCATACCCAAAGATCGCCGAAACCTTGAATGTAATATACCGAAACGACCGTCTCGATCCATGGATCGCATCGCAACTAATGGTGCGTCGATCGAAGGTACGTAGCCTATGTTAATGGCATTTTAACGGATATTCCCGAAAATAGGGGGTTCGGGTCCGATTCGACCCGGCCCGATACCCCCCCTCTGTCGGCCCGAACCGGGGAGACCCGACCCATGGAGACCTGGCCCGGGTCTGGGTCTGGCCCACTAGAGCGCAGCCCGGCCTGGCTAATGTGGTCTGGCCTGACCGGGGCGGGCGCGGCCCGAGTGGTTAGACAGCTCGGCTCGGCCGACCTTTCTCAGAAGGGGGGAGGGGGCTTCCCCCATGATTGAATTTGCGGCCCCCCACGTGGGGTCCGCTCCCTTTTACAGCTAGGGGTCATGACCCCCGGTCTCCCCCTGGTCCTGTGCGGCCACGGGACTGTCGCCTGCCGCCACGCACGAAGCCACGACAGACCCTCCTGGCGGCGCGTCGGCAGGATCTTCCGTTGACCACCGGACGATCTCTGGTGGTCCGTTTTGACTGCGGTCTTCGCCAGTGGTCCTACCGGGTCCTGCACTTCACTGCAAAATCTCCAAAACGCCCCTGCGGCCTGTTTTAGCATCGCCCGTTGATCCGCACGTCAAATAAACAAACAACGGCCTCTTCGTGGTTTTATGGCGTGGCGCGACGGGGCTACGGCTTTGTTCGGCCTCCATGGCACGGCGCGGCGGCACCGTGCATCTTCACCACATTCTTCTTGTTTCTATGCGGTGCCATTGCACCACACGACTTTGTTCATGGCACGACAAACACAACATCGATGGGGGAGGAGAGTCGGCCATGTTCGTGCGGTCCGACCTCCTCCCGTTAATCCGATACCAAGAGGCTAAAGGAATTGACGTTGGATAGCAAATTATAATCACAAACACAAATACAAACCCCTACCTCAAAATTGACATCACACGTCTTCGAGTCACGGAAGTCGAACGTCGCAGTATTTGGGTGTCGTGGATGAATGGTATCGGTTCCATCGACGTCATAAGAAGAAGAAGAAGAACATTGTTCTTGGAGATGATCATCGCGTTCGGTGACTTCTCCCATTACGCGGAGGAAGAGAAGAATTGTTGTCCATTCTTTGTCGAGAACGTTCTATGTTAAAGGGAAGGTGTTATTCGTCGAAGAAGAACCGTTGTTCGTTAAAGATGCATCGTTCTTCGTCGGAGGGAATTTCTCTTCTTCTTCACACCAAAGTTCTCCCAAAAACTCTAGGACGTTGTTAAAGATTTCTCACACACCCAAAAGCTCTAACACAAAATAATATCCCATGATATTATTTTTATTCACACCTCAAAGATTTTAAAATTCAAACCAAACCACATAGTTAATTAAATGAAGAGGAACATCTCATTAATTAAGGCATGTTGGGATGAATTAATGGTGGAAGGAAATGGTGAATAATTATACAAACTTAAAGGAGGAGGAGATTAAAGGGGATTTGGCACATTAAGTGCAAGGGAGCTTAATGGGGCTGTGAGAAGTTCAAGGGGTTAGGGTCTCGTGTGGGGACCACCACATTAAACTCTCCCATGGGAGGTTTGTTGGGTGTGGGACCCACCTACAACATATTCATACATGGGAATTTGGGTGGTTTTGGACCCCACCAACAACTTCCCATGGTAGATTTTAAATTCCTTGAATACCAAAAATAAAATCGTTCACAATTTTATTTATTTCTACCTTAAACCACAAAATTTAACTTCTCCTCCAATGAAAATGCACCTACGGTAAAAGTCCTCTTATGAAAATACCGGAATTGTGATTTCATTGGTGCCCTTAGATTTCAATTCCAAGCACCGGTTAAAAAAATAGAAAAACCCACTCGTTTGTTCACTGAATGTACCCAAGCCAATCTTCAGAAATTGATTCCGGACATACCGAGACTCGAAATCAGGTTCCGTCAGAAACCACATACACATAAAATTCCAAATAAAATACGAAAAAATATTCCATGAAATTTTTGGGTCTTTATAGCAAAAGATATATGCCAAGAATTGAAAAAATGATTTGGAATTTCAGGTAGGAGATGATGTTATCTAGAAGGTATATCCATGGAAGGGTGTTATACTTTTCGGTAAGAAGGGAAAATATATTCCCAAGTATATAGGACCATTCAAAATTCTATAACAAATTGGAGATATTGCTTACCATTTCCCAATGCTGCCAAGTCTCTCCGATGTTCACGATGTGTTCCACATATCACTGTTGAGAAAATACATGCCTAACACAATGCATGTACTCACCTATATAGAATTAGAACTGGAACCCGATCTATCTTATTATGAAGAGCCTTTTAGGGCTCTTGATACAAGAGAACAAGTGTTGATAAACCAGATGACATGTCTGGTAAAATTTATATGGAGAAACAATATGATGTAAGAGGCAACATGGGATCCTGAAGAACATATGATGAAGAACCACCCGAGTCTTTTTATATAGAAATATTCTATAAATTTCTAGGAAAAAATTATTTATGGAGGGGATAATGTTACACCCAAAGCTTTCACGGTACTCTTACCTTTAAATAATAATGTAGTATGTGTTGTACGAAAATTCGAGTTTTAACACACCAGAACCAATCAAAGTAGCTGTTATGAATATTAATACCCAATTTTTTATATTTTATATATATTATCTTTCAAAATTGACATTATTTTTGGATTCGGAGTATCAAAATTTTGTTTGGGTAAATTTATGGTGTTTTTTGAGAACATTGAATTTTTGATTAATAGTGAAAAACACCGAGTTATAGTTTAAAACCGAATTTTTATAAAAATAATTTTTTAAATTATTTAAACTTATTTTAGGTCAAAATAGAAACATAATACCTATACATGTTCAATTTAATTCATTGGAGTCATTTTATTATAATTATATATATATATATATATATATAAATTTTATTGAACTATTTACCATCTTCTACCGACCTTTTAAGAGAATTTCTAAATTTACATAAAACACAGGTCTACAACTTCTGAGAGTTGAATTTCAAAAATCTGAGCGAAACAGTTGATATCTATAAATAAAATTTGGTTCAATAGGATGAAAATAATTTTTGGTGAATAGTAACTTTTTACTTTTATTTACCACGGTTAAAAATAAATCAGGTAATTAAGGGTAAAAATTATATTATTATTACCCTAACACATGTCCTAATTCTATTAGATAAGAATAATTCTACCAAAACCAACCTTAGGAATAATATATTATCCTTTAGGTCCACTAGGATTAGATAATGACATTTATTATTATTTAATTCAAAAAAGACATAAAAGTGTTAAATTCAATGTTTAAAAACTAAACCATTTTGAATATAGGGTAACACAAAAGATAAATTCGACTATAAATATTCATTAAAAATATAAAAATATTTTCTACGTAATGGTGTTTTATTTATTATTTTTATAAATTAATTAATTTATTTTATGTATGATAGAATGATGATGCAGTAATTACCTAATTAATGAAATATTAAAATAATCAATATTATAAATAGGATGTGTTTCATTTGTGGAAGTATAGATCGTGGATTGTATTTTCTAGGAGAACAATTTTGTGGAAGCTTATATAAGGAATAATAGGGTAGATTTACAGTTGTAATCACACCATGAGACTCCATTTTTACTTTTAGTGTATATAGATATTTTACTCTATGTCTCAAATTCATATAGACAATTAATATGATGATTTTAGTCCTCTTGGTGAATCTGTTCAATTATTTTTGGGTGTCCTACATGGTATTTGTTTTCTCACCCAATCGTGGGCTCTACCTATACACGCCATGTATTTTATAGATGATAGACCTTTTGTGGATGCCTTGGTGGATTATGATAATGTGGAACTAGTATGTTCTATAAAAACATTGGTGTATACTAGTGTTTTTGTTGGTAATAGTCCCCTACTTCTAAGAATTTCATACATTATTTCATGTATTGGATAGGACTGTATTTGGATTTTTTTTATTTTTGACTCATTACATCTTACTCAGATTATGGGATTTGTGATGTATGATGTCAATTTAATAAGTTGTTTTATAGTTCCAAATTTTATGGGATTTGATATTTTTTCATTTTTATAGGTACTTTAGGAGAATTCGTTTCATGTTTGTGATATGCATTCTTGGTGATAGTCTCTAGACACTTTCATATTGGTGATAAGGTGGGGTAGTTTAATCTTAGGACCTATTCAGTCAGGTTATGATAATGTTTTCATCTTCTACCAAAATCCTCAGATCTATATAACGGTCACTCTACTGTACAATTAAATTTCGGATAAATGGACATCCTATATATTTTCCATCTTTCAATCAATGTTTTTCAGTTTAATTATGTTTTAATTTTCCTCTTTGATTAATGACATAAAAGGGGTCTATCGATATTTATTTTTTCACTAACAATCCATATTTTATACACATGTGTCCTAGATCTACTTACTTTTTCAATATTTGATATTATAGAGCCATCTATTCCTATAAAAACATACACCTGTGGGCCATATTTATTTCATATAAATATATATTAGGTTATTCAACTAATGATTACAGTGTGCACACATTAAATATAATTTGCTTAAAATCTGTATTTTTATAACCCTTATTAATGATATCATAAGAAGTCACAAACATAATGTGAAATGTTTTTCTTCTCTTGGGTAGTGATTATTAAAAATTCAATTTTAACTTACAATATCCCTAAATCATGGTTATTTCATTGAAAATCTTGTTCTATTATTAAATGACTGCAAAATTCCCATTTGAATCATATAATATCTTGTATATGTATTCTACATTTGAATAATAATTAATTAATACAAATTTAATATACTAAAACATTTATATTGCTTAATGATTTACCTGAAGTCATACTCAATTTAGATAACAATATTTATGGACCTAATAATATAATTCCGAATATTGTAACTAAAACTAAGTATTATTTATTTATTAATATAAATGTAGTGAAAAAAATACATCATACATTTATCAAGAGAAGAAGCTGACTTATCCCCTTCACGATATTCAAAATATTTATATATTATAAATTGATTCATTATCCTATAATACTCTAGTAATTTAACTCCTCTTTTTGTTTTGATTTTTTTAAGTAAATAAAATTTAATTTTTTTATTCAGTTATATAAAAAACTATTTAATACATGTTCTACATGAGAAACCATGTTAATATTTCACAACATGAAATAATGGGATAGCTTTAATTTCACACGGTACTATGTTTTTATAAAATCATGATATATTACTATCGTATTTATAAAGAGTGACCATGATATCCAAGATATTAAACATATTGATATGAATAGTAATAGCTAGTTTTGAAATATTGTGTATAAAGGATTTATATAATGAAACTATATTTATAATAAAATATATAATTTTTGGTAATGTTTAACAACCCAAACATCAATGGTACGCTTCTCTTTGAATAATACAGTATTGTGTGTTTTACGCAACATCGACTTCTAACACACCACAACCAATCAAACTAGCCATTATGAATATTAATACCCACTTTTTAAAATTTTATGAACTTTATCAGTCAAAATGGACTTCATTTTTGGATTTGGAATAACAAAATTAGCTTAAGGTGATTTTTTTTAATTTTTCTAAAAATAGTAAATTTTTTATGAATAGTTAAAAACACTGAGTTATAGTTTACAACTGAATTTTTATTTAAATAATTATTTATTGTATTTAATTTTTTTAGGTCAAAATAGATACATAATACATATATATGTTAAATTTAATTCATTATATAGAGTTTATAATAATGTAAGATATATATAAATTTTATTGAGCTTTTTACCGTCTTTTAACCACCTCCAAATAGCATTTTAAAATTTACAAAAAACATAATTTTACGGCCTCTGTGAGTTGAATTTCAAAAATATGAGATACATGATTCATATCAGTAAGTAAAATTTGGTTCAATAAGATGAAAATAATTTTCTGTGTAGAGTAACGTTTTACATTTATTTACCACTGTTAAATGACAATAGCGTAATTAAGGGTAAAATGATATTATTATTAATATAAAACATGTCCTAATTCTATTTTATATGTATAATTTGAACAAAAATACCCTTACGAATAAAATATTATCCTTTAGATCCACTTTGATTAAATTAGTACATTTATTATTATTTAATTAAAAGAAAAGTTAAAACTGTTAAATTCAATGTTTAATAACTAAACCATTTTTAATATGGGGATAAAATATGATAAATTCGACTATAAATATTCATTATAAAAATAAAATAAATTCCTACAAATTTTATTTTATTTATAATTTTTATAAATTAATTAATTAAATTTATTTAATACGAATGTTTATGTTATGTTTAAATATTTTCATATGAGGAATGAATTAGACTTAGTGATTAATGGGTAGATCCTGTTAGAGCTCATAAATGCATCAGTAGGTCTCATGAGAAAAACTAGATTTTGGCACAAGGCCTTGACACAATCTTATTTGTAGTCTTGGGACAATGCATTGACTATGTGGTTATGATGTCTGGCATTATGCATTCCATCATTATGAAAGTGGCTATTGATATTGAATGTGATTATTCTACTAGTAGAATATCCATGTGAGTAAATAAATGGAATTATTTTTATTTATATTTTTTATATTATGATGATGTTTATGTTAAAAAGTCTTTTTTTTGGTCTTATACATTCCCTTAAATGTTTATGCTTATTTATGAAAGTTTCCGCTATATTGTTATCCTTACTGAGCATCTGAGATCACCCCTTTTTATGATTTATTTTTCACATTATGCGAAGATGGATATTATTACTGAATTAATGGGATAGTATATGTGATCTTAGTGTAGTCCATGGAAACAATTTTTTTGTATTTTTCCATTTTATGATTTAATGTAAACCTTATGAATGTTTCTAGTACTTTCAAGGCTACTAAACTAATCGGTCTTTCAAGACATGATATTTTGAGATCATGCCAATGTTTTGTAATAATTCACCGAATCTGGGTTACTTGGGTCGGGGCGTTACAATTGGTATTAGATAAATTGTATTACAATCCTTGGAAACATGATTTTGGTAATCTCTGATTAGAGCACATAGCCCTAAGATATGAAATGGGGATTAGTTTAAAAGAACATCCTAATTTTTTGTTATTGTGTAGATTTTGTGAGTTTTCCAAGCAATGCATCCTTGTATAGATACGAGAAGGTAGAGTCATCTCGGGCACTAATGTACCTAGAGGTAAAACCCGAAATTACAGCTTTGATCTAGACTCGAACGAGAACTGATGCACGACAATAGGTGTTGTTGCACTCTTGGTTACGACACCCCCACATGATATTCGTAGGATAATTATCATTTTCTTTACAAACCATTATGATGTTTTTATGAGTATCTACTTCCTCAACAATAACATTTTTATGATTATGGATTCTATCCATAAACTATTCAATTTATTTTAAGTGTTTTACAAGGTTGGATTTGTGTATTGAGATTAAAAAGTAATCTAGTGAATGACATTGGTTAGAAATGGATCTTAGTGGAAGTAATGGAAACCATATCAATGGATACACTTCATGTAGGGATTTCCCTCCTACTCAAGATAATTATAGTAGAGCTAGTGACACAAGTGGTGATGATCAGCTAATCACTATACTGGGTCAACTCACTCAGGTCATTAATAATAACCTTATCCGTATGGAGCACCCTGATCCACTACGTGGAGGATACATGTTAGATCTTTTCATGAGGAAACAACTACCAGCATTCAAGGGGGGTACAAATCCACTAGTAGCTGAGAAATTGATAAATTTCTTAGATAAAATATTTCATGCCTTAGGGAGTAGAGAAAGGAAAAAAGTTTTCATGGCAGTTTACTGCCTCATTGGAGATGTTGATCAATGTTGGTCATTGTTTCAAAACACAAATTAAGATTATGAAGTATAAAATATGGATTGGAGAGAGTTGAAAGAAATTTACTTATAAAAATACTTTCCTCATAGCCATTGAGTAAATATAGAAAGGAAATTTCTGAGTCTGAGACAAAAGGACGATTACAATGTCACAAATTATGAAGTTAAATTTAAAAAAGATAGTGAGGCATGCTATAGATTATATATGTAACCCAATAAGTAAGATTGGTCATTTATTTGATGGGTTAAAACCTTTTCTCCATCAATCATTAGTCTCACAATCCTTCTGGTTGTAACAAGATATCATCTCATGTGCTATCAAGATAGAAAAATAATTCTTTATGTCTTATGACTTTAAAGAAAAGGAAGAGAAGAAGTGATCTGTGAAACACTATGGAAATGGAAATAAGGGGATTAAGGGAAAAGTTTAATATCCATCATATAGTAAATTTTGGAAGAAACACCCTTGTACATTCTTGAAATGTTCATGAGTCGGTTACAAGTGTTGCGAAAAAGGCCCCCATGCTCATGATTGAAAGGGGAAGAAAGAGGCTATAGATTTTGAAAGCTACAATAGTAGAGAGAGTGGGGAATTATGAAAATTAATTTCTTAAGAATCTCGATAACATACCTCAGAAGAGGCCAAGGGATCAATCCCAAGCTAATTCTATCACTACTACTGAGGTTGATGCTCTGAAAGACATTTTTGCAGGTAAATTAATGGTTTCCTCAAGTTTATCCAATGCTTTATTTGATTCTGTATCATCGCATTATTTTATATCTTTGCTATTTTCTAAGAAAATTCGATATTTCCTATTTTATTTAATAACAGATTTGTCGGTAAAAACTCCTAAGGAAAGTATCTATGCTAAAAAATTTTGTGAATCATTTTCCATTCAGGCATATAAATGTTCATTATCTTCTGATCGCATCGTCATACCCATGGTGGAATTTGATATAATCCTCGGTATGGATTGGCTTTCAGACCATGGTGCAAAAATTTATTGTAAGAAGAAAGAGGAAACTATTTTTGATGATGATATTAATGAATGCATTATCATTAGAGAAGAATCATCACCACCTAATTCTTATCTACATCCACCCCCTGTAGCTAAAAAAATCAATTATTGTGCAGGAAGATAATGAAATAACTATGGGTGAGGAAAATAATGTTAAAGTAGAGGACTTACCTATAATTAATGTATATTTTTATGTGTTTCCAGATGATTTACCTGGAATTCCTCCAGAATGAGAAATTTAGTTTTCCATTGACTTAATTCCTAGATCAAGGGCCATATCAAAGACCCCTTATAGAATTGACAATATGGAATTAGTGGAACTAATGAAACAAATTAAGGAATTTAGTAATAATGGATTTATTTGACCTAGGGTTTCTCCATGGGGAGACCCTATACTTTTTGTTAAGAAGAATGATTGATCTATGAGATTGTGCATTGACTACATGGAGATCAATGCAATAACAATAAAGAAAAAGTATCCCCTACCTCACATTGATGATTTATTAGACCAAATTCAGGTAGATAAATACTTTTCAAAGATTTAACTTCGGTCTGGATACCATCAGTTGTGTCTGATGAAGTAAGACATTCTGAAAAAAGCATTTCGAACCAGGTATGGGCATTTCGAGTTTACATTAATGCCTTTTGGGTTGTCTAATGCACCTACTAAATTCATGTATCTAATGGTTAGTGTTTTCAAGGAAAATCTTGATGGATTTTTAGTGGTATTCATTGATGATATCTTGGAATACTCCAAAAGATACGAAGATCATGAAAATCACTTTCTTATTATCTTGAAGACACTTAGAAGACGCGAATTATATGGGATGTTTAGCAAGTATGAATTCTCGCTTCAAGAGATTTATTTTCATGGCCATATTGTATCTAAATATGGAATCTCCATTGATCCTTCTAATACAAGAGCAATCCAATAATGTCCACCACAGATGAGTATTACGTAGATACGCAATTTTATTGGTTTAGTACGTTATTATCAACGTTTCGTTCAAAATTTTGCCTTGTTGGCTAACCCATTAACAAAGCTCACATGAAAAGGGGTTAAATTTGTTTGGACAAAAGAGTTTGAAGAATACTTTGATGAAATGAAGGGAAGATTATTCAATGATCTTATCATTAGTCTAACATTTAGGAATTATGGGTTGGTTATTTATATTGATGATTCAAAGAAAGGACTAGGTTGAGTCCATATGCAGAATGATAGTGTTATTGCCTATGCATCACGATAGCCAAAAATTCATGAACAAACTATTATAGACATGATCTTGAGTTATTCGTGGTAATATTTTCTTTAAAGATCTGTAGATATTATATCTATGGTGAAAAATATGAGTCAAATATCGATAACAAGAGTTTGAAGTATATTTTCTCACTGAAAGAACTCAACATGATGTAAAGGATATGGATTGAACTACTCAAGGAATATTATTACACTATACACTACCACCCGGGGAAGGAAAATAAGGATGAAGATGCTTTGAGTATAACAGATAGTGGAGTTTTGAACAAGATGGTAGCTGAAAAAGATTATATATACATGGATCTATTAAATATGGATATGGGAATCACCATGGAAGGTGAAACATCAAAACTATTTCAAATGGTTACCAAACCATCTTTACTAGAAAGGATAAAGAGTTCTTAGACCGATTATGTAGTGTTTAAAAACAAGATTAATGTTCTGAATAGTGGTAGATTGAGTGACTTCGTATATGAATATTGAATTTTTAAATTTGGGAAGAGACTTCATGTTCCTGATATACCTTTTCTAAAAAGAGAATTGTTGGATGATGCTTATAGTTCCATTTTCCCTATACACCTTTGTTACACCAAGATGTATAGATATTTGAAGGAACATTTTTCGTTGGACAACATAAAGAGGGAGATTCGTGATTTTGTGTCAAGATATATGGTTTGTCAACAAGTGAAAGAAGGAAGGCAAAAACCTGGAGGAGTTATGCATCCTCTTCCCATACCTAAGTGGAAATGGGATAATATTATGATAGACCTTTTCATGGGACTATCAAAGATTCCTAGAAGGAATGATGCAATATGGTTAATTTTTTATTGTCTTACCATGTTAGCACATTTTCTTCCTATAAGAGAATATTTACCACTTAAACGTTTAGAAAGACTATATATTAATGATGTTTTAAGACTTCATGGAGTACCACTATCGATGTTTTATGATCATGATCCCTATTTTACATCAAGATTCTGGAAACGTCTTCAGAAAACCCTAGATACTGAGCTTCGTTTGAGCACTGCCTACCACCCCCAAATTGATGGACAATTAGAAAATACTATATAAACCATAGAAGACATGTTGAGATCATGATAACATGACTTTCAAGGTATGTGGGATCAATATTTACCTATGGTAGAATTCTCCTATAACAATAGATTCTGTTCCTGTATTCAGATGGATTCATATGATGCATTATACATAAAAAGTTGTCGCACACTAACCTGTTGGGATGATGATGGAGAAAGAAAAATCGTAGGCCCAGAACTTGTGGAGGAAATGATGGAAAAGCTGAAGGTAATGAAAACCCACATCAAAAGAGATTAATGTAGGAAGATGTCACGACCCGTCCTCGGGGCCCATTCTGTGACTACCCCAATCCCGCCTTCCATAGGCCAGGGGCTGGCGACTGGCACCAAAGGTGCAAATCCTGATAACTGGGAAAACATTTCCTTTATAAAAGTAAACAAGACATCACAGAGTACAAGAGGAAGTAATACACTACGTACAAAAGAAAGTTCTGAAAAGTAAGTGGGCTAGAATACAAACCCAACTGAAAGTACATCTACAATCGAACGAAATTACAACAGAAAATACAAACAGCTAGAAGAATAGAAGCTGCTCCTGGGTTGTCCTCCTCGGATCCTACCGGAAGGGTAGGTACAAATAGCACAACTCCTAGGTCGTCCACCACGGATCCTACCTGAAGGGTAGGTACAAATAGCCTCCATAACTCTCTTACCCGTCAACCGCCTCCGAGTATCTTCTCATCGTGAAGTCTACCTTCAGATACTGACTCATCGTGAGGTCCACCTCTAGGTACCATCCATCCCTCGAACACTCGGCCTCTGTCAGCGCTTCTTGTCGTCTGCAACCAACACAATGAGGTGTAGGCATATCCCGTGCAGGGGTGAGTATACGATACTCATTAGGGACCCCAAAACCCTCAAGGTCTCACTAAAACCATCAAGGATAACCACAAAGTAGAATCTCAACAGATAACCCTTACTTAGGTATAAGCCCATACTTATACCTATGTTATCATGTAACCCATCTCAATCACGAGGAAATAGAATGGTTATGAAAACAACGTATTACCACTTCATAGATATATTCTCATACATATACCTAAGTTATCAAGTGACCCATCTCAATTATGAGGTAAACACAAAGGTCACAGACTCATCTAAAACAAGGATTTTCATTATCAAAACCGTAACTGCTGAAGAGCTCTGTCTCTGAAGTGTACAAAGATCCTGTTATCACTCCGAGGTACTGCTCACTAACCTTAGACTACTGAGATACTTCTCCTGTTGAGTACCGTGGGTCTGCCACCTCACAAAGTAGTGCTCATCCGCCATGGGTCTGCCACCTCACACAGTAGTGCTCCCCCTCATGGCCTATAGAGATACTCCTCCTGTCGAGTACTGTGGGTCTGTGGATAGATACCAGGCGCTCCATCCGCCGTGGGTCTGCACCCAAACACAGTAGTTCTCCGTCCACTGGGCTAGTCAAATCACTCCAAGTTGAGTCGGTCAAATAGTCATCAGGTCTCAGCCGGCTATACGGTCTCCATACTCCGTCCGCTCATCTTCGGGAGGGTCCACTCCATGAGCTACACGTCGATACTCGAAGTATCACTAAGTCCCATGAAAAAGTATCTAAACGACTGCCTCGTCATAGGGGTTTCAACACAACATACAACGAGTCAATCGGATGCCCGGTCTGTGAGTTATTAGCCTTTTCGTCCCAGGGGCCCGATTGGTTTTGTGTGCGAACCAACCCGCCCATATCTCAATAATACCCCGGAATCTCATAGGTTATACTCATAGGGACCGTTTCTCAATGTGATCATCAACACCACTGACGGTTTGTCAAACGGACGTCCGGTCTGAATGTTATCAGCTTTTCCGTTCCAGGGGCCTGGTTGGATTTCGGTTTCAATCCAACCCGGCCAATATCCAACTGTGTCCAATCCTCAGGCAAAGTTTTCCAAAAGTTCTGTCTCATCAAGAGGAATCCAACAATGTCGACGGCACATCTATTGGATGTTCGGAGCTCAAGTTATAAGCATTTCCGCTCCGAGGGCCCGGTTGGTTTCGGGTTCGAACCAACCCAGCCATACACAAGGTTCTTTGAAAACTTGAGTGTAATATACCGAAATTACCTTCTCTATCGAAGGATCGCATCGCAACTGACAGTGCGTCGATCAGAGGTCCATAGCCCATGTTATGGGCGTTTGAACGGATATGCCCGAAAATATGGGGTTCGGGCCCGGTCCGACCCGGCCCGATACCCCCCTGGGTCGGCCTGAACCGGGGCGATCGGACCCGAGTCCGGGTCCGGCCCACCAGGGCGTCGCCCGGCCCGGGCAGTTGCGGCCCGCGTGGCCAGACAGCTCAGCTCGGCCGAGCTGTCGCAGAAAAGGGGGGGGGGGGGCTGCCCCCTTATTGAAGCCATGACCCCCCACGTGGGGGCCGCTCCCTTTAACAACCAGGGGTTACGACCCACGGTCTCCCCCTAGTGCTATGTGGCCACGGGACCGTCGCCTACCGCCGCGACTTCAGCCGCGGTGGATCCTCCTGGCGGCGCACCGGGCACCGCCTCCTAGCGGCCGGCCAGTGCCGGCGTGGCGCGCTGGCAGGATCTTCCGTGGACCACCGGACATGCTTCGGTGGTCCGTTTTGACTTTGGTCTTTGCCAGAGGTCCTCCGGGGACCTTCTCTTCACTGTGAAGTCTTCAAAATGACCATGCAGCCTGTTCCACCATCGCCCGTCGATCCGCACATCAAATAAACAAACCGCGACCTATTCGTGGTTTTCCGGTGCGGTGCGACGGCGCCGCGGCTTTGTTCGGCCTCCACGGCACTACGCGTCGGCGTCGCGCTTCTTCGCCGCATTCTTCTTGTTTCTGTGCAGTGCCATTGCATCGCGCGACTTTTTTCATGCCACGAAAAACACAACATCAAAGGGGGAGGAGATTCAGCCATGTTCATGCGGTCTGACCTCCTCCCGTTAATATGATACCAAGCAGCTAAAGTAATTGATGTTGGATGACAAAGAATAATCACGAAAACAAATCCAAACCCCTACCCAAAAATTTACTTCGCATGTCATCGAGTCGCGGAAGTTGAACGTCATGGTAGTCATGTGTCGTGGAAGAACAGTATCAATTCCGTCGACGTCGGAATAAGTCGAAGAACGTTGTTGTTGGTGATGCTCACTGCGGTCAGCGACTTATCCCTTGACGTGGAGGAAGAGAAGAGTTGTTGGCCGTTCTTCGCCGAGAATGTTCTTTGTTGAATGGAAGGTGTTCTTCATCAACGAAGAACCCTTATTCATTGAAGATGCGTCGTTGTTCGTCGGAGGGAAGTTCTTTTCTTCTTCACAACAAAGTTCTCCCAAAAACTCCAGGATGTTGTTAATGTTTTCTCACACACCCAAAAGCTCTAACACAAAATAATATCCCATGATATTATTTTTATTCACAACACAATTATTTTTAAATTCATACCAATCCACATAATTAATTAAATGAAGAGGCTCATCTCATTAACAAAGGCATGATGGGATGAATAAATGGTGGAAGAAAAAGGTGACGAGTTTTACAAACTTAAAGGAGGAGGAGATTCAAGGGGAGTTGGCACATTAGGTGTAAGGGAGTTTAATGGGGTTATGAGAATTTCAAGGGGTTAGGGTCTCAAGTGGGGCCCACCACACTAAACTCTCCCATGGGAGGTTAGGCGGGTGTGGGCCCCACCTACCACATATTCACACATGGGATGTTGGGTGGTTGTGGACCCCACCACCAACATCCCATGGTAGAGTTTAACTTCCTTGAATACCAAAAATAATATCATTCAAAATTTTATTTATTTCTACCTTAAACCCCAAAATTTAACTTCTCCTCCCATGTAAACGCACCTACGGTAAATGTACTCTTATGTAAATACTGGCGCTGTGAGTTCATCGATGCCCTAAGATTTCAATTCTGAGCACCGGTTAAAAAGATAGAAAAACCCACTCGTTCTTTCACTGAACGTACCTGAGACAAACTTCGGAAATTGATTTCGGGCACATCGGGCCTCGAAATCAGGTTCCGTCAGAAACAGCATACTCGTAAAATTCCTAAGAAATTAAGAAAAAAATTTCATTGAAAATTATGGGTCTTTAAAATAATCCCACCTCAGGGCTTTATGTCCCTTTAAAGCTATAACACAAACTAGGGAAACAAAAGTGGTACTGAGCACGCATCTGAGCCTTCCGCTCCCATGTGCCCACATAGGGGTTCCCGTGCTACCAGCGAAATCGAAGAAGAGGAATCAACCCTCCCCATAGGACCCACTCCTGTTGATCCTCAACCTCTACTGGAACCCTGAAAAAGTAACCACATCGCCAATGTCTAGCTCCCCATGGTCGATGATATGTGAAGGATCATGAACGTATCTCCTCAACTATGTTACGTGGATGACATCATACACCTAGTGCAACTGAGGTGGAAAGGTCAAGTGGTAAACTACTTTGCCTATCCTGCTGAGGACCTGAAAAGGTCCGCTGAACCATAGATATTACTTGTCTCCTCATCCACATATCTGCAAACCTTGTCGAGGTGAGACCCGTATAAGGTCGTTTTCATCATCCTCAAACTCTAGAGGCCTCCTATCAGCTCTGTGCAGTCTTATCTTTTGTGATCCATAGGCGATCACTGCCTACTCCTACATCAGGACACACCCGATTCCGGTCTGTAATGCGTCGCAGTGAACAATGTAACCAACGCCCGCAGGTTGGGCAAACCGATCAACCTAGCTCCTTAAAGCTCTGCTGGAAGTGGTACCACAACTCTGGAGAATTCTGGAACAAAGGTATGTTTGGCCATCTATTGAGTGATTGAATTCACCCTCTTATGCATGATTCCATCCTATGCTGCCTGGGTTTTCCTTTTCATCGACCAAGGAAAACCCCATCCCAACGTTGTAGATAGACCAAAACCTTTTTTCCTAATACAGTCAATCCGTGTATGAACTGTGGATCCAATCCATACTAGACCAACATCGTAAGGCCTCGACGCTGCCACCAAGAGATTCCAATCGAAACTCTCACCTCGTGGGTCAGATCACACTGTCGGCGTAAGTGTGATTATCAAGCCTCCTCCCAAAGGTATCTCCAAACGTGAGGGTCAAGTCTATGGATTACCAGAAACTCTAGGTCTGGGACAAGATTTGAGGAATGAATGATCCGTATCAATGTTTTGTTGTTATGGAAGCTAGTAGGAGACACAGTTTGTACAAAAAATCTATCTTAGAGCCTTTCAGTCGCACTCCTTGACTGCATGCAGCTACTCTTTTCTCCTTCCCTCTAACTCCCTGAGCCTGGCGGGGACTACAAAGGCGGGTGATTGTAACATGTCGAAAAGTACACCACCCCATGCTGCTCTACAAGCTCTACTTCCACGTCTGCTGCTCTGCATATTTATATGTCCTTAACATTTCTTCTTCTTGATACATCTTACACGCCCAAGTCTCCAAGACTGGGGCTAGTTTCCAGCTTTCCCACTGCTAACCTTCACTGACAGCATCCATTCAGCAAAAGAATTCTCAACCACAAAGGTTCTTTGTAGTACCCTAGAATAAGTAGGAATGCATAGAGAAAAGGTTCTGGGTCAGATGTCCGAGACCTGAAGCACCGATCACATCGCATTCATCGAGTACCAAGAATGGTCTGGTATGCCCCGATGAATTCTCAACAACCAACATGTCGTCCTATCGAAGCTGTATAAGCTCTAGAAAACTCTCAGCGACCTCCTCAAACCAGTCCTCAGCTGCCTGTGAGTCGGGCTCACCTCAGAACTTGAGGGTATCTGATGTTGGAACATGTGTAAGGCAGTAAGTCTACATGTGTCACCTACCGGTACCGCCAATTGTAACTGCTGACCAACAGGTAGTGATGTATAGCTGACACACTACCCCAAGGCCCTATCTCAGGCATCGGTCCACATACCGAAGCCTCATCACTATACGAACCATCCTCATGTTCACTCACTAGAATACACTAGTAGCCAAGTCTACCATCCACTATAATGGTGTATCAGCTAGGCAGAAAATTCTACCAATCACCTCCATCCAGTCCTCTGCTATCTGGGAATCTGCCACTCCTCGTAACCTCGGAGGCCTCTACTACTAGAACTCGTGCAATGTGCTCTGTCGGTGTTCACCATATGCTAGTATGGAAAGTAGAATCTGCAGCCCAATAGGTGGTGGTGCTTCTTGTACACCACCCGGGGGTGCCAATATAGTAAAAAGGTCCCCGCACCGGAGCCTTGTCGCTCGGTGGGCCATCATCATGTACTATCTCTGAACTCCAACTGACTGTCTGTGTGGAGACATATTGAACAGATGTGACATGGTCAAATGATTTATACCTGGTGTGATAACCTCGTTTCATCTAACATTAAAACTCTTGGAAACACACACACAATCAGAGTTTTTGTGCACAAAGTCGAAAATCAGTATTCGGGGTCCTGGTGTATGGATATGTCAACTGCTGCACCAAAACTGGGCTTCCTGAACTGAAGAACACACTCGGTACCCTTACAAATATTCATTCACAAAAAAGGATGATCAGATTCCTATGTTCTGCGGTAGAACCGAATCCTCTGATACCAATTTGTCATGACCCGTCCTCGGGGCCCGTGTCGTGACTACCCCAAGCCCGACTTCCATAATCCAGGGGATGGCGACTAGCACCAAAGGCATAAATCACTATAACTGGGAATTCATTACTTTTATAAAAGTAAAGAAAACATCACAGAGTACAAGATGATTTAATACACTAAGTACAAAAGAAAGTGCTGAAACGTAAGTGGGCCAGAATACAAACCCAACTGAAAGTACACCTACAACTGAACGAATGTACAACATAAAAGACAAAAAACTTGATGAATAGAATAAGCTCCTAGGTCGTTCTCCTTGGATCTTACCGGAATGGTAGGTACAGATAGCACAACACCTGGATCGTCCATCACGGATCCTACCTGAAGGGTAGGTACAGATATCCTCCACAACAGTCTCACCTGTCATCCTCCTCCGAGTATCGTTTCGTTGTGAATTCCACCTTCGGAAACTAAATTGATGTGAGGACCACCTTTGGGTACCATCCAGCCCTCGAACACTTGGCCTCTGTCAGCGCTGCCCATCGTCTGTAACAAACACAAGGAGGTACGGGCATAGCCCGTGCATGGGTGAGTATATGATACTCTGTAGGGACCCCGAGAGCCTCAAGGTCTCACTCAACCCAATAAGGATAACCATAAAGTAGAATCTCAACAGATAACCCTTACATAGGTATAATCCCATACTTATAACTATGTTATCAAGTAATCCATATCAATCATGAGGAAATAGAAAGTTTTTTAAATCAACAGATTACCACTACTTATATATATGACCATACATATACCTAAGTTATCAAGTGACCCATCTCAATCATGAGGTAAACACATAGGTCATAGACTCATCTCAAACCAGGATTTTCATTATCAAAACCGTAACTGTTGAAGAATTCCGTCTCTGACGAGTACAGTGATCCTGTCACGACTCTGAGATACTGCTCACTAACCTTAGACTGCTGAGATACTCCTCCTGTCGTGTACCATGGGTCTTCCACCTCACAATGTAGTGCTCCTCTGCCATGGGTCTGCCACCACACACAGTAGTGCTCCCCCTCATAGCCTACAGAGGTACTATTCCTGTCGAGTACTGTGGGTCGGCTACCTGCTACCTAGCGCTCCGTCCGCCATGGGTCTACACCCAAACACAGTAGTGCTCCGTCCAATGGGCTAGTTGACTCACTCCAAGTCGAGTCGGTCAAACAGTCATCAGGTCTCAGCC
Source organism: Viscum album (assembly GCA_963277665.1). Lineage (NCBI taxonomy): Eukaryota > Viridiplantae > Streptophyta > Magnoliopsida > Santalales > Viscaceae > Viscum > Viscum album. The sequence goes on along the minus strand of OY728161.1, from coordinate 1,676,476,854 downwards.
AGATACACGGTCTCCATACCCCGTACGCTCATCTCCAGGAGGGTCCTCTCCACGAGCTACAGGTATATAATCCAAGTATCACTAAATCCCACTATGAAGTATCTCAAAGGACCGCCTCATCATAGGGGTCTCAATGCAACAGACGGCTCGTCAATCAGACGTCTGGTCTGTCAGTTATTAGCCTTTTCGTCCAAGGGGCCCGGTTGGTTTCGTGTGGGAACCAACCCGGCCGTCTCTCAACTATACCCCGAACTCTCATTGGGTATACTCATAGGGACCGTTTCTCAAAGTTATCCCCAACGCCGCTAACGGTTCGTCAAACGAACGTTCGGTCTGAAAGTTATCAGTTTTTCTGTTCTAGGGGCCTGGTTGGATTTCAGTTTCAATCCAACCCGGCCACTATCCAACTACATCCAAACCTCAGGAAAAATATGACAAAAGTTCCGTCTCATCAAGAGGAATCAAACAAAGTTGACGGCACATCTATAGTACATCCAGAGCTCATGTAATAAGCATTTCCGCTCCGGGGGCCCGGTTGGTTTCGGGTTCGAACCAACCCAGCCATACCCAAAGATCGCCGAAACCTTGAATGTAATATACCGAAACGACCGTCTCGATCCATGGATCGCATCGCAACTAATGGTGCGTCGATCGAAGGTACGTAGCCTATGTTAATGGCATTTGAACGGATATTCCCGAAAATAGGGGGTTCGGGTCCGATTCGACCCGGCCCGATACCCCCCCTCTGTCGGCCCGAACCGGGGAGACCCGACCCATGGAGACCTGGCCCGGGTCTGGGTCTGGCCCACTAGAGCGCAGCCCGGCCTGGCTAATGTGGTCTGGCCTGACCGGGGCGGGCGCGGCCCGAGTGGTTAGACAGCTCGGCTCGGCCGACCTTTCTCAGAAGGGGGGAGGGGGCTTCCCCCATGATTGAATTTGCGGCCCCCCACGTGGGGTCCGCTCCCTTTTACAGCTAGGGGTCATGACCCCCGGTCTCCCCCTGGTCCTGTGCGGCCACGGGACTGTCGCCTGCCGCCACGCACGAAGCCACGACAGACCCTCCTGGCGGCGCGTCGGCAGGATCTTCCGTTGACCACCGGACGATCTCTGGTGGTCCGTTTTGACTGCGGTCTTCGCCAGTGGTCCTACCGGGTCCTGCACTTCACTGCAAAATCTCCAAAACGCCCCTGCGGCCTGTTTCAGCATCGCCCGTTGATCCGCACGTCAAATAAACAAACAACGGCCTCTTCATGGTTTTATGGCGTGGCGCGACGGGGCTACGGCTTTGTTCGGCCTCCATGGCACGGCGCGGCGGCACCGTGCATCTTCACCACATTCTTCTTGTTTCTATGCGGTGCCATTGCACCACACGACTTTGTTCATGGCACGACAAACACAACATCGATGGGGGAGGAGAGTCGGCCATGTTCGTGCGGTCCGACCTCCTCCCGTTAATCCGATACCAAGAGGCTAAAGGAATTGACGTTGGATAGCAAATTATAATCACAAACACAAATACAAACCCCTGCCTCAAAATTGACATCACACGTCTTCGAGTCACGGAAGTCGAACGTCGCAGTATTTGGGTGTCGTGGATGAATGGTATCGGTTCCATCGACGTCAGAAGAAGAAGAAGAAGAACATTGTTCTTGGAGATGATCATCGCGTTCGGTGACTTCTCCCATTACGCGGAGGAAGAGAAGAATTGTTGTCCATTCTTTGTCGAGAACGTTCTATGTTAAAGGGAAGGTGTTATTCGTCGAAGAAGAACCGTTGTTCGTTAAAGATGCATCGTTCTTCGTCGGAGGGAATTTCTCTTCTTCTTCACACCAAAGTTCTCCCAAAAACTCTAGGACGTTGTTAAAGATTTCTCACACACCCAAAAGCTCTAACACAAAATAATATCCCATGATATTATTTTTATTCACACCTCAAAGATTTTAAAATTCAAACCAAACCACATAGTTAATTAAATGAAGAGGAACATCTCATTAATTAAGGCATGTTGGGATGAATTAATGGTGGAAGGAAATGGTGAATAATTATACAAACTTAAAGGAGGAGGAGATTAAAGGGGATTTGGCACATTAAGTGCAAGGGAGCTTAATGGGGCTGTGAGAAGTTCAAGGGGTTAGGGTCTCGTGTGGGGACCACCACATTAAACTCTCCCATGGGAGGTTTGTTGGGTGTGGGACCCACCTACAACATATTCATACATGGGAATTTGGGTGGTTTTGGACCCCACCAACAACTTCCCATGGTAGATTTTAAATTCCTTGAATACCAAAAATAAAATCGTTCACAATTTTATTTATTTCTACCTTAAACCACAAAATTTAACTTCTCCTCCAATGAAAATGCACCTACGGTAAAAGTCCTCTTATGAAAATACCGGAATTGTGATTTCATTGGTGCCCTTAGATTTCAATTCCAAGCACCGGTTAAAAAAATAGAAAAACCCACTCGTTTGTTCACTGAATGTACCCAAGCCAATCTTCAGAAATTGATTCCGGACAAACCGAGACTCGAAATCAGGTTCCGTCAGAAACCACATACACATAAAATTCCAAATAAAATACGAAAAAATATTCCATGAAATTTTTGGGTCTTTATAGCAAAAGATATATGCCAAGAATTGAAAAAATGATTTGGAATTTCAGGTAGGAGATGATGTTATCTAGAAGGTATATCCATGGAAGGGTGTTATACTTTTCGGTAAGAAGGGAAAATATATTCCCAAGTATATAGGACCATTCAAAATTCTATAACAAATTGGAGATATTGCTTACCATTTCCCAATGCTGCCAAGTCTCTCCGATGTTCACGATGTGTTCCACATATCACTGTTGAGAAAATACATGCCTAACACAATGCATGTACTCACCTATATAGAATTAGAACTGGAACCCGATCTATCTTATTATGAAGAGCCTTTTAGGGCTCTTGATACAAGAGAACAAGTGTTGATAAACCAGATGACATGTCTGGTAAAATTTATATGGAGAAACAATATGATGTAAGAGGCAACATGGGATCCTGAAGAACATATGATGAAGAACCACCCGAGTCTTTTTATATAGAAATATTCTATAAATTTCTAGGAAAAAATTATTTATGGAGGGGATAATGTTACACCCAAAGCTTTCACGGTACTCTTACCTTTAAATAATAATGTAGTATGTGTTGTACGAAAATTCGAGTTTTAACACACCAGAACCAATCAAAGTAGCTGTTATGAATATTAATACCCAATTTTTTATATTTTATATATATTATCTTTCAAAATTGACATTATTTTTGGATTCGGAGTATCAAAATTTTGTTTGGGTAAATTTATGGTGTTTTTTGAGAACATTGAATTTTTGATTAATAGTGAAAAAACACCGAGTTATAGTTTAAAACCGAATTTTTATAAAAATAATTTTTTAAAATTATTTAAACTTATTTTAGGTCAAAATAGAAACATAATACCTATACATGTTCAATTTAATTCATTGGAGTCATTTTATTATAATTATATATATATATATATATATATATATATATATAAATTTTATTGAACTATTTACCATCTTCTACCAGACCTTTTAAGAGAATTTCTAAATTTACATAAAAACACAGGTCTACAACTTCTGAGAGTTGAATTTCAAAAATCTGAGCGAAACAGTTGATATCTATAAATAAAATTTGGTTCAATAGGATGAAAATAATTTTTGGTGAATAGTAACTTTTTACTTTTATTTACCACGGTTAAAAATAAATCAGGTAATTAAGGGTAAAAATTATATTATTATTACCCTAACACATGTCCTAATTCTATTAGATAAGAATAATTCTACCAAAACCAACCTTAGGAATAATATATTATCCTTTAGGTCCACTAGGATTAGATAATGACATTTATTATTATTTAATTCAAAAAAGACATAAAAGTGTTAAATTCAATGTTTAAAAACTAAACCATTTTGAATATAGGGTAACACAAAAGATAAATTCGACTATAAATATTCATTAAAAATATAAAAATATTTTCTACGTAATGGTGTTTTTATTTATTATTTTTATAAATTAATTAATTTATTTTATGTATGATAGAATGATGATGCAGTAATTACCTAATTAATGAAATATTAAAATAATCAATATTATAAATACAAAAATAAATGTAATTTTAGACATTATATTAATTCCACTAGTTTTATAGGTTAATATTACATGTTAGGGTTGGATAAGGGAATGTATTTCAATTTAATATCGCTATTATAAATTTAGAAAATATAAAAAACAAAATAGTGTTAAAATTGATATAAAAGAGTTTTTTAATGAAATATTATATTATTAATTGATATTATATTCATAAAAATAAATAAATTTTCAAAACGAATTATATAATGATATGTGTATCATTAATTAACCACTTGGGGTTCTCTTGGAATTTTATAGTATGTTTATTAACCCTATAATATTAAAATACAAAGAGACATGGTAAATGTAAAACTATTTAAGTAAGAGTTAAATCTAAATGATAAATTTTATATATTGACACAAACCTGTCTAAATTCTACTATTTGTGTGGTTTTCTATCCATCCACACCTTATCCTTTAAATAATTCATTTTTGATCCATTATAATCAAAAAATTATTTTATTATTAAATAATATTTCTTGCTTTGCCTAAGGTGCCTGTCCCCCCTCTTATAAAAGGGCACTCCCCTTCTCTCTAATTGGCATCTTAAAATCCATTTGGATTGGACAACCCCTACCCCAATACCATATAAAATGTCCTCCCTTAATACTTGAGGCCTTCCATTAGTTCAATAGCCAATTTACGAATCCCTTTGAATCAAATCATAAGGAAGAACTCGAAGAAGAGGTAAATATTTCAACACCTCTTTCAAGTTCCTTTCTTCATCAACATCCTCTTTCATTATTGATTCCATTATAAAATAATAACTACAGTATATTTTATATATTTTTATGTTATTATAAATATGGTACAACCATATTCATTATTTTATCAATCCTTTTAATTATCTGTCACCATACATGCGTACGTGTGGCTTGTCGTCTCCACGTTGTGGTGTAATTGTTATTCAATACATTATTATTTGTATGGGTATAATAATGATTTGTAATTGATTTAAATATTAATTATAACATGATAAATATTTTTTATATATTATATACCATCCAATTATATATTATTTTAACAATAAAAGAATTATGTTGTCGCTCATGAGTACGTATGGATTATCATCTCCACGAACGCGATGAGATTCATTCCTCATCATATCCATTCAAGACTAATTTTCATTAGATGAATAAAAATAATGTTTAAATACATAATATCATTATTAATATGAAAAATATACATCCCTTCCATAACAAACATGACTCATGTAACAAAATAATTTAATGGAAAACGAATCAGTTAACACCCAAAACAACGATAATACTAAGATATTATTAATAGATCAATGTTAAAGGATCATATATGATATCATATTAATGTATATGATTCATGAAATATTTAATAACAATTATTTCATCATTATACAGGAGGTTAACCTACCCTTTTCCAAGGAAAAGTACAATGTAAGGCTTAATTTCTCAATCTCTTCATTATCAGAGGTTGTTTATATGTAATTATCTACTTGGACCTGTTTATCATCCGCATCCATGTTTCTTAAAAATGTATTTAAAAAAATTATCACTATTTTATAGATTATGGGTTAAAGTCATTTATATATTTTTTTGACTTTTATAAGACGTTTATAAAGGAATATTTCAATCATTTTCCAAACAAGACACTTTATGACCTTTCTGACAAAATTAAGGTAAGAATATTTTTTTAACTTATACGGAGGGTACGGATATTTTATGCCATTATAACATCATTGAAGATTCCCTTAAAATATTATAAAAATATTTTCGAATATATATATTTTTTCTATAATTATATGATTTTTAAATTATATCAAAATAGAAAGAAATATTTCTCTAAAAAGGATTTGTTTTCATCTATGTCAATATCCATTGATGGATTTTAAGTTTGTTTGAAGTTGATTTATTATGGTAAAAACATCCATATTTTATTGAAGGTTTGGTGATATGATTGATTTTGGATGTGTTATTTTATAAAATTTTTTGATTATGGATAATGTTTTGACATTTCATATGCCAATTTAAATTAGAATGTTTATGTTATGTTTAAATATTTTCATATGAGGAATGCATTGGACTAAGTATGTGACGGGTGGAGACCGCTATAGCTCCTCAATGCATTAGTAGGTCTCATGAGACAAACTAGTGTTTTCGAACAATGCCTTGACAAAATCTTATTTGTAGTCTTTGCACAAGGCCATGACTATGAGGTTATGAAGTCTAGTATTATTCATTCCATCTTTATGAAAGTGCCTATTGATATCGCAAGTGATTATTCGACATGTAGAGTATCCATGTGAGTAATTTAATGGCATTAATTTGATGTATATTATCTATATTATGATTAATTTTATGATGAAAAGGTTTTTTATTTAGTTCTATACATTCCATTAAATGTTTATGCTTATTTATGAATGTTTATGCTATATTTTTATCCTTACTGAGCATCTGAGATCACCCCTTTTTATGTATTATTTTTTCCAGGTTGTGAAGATGTATATTATGAATATCCTGTAGGCATATTATATGGGATATCAGTGTTTTCCATGGAAACAATTTTTTTTAGTTTTCCATTGTATGATGTAATGTAATCCTTATGAATGTATCTAGTACATCAAGACTACTAAACTAATCGGTCTTTTGAGACATGATCATTTGCGATAATGTCAATGTTATGTAATAATGCACCAACTCTGGGTAACTAGTGTCAGTGAGTTATAGTTAGTATTATAGGATGTCTAGTGCAATAATTGGAAACTAGATTCAGGTAAACTATGATTAGAACACATAGCCAAAAGATAGACTTTGGGGATTAGTATATAAGAACTTCATAAAATTTTGGTGTTGTAGAGATTCTGTGAGATTTATGGGCAATACATCCATGTATGGATACGAGAAGGTAGAGGAGGTTCTGGCACATATGTACCTAGGGGTAAAACCCGAAAACACCGCTTTGAGCTAGACTCGAATGGATACTTGTGCACGAAAACAGGCCTTGTCGCAATCTTGGTTACGACACTTCTAGTGGATATGATTAGGAGAATACTCATTTTCTTTACAAACCATTATGAAGGTATTATGAGTATATAATTCTTTAATGATTTTTTATTATTATTATGGATTATATCCATAAACTGTTCAATTTATGTTAAGTGTTTTAAATGTTTGGATTTATGTATTGGAATTCATAGTCTATTCTAGTGTATGCCATTGTTTAGAAATGGCACCCAATGGAAGGAATGGAAACTGTATCAATGCATCCTCTCTATGCATGGATATCCCTCATACTAAAGATAATTATAGTGGAGCTGGTGATGCAACTGGGGCTGATCAGCTAATCACCATACTATGACAACACTCTCAGGTTATGAATAATATCCTTACTCATATGGATAACCCTGATCCACAACGTGGAAGATCAATGTTAGATCACTTCATGAGGCAAAAAACATCCACATTCAATGAGGGTAAAAATCCACTAGTAGCTATGAAATGGATAAATTTGTTAGAAAAAATATTCCACATATTGGGGAGTAACGAAAGGGAAAAACTTTTCATGGCAGTTTATCGCCTCTCTAGAGATGTCGATCAATGGTGGTCCTTGATTCAAAACACAAAGGAAGATGATGAAGTGTCAAATATTCAATGGAGGGAGTTTAAGGAAATTTTATAAGAAAAATAATTTCCTCATGACCATCAAGATGATATGGAATGGAAATTTCTATGTCTGATGAAAAAGGGGGATGAGAATGTTGCAAAGTATGAAGCTAACATTATAAGGTTAGATAGGCATGCTATAAATTATAAATTTAACCCAAGAAGTACGCTTGATCATTTATTTGATGTGTTAAAATCATTTCTCCATCAATAATTAGTCTCACAATCCCTCTCATCATACAGAGATATCGACTCATGTGCTATCAAGACGGAAAAAGAATTATCTATGTCTTATGACTTTAAAGCAAAGATATAGAAAAAGATATCTACTCAACACTCTGGAGATGTATGTATGGTGGAGAATGGAAAAGTAGAATATCCATCTTGCAGTACATGAGGGATGAAACACCCTGGTACTTGCCTGAATGGAATAGGAGTTTGTTACAAGAGTAGTGAAAAAGGACACCAAGCTCGTGATTTCAATTGGAAGAAATATTTAGTCGATGTGCAATGCTAGAATTGTAGAGAAATGGTGAATTATTCAAATTAATGTCCTAAGTGTTTAGGGATCTTACCTCAGAAGAGACCAAGGGATCATGACCAAGCTTATGTCATCACTACTGCTGAGTTTGAAGCTCCAAAATATTTAGTGGCAGGAAATTTAATGGTTTACTCATGTTTAGAAAATTCTTTATTTGATTCTGGATCATCGCATTGTTTCATATCATCCCAGTTTTTTAAGAAAATTAGATATTACCAATTTGATTTATCAAGGGATTAGTAAGTAAAAACTCTTAAGGGAGGTATCAATGCTACAATGTTTTTTGAATTAGTACCCATTGGGGCATATAAATGTTCTTTATCTTGTGATCTCAGAGTCAAACCCATGATTGAATAGAACATAATCCATAGTATGGATTGGCTTTCTAACCATGATGAAAAAATATATTGTAAGAAGAAGGAGTTTAATATTATTGATGATGATGATAAAGAACGCCTTATCTTTAGAGTAGAAACATCACAACATAATTATTATCTAGATCCACCCCAGTAGCTCAACTAAATTATATTATTAGGGATGAAGAGAATGAAATAACAATGGATGATGAAAGGAATTTTCAAATAGAGGATGTAGCTATTGTGAAAGAATATGTTGATGTGTTTCCTGAAGAATTACCTGGACATCCTCCAGAATGAGAATTCAGTTTTCCATTGATTTAATTCCTGTATCAAGGACCATATAGAAGACCCCTTATAGAATTTCCACTGTGGAATTAGTTTAACTAAAGAAACAACTAGAGGAATTGAGTAATAAGGGATTTATTTACCTAGTGTTTCTCTATGGTGATCGCCTTTCCTTTTTGTTAAGAAGAAAGATGTATCTATGTGGTTGTGCATTGACTACAGGGAGATCAATGCTATAAAAATAAAGAACAAGTACCCCCTACCTCACATTAATGATTTATTCTACCAACTTCATGGATGTCAATACTTCTCAATGATTGACATTCGATCTGGATATCATCAGTTGTGTGTGAAGAAGGAATACATTCTGAGAACAACATTTTGAACCATCTATGGGAATTATGAGTTTATAATAATGCTTTTTGGGTTGACTAATGCACCCTCTGTCTTCATGGATTTAATGAATATAGTTTTCAAAGAATATCTTGATGAATTTTTAGTGGTATTTATTGATGATATCATGGTATACTATAAAAGCTAAAAAGATAATGAAAATAACTTGGGCATTATCCGAAAGACTCTTAGAATACACAAATTATATGGGAAGTTTAGCATGCGTGAATTATAGATTTAGGATATTTATTTTCTTATCCATATTTTCTCTAAAGATAAAATATCTGTTGATCCATATATGACAAGAGTAATCCATGAATGTCCAGCACCAATGAGTATAACTAAGGTACATAGTATTATTGGTTTAGAAGGTTATTACCGACATTTCATCCAAAATTTTTACCGGTTGGCTAACCCATTAAAAAACCTCACATGAAAAGGGGTAAAATTTGTTTGGACAAAATATTTTGATGAATTTTATGAATAATTGATTAGAGAATAGTCAATGATACTATCTTGACTCTACAATCAGGGAATGATGGGTTTGTTATTTTTTGTGATGCTTCAATGAAATGATATGGTGGTGTCCTTATTCTTAATGATAGGGTTATTACATATTCATCACGACAGCTAAAAATTCATGAGAAAAACTATCCTACTCATGATCTTGAGTTAGAAGTTATAATCGTTGCTTTGATTATTTGGAGACACTATCTCTACGGTGAAAAATGTGAAATATATACTGATCACAAGAGTTTGAATTACATTTTCTCACAGAAAGTACTCAACATGAGGCAAAGGATATGGCTTGAACTATTAAGGATTATGATTTCAGTATACACTACCACCCGGGGAAGGAAAATAATGAGTCTGATGCTTTGAATAGAAAGGATCATGGAGTATTGTACAAGATGAGAGTTTAAAAGGATCCTATATACATGGATCTAGTAAAGATTGATTTGGGAATCACCATGGAAGGAGAAACAACAAAATATTTTCAGATGGTACCCAAAACATCCTCACTAGAAAAGATAAATAATTCTCAGACCGATGATGAAGAGTTTCAAAATAAGAATAAAGCTTGGGCTAATGGGAGATTGAGTGACTTCATAAATAAAGATGGAATTTTGAAATTTGGGAAGAGACTTTGTGTTCCAGATATACCTGGTCTAAAAATATAATTGTTGGATGATGCTCATAGTTCCAATTTCTCTATATACTCTGGTAGCTCCATGATGTATAGAGATTTGAAGGAAAATTTTTGGTGGGACAACATGAAGAGGGAGATTAATGATTTTGTGTCATGATGTTTGGTTTGTCAATAAGTGAAAGCTGGAAAGGAACCGCCTTGAGAAGTCATGCGACCTCTTCCCATGCCTGAGTAGAAATGGGATAATATTACGTTGGACTTGTTATAGGACTACCAAAGACTCCATGAAGGAACGATGCAGTATGGGTTATTATTATCTTTTTACCATTTCATCACACATTATTTATATAAGATAACATTCACCACTAGAACATTTAACATGACTATATATTAATGAAGTTGTAAGACTTCATGGAGTACCACTATCGATTATTTCTAATCGGGATCCCCATTTTACATCATGATTCTGGAAATGTCTTAAGACTTCCCTAGATACTAATTTCGATTGACCACTTCCTACAAACCTTAAAATGATGGACAATTAGTACCGACTATTCAAACATTATAAGACATGTTCATATCATGCTCACTTGACATTCGAGGTATATTTGATCAATATTTACCACTTGTGGAATTTTCCAATAACAATAGCTTCCATTCAAGTATTCAGATGGCACCATATGAAGTGTTATACGTAAAGAGATGTCACACACCATCCTGTTGTGATGATGTTGGTGAAAGAAAACTGACGATTCCAGAACATATGGAGGAAATGATGGAAAGGTGATGGTAATCCAAACACACCTCAAATCAGCTCAAAGTAGGCAGAAGAGCGATGTTGATAACCAAAGGAAAAATTTGGAATTTCTGGTAGGAGATCATGTTTTCATACAGGTATCTACATGGAATGCTGTTATACATTATGTTATGAATGGAAAATTGAGTCCTAGGTACATCAGACCTTTCGAAATTCTAGAACGAATTGGGGCTGTAGCTTATCATTTGGCAATGCCGCCAAGTCTCTCCAAAGTTCACTATGTTTTCCACATATCACTGCTGAGAAAATACATGCATGACCCAATGCATATACCCACCAATGATGATTTAGAATGGGAACCTGATCTATCTTATTGCAAAGATCATGTCAAGGTTCTTGATACAGGAGAACAAGTGTTGAGAAAACGGACGACTCGTCTGGTAATAGTTATATGATGAAACCATAAGATGGAAGAAGCAACGTGGGAACCCGATAAACATATGATGAAGAACCACCCAAGTCATTTTATATAGTAATATTATAAAATTTGTCAGGATGAATTTTTTTGATGGAGGGGAGAATGTAACACCCCATGCTTCCACGACACGCTTCTCTTTGAATAATATAGTAGCGTGTGTTGTATACAGCTTAGAGTTCTAACACACCTCAACAAATCAAAAAAGCTATTATGAATAATAATACCCACATTTTTAAATTTTATAACTTGTATCGTTCAAAATGTACTTCATTTTTGGATTCAGAATATTGAAATTAGTATTGAGTTAATTTTTGGTATTTTTTTGAAAACATTCAATTTTTGAGGAATAGTGAAAAACAGTGAGTTTTAGTTTAATACCGATTTTTTTAAATAATTATTTATTTTATTGAAATTTATTTTAGGTCAAAATAGATACATAATACCTATACAGTTTAATGTAATTTATTGGTCTCAGTTTATAATAATTTTAGATATATAAAAATTTAATTGAACTTTTTACCGTCTTTTATCCACCTCCTAGGAGAATTTACAAATTTACATAAAACATAATTTTATTGATTATGTGAGTTGAATTTCAAAAATCCTAGAGAAACGGTTGATATAAATAAGTTAAATTTTGTTCAATAAGATGAAAATAATAGTTCTTGAATAGTAAAGTTTTACTTTTATTTACAACTGTTATAAGTAAATAGGGTAATTGGGGGGTCAATGTGATATTATTATTACCATAACACATTCCCTAATTCAATTGGATAATTATAATTTGACCAAAAACAACATTAGGAATAAAATATTATCCTTTAGGTCCACTTGGATTAGATAATGATATTTATTATTTTTTTAATTCGAAGAAGTGTTAAAAGTCTTAAATTCATTGTTTAATAACTAAACCATTTTTAATATAGGGTTACACATTAGATAAATTATACTATGAATATTCATTATAAATATAAAAACATTTCCTACATAATTTTATTTTGTTTATAATATTTATAAATTAAATATTTAAATATATTTATGACATAATGATGATGCAATATTAACATAATTAATGGAATATTAAAATAATTTATATTATAAATATCCAAATAAATGTTATTTAAGACTTTTTATGAATTAAACTAATTTTATAAGTTAATATGACATGTTAGGGTTAGTTATATGATTTTTTTTCTAAAAAATAATGATGTTATGAATTTAGAAAATATAAAATACAAAATAGTGTCAAAATTGACATAAAAGAGTTTTTAAAACAAATATTATACTATTAATTGATATTCTATTCTTATAAATCTATGGTTTTTCCCAAAGACTTATATAATGATAGGTGTATCATTCATTAACCACTTGGGGGTCTCAAGAATGTTTATTTTAAGTAAATTAACCTTATAATATAAAAATACAAAGAGACATGGTAAATATTAAACTATTTAACTAAGAGTTAAATCTAAAAGATAAAGTTAATATAGTGACCCAAACCTATATAAAACCTATTGGATTAGTTTTTATAGACTCATACCCACCATAGACTTTAAATAATTAATTTTTTAGCCATTAGAAACCGAAAATGAAATTATTATAATTTAATATTTATAGCTTTTCCTAAGATGCCCTTCACCCCTCTTACAAAAGGGAAGTCCCCCTTCTCTGTAATTCAGATATTCAAAGCCATTTGGATCATCCAAGATCGTCCCAAATTCCCTCTAAACTATTATACATTAATCCTAGAGACCTTCTTTTAGTCATAAATCCAACCTATGGAACCCTTGTGATCAAATCAAATGGAAGAACCTGAAGAAGAGGTAAATATTTCATCACCTCTTTTATGTTCCTTTCTTCTTACACTTCTTCTTTTGTTGTTGTTTCCATTATAAAATTAAAACATCAGTATCTTCTATATAATATGATATTATTATAAATAAGGTACATACATATTCATTATTCTATCCATCCTTTGAATGACATGTCACCATATGTGCTTACGTACAGCTTACCATCTCCACGCCTTGGTGTAATTGTTATTCAACACATTACTATTTGGATGGGTAGAATAATGATGTGTAATTGATGTAAATAATAAATAAAACATGATAAATATTATTTATATATTATTTAAAATCCAATTATATATTATTTTAATAACAATAGAATGATATAGTCACTCGTGCGTACGTACGGATTACCGTCTCGACGAACGTGATGAGATTCATTCCCCATCATATCCATTCATGACTAATTTTCATTAGATGATTAAAAATTATGTTTAATGACTTAATATTATTCTGAATATGAATAAGATACATCCTATCCATAAAAAACATGACTCACATAACAAATTATTGGAAGTAAAATGAATCAGTTAACACCTGAAACAATGATAATACTAATATATTCCTAACAAAGCAATGTTAAAAGATAATATATGATATCATATTAATGAATATGATTCATGAAAAATTTAATAACAATTATTTCAATATTATACAAGAGTTTAACCTACACTTGACCATGTAATAGTACAATGCAAGGGTTAATTTAACAATCTCCTCATTATCCGAGGTTGTTTATATGTAATTATCTATTATGAAATCTTTATCATCCACATCCATGTTTCTTAAAAGTGTTTTTCAAAACATTATTAATATTTTATAGAATGTGGGTTAAAGACATTTATTCCCTTTTTTGAATTTTATAAGTCTTTTATAAAGGAATCTTTCTATCTTTTTCCAAACACGGTTATTTATGACAATTTTGACAAAATTAAGGTAAGAATGTTTTTTTATTTTGTACGGCCGGTGTGGCTATTATCCACCATTATAAAATCATCTACGCTTCCCTTAAAATCTTATAAAAATATTTTCAAATATAAATATTTTCTTCTATAATTATGTGATTTTTAAAATGATTTCAAAATAGAAAGATATAATTCTCTAAAAAGGTTTTGATTTATTCTATGTCAACATCCATTGATGAATTTTAAGTTTTTTTGAAGATGATTTATTATGGTACAAAATATTTATATTTTATTGAATTTTTTGTGATATTTTTGACTCTGCATGTGTTATTTCAAACCATTCATTGTTTATGGGTAAATTATTGACATTTCATATGCCAGTTTTTATACGAAGGTTTATATTATGTTTAAACCTGTTCATATGATAAATGCATTGGACTTAGTAAGTGACAGGTGGAGACCGCTATAGCTCCTCGATGCATTGGTAGGTCTCATGAGTCAAACGGGTGTCTTGTCACAAGGCCTTGAAAAAATCATTTTGGAAGTCTTGGCACAAGTCCTTGACTATGTGGTTATGAAGTTTGGAATTATGGATTCCATAATTATGAAAGTGGTTATTGATATTGTATGTGATTATTAAACTTGTAGAATACCCACGTGAGTAATTAAATGGCATTATTTTTATTTTTATTTTCCATATTATGATGAAGTTTATGTTGAAAAGTATTTTGTTGTAGTTCTATACATTTCAATAAATTTTTTTTCTTATTTATGAAATTTTCAGCTATATTGTTATCTTTATAGAGCAACTGAGCTCACCCCTTTTTATGATTTATTTTTTATAGGATGAAGAAAAGTATGCAATGACTGACCTACATGGATATTATATGGAATCATAGTGTTGTCAATGGAATCAATGTCGTTGTATTTTTCCATTTTATGATGTAATGTAAACATTATGAATGTACCTAGTACTTCCAAGGTTGCTAATATAATCTGTCTTTTGAGACATTATATTTTGAGATCATGCCAATGTTATGTAATAATGCACCGATCTGGGTAATTAGGGTCGGGGCATTACGTAATGCCATTATATGTATCAAAAATACTATTTTTCCAAAAAAAAATTATTAACAATGAAAAATTATAAATGTTGAAAAATAAAGAAATAAAATTTATAAAATAAAATACATTTATTAATTCATAATTTCTAAAAAAATTGATGCTTCATTTTAAGGATTTTTATGAAAGGTATCATTTTTTCTCAAATAGCTAAATATAATGAATTTTAATTGAAAAACCGCATTTTCATAGAATTATTTTATAATATTAATCTATATTTTCAGATGAATTTAGTGTATAAATATTTCAATTGTATATCAGTTAATACAATTTAGTTCATTTTAATGTCATTCATGTTGAATAAATATATAAATAAACCTTTTAATGTTTTTTAAATTTTACCTTTAAAAACATGGATTTCAGTGGCGGATGTGGGAAAGAATTAAATAAATTTTGTAAAATTAGGTGAATTTAATATAGAAACCTGTATTCCATATTTGGAATAATAATAATTAATAACTTATAACTTTTTCATCATAATTTTTTAACCAAATGAATATTCACTACAGTAAAAATTAATTATTGTGGTTTAGGTAAAATGAGTTTACATGGAGTTAGATTAAAAATATAAGCATAATATTTAATATAAACATCACAAAAAAATATTCTATGTATATGTTTTGAAAAAATCATGTATTAGGTTAGAATTTGATCCATATTTGGAACACATTATATATGAAAAGATTATAAGATGTCAATTCTTTTCAAAATTTCATAGTGTGTTCTCTCCCCACGTATAATAGGCCACCCCTATCCTTTATTGTTTATAATAGAAAACCAATTATATTCATCCAAAGAATTCACAATTTACATCTGAAATTTCCTACCATCATTCTAACTCATTAATTTGGAAATAAATCCATTCTATAGTGGTTATTATTGAAAATCTAAGGAGGAATACTCAATAAAGAGGTAAAATTTATCAATAAGACTCTTTGTTTCGGACTTATGTATCCCAATATATTTAGGTTTATACCATGTTTATATAATAACCACAACATCTTCCAAATTATATGATTTTATATTGATATGGGCATAACCAACTACCATCACCACTTCTATATAAGGGGTTAAGAAATCATTGTTCCTATGTACGGAGGACTACCGCTATGGGGACTGATTTTATTTTCTTCCATTAAAACATTTAATGGATAGTAATAATGATGGATTATTTAATTATATTATATATATATATTAATTATATAATATTTATTTATTTTTCATATCATTCATATCTTAGTGATTTCAATTTTGCGGGTGTCATGACCTGGCACATGTTGGGCTCAAGCCACAACTACCCCAACACACCTCCGTATTCCAGTGGCACCGATAAGATATAAAGGCATTTTTAACTCAATTAAGATATTTTTTGTGTACCTATATCCACAAACACACACAAAACTCAATGAAAATGCACATAAGGGTATAATTTTAGGATTCAACACTACTATAAAGTAAATCAAGAATGCATGAACCTCTAGAAAATAAAAAAGTATGTATTTTTGTATAAAAATAAAAATAGAAAGATAAAAACCAATGAAAATTTTTTATCTATCCTTTAATATATATAAATGAGTAGATGGATGAGATATCCCAGCACATGTATCCCAATATACAACCCTCACACACGGTCCATGGACCCAGTACCTTTATGATGCTCTGATGTCATAATCGACTTGTCAATAATTTACAAAACACATGACAAGTGTGGGTAAATTCCATGCATGGGTTAGTATATAAATAAGTAGTAGAGAACCCCAAAATGGTTAACGGGGTGCAGTAAGAGGTCAAACTAAATAGGAATGTAGTTGATAAAACATGGTACAACGAAAGAGTATATCAAACAAAGCATTAGTAAAAGTAAAATCAACTCAACACAAGGGGATAATAATAGTGTGTATATGAACAAATCATCGAGTCTTAACAACATATAATAGTAGAGTATACTCATCAACCCATAAAAAGATAATCACAGAAGGCATGTAGAACACACCACGCATCTTCTCCTATCCTTTAATGAGAGTATACACCTCTTATGTGTGAATCCATAATAATTTATATGGATATATATATATATATATATATATTTATTCTCATTAAAAGAATCCAAATTGAGAGTGTAAATGGATATCCATCAAACAGATCAGCCCAAGAAGAAGAGTATCCAATAGTTCAAATATTCCGTCATCAAATCCCGACATTCGATGTGTCTTCCCGGAACACACATACCAACAAAGTTCAATCACAATACCTTGATAATTTCTAAATTGGGAGGCAGTGAATCACTTTCACGATTTTAGTTATTTTCATAATAACTCAACTTTTTGGGGAAAGATTTTCACTTTCGCATCTATACATGTTATTTCAACCCATGTCTAGTCACAATGTTATACAGTGAATGGGAAGAAATATATAATTAATGACTCCATTAACTTATATGATAGGAGGTTCGTACTCAACTTTTAACACATAAAATCCACTACCCAGATCTAATAGAGGGTAATGCTCAGGAAAAGATATCAACGAACAACACAACAAATCCCTTCCAGTGGGTAACAATAGAGAAATGTGCCAGGGAACTCCAATGTTGAGCCTCGTTAGAGGGTAATACCTAGAAGAGCCATTATGGAACTCCAATTCTCAATAATTAATGATGGTGAGGCCTAGAAGAAAGTTTTCAGGGAACTCCACTTCCCAACCCTATAGGAGGGTAACTCTCAGTCCATTGAGGAACTTCATTTCTTATCCATGCTAAAGTGTAACTTGAAAATATCATTGTAGAACTCCACTTCCAAACCCCACTAGAGGGATCCACCCAGAACGATCTCTAGATATCACACCTAAACATTTCCTTCACTAAGCATCTCATTGTCAAGATCCATGCTAGAACCATTTCACATAGTATCTCTATGGACTCAACTGAGGGATCCATATTTTTCTATGTGAAAATACACTCGGGATATGATATAACTGGTTTGGAAATCAATGTCTAATGAAAATAGATACAGACGGAGGAAAACTTTTAATAGTTGATCATGGGGAACATGATGTGTGAGGGGACCCAAAAGTCATGTGTTCCAGCTTCACCGCCTGCCCATGTCCCAAAAAAGTACAAGAAACCCGGTCTGTTTATATGTACACACTGTGTAGGTAGACAACATGGCATGTCTAGGCTATCCAAGACCTGGTCCACGTATCGGTTGGTTGTGTACATGTATTAGGACCCCGTTCACATTTTTATTGGTATATGGCATGTTTCTTCACATGGGATAAAGCTCGTGTGGTTTATCCATGTCCATGTACTCTGCACAAGGCAAGTGTCTTCCTGTGTAATTTATCACATGGCTCAGAAACATGTAAAATAGGTACAATTCTTCTAAGAGAAGTACACAACATTCCATTCATATGGGTTTCCAAAACAATAGCTTTTTCACTTTAAGGGGATACATCTTGTGAGTTCTTTGATGTACATGGAATGTCATCACGATTTTTATAGAAAATAACTATCAGATCTATAGTTTCATATTTTATCCCACCACCATTGATATTTCTTGGAATCAAACAGAAATATTCTGATTTGGCCAAATCTCTTGATCACAAACTGATGATCACGAAAAATGTCCCTTCATTTATCACAGGGGTCTCGTTCTGTGTCCACATGCTTCCACAACACCATTCATCACAATCGTGATGATTAAACACTATATTGTTTATCCACACATCCCAACAATCCCTGATCTATTATCTTTTCGAAAAACTATTACAATTTTTTCGATCCACCTAAGATATGGGGTCTGATCAAGCTCATCCCCACTAGAAATTTATCGAATCGAGAACCATGATGATTCCATTGGTGAATAATGAAATGATGTTTGGGGGGAAGGCACAAGAACAATGTGAAAAACAATAGTTGGACAAGCTTTCTTGGTAAATAATCTAGAATGTGATCCATAGTTATATAAAAAATGAAAAAATTAGTTTCTATTACATTGGAATAGGATAAGTGAATAGTTTGGGGTACAAAAGAAGTATTGATTATAAATCACCTCATGCATTTAATATATTGGATTAAAACATAAAAATATGAGATGGAACATTATTTTTGATAAATATTTGATGATAAAAAAACTCGTGTGATGATTAGAAGAGTCTGATTCATTCATTGTGCTTAAATTAGCCTTGATATAGAGATTTGTCGTCATTCGATCTCGATTCATCAAGGGGATAAGGATGAGTACTTTAACAAAGGTGGGATAATTATGATTTTACCATGGAGAATTATCCATAGTGAAATATTTTGAAACATATAATCTCGTTCGAATGATTTTAATTAGCTAATTAATAAAATTAATTATATCACTTAGACACACCACCACCTATAAAGGGGTCTAAAAACTATGTCTGGCTCATTTTGCTTTGAAGCATCGTAAAAATCCATTTTTTTGACACAACCATGGTCTCATATTTATTCACTGATCAACCATTAAACAATGATTATCTTTTATACAACTAAATGTGTGTGTTCAGTATAATATATATTGAATATTTTTTATAAAATAAATTCTGGGCTCGCTGGGCCCCATAATCACACACCATCTCTATCCATATCTCTGGAAATATATATTAGAATACCTCAAAGTCTCAAAACACAAAAATAACATATCTACATCATTACCTCATTCAATATTTTCATCCCAAAAAATAAAAACTAGGAAAATAACTTTGGATACAGATCCCACACCTCGATCTACCACTGAAAAAAACACTCCGACACCTTTTTGTATTTCCACTATATAAGAACCAACGGGATGGTCCATCCACATAAGGTCATATCATCCCGATCCTCGATCACTAGCAGGTGATCAAAAAATGTGGATTCGTCCATGATGTCATCCTTTCGCTAATAAACGTTTTCTTGGGGCCATGAATATATCTCCTTAAATGCGACACGTGGGGGACATCCTGCACCCACTATAGCTATGTAGGTATAGAGAGGTGGTAGGTAACCTCTCCAAACCATTGAACATTCTCAAATTTCCCAAATGAACCTCAAGGATAGCTTTCCACTATTGCCAAATATCTACATTCTACATCAGGGGGAGACTTGTGAGAAAATATGGTTACCATTCTCAAACTCCCAGGGACTTTGAAGGCTATCTACATAGGATTTCTATCTTTTATATGATAATCTCATCCATTCTCAAATAACATGTACATTCTCTATTTTCAACTATGCCATATCTAGGCCCACAATAGATGTATGCCAAATTATTTCCTAGGGAAAGGGTGGGTTGTATCGTATCCTGTAGAGGGACTCACAAGTTTCTATGCTGATGGTAAAGTAGTATAAGTTGTTAATAAAAACACTACATGTAAATGAGATATTCCCAGATCTGGTCAATGTCTAACACACAAGCCCTCCTCATATCCTCTAGTACATGGATAGTTAAACCAATCTTCCCAAAGATCATGTGGTGAATATAGTTTCTTATCCTCATCAAGATCGTTAATTCATCCTATAGGACTCTCCATAATATTGATGTAAACCATGTGTTACAATCATCGATATTCATTAAGGGTACCCCCTGAAAGAGAATGATCACCCATATGTACAATTTCCCAAAACTCTACATAGAACATTTCTGCCAAAGAGAAGGGATGTGTTTCATCTATGTGAGTCTATTAACTATCACTCAAATGGATTCATTGACCATTGTTGTGAATGGAATCGCTATGAAGGATTTCAGGGATATGTTTCCCATTTTCCACTCTAGGATCCCATTGGGTTTCAAAAAACCTATTAGAACATATTTCTCACCTTTCACCCACTAATAGGTGAGGAAATGAGATATGAACATAACCATGATTCACCCCATGCCAGATTAGTGAAAATACTACTAATGGACTCTGTTCATCTTCCCCACACTAGGATTTACATCTAGAGGAGAATTGTAGAACTCCTACATCACATCCTCATGTATCGCTTTCACCCACATTGTGATTGGTACATCTGTCCCTCACTAGAAAAAGATGTCTTGATCCCACCATTAAATATATCAAGCTAGTTTATCACATATCAATATCCGATCATGTATGATCTCACTTTCAATGTCCCCATTCTAGTACTCTCTCACATTCTTGTGGAGTGATGGAGTCAACACCATCAACTTATTAATGGTTGTTCTCTTCTTCTACATCCATGCCAGCTACATGGAAGATTACTGCACTGAATCTTCCTACAATAAAAAATAGTGGGACTTCTGGATGAGAAAATCTATTACAAAATTTCCTTTCCATGTAGTATAGACTATCTCAATGTTATAGTCCTATTACAATTCTAGCTAGTGCAGTAATCTCAGTTTATAGTCTCTCTTCATGAAAATGTACCTGAGGCTCTGGTTAAATGAGTTTAACATGATGTTCCCTCATATAATAAAGTTTATCCAAATCCACATGGTCACGAATACTGATCCCATATCTAGGTTGCAAGGTGTGTAGTTTTTCTCATGTGGTCTCTACTTCATCGACCTTTATGCGATAATCGCATACTACTACATCAACACACAATCGATCCATGATCTGATGAAAAATCAATAAACTATGAATTACAATCCATCATCTGGTAGTCTCAACACTAGATCACTTTTCTTCCACTTCTTCAACTACTAAAGGGACCTCAGGTAGAGCTCATACCATGTTAATGGCTTCCCTTTCCTGGTTTTGGTGGTTATGTGGGCTGCGATTCTGAATAAGTGTGACACAATCTATATGTAGTACCCCACAATGCCAAGGAAGTTATGTACCTTTGATAAATTCTTAGGTGGGTCACAAGAAATCATTCCATTGATCTATTCTAGATCTATAGACAATACTTGATCTGAAATGACATGCACCAGAATGTGATCTTCACAAATCAACAACTAGAACTTTAAGAGTTTCCAATAATTATGGTTATATGAAAGTATATAAGGAACCATGATCACGTTCTCAACAAGCTCCTCCTCTATTTTATAGTATATCAATACATTGTTGATAAATACAATAACAAATATGCCAATTTATAGTTATAAAACCATGGTCATCATAACTATATAGAGTGAGGGGTAATTTATCATTCTAAATAGAATCACTAAGATCTTATAGTCTCTATAGTGACATCAGTGTTTGGATAACCTTGTGTATAAGTTGTACTTGCAGTCAATTGGAGTCAATAATGATCAAAATAAAGAAGGAACTTCGAAGTGAATGGATATTGATTGAAGTAATGATGTCTATAGAATTGTTATAGATTCATAGCATAGGATTCCACACATGAAAAATTACCTATGTTGTTGAAAATCAGACAATTGAAGCACTGATATTGAAGAGTTCAATGATCTAGTATCATGTGTGATATAATGTTTACAAAATTAAAGTATCATTCCTTTTAGGATGAATGGAGTACATTGTATTTGATAATCAAAAAACAAATGATGATGAGAATAATGATAGAAAGAGGCATGCACTATAAGGAGGCCATTCATGAGGATGATTGGTGGTTAAATATTGCCTTGCATTTTTTGTGCATTATCCAATGTAGTTTTTATATATATAAGGCTTTACTCAAAAAAGGGGGCCATCCCATGATCTAGCTACCCCAGCCTCAACTCGAGGCACATGTGGGACCACAGGGGGTCGACTGCACCCACCGGGAATCCTAAGCAGAGCCAGTTCAGAAGAGGCATGTGTGGGACAGATATATAAGTCTGTAGGAGTGCGCACATTGATCAACACATTCACAAATATGTGCATAGTGGGGGCTAAAAGTGTTCCTGTAGGAGGCATGTGTGTGCATAGAAGAACACATGCAGAGAACCATTATGGGGTGGCACTGGAGGGGGGAGAAGATAATTTTGAGTGACGTGCAGGAGAAGATTATTGATAAACCACGGAAAAAACTCAGTGCCTTTAGATGTGGGATGTGTTTTAAAAATTATGAAGAAATCCTCGCCACTTATCTAATATTATGAGGTACCCAGACCACATGCCTCATCTCACGTCCTGTGTTTTAAATGTGACAATCTAAGATCAATGTGAGCCGATTTGACGGCTACCGCCTTGTCTTCTACCTCTAATCGCATTTAGAGTAACTTGACATTACTGCTCGTTGTCACCACTACCGAACCACCATGAATGCGCCCCTAGTCATCATTGATGGTGAAAAATCCATCCTAGGGATTGTCTAATCGAACCAATACCATTCATGTAATCTATGTCTTGCAAACATGCGATATCTAGAGGAAGAAGTTTCGGCCGAGGCAAAAGAGTTGCAATGGCCATCAGTCTTCGAGAAAGATTCATTCCACATATTTATGCATGTGTTCATGATCTCATGCATGGAGATAGGATCTCATGTTTGAAAAGGAATAAAAAATATGATCTCGGTATATCATCACCCGTGGGTTTGAATAATTTCAAAAATGCCAAAAATCCCGGGCATTCAAAACATGATCCCCATTCCTCTAACATGGTTTATAAATGCATAATATGAACTCCACTCACCAATAAAAAGAGGAGCCTAAGACGAGAAGAGAGGTTTCCCTCTTATACCTGAGTGCTTTTGTTTTAAAAAATGCAGCATCTCCCTGTGCATCACTTTGCGAAGAGCAAACAATAGTCCAACAAGCCTTCTTCTCTTTGAAGAAAAGTTTCTACAATCCATAACCAGGTGCTACACCCCCTTGAATTGCTTCATAAAGAACCGGCACCTGAACACGTGATAGGTTTTTTAAAAACCTTAATTGTACTTTGCGAAATTTGGTCCCTCGTGAGCCAGTGCTTTGGATATTCTATCACATTGCATTGCGAAGAGGAAAAATTTTGAACCTCAGGCACAAAGAAGAACCATGAATCCTGGCATGTAGAATTCAACCTGAGGCCACCTTAGTTTAATAAGGTTATGAATAACACTTTGAGGTATGCATTTTTACACAATACATTTTGCAAGGGTTTCTTCTTTGGTGAAGAAGGAGAGTCTAATAGAATGGAAGTGTGTGTTACATTAACCTATTTGTATTGTTTGAAAAATCCTGAGGCCATGAAGAAGAAGTTTTCACAAAATAAGGTTTATATCCATTCAGGTATGATGATTCATACATATAAACCTTAAAAAACACCCTAACTAGGTTCTAGAGAAGAAAAGAAAAGAACGATGAGGAAGAGGCCATGAGTGGTTGGTTGATGAAGAAGATCTCACAAAGAAATTTCATCACCCATTTGGGTTTGAAGATAAATAACACACCTAAAGAAACACCCAAACTAAGTAAAAGTGGATGAATGAAAAGAAAGATAAGGAAGAGGTCGAGTGACTGTGTTTAAAGAACCATATTTATTAAGGGTTTTTACACAAGATGATGAATATGAGAATGAATTCTTTCATGCACATGCACATCTGAGGTGACATAAATAAGGAATCAAAAACAAGTGTGTTCACATGTATAATGAATTAGAGGAAGAAACATTGGGAAGAAAAGGTTCAACCTAATTTCATATTCATAATCACATGCATACTTGAAAAAGAAAACAATAATTGATTCAGATGATGACTAGTGATATTATCTTCACTACATAAATAATCACTTGGGTTTATGTGATTATATCCCAGATGAGAGCAGAGGATTTAGTGCAGTTTGTTTTTGAACTAAAAAGAAGAAAGAAAATGTCTAGTGTAGTCCGTGATGCACTAGATAAGATGAGAATGAAAGAAAAAATAATTTCATTCCTACAACTTTTCAAGTAATCAAGTAAATAGAACTAAATAAAACCATGAGAAAAACCTACCTTATAAGAAGGAAGAAGACTGTCTCAATAGGAAGTATAAAGGACCTACTAGAGGCTGTATGTTGGACTAGGCCATCACCAGTCTAGGGAAGATGATTTTTCCCCACCCCCTCTAAAGTTTAGGGACTCACACCAGCTAAAGGATTAATTTCCAAACCAATCCACTTTAATAGATAATACATCATAGTGGATAATCCATGCAGTGGTCATATCCATGCATGGAAAAGACATAACTATTCTTATTGAGTGGTGGACCTTTTAAAAATATTGTGTGCATATTTTCATTTCTTTATATTATTGTATGTGATAGGTAAAAGATAATAAGAGAATGAAGATCTTAACAGGTCAATAGGTATAGGGAGAAATGTTTAAATTAGTTTAAAATGTCCCCAACACTAATTCACCCCCACTCAGTGTCAGGTATATACTAAACTGGTCCTCTCAATTGGTTTCAGTGGGACAAGTTCAACTCTATTTGAATCTATATAGTGTTGTTATTCTCTTTTGAAGGCCATAGTTTCTTTACTGAGTTATCAATGAAGTGAAATTTCAGTAATGATTATGTTATATTTGAGAAGAAGACTATATATACCAAGACCTAGGTGAATAAAAAAATAAGGAGAAGAGAAAGTTGAAGAAGAATAATCTCTTATCTAAACAAGAGGAAGAATTTGGTTATCCATATCTGTATAACATTGAAGACACAACTGACATGAAAAGTTATGAGAAGGTGGCTCAAGCATCCACCTATAAAATGGATAACCTTCCTACCTAAAATTATAAGGAGGTATGTGTTAGTACATTTGGAAATTATTCTCATGATAAAAATGATGGCACAAGTGGGGATGGTCAATCTACAACATCTTAAGAAATATTAGTTGATAGATTAAGAATTATTCTACGTGGAATTCCTAAATAGGGTATGTAAAGACCCAAAAATTTCCAAGAAATTTTTCATTCATAATTTTTTTGGAATTTTACGAGTACGCAGTTTCTGACGGCACCTGATTTTGAGGCCCGGTGTGCCCAGAATAATTTTCTGAAGTTTTGTTAAGCTTAAATTAACGCGTTTAAGAAGTTTTACAGAAAAAGTGGAATAACTATTAAAGGATTTCTCAGATCCGAAATCCAACGACACCGTTGGGCTTAGGATAGCAGGTTTACCCTACGCGTGACTTATGTTTAGTCGACGCATGCCTCTTGTGAGAAAACCATAAAATAGAATAACCGTAAATAAAATAATTAAAAAATGTAATTTTATTTTTCATATGCTTATAACTCACAAATGGTAACTCAGATTAAAAATCTGAGAAAACCGCTGAACTCTTGAGGGTATGCTTCCATTAATAAGACACTAACTTTGGCCAGTGCAAGCCACTAGAGAATGTGAGTTTTTGGCCGTAAATAAAATAATTAAGTGACAATTATTTTATTGTAAAATTCATAACATCTAAATAGTAACCCGAATTGAAAATCTGAGAGTACCGTTGAGTTCATTGGGGCATGTTTCTCCTAGGAAGAGCCTAAACTTAACTACAGTTGGTCAAGGGTGACTGATAATAATTTTCTGCACTTTTTTTCGGGTATGTTCAGTAAACCTATGAACATCGTTTTATAACTTTTGAACTGGTGCTTGGAATCGAATTCCGAGGGCATTGTTGAACTCACAGTGCCGATATTAGCTTATGGAGACTTTCCCCGCAACTTCGGATGATCGGGTATGAAAGTTAGTTTTAGGGGTTTTACATGGGTTAATAAGATAATGGAAGTGAATAATTTATATTATTTTGTTAAACACATGGTGTGCGGATAAAGTGGTTAGAAGCTCCAATAGGGAGTTGGTGGTGGAACAACCACACCCTAACCTCCCATTTAATGAGGAGGGAGAGGAAACCTCTCAAACCCCCAATTAATTAATTTTATAAGTCAACGTAAAATTAATTTCAGTCAATTAATTTTACAGGTCGACGTAAAATTAATTGTTGTCAGTTAATTTTATGTGCCTACGTAAAATTAATTCCTCCCAATTAATTTTATGAGTTGACATAAAATTAATTTTTTTTAGTTAATTTTATGGGTTGATGTAAAAATTAATTGCAGTGATTTAATTTCATGTGTCGACGTGAAATTAATTTCCCTCAATTAATTTTACGTGTCAATATAAAATTGATTTGTGTCATATTTTTTGACGTAGGCTATGTGGGGGAATCTTCTTGGCATCATCCACTCTTAAGTAGTGCCAACACACGTCTTAAATTGCACAAACGCAATTTAATTTTCCTGACCCCATTTTTAAATTATGTAACTGCATCGTTGGAATTTAGGAAGGTTCCAAATAAATACACCGTCATAAATTCCACGATGGTTACATACCTCTCCGCCTATTTTATATATAGAAAGCTTGGGAGAAGGTTTTGGGACGGCTTAACCAAGCGACGAAGCGCTGGTAAAGTATTGTGATGCCTAACACTTGGGTAAATCATATCCTCTCCAACGAAGAACGTGATGAACGCCAACGATGATCTTCCACGCGATTCTTGTTCGACCTTTCTTCCCCAGAAACCTATCCTCATAATATTTGTAAATGAATCGATGAAACTCTGAATTGGGGACACGTGGAGGATGCGATGAACGACGGTCTTCATCGTTTTCCTTCCGCGACTCCGCCAACGAGCAATGAGCAAGAGGTAGGGGTTTTATTTTTATTTAAAGTATGAACATTTCCCATGTTCTTCCTTTCACTAAAAACGAAGAACGATGGTTGTTGTGCTTCATACTTGTGAGAACCTATTTCTACCACACTAAACGTGGAGGGTCTGAGCCAAACCAACATGGCCCGACCCCATCATTGTTTTTTTGTAATGACTCCATGACGGCATGAAAATGAGGCAACGAAGACGATGGTGGAGAACACTGGATGCGCTACATATGATTTCCGTGAACTAATCCACCGCCGCAGCCCCCTGGGGCGCACTCGGTGCCCTGCACCCCTGCCAGCGCATTGCCGGCGCCCCTGCGGCGCCCCTGCCGGCGCAACCGCGGCACCCTGCCAGTGAACCCGACACCCTACTGACGCAGCCCGGCACCCTCGGCGTGCGACACTGCCAGCCCGGCGCCCCCTTCCCTTGCCGGTATCCTACCCCATGCACCCACCGGAGGCCTTCCCGGTGCACCCCGGTGCCCCCGTGGCGCCCTGTTGCGCTACCCGGCATGGACCAATACCCTACCCGGTGCACCCGCGGCCAGCCGGAGCCCAGCCTGCCCGCTCGCGCCTTGTGTGGTCTGCCCACTGCCCTCTTGCTCACCGGTCTACTAAACAGGCCTGCAACGCTCATGCGGGGTCGCTGGTCGAACCAGCCCGGTCTCCTGGGCTGAGATACTGAGCCGCCTACGTGGCGACTTTCGGGCCGAAAAGAATACAACATAAGATGGGTAAAAATGAAGAAGAATTCTTAGGAAGAAATTAGATGAATTATGTGAAAACAAATTCTCCTAAGAATATTTCAATAAGGAAAGATATGAAGTCCTTGGATTCTATATCCATGATAGTGATGGTTGGTTCATCCAAAAAGAACTGCTAAGAATGATGCCACCCAGAAGAAGTCATGCAGATGATTTAATCTTGATGCCCTTTTCCCTAATGTTATATTGGTGTGATAGAGATAATATTTGGAATGAATGAAAAAGATAGAAGTTGAACATGCTAAACATTGTACTAAAAACAAAAAATAAGATTTTACAATAAGAAAAAGAATTTTTGTGTGTGAGGTTAAACAAGGTTGGTCAAACTATTAGAAGATGCATCGAATTTACTCCAACCCAACAAGAATTCCTAAAAAATATGAATTTCGTACCAAGAGAATCTATTGTTTTAAAATCTCTTAAAGAAAGGCAATTCACACACAATGAGATAAAAGAAATAGTAAGGTCCACACAATCACCATCAACATTGAATATCAGTTGTGAAAGTGTGAAGAATGAATAATCATGGTTGAGAAGATCATATATGCCTTGTTGTTCACATTTATGTAGAATGGAGGATCCACCGTATTCCCTTAAATATTTGTGTCGTGTTTTTGTTCTTATAATAGAAGGAATTGAAGGTGAGGCATGATATTTGGGGGAGAACCTGAGATTCAGTGAAGAGAAGTATTCCCTTGAGGGAGAGACACGTGAAGAAGCTTCCAGATCCATTATCTCAATCAGTATCAACCTCAGTTGGCATAAAATTAAATTAATTTTAAGATTGTATGAATATTAGGTCATTGGAAAAGGTATGTAATTTCTCAACCTATCATCCTTGGTCACTCAATATAAATATTATATTTAAAAGGGGGGTAACTAAAAAATACTCAGTGACCTAAGAAGAATGGATGTATTCCAAGGTCACATATCCTACCATCTACACCTAAATGTTTTTGATCCATTTGCTAAAGTGTGTCTAGGAGTTACAGGTTGATTCACATTATTCAGTGGATAATGGTCAGCTCAGTTGTCTAAATCAAACCCTATTGTTTTCCCATCAATCATTTCTCAAGTAGAATTAGAGTGAAATGATTGATGGTACATTGTTTAAGAATGGAATTATACCCTGTCTTCCATGAACTTTTTTATTTCTTGTCCATAAGGGGAGAGAAGTGAAATGAAATAAGTAAGGGGGGAGAAGAGATCATTTTGACGTTGAACCATTCATTTCAAGATAAGTAATAAGGTATTTAAATCAAAATACAAAGGAAGAGATTGTTGGGACCACCTTCTGTATAAGTTGTATTTGTTGTCAACTAGTGTCAATAATGGTAAAAATTAAGAAGGAACTTCAATGTGAATAGAGATTGATTGAAGTGATGATTTATAGAGAATTGTTATCGACTCGCAGCATTGGATTCCACACATGCACAATTCTCTATACTGTTGAAAATCATAATATTGATGCACTGATATTGAAGAGTTTTAAGAACATGTATCATTTTTGATACAATGATTACAACATTAAAGTAGCATTACATTTAGGATAAATGGAGAACGTTAGATTTGATAATCCAAAAATAACTGAAGAGGAGATGAATGTTAAGAAGAGGCTTGAAATTTAAGGTCACCATGCATGAGTTTGATTGGTGGATTAATATTTCCATTCATTTTTGTGCATTTTTTCGACTAATTTTTTTTATATAAGGACTTACTCAAAAAATGGGGCTAGCGCATGAGCTAGCTACCCCATCCTCAACTTGAGGAACTTGCAGGACCACAGTGGGTTGGCTGCACCCACAGGGATGCCTAGCCAGATCCATATTGCAAGAGGCATGTGCAGGCCATGTATATAAGTCCGTAAGAGTGCGCATAGTGATTAACCTGTGTACATGTATGTGCATAGTATGTCGTAAGAGCGTTCTCACGGGAGTAATAGGTGGGCATAGAAGCGTGCCCACAGAGAATTGGTGTGGGGTGGCACCATATGGGGGAGAAGATAATTCTGAGTGGTGTTCATGATAAGTTGATTGATAAACCACAAAAAAAAAACTCAGCGAGTTTTGTTGTTGGAGATATTTAAAAACGTAGAGGAAATCATGGACTCTTATTTGATATTCTTAGAGATCTTGAATGCATGCCTCATCCCACAACCTATGTTATAATCATGGTCATCCGAGATCAATCCAAGTCGATCCAATAGTTGCCACCTCGTCTTCAACCACTGATCTCATGGAGAGTAACTCGATGCCTCTGCTCACCGACTCTACTGCCGATCCACCATGATAATGCAACCAATCAGCATTGATGATGAAAACTCATGCATGTTGATCTTCTGATTGAACCGATACCATGCATGTAATCTACATATTTCTTGCATGCGATATCTCTGGGAAGAAGGTTCATCTGAGGCAAACAGAGTGTCCAAGGACACGAGGGTTCGAGTATGACTCATGCACAAGATTTATAAATATGTTAATGTTATCATGCATGAAGATAGGAGCCCACATTTGAAATGGAATCTACCCAAGGATCTCAGTATATCACCACCCATGGGTTTGAAAATTTTCAATAACCCCGAATGTCCAATGCATTCAAAATAAGATCCCCAGGGCCTCCCATACGGTTTATATACACGGAAGATGAACTCCTAACTCTTATAAAAAGCGGACACTATGATGAGAAGAGAGGATTCTCACATATACCTGAGATATTATGTTTCAAAAAATAGAGCATATCCCCATGAATCACTTCGTGAAGAGAAAACTAGAGTCTCATGGGAGTTCTGCTCTATGAAGAATAGTTTCCTCAAGCCTTTGATAGGTTCTACGCACCCTCGAATTGCTTTGCGAAGAACCCGCATCAGAACACGTGATATGTATTGTCAAAATCATCTCCGTGCTTCAAGAAAGGCATCCCATCATGATCCAGTGCTTGAGATATTCACTCATTGTTCTTTGCTAAGAGGAAAAATTGTACACCCCATGCACGAAGAAGAACTGTGCATCCTTGCATGAAGAATTCAACCCAAGGCCACGTCAGTTTCATAGAATGGAGAAGAACTCTTTGTGGTATGAATTTTTACACTCTATTATCTGTAGGGGTTTGTGATTTTGTGAAGAAGGAGAATCTGTGAGAATGGAAGTGCACGTTGCATGCACCTATTTGCATATTTTGAAGAATCTTGAGGCCTTGAATAAGAAGTATGCCCAAAGGAAGGTTTATACCCATTCGGGTACGATAATTCATACATATAAATCTAATAAAAAACCCTAATTATGTTCTACATATTAATATAAAATTATGAGGAAGACGTTGCCTTGAGTAGTTGGTTGATTAAGAATCTCACACAAATAAAGTACTTCACCCATTTGAGTATGAAAAAAAAATATAAAACCTAAAGAAACACCTCAACTAAGTGCATGTGGAAGAAAGAAAATAAAGAGAAGGAATAGGTTGATTTTGTGTGTTTAAAGATATATATTCATTAAGGGTTTTTAACCAAGAAGAAGAAGAGGGGAATGCATGCTTTCATGCACATGCACACATGAAGTGACTTAAATGAAGAATCAAAAACAAGTGTGTTCACATGTATAAAGAAGATAAAGATGAAATAATGAGAAGAAAAGGATTGACCTAATGACATATGCATGATCACATGCATAAATGAACATAAAGAAAATAATTGATTCAGATGATTCCAAGTGATCCAATATTCATTGCTTGAAAAATCACATTGATGTATGTCATTCTAGACAAGAAGAGAGATAAAGAGTTAGTGCAGTTGGGTTTTGCACTGAAAAAAAGAAAGAAGAAGTCAAGTGTAGTTGGTGATGCACTAGAAAAGAAGAGAAATAAGTAAGGATAAATTGGATGCCTACTGAATTAAAAGTAATCAAGTGATGATTAGTAAAGAAAACCAACAGAGAAACCTAACATATCATAAAGGAAGGAAATTGTCTCCATAGGTAGTATAAAGTACCAGCTAGAGGCATCAAGTTAGACTAGGCCATCACTAGTATAGTGAAAAGGATTTTTACCCACCCCCATCTAATGTGTATGGAATCACGCTAGCTAGAGGATTACATTCCTAGACACTCCACTATAATTAAATATAACATCATAGTGGAGAATCCATGCACTGGTCATACCCATGCATGAAAAGGATATAGCTACTCTTATTGAGTTGTGAAGCTTGTAAAAATATCATCTCTATATTTTCACTACTTTCTATTAATGAATGTGACAAGGAAAAAAGAATAATAGATTAAAGACCTTAAGAGGTCAAAAGGTATAGAGATAAAAGTTGGAATTGGTATATACGGTCCCCAATACTGATTCACCCCCCCACTGTCATTGTTAGTTATATCCCAATCCGGTCCTCTCAATCAGAAAAAAATATTGGAATATCAGCTTTGGGAACCTGCAACATGGGGTATAAATACCTCATATCAATCTCTTATAACCATATTTATTCACCAATCATGTCAAAGTGGATGTCAATTAAAAATAAGGGGTGTTTTTTCTTTATAATGGCCTGGTTCTAATGACGATAGTCAATGAAAATCCTTAATATCACATATTCCAATTTCATGAACAACAGTGGAGCTACAAAGGGGAAAAACTGAGTCTAATGGATCCTTTATATCTATGATTCTACAACTAAAATCATAGCTCATAGAGCTTGGTAGGTTCCATCTGATACACTGCAAAAGATATAGTTGTTGTCTGAGGATGAGAATCGATTAAAAACTCTAACTATTGCTTCATAGGTAGTCCCAAACCATATTCAGGATTAACATAAATATAATCATCCACCACTAAAAAACCTAGACTCATGAACAACCAAATACACCATGGGATACACTCCCAAACTGATGGGTGATAGGTTGTGACCTCTTCTTCATAGAATCCTCCCACCCTACCATGAGATCTACCCCTCTAGAATAGTGGAATCTAGTCCCATAATTAAATGGTAGTATGAGTAGTCTATGGTAACATTTGATCTAGGATCGAACCATTGATAGCCATTCCAGACCTAAATTACGTCATAGGTTTTAATCATGATGAACAAAATGTCCCATGTGAACTACTATCCAACAATCGATATCTTGCACTATAGGTCAAAAAAATATATAGAATAAACATTCCCTACTATAACATCATGATATAGTTGTTGTGCTATCACCTAAACTGGGACATCCATTTATCGATCCATGAGTATATATAATAATTAATGTTTGGAACACGTGTATACATGTACTAAATCAAGAGTTGACTAAAAATCGATTGTATGTTGGATCATCCAATGCACTTCGGGGTTACAAGATTCCGAAGCATGCAGTTGTTTGCAGCTCCATCAACCACCTTCAAAATCCTTATGTTGGATACATAGTGGTTGTGGTAGAAGGATCTTACACTGAAGTCCACCACCAAAAACTCTTCTTGATCCTCTTATATCTCTTCCTCCCAGGGGAACACCCTTTCCACACATGGGAGATCCATTATCATGTGTATTCCTATGTTGTGTGAGTCCACTGGGTTTTTATAGGGTTACCTGGAACATCTAGTTGGGTAGTCTCATTCCATTTCACATCTCTCGTCACATGATTAACATCATAACTCAATGGGATTCCCTAGTTCTATTAGTATCCCCTATACTCTATGACCATTTCCTTGAGACTACCCATGAAAATGTCTCTTGCTCTGAGATCTCTAGTGCCTCCTATATATTGTAGATGACTCAACTAGTGGAAGACCACTGCCTGCTCCAACTACCTAGATTCTCCCTAAAAAAATCCCATTTTCACCAGTTATCCCATTAGTACCCGTACATAATTGTAGATTAAAAATTGAAAAATAATGTATTGAATATCTTTACATATTCTTTAATAAAACTTATGTTCTCAAAATTTACATTTGATGATCATGTCTACGAAGTACCCCTTAAGGTGTGTTAACCAAGATTCATACTAATCCACTATTATCCCTCCCTAATGAAGCTCCATGATCACCTGGATCCAATCTGAGAATAAGTACGATGGGTTATACTAATCACATATCAATCACTGGAAGTCACCCCATTAGAGTTTTGACTCACCATTCATATGTTTAATGAGACCCAACCAACACCGAGATGCTCAGTGAAAATGTCTAGCTGCCCAAGCCACCACATTATCCATCATGTTCCAAATAATCCTAAAGATACATACCACTGAATCTGAAAAATCCTCTACTACATTGTTATCTAGCTCATAGTGGAACCTATGAAGTCTATGACACAGGAACTCACATAGCGCGCTATGCCCATGAACATCCTCAATATTATTTTTTGGGATGATATACTACATAATAGGTGTATGTGTTGGTACTAGCCCACATGGAGGAATGGGTCAGATTATGAACCATGAATAGAGGCCTTGCCATTGAAAGGGTCATTGTCATAATGTGATGTTGGTATCGATGGTTGTCCTTATGAAGGAATCCTTATTGTTATCAAAGAGTGTTATGGTAATAAGAATATATATATATATAACAATAATTGGTATATTACTTATGATTGAAAATCAAACAAAAAAATTCTATATGAATCATTTCCCATTTATCTAGGAAAAAAATGACTCAGCATTCCATGTTGACAAGAAAGTAGTCAGGGTCTGAGTGAATGAATACTACAACCGTTCGAACCTACATTGCAATCCCTATCTTGAGATATACACTCGAGACACATTGAAATTGTTGTGGTAATGGATATTCATCCTCTTTAGGGGAAATTCCCAAAAAAACATCGCAAGGAATGCCATTTCTCTGAAACGAATATGTCATGTCAGATCCAAAGCTAGAATAATGTTGAAACTATCCCATTCATGCAACCCTAGTGTAGGGGGTGGACACAAGTGTCGAAGAAATAACTTGATCCGGGAGAACATTTCCTAAATACCTGTACACAAACAAAACTGACTTAATGAAAAAAAAATAAGGAAATAAGGGAATGATACAAGACATATATATTGTAAATAAATCATTCATGAACCTGCCAATAGTTCAATAGTACAGTAGTGTATACTAAAAAATAAAAGGGGAAAAATATACACCCATCCAATAATATTTCCAAACATGAAAATTAGAAAATAGAATAAATATTAGAGAGCCTAGGTCTTGTATCCCAAGCTACAACCACTATATCTTATACAATAACCCAATACCTCTAAACTTATCTGATGTCATGGTCGACCATTCCATCATCTGTAAAAGACATGACATGTGTTGGAAAATCCCATGTAGGGGTGAGTATATACATACCTAGTAGAATGCCCCAAAAGGGTGAAGTCGTACCAAAAAGAGATACAACTCAACAGAAAATAAATATATAGAATAAGGTACAATGATAGAATAATTCACAAACCAAACCAAAAGTTAATGTAAGATCATCTAATCATAAGTTGATAAACACGGTGAGTAAATTAACTAATTATCCGATTATAGTCACCTATAGTATCTGTGTAGACTCATCTAAACTGAGATGTCATACACAGAAAGCATGTGGCATGCCCCATGAGTCGTTTCCTCTCTTGGATGGTGTGAATTAAAATACAAGGATTGAATCCAGAATAAATTATAATAAAATACACACACACACACATACATATATATATATATATATATATATATATCTGTGTGTGTGTGTAGTCAAATAATCTCAAATGAGTGAGTAAGAGGATTTTCAGCTCACATCTAATCTCAATAAGAAGAGTTTCCAACAAGTCTAAAAGTTCGTCAACAAAGACCTGAATCACACCCTTCTTCCCTGAACACACATGTCTAATAAACTCAGTCAACATTCATTGATACTATCCATGCTGGGTGGAAAAGACTCACCTTCATGTTTTTATGTTGTGTTACCAAAATAGTTCTTGGGGGGGAGTGTTCATCTTCCTCAGGAGTCCAAGGCTACATCAACCCATATTTCTTCATTGCAACTCAATGTTGAGGGGACCCAAAAACTAGATATGGATACCATTATGTAGTTTCTTAATAAGGTCCTAATATTATATTCATTGGAGAGCTCCATTACCCATCCCCAATGGAGTGTAATTCTTAAAAAATTCATAGACGAACTCCATATCCAAGCCCTATTGGAGGTATCATCTGGAAACTCATTGGGGAACTCCCCTTCCCCACCATGTTGAAGGGAAACACCAGGAATATCTTTTAGGGAAATAATGTTCCCAACCATACTAGAGGATAACATTTTGAAGAAGGTAGTCAGGTAACTCCAATGCCCATCCCTACTGGAGGGTAACACCCATGAACATTAAGGAACTCCACTTCCCAGCCCTACTGGAGGGTAACATGGATCTGTTATCAACGATTTACACTACCCATCCCCATTAGAGGGTACCACAAGGAAAGGTCTCTAGTTATCACACATGATCACTACCATAATTAGGCATCACCTAATCAAGTTCCAGGCTAGGAACAATTTGCATCATATCTCTAAATAGATACAGATTATCTAAAACATATAAAGGGAGTTGAAGGGGAACACACTGTGTAAGGGGACATAGATAGTTTGTGGTCCCATATAACTTCATTCCCATGTCCATAGGCAGTACATGAAAATCATTCTATGTAGAGGTACAAATTTTGTAGTTTGACTACACAGCATGTCATTGATAACTAAAACCCAGACCATGTCTCTACGAGATTCATCCGTGTACTCGAACCATATTAACATGTTCATTGGTACATGATGTGTTTCTTCACAATGCATATTTCCCATGTGGTATATCCTAGTCTCGTTACTCTACACATGGCATTTTTATAGTCATGTAATCCATCACACGACTCATACACCAAGAAAAATGGCACCTTTGATGATAGAGAATTACACAAGTTACCCTCTTTATGGGTTTCCAAATCCATATATCTTCTAATGGAAGTGGCTACATACTTTGTTATCTAAATTTTACATGTTGTGTAGTAGTGGTTTTTATAAAACATCAGATTTGATCACCACATAATATAGGCATCATCCAATGCTAATATCTCATATAATTGATCTATATAGTCCCTCTATTTTCAGTCATTAAAATTACAAATAATTAATAGAATAATTAAAACATTATGCAAATACACACCCATAGAATGTACTAGTCTCGAGATATTGGAAACATGAGAACATAAACACTAGTACATAAATGAGCTAAATTTTCTACAACTATTTTCTTCATGACTATTACCCTTCTTAGAAGTGTAAAACATAATACAAATCTTCATAACCTGGGGGAAGGGAACAAAAAATGGGTGATATTAGATGATCATTAATGGTAAACAAGAGAGATTTTTATGAATAATCATGAGTATAAGGGTATGAGAACATGATCATGAAAATATATGATCATTACCTTCTTATTAGATATCATAAACCCGAATCATTGAAAAAATCATGGATGTTCATAATACATGAATCACAAGTAAATATAAATCATAATCCTTGAAAGCATAACATAGGAAAACAAATTGTAATTGTGATAGACACATCAGCATAAAATATGATTTCCATTATAAAAAGAGAATCACTTAAAATACTATTTTGGTAGTATGATATCACTCCTAATATTATCTTAGTAGTCATGGTTCACTCCCACAACAATATTTTTAGAATTATTTCACTCTACATTACATATTGGTAGTCATGGTTCACTCCCATGTCCATCATAGTATTCAAGGATCATTATCAAGGCCATATTAGTCTATCTCATTAGATATAAATCTTTACCCATTTCATTGGAGGTATATTTAGGTCCCACCTATATCATAATGAAAGCATACATACTCATGCTTTATGATCATTAAAAAACATATCGTACCCCATTAAATGAAATCGATATAATTAAAAAGTAATCACATCATAACCTTGGGAAAAATACATTTTTCATATTCATTTAGTCATTATCTAAACCCATGAAATGAAGTTTGTTTCAAATTAATATTACCTATGAAAGAGAAACAGATTTCATAAACATCATTCCATTAATTTATAATCCATCTAGAGAAATAATTTAAATGGAATATTAGAATGAATTCCAAATAAATGATTGAATAACACATAAAGATGTTATCATATGTGGGACATAAATTCAAATGATAATTTAAATAAATTTGTTGAAGAAAACTTTCATTTTTGTTTGAAAAAACATTTTAAATCAGAAAACATTTTTGGAAACCATTTTCAGTAAAAATAGATTTTAAAATATGAAAATTAATACTTAAAAACTATAAATCATTTTTGAGATCAGTTTTTTATGATAATTAAAATCATTTATCATTTGAAATCATTTTTGAGAACATTTTTGTAATCATGGTTTCTAAATAAAATATATTTTTTACTAAAGAGGGAAATACAGACATATTTTCAAAAACAACATTTTGGAAAATATAATTGGTACCAAATAGGGAAAAAATGGTACTAACTCATGATTATGTTATTATTAAACTTATTATAATTAAATTAATCAGTTATTATTAGACACGGATAAAAATATTTCATCCAAGTAATCACAACCACACAAAATATTGAAAAGTAATGAGATTGTTTCAATAAACTATTATAACATGGTAACATGGGATAATACACTCCATGTAAGAAAAGGATGATCCATGATTCTTAAATTATCTATAAAATATTATATTCATGATATATAATTTAAAATATAATTATATACACCTCGAAAAATAATATAGGTGCATAATAAACCATGTGTCTCAAAAAAAGGAAAATGAAGATAAAAATTATATTTATAATTTTCTAAATATTAAAACATTTACCCTTCAAAATAAAGATAATATAAGGGATATATAATTAACCATAAATTATTTATAATAATAATTCAATACATCTATGGAAATAACACAAAACACATAAAAGGAAGGACTGTTGAATAAAGTATGCATCTCATGAAAATAAAAAGTGAGATGAAATGCCCTTACACTATGTCTTTAATGCCATCATTCTTGTTCAAAAATAATGTATATTAAATATAAGATTATTATACATATATAAAAAACATATTATTATATAAAATAACATATATGGTTTTATTATGACATTATTTTAACTGCATGTTTAAATTTTCATGTTAATGTTGAGCTTTGGGAAATATTCGCTTGGTTTTTTGCATGTGTATTATTTTAATATATCATTGGTTCTTATACATATATAAAAATTTCAATAATCTAAAAAATAATATAAATATTTTTTATATTCATTCTATTTATAATATAGTAAACTATATTACATAGAGGTATGAAATGGAATACACCGTTCATGTAGATGGTGGGTTGTTTATCCACATAAACATTGTTTTTGTTTAACTGTCAT
This sequence comes from Viscum album, assembly GCA_963277665.1. Classification (NCBI taxonomy): domain Eukaryota; kingdom Viridiplantae; phylum Streptophyta; class Magnoliopsida; order Santalales; family Viscaceae; genus Viscum; species Viscum album. The sequence continues at coordinate 1,676,436,527 of OY728161.1, read as the reverse complement.
TTTTAAAGAATGTTTGTAAATGACATATATTGATATGTATATATATATATCATATTATTATAATTATTATCTAGTATTTTTTATAATATTTACTGAACCCATCATTAATACATTCCAGGTTTTTTTTGAATGAATTACATCACTTTGAGTGGGTATTAGCCAATATTTTCTAAAATGAACTTATCATATTTAAACAACATGAAAAGTATAAATATACATGTTGAAAATGAATTTAATATTCTTAATGTAATGATAAATATAAAATATTTTATATATAAATATATTTTCCATCAAAATATCTACCATGAGAGGAGTAAAGGAAAGATGAACTGTCATCGTTTTGTGAGGTTAATGTTCTCCGTGGACATATAAAGTATTTTCACAACCCATTAGATGGTGGTGTGTGTAAGTTTGGGTAAAAAAAATAGAACAAAATCACATTATATTGATGATAATTATGTTTTTATAAAATAATTTGATGAAAATATTGTACGGGAAGGAAGAAAATAAAGTAATGTATATTGAGAGAATTTGTTACCTCTTATTCGGGTAAGACATTTTGGTGTGTTCCAAAAGGAATCCTTGGATTATTTTATGCACAAGGTGGTATTAATGAATAACTGGAGGGATATCGGGAATTTTTTTGGGTATATATTAAATGAACATAATTTTTTAGAGGTGTGAAGATGTGGGATAAGGGGAGGCCTTTTATTGGGAAGGGAAAAGATACACTTGGAATTTTTGAAAACATGCTAGGTGTTCCCATTATTTTCCATATGAAAAATAATAAAAACCTAATAAAACACGTGAATTGAATGTTAATGTATTAATAATGTTACGAAAATGGGTTGTTGACATGTGTCTATATCTTTTAGAGGTTTAAATTTATGGATCAGAACTTTTGTTCATAATGTTCTCTTAATCATCACAATTAATTTTAATTAATTCAATTATCTATTTGGTGAATTCTTTTTGACTTTATGAGAAATTATAAATTATTATTATTCAAAATCATAATTCCATATTTCTAAATTCATATCATTTTATTGTAATAAATAAATTTAACAACAATCCTACTAACGGGTCAACATTGGGGGTTTATAAAGTACAAATGTCCAAAAGGTTGCTTTGTTTTTATACCCATTCTCAAGGATAAATTAATTAAAATGTAATAATTTTGGTTAATTTATAATATTATAATCTAATTAAACAATCATAATATTTAAAAATATAATTTATCTATATAAATTAATTAGATGATATTGTTGTTTTAAATTACAATTCTGTAATTTTAGCTATTAATTAAAAAAATAATCATTAAAAAAATTAAAAAATTTATCCTAAACGAATATTAATGTTTTTATTTCAATGTTGAATTTTATTTTAAGATATAAAATTTATAAAAGTTCCAAAATTGGATTTTTAAATGGTTCTCAATTAAATGGTGGTAATACAACCATTCTAAAAATATAGTTTTTAAAAATAAAATTTATTTTGTTCTTATCTTATATTAATCAAATATATTGGTTGATTATAGATTTATTTAATATATAACATATATATTTAATTAATAATTTTAAATATTATTAATAAATATATATTACTATTATAAATTTACTTTTTTCACATACAACTACTCTTTTATAAAATGAGTCCTTTTAGATTCATTTAGTTTATGTATTCTTGTCTAATTACTAGGTAATCAATGAATTAAACTATACATATTAAAATTTTAGTAAATATTGTAATTTTAAGTTTTATGTTAATGTTATATCCTATTAATTAATATTATATTAATAATTAAAAGTTGTTATGTACCACTCGTTCTTGCATGTTACGTAATCCATTAAGGAACATTAGTCTTCTGTGTAAGATAATCCAACCACAGTGTTCCATGTAGAGACTACTAAAATTTATGTTATTTGTAGTACATGATTAAATTTATATTGCATATAATGCAAGATAGTCATAGATATTTAATAAAAAAATAAAATATTTCATTATGGCATCAGATTAAAAATATCCAAGAGATTAAAATATTTTAAAAAAATCACAAAATCTAGGGGAGTTAAATTCTAACCCCCTTAAAAATAATTTCACCCTAGAAATTATTTTCCATTCTAAGAGGTTTCATACATTAAGGTTTTATTCATATAAACTGACATTGCAAAAAGGAATTCCAAAACAACCCATAAAAAGGGAATGATGGAGCCATAATGGTCACCCAAAGTAAATATAAACGAGATTCCCATATATGATAACATAGGTGGGATATGATAAAATTTTCATGGAATAAAAATATTTCCATCATGTTCTAATGGATAGATATATAGAACAGGGTCAGGATAATGTTAACAACTAAAAGTCCATAAATCTGTGATGTCGTGTGGGACCTTAAGATTCATCAGAAAAAATTTTACTAGAATTTTTTTTGGGTTTAAACATCCTTTTTCTTAATGTTGAATAAATTTTATTAAATAATATACTTTCATGATTTCAGGACAATTTTACCCTTTTTTATTCATTGATCCATTTCACCTCAATCTCTAAAATGGAAGGTGACTTTTTCATTCTTGATGTAGAAACAGATCGTGATTTTCATGAAATGTCATCCCATATGTCATTAGTTATCATCAATAAAATGTAGTTTTAATAGGGTATAAAATATTCATAAATCATAATATGTAGAGATAAAATAATAATCTTATTGAATTAATTTGATGTCCGAAATAATATTTACACTAATGTATAATATTATAACCCTTCTAAAAGATGATAATTAAAAGAATTTTAAAAATGAAATGAAATCATCTTAACATTGATCTCCTATTTAACAAAAATTACCACTAGGTTTTTCCATTCCCATCATGTGAATACCCTCAATTTATATTCACATTAATGATTGTAACAACCTTAATTACCATAAATTCTTTTAGAAAATAGGCATGATTCCATACTCCAATGATTACTAGATATATTATTTAAATTCAAGATTTCGTAATCTTAATCCTTGATGTTATAGAATGATTTCTTAATAATCAATTCATAGGTAATCTATACCATCCAATATTCTTATTCGTATCCATCATATATTTATCTAAAAATCATTATCCTTCCATGTGGAATAAATTACATGTTACCTTCCCCTTATAAAAATATCACCATTCAATAAAGTGAAATTTCTAGGTCTTCATCATATATAATCATATCCTTTAATTATACTAAAAAATTATATATTTCATGATTCATATAATATAACAATTTAATTCCAAATCAAAATACTTCGTTAATACATCCTTATTATCAATCCATTACACATGATTAATCATATTATTCCTTAATACACCATTCATAAAATATGAAATATGAATAATTTTTTGTTTGTTCAACCCCAATTTAATCATGTTTCTAATGTTTATTGGGAACAATACTTGAAGAACATCACATATCTTTTACATGTCATTTCTAGTGTCATTATTTTTATAATTATAATAATATATGTACCACCTTCCTGATTTCCATTATGAAATTCCCACACAAGAAATTGATTCGAATAATTCAAATGCATTCCACATATTAAATAATAAATGTTAACCAGGTTCCATCTAGTTATATCTATTGGTAAAAATGAGAAATCATAGTCTGATAAACATTTATCATATTGGAATACCATATAATCATGAAAAATTACATATATAGTACCTATATAATGGATCATACTTCATTAATGAAGGACACATTCGTATTTCCATTTTTTATTCATAGTAATCCTCTATTTAAATCCTTCATGAATATTCATAGAGTTTGTGGATTCCAAAATCATATCCACTGGGAGTGTCAAATCATGTGTGTATCCAGGTTTGTTTTCATGTACCAGATTACCCCAATTCATGGTTATAACTTCTTGTTATAGTTGTTACCCCTATGTACATGTATTCCAAATTCACATCCACATAAAGTATCTTGAAAATAATGATTTCTTAGGAAACTACTCAATCTCTCATTTATCAAAATTCTTCACCTTTTACACATCTGTATAATTATGATTATATACATCCCTATAAATATCTTTATAAATATAAATAGGAATACAACTAATATTTTAACATACATGTTTCCAAAGGATATATGAACCTTCACTCTAATACAAAATATAGTTACCGTAAATTTTCATAAATTAATATTTCACAGCATTTGCAGAATACATAAGAAATTATACAAACAGACACCCAAAGAACGTAATTTTCTAGTGCCTTTGGAAACATGGATACATAACAACTGGTACATAAATTAGATACTTCATCTCCCACTAGGTTCTTCCTGACTAGTATCCTTCGTTGAAACATAAAACATAATATATATATATCGTCACAAACTATGGGAAGGAAACAGAAAAGGGAGTTGATCAGATGCATAGAAATGTTAAATATGGGATATGTGTAAGCATAATCATGAGCATAAGGGTATGAGAACATGATAATGAAAATATAAGGTTGTACCATGTATATCAAATATCAAAATCATCCCTCATGGCATAAATAATGGCTGTTAAAAATACATGAATCAAAATGATATAAAAAACATAATCCATGATAGCGTAACATAAGAAGAAATCATCGAATAATAGTAGACACAGAAGCATATAATATGATTTCCATAGAATATAAGTAATCCCTTTAAAGGCTATCATGGTTGTTTGATATCACTGCCCATACCATCTTTGTTGTCATAGTTCACTCCCCCGACCATGTTGGTTTCTTGATTTCACTCCTCATAGCATCTTGGTATTTATGTTTCCTTCTAATGCCCATATTAGTTGTCAAATATCATTTCCAATATCATCATATTCAATCTCATGAGATATATATCATTACCCATTTATTTAGAGGATGATATAGTTCCCCCCATCTCATAAATAAAAAATATATACAAGTTCCACAATATCATTACAAATCATATATTAACCCATGAAATGAAATGGGTATTATAAACATGTAATCATATCAAAAACTTTTGAAAATGACAGGTTTCATAATCATTTCATCATAAAAATAACATGTGAAAAGAAGCAGGTTTCAAAATCATATAAATCATGGAAGAAAAATAGGTTCTATAAACCTTGTGACATCAAAACATAATTCATTTATAGAAACAATATGAATGGAAGGATTGAATAGTTTCCCTAGAAATACATGAGTAACATTGATAATAACAGAAGTCATCATGACCCCCTAGATAACATTTATAAATCTACACTATCACAATAGTGGAGGGTCAAACCCAAATGAATGTGAGTGAGTAATTATATAGGTTTTAAATGGGCCCACAATTGTTAGTAGTGGGTGTAATTTTTTTTATCATGTTTCTTTTTATTATTTTTTATTCCATTTTATGTTGTGGTTAAAAAAATAAGATAAATTTTCTGAAAGTTTTTTATTTACTAATCTAGAAGTAAAACATTTAAATATGTAACAAATGAAAGAGTGAAATATAGTGAAAACTGATTGGTAAGAGTTTTTCAAAAAATATGCTCGGGTAAATTGAATTCTACTTATTATAAATCCGGATTATTCATTTAAATGAATTCATAACATAAATGGAAATGTTAAATCTTCCTCACCAAAAGATTTAACATGATGCGTCAATGTCTAGATGTTTTCCGCATCAAGAATCATAAATATAAAAATTGATTAAAATATCTGTAGAAACGAACTCACATGATGTTTTTGATGTTTTAAAATTTTATGTTTCAAAAAATATTTCATAATTATAGATCTCAACAAAAGGTAATTCATTATGTAATTGAGTGCTTTATGGTTAATATTCAATTAAATATTTTAGAACCATATTGAATCTCACCGAAATAATCTATTTCCTATTGAATGGAATAAAAGTGAAGAGGAAGAAAAGGTAAAAAAAATATAGATTCAATTTATCCAAACAAAAATAACCTGAGATCATTTTAATTCAAAAAATATATATTGTAAAAATATAACACAATAGTAAATGAAGGATTCTCCTTCTATGAATGATGATTAGAAATTGCTACCTTTCTTTTCCATCTCGTAGTCTCTAGTTTTTCTCATCGTGTCTCTTGGGGGTGAATGATCTCAAATGAATTATGGCATGGAATGTCTAAAGCAGAGTCCCCCACCCCCAAATATTTTTACAGCTCCATTCTTTAATTAATGTGTCATCTACTATCTATCACCACCACCTTCCACCGACATAGATCAATTCATCACTGTGCATCTACAGGTGCTCTATTTTTTACAAAGTACACATCACATTATTTTTACCCTCCTAACTAACTCCTGACAAGTTGGTTTGAATGAATCTGGTCGGTTTTTGGGCTTCTACTTGAATCTTCAAAACAAATCAACGATGGTTAAAATCCATTTTTAAACGTAGTATTACATTAGATATATAATTAATTATAAATACATATAATTAACTTTAAATTATTATTTTACCTTAATATTAATTTACTTTATATTATTTAAATATGTTAATAAATATATAATTATAATAAATTAATAAATTTATTATATAATATTTAGTATTTGATTATTTTATTAAATTAGAATTCATTATATTAAATTATTATTCATTAAAATAATTACATTATATTAATTATAAATTTTATTATTATTAATTATTTTATTTAAAAATTTAAATTAGAATTAATATATTTATTAAATAATTTATTTTATTTTAGTAGTTTATTTTAATTTAATTTATATTTTATTATTAAAAAATTCAATTTTGAATATTTTTTATTTAATTAATTAGTTATAGATATTATTGATTTATTAATAATATTTTAGTTATTTATAATAAATATTTTATATAATAATAATAATAATATAGATTTTTTTATGTTATTATTAATTAATATTTTTTGTCTTCTTCTTTTATTCCATCTCATTCCCTGATGTGTTGCACAAGGTGGAACATTTTTTATAATTCTATGGGAAGCCTCCCCGATGGCCTAAGGTTAGTCTAAATGGCACGACAGCTTCCCTCTCCTCTGTAGTGGTGGCACAACTCAGTTCCATCAGAATTAGTGATGCATAGTGGTGAAACGACCAGGTCAGGCCCAAACATTTACAATCGGTGCTGGTGGACTTCTCTAGTTGCGATGACACATCTGTTGGGCTCCTCCTCTAATTGAGGATGCTCGGGGCCAAAAACATTTTCTACATCTGTGTAAAGCTGATTTAGAATGTAGTATAGATGGGGTTCTTTAAATCTGAGTGGAACTCTATGCACTGATGTCCAATGACTCCGAGAAACATTGATCCATGCCTGAAATATTTAATATGTAGTGATTTGGCTTATGATTTGGGGATTTTTAGATCTCTTGAATGGTTTTAAATGATTTATTATCATGTTTTTTTAATTCCATCGTGTATGGGTCTACTACTGTTGACGTGAAATTGATACTGAGGATGTAGATGACGATGGCTATAAGGAGTAGGCTGGACACTGGATGAGGTACCCATATCATTTAAGCTGATGGAATAATGGTGATAGGGTGAAAATAGCTTCACAATGCCTTTATAGGTTCACAAAAAAGAAGGTTGTACTGGGAGGGATGAAATGGTGGAGTCAGTGAGACAGACACTGATGGACTATGTCAGTAGCAAGAAGAAGGAATGTGTGAGTATTAGTGTTGGTGAATGGGTGAAAGGGGACGATGACACCGATGATAAATAGAGACAAGAGTTTGATATTTTGTGAGACTGATGTAGAATGAGGGAAGAACTATTGGTTTCACCAACAGTATTGATAAATGTGCCGGTGAGACCAACAATGTAAAAAAATGTGACTGTGAGATCGAAAGTGTACAAAAGTAGTGACTAATATTTTTAAATGTATAATAATTTTAAATCATTATGGAAATATAAGATTTAGATTTCCAAATTAATTAATTATTTAACAATATATAAAATAAAAATGAATAACAAATTTTTGTATTATGTTAAAAAATAGTATCATATCTTATATTAGAAACTAACTAAATTACTATAGAGAATAGTGATTTTAGTAATTATAAAAATAGATGTTAAATTAAATATAAAGGATGAAATCAAATAAATTAGATTAAAATAATTAACAAAATTAATTTATGTTAATTATTCATGATTAAAAGATAGAAAATTTAAATTTAAAACTAAATTGATTGAATGAAGCTAAAAAACAGTAAATGACTAAATAATACACATGCAATATTATTTAAAAGTAATGACAATTCAAAACAACAAAACTTATTAAGTAATATGTTAAAGTAGAAAAAATTGGTAAGACTATATTAATTATTTTAAAGACTAAAAATACATAATTTGTTATAAAAATTGATCAATTAATTAATATAAATTTATAAATTCAGAAGTGTGAATATTTAGTAAATAGATTAAAATTATTTTATTAATAATTTAAAAAATAATAATAATATGTGTAAAAAATATGTGTTTTTAGAGGCCCATCAAATTTCCCCACACATAAACAGTGTCTTCCCTAAAAAATACCATGATTTATTAATTATAAAAGATATAAGTGTGTTATATTAATCAATAAAAATTGTAACATATTCATCAAATTAAAAACAAAGGAAAATAAAATAGTCAACTATAATTGGAAATGTAGTGTTCAAATGAATCTTTTTCAATAAAAGATACATACTGAAAAACCAAAATAGTAAGGAATCATCCAAAAATAAATAAGTCCTTCCTCATATATGAATCTGTCGAATGATTAATTTCTATTCAAGTACAAGATCAAATTTCAATAGTGATAAAAGGATCAATGTTTGTGGAGTGAAAAACATATCCAATGGTACTTTTTTTCTTTGACATTCACATAGGTTTTAAAAATAAACATTTTTTTGAATAACCCTATTGGAATAAAAAATAATAATTCCATCCAAAACAATTGTCCCCTTCTTTATCTAGCGTTCATTATTCCCTTTACCCAAATTAACTCATTTGTTATCGTAGAAACTTTATTTTATTTTTCCCAAGCCATATAACATGTTCTATGAACTATATAAATGTACTTATTCAAAATATAAAGAGGGTTTTTAGTATAATGAAACCCACCCAGTATCTAGGTCCTCATAGATTCACTGTGGGTTCCTAAATGACCAAATTAATCCAATTTTAATGGATCTATATGATGACCATTTAAACTACCACAATAAGGTGATTACACTACACAATTTAATAGATGGCGTGTCCTCTAAGATATATATCATACTTCTAGTTCCTATGGTTATGAACATAACTCCATAAATAGAAATCCTCTATCACTCTCAATCACAGTTCCTACACCAAATATTCTCAAAATCACTAAAAATAATCACTCAGGAATCATTCAACCTCATTAATTTAATATTCAAATTAGTTGCTAACTACTAGTAAAGTATTGATCCTTATACAAGAGACATTTATCTATAGATTAAAGAAAACAATTTTGTATTAATTTTGATAATATTCAACCATTTTTTACAAAAAAATGATTGAGGGAACAACGATTTTACAGGATAAGAATATGGCGTAGTTTATAAAAAAGAAGATTGACCCCCTCCCCCACACTTAAAACAATTCGTTTTTCCCACAGTAAAACTCAATAGTAGAGGAGATATTTAGACAATTAATGTTCCATGAAGATTTACAATAGAGTAGATTTATGACATGTTATGGGTCACATTATCATTAAAATGAATGGTTTCTGAATAAAATACATTATATAAGGATCACATGCTTAACAATTTAAGGTACTTAGAGGAATTTTCAATTACACTCAAATAGTTGCATGTGTTTTATGTGGGTGCAATGTGAAAAGTGTGTACCAGTTTAAGAATTGATTCAATAATATTTTTTGTTGAAGAGAAATATTCACGCAAAAATACCTTATATATAATGTTAGATTTAATAAAAAAATAATCAAATAGTTTGTATGTACCCCCACACATAGTTTCATAGTGTGAAAATTTAAACCGATGAGACTCGATTTTCAAATGAAGAGGAACATGTAGAATGTTTTTAGCAACAACATAAAATTATTAACATACTGAAAATGACAAAAGTGAGTCACTATTGAGACGTCTCGATGACCGTATTATATCTGTGACTCATGTGTGCCATCTATGTATTATTAGATAATTTAAAAAAAATGAATGAGGAGAAGATAATGAACCCAATAGTTAATAAATGAACATCCCTAATAATGATTATTTCCAGAATGATACATTTTTGGAATTCCACTCCTTTCTGACTCCAACAACATAAAACATATATTTTTTAAATAAGAGATGCCAAGTCTAAGGAGACATACATAATATACAAATAATACAAAAACTAGTAAAAAGCATCATTATATTCAAAAAAATAAAAAAGGAACAAATGTAACAAAACAAAAGTGAAGCCATGGTTTGACTCCCATCAAGAAATATGTTTTATGTCTTAAATTAGACATTATTTAGGTACAATATCTTCTTTATTCTAAGTAAAATAGAAAAATCATGGGTTTCATCCCATGCAGTACTAGATTTAAAGTTCCTAGATGTACTCACCTAGAACTAACTGTTGCCACTTGGTCGGTGGAGTTTCCTCTGTAAGAACAACCATATCTATTTGGATCAAATGTTTTTAATAGAAATATAAAATATGTGGGAATAAAGAAAAAATAAAAAATAAAATAAACTATCATAAATTAAAAAATTCTTTATCTAACACTCTTTTACATTAACGAACTACTTGAGGGAGTCTCTAAGTTGAGCATAAAATTTATCACTTAAATCCACAGTTTTTTTAAAACAATTAGATTAAGGTGAAAATTAATTAACCCCCTCATGAACAAGAAATAAACATTAAAGCTCAGGAAAACAAATTAGATCATTAGAATAAATCTTAGTAGTTATGTTCTTCACTTCTTGATTAGGTTATGATTGGAAAAATATATATATTTTGAAGTTGAAACAGATATATGAGGGATTTTAATGGTATTTCATTGATTTTAATGATCACATACATACTTTCATTAAAAAAAACTAATGATTAGGGTTTTTAGGGGATGAGTTTTGATAAATATGTTTAAGAGGCGAAATAATTGTGTGATGATCAGAATAAAAAACACAAGAATTCAAATAAACATTATCCTCTAAAATAATATTTTTATATAGATGGTCCTTTTCATCTTACTCGGTTGAGGATAGAAGAGAAAAATAAGGAAATTAGTTTATTTTTCCATTAATAGAATAATATTTTACAAATTTTTAAATCTCTTCCAAAATTTCATCATCAAATAATAAACACTTAACATCTACTACTTCTTACATATTCATTTTATTTAAATAAAGTGTGTTCTCTTCCTATTCATCATGTTCATAATAAAAAAAATTATAAAAAATTTTAGTATAGTGTTCTGAAAATTTCTTTTCGTGTGGAGAAATGATTAATTCAACTTCATTAAATTGATATTCCATATTATTCAAATTTTAACAGTCTCCCCATGTATGTCAACACTATTCTACACATCAACTCACAGAGCTTCTGAAAAATGATCAAAATGTGAATAGGGAAATAAAATATAATCATTTAAATTTTCTTCATATAATATTCCCTTATCAAAATTATACTAAAAAAAATTAGTGATTTTTGGGTTAAATGTATCTAAACCGGGAAGTGATTTTTTTTGGGATAAAAAATTTCAGATTTTGTGATTTCCTATTTATTTTTATCTTCTAACCTAGTTCCCATTTTCAGTTTAGGTTCATTATTGATGAATTCTTAAAATTTGGTTTAAGAGTTTTTGAAATTCATGTTCATTTTTTTCCGATTCTCATCAAACTGAGTGGTTACATTTTCAATGTTCCTAAAATAGTAATTTTCCTCAAATTTATGAATCATGGAGAGGTTTGAGCAATCATTTTCAGTCTGTTTATTTATTTTTTAAAATTATACAACTCAAATCAATTTATATTCTTAAAAATTTCATCAAATTTTATTTATTCATGCAATGTGTTGGTTATTTGATTTTTTTTCATCAGATTCATATTTATTAAAATTAAATGTATTGTGGCCCATGATCGTAATCGACCTCCTCTTCAAAATCATTTTGAAATATTCAATAAACATTTTTTCACTTATTTTAAATTATACTTTTTCTTTAAAACTTATTTGTAATTCTATGATCATATTTTCCATCCTTTTAATTTTTTGATATTTCCCTTGAGAATATCTATCTTAAATTTCATGGTTCTGTTTTAACAAATTGTTCCAAATTTACATCTTAGAATTCATTTTAGATTCTACTATGTATAGTTTATTAAGGATTTCAGAACTAGGCTCATATTGTTGTTCATAGTCTTCAATGTAATCGTTCTGTTGTGGCTAGTTATAGACACAAAGAAAGGAAGTGTTCCCATAGTCACCACAACAATGAAAAGAAAGGGAAAGTTGTTGATTCTAGTCCTCATAAAGTTCCATTTTTTAAATTATAAATAAAAAAACACATTCAAATTCTAGTAGAATTTATATGTTCAGATGAAGGAGTTTGGAATTTATTTATTTTTATAAGAAGACTTTTTTGTTTTTTGTGTTTTTTATATTGCTTATTTTTAAAGTTTTCTAAACCTTTAGTCACTTAGTGCATTCCTTCCATGCATATGGTTCTAAAATTTGATAATAACGGAGGTCCTCATGACCCTAAAAATAATATTTATATATCTAAAGTAGAACAGTAGTGATGGGTCGATCCCAAAAGAATGAAGTTGAGTAATTCTAATGGTTTTAAGCAAGCCCACTGTTGTTAGTAGTGGGTGGATTTTTTTTAAAAAATTTATTGTTACTTTTTATATATATTTTATGACGAGGTGAAAAGAGAGAAGAAATAATTTTTAAAAAATTTCATATTAACTAATCTAGAAGTAAAATATTTAATGAAACAACAAATGAAATATTAATATACATTGGAAACATAGTGATGAGATTTGATCATGAAATAAGCTCATGTGAATTTTATTCTACCGGTTATCAATTATTATTGTTCATTTGACTGAATTCACACTATAAATTAATATATAAATATTATATGACAAAATTTTTAAAATGCTGCATTGATGTCTTGAAGTTATCAACATTATAAATCATAAACATGTAAACTGAATAAAGGATAACCGAAGAAATGACCTCACCGGGAGTTTCCGAATTTTCCTATTTTTATTTTTTGAAAAATATTTCTTCAATGATTGATCTCACCAAATGATTATTTATTAATAAATAGAGTTCATGAAGGTTCTTATTGAAATAAAAATTTTAGAACCCTATTCAATCTCATCGAAAGAATCGAATTTCTTTTGAATGTAATTATAATAAAGAAGAAGAAATAGTAAACCAGTAGATATTCAAATTCCCTGAAAAATTAAATTAACCTCAGATCAGTTCGATTCAAAAAAGAAAATAAAATGTAAAAATATATCATAAAAGTGGAAGAAGGATCCTCCCTCTGGGAAGAATGATCATGAATTTTTACTTTACTTATGAAACTGTTAGTCTCCTATTCAACCCCTATTGTCTCATGGGAGTGTCTACTCTAATATTAGGTACGACGTGGAATGTTCGAATGAGAGCCCCCACCCCTAATTTTTCTAATGGTATGTTCTTTAAACCATATTTTATCTATTTCATGTCACAGCATCCTTCAACTGATATAGATCAATTCATCATTATACATCCGCAGACATTCTCTTTTTCATGAACAACATGTACCTTTTGTTTTACCCTCATAACTAACTCCCGACCAATTGGTCAAAATGAATCAGGTTAGCTTTTAGGATTTTTCATGAATATGCAAAACAGAACAAGGAAGATGAAAAACAAAATTTTTAACATAGTACTAAATTGCTTATATAATTGAATATAACTACTTCTTATTTATGTTTAATTACTATTTATCAATAATTATAATTTATAATGTATTATATACCTAATTTATTTAATTTATAACTAGATAAAATTATTTTGTAATATTTATTTATTTGACTATTTTATTAAATTTTTATTTTTTAAATAAGATTATATTTTATTAAATTAATTTCAATTAAATTAATTACTAAAATTATTATTATTAAATATTTAATATAAATAGTAAAATTACAATTAGTATATTTATTAAATTATTTAATTATATTTTTTATTAGTTTAGTTTAACATAATTTGTAAGTTAGTATTAAAATTTTTAGTTTTAAATATATTTCATTTATTTAATTATTAATAAAATTTATTTAGTTATTATTAATAATTTATTTATATATTTATAATAAATATTTTATATTATAATTTTTAAAATTTAGTTTTTATTTATGTTGTTAAGAATAATTTTTTTTCTTTTTCTGTTATATCTCCTTCCGTGATGCACTGCATATGGGGGGAGTGTTTCTGTGAACCTCTACAGGAATCCACCTTGACGAGTTTGGTCATGTCTCCCGAGCGTGAAGACTTCCCTCTCATCTACTTTGATGATGCGGCTCAGTCTCTTCAACACTGGTGATTCACGGCAGCGACACAACCATCTTAGGGCCATTCTTATAAAACTAGTGATATTTGTCTTCTCCAGTCGTGACATGATAAATACTAAAAATGAATAACACATTTTGAATAACACATTATTAAATAATAAAAATGAATAACACATTATTTTTTCATGTTAAAACATAAGAACAAAACATATTCTACAAACAAACCAAATTATGAAACAGAATTGCTATGTTTTTAATTATAATAAGAACATTTAAATTAAATTTAAAGTATGCCATTAAATGAAATAGATTGATATAATTAAAAAATATAATTTGTTTTAATTATTCTCGATAGAAATATATAATGTTTAAATTGAATATTAAATTGATTAAATGGAAATAAAAATATTAAATGATCAATTAATAACATATTATATTATTTTAAATTCAAGAATATTTAAAATAACCCAACTATATATGTAAATTAGTAAATTGGAAAAATTAGTAAAAATAAATTATTTATTTTAATGATTGAAAATATAGAAATTTTTATAATAATTGACTATTTAACAAAATTAATTATAAAAATAAATTAGTGTAAATATTAAGTAAAAAGTGTTGTATTATTTAAATAATACATTAAAAATTAATGAAAATATGTTGCAAAACTATGTTTTTAGCCACATCAAACACCAAATGATGTTATCATAGATGTAAAATAAATTTTAATGATATTTTAAAAATCTTTCTTGAGGAAAAAATTTTCTCTTCATTTACAGACTCTTCAAAACATAAATCATCTCACAAAAACGTTTTTCATTGAAAATATACTTTAAAACATATAAATAATGATTTGAAAACCATAAAAAAATTTGTAAATTATTTTCTGAAAATAATTATCAAGGATATTTAGAAATCATTATTCAAAGCATTTATTAAAAAAATGGTTTTTTAATAAATTAGATTTCTAAATAGAGTGGTAAATACTGCTAGATTTTTGAAAAAACATTTTCATAAATAGATTAAATAACAAAGAGGGTTTTTTTTACAAAGACAATAATATATCAGGATGAACCATGAGGGAAGAAAATTATTTAATATTCTTGATATATGAATCATGATATTTCATCAAAGGAAGTATAAATAAAAGAAATCTTGAAAAGAGATGTGATTTTTTCAGTAAACTCTAATAACATGGTATTTTGGGATCATACTATCCATTTAAAAAAAGGAAATTACATGAATATTAAATTACCATGAAAAGAATGATATTCATGATATAACATGCTAAATGGATGTATATACACCTCAAAAATGAATGTAGCTACAAAATAAAACATGTATTTGAATGAAGGGAAATTAAGAAAAAACTATCTCACTAATTTGGGTTCTTTTGAAACATTAATATCATGAAATAATGATTATAAAATGTATATATAAATACCCCTAAATTTATATTATAATCATCATTAAATACATCAATGTGATGTTTTTGTCTGAAACCATCCTAATGGGGTCTGTGATGTGACTAACCCGGGTTGACATTCAATAGAACATGGGGTGGTGACTTGCACTAAGTAAGCATATCCCACAAATGGAATGAATTAGCCTAATATCCCTGCACATACATAGAAATATCCCAGACAAAAATTGTGAAATGTAAAAACACTAAGTAGACAATTCATGAAAACCACTATATCCAAAAATGAGAGGACAATAGTGAATGTATTAGAATGGAAATATGGCCAACTACAAGACCACAAAAAATATCATTCAACCACAGTTACAACCTGTATGAAAAGAGGTATTCTGAAAGTTGTTTAAAAATCATCATTAACACACCTCAGTATGTATGGTCTACTAAAGAACCACATGGTCATTATCTACCTAAACTCCATCGAATGGTCGATCTCCTTCACAAGACATGACATGTGCATGAAAAATTCATGTAGGGGTTAGTATAACAATACTCAATAGGACGCCATGACACTAAAAAGAAAAATCACAAAGGAATAACACAAAGAAAACCACAAAGGAATTATACAAAAGAATATAATGAAGGAATTTCACAAAGTATTACAACATAAGATTACCGTAATGTATTACCACAAAATAATACAGTAGATGATTACCGCAAATGATTACAATGATGGAGTACCAAAGAGGATTACCATCGAGGGGTGCCACATAGGATTTCCAAATAGGAATACCATAATGTAATAGAAAATTATAAAACCACCTAGGATTATACAACATGGGAATACCACATAAGATTTCCAAAACTGATTACCGTATAGAAATACAACACTAGATTACAACAACAAAATTCCATGATGGAATAGAAAAAAAGGAATGCCACATAGGAATACCAAATATTATTATTGCATAGGATTTCCATAAATGATTTATACAAAGGAATACCAAACCTGATAACCACAAAATAATACAACATAGGATTTCCAAAAAAGATTACCATAAAAAATAACCACACATGATTTCCACAAAGGGTTATCACACATGAATACCATAACTAAATACCACAAAAGAATACCCCATTGGAATACGACACCTGAATAAAACAGAAGCATGCACAATCATCTCTACACAGGTATATTTCTAAAGCACATATAAGAGGAATATACAAATATACTCAATCCAAGACACACAGTCCATAGGTAATTCAACACCTGTTAGCAGGCATAGGATTCTACTCGAAGCATTCTAATTCAAGGAGAACTCACTCCTCGATCCTTGATATCAACAGAGACACTAAATATATTGAATAGACCATTTGGTCCTTTCCTAAAGAAAAGGTATTATTTAAGGAAAACTACGATTCAAAGAGAGGGGATCCATCCTAGACAAACTTTGGAATAACACAAACCCATTCAAGATAAACCCACAAGATATAGGATCCTACCCATACAAAATAGGGAATACCACTAACCCTACTGATGAGGCCTGCTAGATGGAGTACCTACACAAAACTCTTGGTGGCTACGTCGAGTCCACATAACTCGACTAGGGGTGATAGAGCATTGAACTCTAGTCGTATGTAGGGATACCATACTCTATTTGGGACTGTACCTATAGAGGGGATTACGATCTAGTGATATTAATGTAGTGATGTACTTAACCCTCTTGGAAAATACCAATGGAACACACTCAATATATAAGGCTACAAACAAAAAACATGCCACCTATATCAAATGGAATGTTTCTACACTGGGGTCTAAATGACACGGAGGGCTCAATAAAAAGATGTACCATTTGAATGTTAATGTAGCCTGAAAATAAAAAGGGGTGTCACTGGGACTGTGGACTAACCTCCTTGTACACTTCTCAAACCGAACTCCTGGTTGTTGTCATGGTGGTCCACCACAGTCGACCACCCCCAACTACCTCAGCGGTGTGGCAGCTGCAGCTACCATGTCTCATAGTAAACCACCATGATTGATTGTTGGCCTACTTTAGCTCAGTCGCCCTGGGTCTGACCGACTCAGTCTAGCCCACCTGGTCCTGGCCTGCTCTTCCTAGGCTCGGTCTACTATACCTGTGCCTACCCCACTTTAACTAGGTCATCCCATCTCCATTGGTCTAACAAGCTCACACACAGGCTGCTGCACATGACCCAACTAGCCGCATGGATGACCAAAACCAGAGTCTACTCCCACAAACTCTTGTGGATCATTAATTTATTCCCTCTACACTCCATGTTTTTGATGTTGCCACCTTTGATATCCACTAACTTGGGTCACCACCACCTCTGATCACCAACACCGAGAGAATCCAGTATTGTCTCTTCACCTAGACAAACCACTACATCAGTGGTCCTTTCAATAGACCACCAATCATCCTATTATGTCGAAAATTCAAAATGGTCTTAGTTCCACGCTTTTTTTGATCCCAATATACATATACCCAACCACTATGGTAGGTTTTTTTATAATCTGTGGGGTCCGATCGAGTTCAGTGCCACACTGTAAGTTGATCCATGACCACATGGATCTAGAAATGAATCACATAAACAATGGTTGAAAATAATATAAAAATTAACATCTTAAATAATGAAGACTATAAATTGTTCATTTCTTTTAAAATCTATTTTCATTTGAAGAATGTACAATGATCCAAATGAAAAAACCTCCCAAAATAATCCACATAATTATAAATGATCTTACAACTTTCAAATTGTAGACCAACATATTCCTAGATTGACCATCATTTATTGTGAAAATAAATATTGGCAAAAACACATAAAACATCCACCGAACAATGATTTGGATCACTTTCTAATAAAGAATGGTCACCATATCATCGTCGATCCTCAATTCGTCAAATCTGAGTGGTGTAGTTTGATTGATTTGTTGTCATTCTCTAATAGTTTCTCTGTATGTTATTTCTCTATATCTCTAAATAGATTTTAGGGTTAGGATACTAAAACTAAATTTCTATCAAATGAATATTAAAAATCTAAGTCACCACATCCAAAACATTTGTTAAAAAATTTTATTTACACTTATTCTCTCCCTATCTTTTTCTCTAGAAAAACTACAAAGACAAAAATTATGCCACCCCTAGGGAGAAAACTTGATTACAAACTCAACAGTGATCTCAGATTTCCAATCTGAGAAACCATTCCTGATTTATTCGGATATAAAAAATTAAAAAAAATTATTTATTTATTTTATTTATGGTTATATCCCTGGTTACATATTCTACAGATTTCCTTAACCGAATAAAGATAGGATTCTCCTAGGTTAATGATACCATAATGAGATTAACGATGCCATTTTATTTCCGATCCAATAACCCTTTTAGGAGTTACTACAATTTTTAGGAAAACTGCATGTGTGTTCTATTTAAAGTATAATATTTCTCAAACAAATTTTCTATGAAAACCATGCATCTGAATCACATGGTGTCTCAATGTTTGGTGTTGAAATAAATTTATTTAATTTCTAAACATAATGAATGGGAAAATATGAGTTTTTGCATTCCCCACACCTTGGGGATTTATGATCCTAAAATTTCAAAAGAAAGGATACTCAAATAGATGAGGGTACTGAAAATGAATCTATGTCCCCCACTCCCATGTGTTGTCCCTGAGATTATTATGGTTCCACTAGACATGAATCAAAGGAATGTACTATCCATGAATGATAAGCTCATGCTGAACCACAATATCTATTGGGAACTCAGAAAATGTCAGTCCATCTTTGTTGTCCATCTCACCCAAGCCGGAAACGTGTGATGTGTCTTGAACATACCTCATCAATTTTGAAATGTGGAAGTCTTCATGTGCCCGATATAACTTTAGTGGTAGATCCAAATGGTACGCCACCTCACCATCCTTACATAGTATTTGTAAAGGGATGATGAATCTCAAATATAGATAGGAAGTTAGTCAAATTGATGTGTATGTCAATGGTCACACAACTAAAATCATATCCATATGATGTAAATGGAAAACCATAAAAAATTCCATCAATTTTCCATTCGACTCATATTTCGTAACCTCAAGGGATTGAGCTAAACACACTAAAACCTGGTGTTCATTGTTCACATACTAACATGTAATGAATTGATAAACAAACTATACATGTTCCTTCTATATCCCTTGACACTAAAACAATTGTCAGTGGTCCTGGTACATCTTCAGTAAACCAAGATTTACCGTAAAAGATATTTTATGAAACCTCCTTAAAACCACTTCCCTCAATGCCAATGGCACAACTGTACGTCATTTGAAAAGAATGATTTTCTCCCCACCATTGGAATATATTTTTGGAGAATTAAATTTGGTTATATGATAATTGTGGGTTTTATAGTCAGAATCCCCATGCTATGTCTACCTGCATCACTATAATAGGTAAGGGATGCAATCATCAACTGGAGGTAAGTTGCTCCACCTCTATCCATAAAGGATAACTGCAACGAGTCCATCTTCTCTGAATCCTCGTTCAACAACAAAAAACTAGATATTATATTGATATAATCATAAAACACATTCCACTTTACAGGGGTATAGAAAATTTGGATGTTATTGTCATGGAGAAACTCTATCAAATTCCTATATCACAACTTTCGCTGGATCCACAACTACTATATCACCACTACATGAAATTGAGATCTCATAACGTCCACACCATTGAGGTTTAGTCTATCCAAATAAAAAACAATAGTATTCACCTACTTATGTGTCAATCTATCATGTGCTTCCTGGGTTTCATTTTTACAAACATGGAAAATATCATTCCACTATCACAGACACACCACACTCTTCTCATTAAATAGTAAATCTAAGAATGAAATGTGGACAACAATTCTATACCGATAAATATGACATAAGGCCTCGATTCTAAAACAAATAGGCCTGAAAACAAACTCTCACCTATAAGAGTCAAGTCACACTCTCGGAACTTGTGTGTAATCATGGGGTCCCCTCCAGTAGAAGTCTCCATGCATGTGGGTGGCATCAATGGTTCAACTAGAATCTCTGAGTCTCGAACAAATCCTTGGGAAGAAAATAATTACTATGAAATGTGTCAATCAATACATAAGATAAAGTAAAAATGAAATATATCACACCCATAATCATTTTTTAGACCCTGGGACATATGCCTTAACTACAGTAGCTTTAACCTCCCATGTCCTACAGCTACTTGAGCCTTGTGTAGACTACCAGATGGTGGTGGTTGTAACATGTCAAAACATTGACCACTATTGCTACTCATAGAGCTCCTCCATCACATATTCCTTCATATAGATCTTATTACTGCGGTCATTTAATTTACCTCAATGGTCCATCCCTAGTCTCCCAGGTCAGATTAATTTGGGTTGGGAAATATCAAGCAAGATTTCCCCTACCATCAAATGAAAATAACTACCTCTCTTGTGGCTAACTAGGCCCACCATATGAGACATGAAATATAGATCCTCTAACATACGAACTCTTACTTAAAAATATCACACTTTTATGCCCCTAAGACTGACGTCTACTTCCAACTACCGAGGTATCTACTCCCTCTTTACCAATTCTTATAATACTTGGTTGTATCTGCCTAGCCATGAAATTTTTGACAAAAAAGCTTGCTAAATAACCCATTCATAAGTAATAATTATTATAAGGATAATAAAATCATGTATTTCTTGACATATAGCACACTTGATGGACTAATCCATGATTAAATAATTCGGTATCATAGTCAATGAGTACCTAGAGAAGTTATTATTCATATATGAATACTTGGATATCAATATATCATTCTTCTAAGTCTCTATAAGCTCCAAGGTGTGAATATTCTTTAGTATAAATAGTGACAACTCCTCTCAGAAAGGATTCTAAAACACTGTTAATGGAAGTGTCACCTCATCATATGATCATTTAATAAAACCCCACCATCATCCTGTAGAGCCATATAGAAGGCCCACTGTGAAGACCACCATCTGATATGCTAATGTCATGAATATATAGAAAACTTTTGTTACAAATTCAATGTAATCCTCAACCTCATATATTTTTGGATTGACAAAGAAACCTGAGGGGGCTCTATTATTAAAACTAATGATGTGCACTAACCATGTGTACGAAATACAATGGTAATTCATGTAGCATGTGATTCTTTATAGGTTGTGGTATGGATTCTGCACCACATAGAGGTGATATCTCTGATACAAATCCATGTAATGATGCATCGTCAAAGATCAAATCGTACTCATGATAAAAAAGTGCAATCCTTGCTGGCTTTAAACATTGAGTCATCATAAAACAAAAAAATTTGTACAACGATCATCTGAGTATATGTGGGGATCATACTCAAGATGTATATTGAAAACACATAAATTTATTTATGATTCATGTACTAATTTTTTCATAATACCAGTGATTCCATGTACCGAGCCATAGTTTACGTAATCAGAGATGTACGGATATATCACTTGTTAAACATCATTGGGGTCCCTGGCCTAAATGATGAACTTAAAATAGTTAACACTATTTTCCAAAATCAACCTCACAGACCCCCATTCCTATAGTTGAGCTGACATCATTTGAAACCACTCAGTAACAACCCGTCCCAGAGGGGTCCTTGTCATGACAACCCCAAGCTAGCCTCAAATTGGCCATGGTATTGTGACTATCATCAAGTAGGTATATCCCACCAATGAGAGGAAATAGACTAATGTACCTATACAAATGCACACATATGCTAGTCACATATTCGAAAATTGAAAACAGTAATTAAAAAATTAATGCAAACCACTTTATCAACCTACTAGAGTACAATAGAAAAAGTACGCAAAAGTAAGTAGAGATAAATTCAAGCCCACTAAAAAGAGCCTATAACGACATGTCCATCCTATAAGAAAAGTGATACTGGGGTTTCTTTCTGAAAAGATGTAGTAACACAGCTCGGTCTATCTAGTCTCACAAAGAACCACATTGTTCTTTCCTACCATGTACTTCAACAAAAGGTCAGTCTAATGAACAAGAAATGACACATATGGGTAAGGATCAATCATGGGTGAGTATAACAATACTCATTAGGACACGCTGATACAAAAATAAAAACCAAAAAGGAATACCATAGATAAATACCTCAACAGAATACCAAAAATGAATACCATGATGGAATACCATAAAAGAATACCACACCTGAGTACCACAAAGGATTACCAAAAAGGCATACCATACAGGACTTGGAAATGAAATAATACAATGAATTACAATGAATGAATACTACACATGATTACCATCAAGGGAATCCACATAAGATTTAAAAAATAGAATACTATGAAGGAATTCCGTAATGGAATATGAAACCAGATCACAAAAGAGGAATGCCACATAGGATTACAACAATATATAACCAAAAATGAATATCAGACATGATTAACGCATATAAATTCTATGAAGGAATGACATTAAGGAATACGACACACGATTACAACAAAGGAATAACACATAGGATTACCACAAAGGAATACCACAAACAATTACCACAAGGGAATATAAAATAGGATTACAAAAAAGGATTATGATAGAGGAATACGAAACAGTATTATGATGAAGGATTACCAAATATGTATAACACATTGGAATACAACAAATGAATACCCAATAGTATTACCACATACGAATACAAATCAAGATTTCCATATATGAATGTATAGTAACCTGTAAACATGTATATTTCTAAAGAATATATAACAAGAATATATAGACATACAAAATCAAATACATATAGTAAAAAGGTAAACCACAACCAATTACCAACCACATTATTTTACTCGAATGATTCTCTTTCCTAGAGAAGTCACTCCTTGAGAAAAGATACCACCAAAGAGACTCACTAAGAGGTCTCACTCATTTGGGAACCATACATAGAGAATGGATTGGTCAAATAATACTATGAGACATATAGAGGGGATACTTCCCAAACACACTAGCGAGTACCATGAACCCAAATCTCGATTAACAAGTAATGTATAAGATCTCACACAGACTTACTCAAGAATACCAATAACCCTACTAATGTGGACCTTTATATTGAGGACCAAAACTCTTATCTAGGAGCTTATTTCCATTCAATAAATCATAACTATGTTTTATAAAGGATCAAACACCAGTTTGATTGAGGGATTCCCTTTTTTGTCTAGTATTCGACCTCTAGAATGGATTACAAGCCATTGAAGTGGATGTAATGACATACTAAACCCCTGAGTAAAGGACCAGTGGAATGATTTAACCCAACAATAGTGTATATAAAAAACTAACCACAAGCCATAAAAGGACCATATCCACATTCGTGTATGAAGTCATCATATGTATCAATAAAAATATGTACCATTTGATTTTTATGGTAGTTTCAAATTTCAAAGGGTGGTCACTAGGTGTATAGAATGACCACATGATCGACCACTCTGATTGGATTCCCCGCGGCTACCGTGGTCAACCTCCTTGGTCGGCCTCCCCCAAGCTACCATAGTCACTCAAAATCCGGATATAATGTGGATAATGGACGATGTTTGCATTCAACCTTGGCCCAAATCTTGCTTGATCACCCCGTGTCCGACCCGGGTCTTCCCCATCGGCCATTCCTACCTGGGCCTAACCCATTTGGCCAGGCCAGGTCAGCCCCATATACTCCTCCTTGGCTTCACCAACTTCACCTGTCCTGATCCATCTCCACTTTCCTAGTTGACTCACATGTGGGCCACAAGGGCTACAATGTGCAAGCCACCATACCACACTATCTGTCTATGATCCATGTGGTCACAACCGTTCTATTCTCATGTTGGCTCCCACATGGTCAACCTTAACACTCCACACCACTGAAACCACCGCCTCTAGTCGCTGCTACCTCTAGCCCCATCAATTATGATGACCACTTCTGAGGCATTCCAATATGACTACATCGCATCACTAGGACGCCATTGCAAACCCACTTCTGTGGTCCCTTCTAGGGGCCACATAGCCACCTCCAATTCACATAATTCAAAATGGCCTGAAACACGAGATCCTTAGGTCTTGAACTTTACAGAACCATCCTATGTTGTCATTTTTCCAAAAATCGGGGGGGGGGGGGGGGTCCAATTGTGTTCAGGGCTACTAGATAAGTTGATTTGTGACCACATGGATCCAAGAATAAATAAATATAAATACGGGGGAAATGTAAATAACCAAAAACAACACGTGGATCAAACAACAGAATTTGATTGTGTCAGTATGAACCTGTTTATTTTACATCGAATAACAAATAATCAAATCTTGAGAACCCAAAAAATAATCCCCCCGATTATAAACCATCATCCAATGACCGAACAACAGAGTATGAATTTTTATTATTTACCTAATTTGTTCATGGAAATCATGAATTGTAAAACAAATACTAAATAATCACCATACATTGATTTGAATCAGTCACTATTGAAGAACGGCCATCGCACCATCATTGTTTCGTGATTCATTGAATCCAATGGGCGGTGTTCGATCGATCCATCATTATTCAGCAATGGATTACCCATAGGAACATCCTCTAAATCTTCAAATATTTCTTTGGTCTATGAGTAAAATCCTTAATTTTTGTCATGGACTTATTAAAAAGATAATTTCTATGAAAAAAACTATTTTTTAAAAATATGTTTATTTTATTTTGAAGCCCTTCATGACTTTTTCTACAGATGACCCAGCCGAAAAAAATCATGTCAGGCCTAGGACAAAATAACCATTATAAACTAATAGGTATAATCATATTTCCAATAAGAGTCATCTTTTAGAAGCAATTAGGATTTAAAAGTAAAAGTAATATATTTTAATTTTTTTATTATGGTTACGTTCTATGTGAATTTCTCTACAGGTGGTAAGTGCAAAACAATGATAGGTTGTGCCTTTGGTAAATCCCCCATTATGAGCTCAAAGGTGCCTTAATAATTTTAATATAAGACATTATTTTAGTTATTTTAATTTTCTTGACAATTGGGTACTCGTGCTATTAAAAGTTTAATATTTTTCCAAAAAATTGTTCTCTGAAAACTGGGTATCGGAATCAATAAATATCTCAACACCAGGACTCAAAATAAATCTATATAATAGTTTAAATAATACATATGAAAATATGAGATGTTAAAATGTCTAAAATCAGGCAAATGAAATGGGTGGTAAAAAAATAATTATCTCATGGAACAATAAAAATAAATGAAAAACTCTTACCTTATGTCTTGAATCTAAATGATTTTCATGAGTAAGTTAGACTACCACCTAATGAAGCAATGTTATTCATTCACACATTACATAATATGTATGACATATTATTTAATAAAAAAATGTGACATATAGAGAAACAGTTTTTATAATGAAAATATATCATAAAATTATATTTGATTAAATCCGATAAAAAATTGGTATAATGTTCATGTGTAAGTACTAGATATCTTCTCTATGAACATTGAATTTTATTTCATATTTATATCATTAATTTATTAGTATAAATAAATATATACTGTTTTTATGTGATATATTTAATTTTTATTATATTTTATATAATATAAAGATTATCAATATAATATTACCAAAAATATAACTAATCAAAACTTATACGATAATCATGGTGATTATTACTAGAGCCATAAAATTAACATGAAATAGATATAAAATTAGTAATAAATGGTAACAAGAAAATAATATATGATATTATATATATGAATATCAAATTTGGATAGAATTATAATTAACATGTATTTATTATAAAAGTGGTTTTAACAAGTATGATAAGTCATGCCTTATAGTAAATTATTTTTCACTTAATTTTCTTACATTGAATCATGCATTATGTTTTTCTCCAATTTTATTTCAGGAGGATAATATTAAACCCCATTTATATTTAGTATCATTATATTATTTATCCTAATTATATTTCATTCCATTATTATGTAAACACTTAATGGGGTTATGATTCATTGTCACTGTTGTGGTAAATATTTTATTTTTTAATCCAATCATTTTCAAGATTAACAATAATTAATTCACCAACTTTGAAATATCTTGATCTACCTTTTAGTATTTCACATGAATCATCTCCTTTTATAGCTATTCCGAATATTTCAAATTAATTTTACAATTTTCCACTATATGGTACTCAATTTTATTAAGAGTCTTGTGTATAAAAATTCATCTTTTTTTCTCCCACCAGTTAAAGGTATTTTTTCTTCCAAAACCATGTTTTATAAAAATGTTTTCAAAAATGTTTTATAACTAAATTATGATTTATAAGGGAATTTTTTACCCTTGTGTTATTTTTTAAAATTTTTTATATAAATATACAGGACATTTTCTATATAATTATGGATTTCATTTTACCCAAAATGTGAAAAGAATGTTCATTATAACATGTATGACATGAATGAAATCTAATGATTTCATGACCAATACATGATTCAATGAGTTATTTATAACTTCTCAATGTTATTTTCAATGGTAATGTTTATCAGGATTTTTTTTGTTTTAAGAAGTGTTTTTCAAAAGGGGAAGTGATATTTTTCTTTGGAAATATTTTAAATGATATTTTAAATTTATTTTTAGACTACGATGAAATTATTAGTTTTTAACAATGATAAAAATTAGATATTATCCATGTATAACATTCATATTATTCCATTAATGGTTTATATTATGATGGAATTATTTTTATGAAACATATTTCTCTTCCATGAGTTATACCATGAAGAAATAATTACAAAACCACCTTATTTTCTTAGGTTATTATATGATTAAAAGAGTAATAAATATATCAATTTTCTTAAGGATATTATAAGATGAAATATATATATGATACTTATTTCATTTTATTTTTTCTTATTAAATGAAATTTTATGATTTTTTGGAAACAATATTTTATGATTTTTTATATGAGGGGTGGGACATGAATCTTTATCCAATGCATTGGGTAAGGGTTTATATCTTATTTTCTAGGAATGAATGGAATGAAGAGTCAAACTAATTCAGAAAAAAATGAATATAATGTTCAGTAATGATGGTTTAATTATAATGGGATATAATTTAAATTGAACCTGGATCAGTTAGAATGGGATGGAATTGGATTCAAACAAGATTAGTAAATGAATTTTTCTTCTATGATTGACTTTGATGTGATCCCTGAGAAATATATAAATTATTTTCTATTCTTATGTGTATGAAAAAAATTCATTTTTGTATTCTCTATTCAGTCATGATGATTTATTACCATATGAATAATGTCTTATGAATAACAAATATTTATTCCATGACTCATCATAATGATATTTTTATGCATGGTATGGTATTCAATTTTTATGATCAAGTTATAATACCATTATGTCCATGTTATGCATACATATACCACTTGTTTACCCTTACTAGAAATCTGGTATTACCATTTCATATGATTCCATTCAATAGGTTAAGATGATAAGTCTTATTCATAATATTTATGAGAAGGGATAAAGTCAAATAGAATATAGTGGGAGATGATATAGCTCCCTTATAGACCCATTTTTATGTTTTGATATTTCCGAAGGCACTAAAATATTACTGTTCATAGTCATATCTTTATGTAATGTAAAAAAATTTCATATGAAATTATGTAATGTATATGTATGAAAATTAAATTCACTATTGTTGGAATCTCAGAAAATATTTAGTAAAACATTGGAAATTAGAATAATAAATCTTTCGTTAGATCCATAAGGACATAAATTAAGATAATTCTGAAGATTTATCAATGTGAATGAAAACATCCTCTAATTTAGATATGGGATAGAGAAAGCGGTTTCCATGAAATTATATCCTTGTACAGATTCAAAAAGACTATGTAGCTCTGGAATAGATATTATTGGGGGAAAACCCTAATTTTTTATTGGAATTGAACCTATTGTGAACTGGTGCACAACAATGTTCTTTGCAAGACACCTAGTGGAAATCTCAGTTGGGAAATGACTTGGGAATTCATGAACTCATTTTGAACCATCCAAAAGGGTGTTAATAGAAGATTAACATGAATGGAATATGGTAAAAAAATGTTTCTCTAGGTTGAATATGAAGCTGTTAGGACTTATAAATCTTGTAAGTGATTTTCATAAACTTTTGGATCCCCAATATGATTATTGATTCATTATATTTGAATTTTTGTTTTAGTTAATCTCATGAACCTGAAGAAATTGATTAAATGAATAGTGTGTCTGACATTTCACTAATTGTATTCTAGTTATTCCAAATGGTATTTGATTTTTAAAAAAATTTATAATTTATATTTTCACACATCCTTCTCAATACAATGGATCGTGATGTCATTCCAAAATAAAAATGCTGGTTACATCCTTTCACTGTGTCCTTCATGAGGAAACATCAAAAAAATTTCAAAGGGAATTGTGATCCAAAATACTCTAAAAAATGGATTTATGCCACTAAAAGGATATTTTATATTTTCCATGGTTGTAATCATGAAAAATAAATTATTTTTTCCAATTTGATAGTGAGGTATCTAGATTATGGAATCTTATCAAGAATACAAGGCAACCTAGTTAAAGTGACTCAATAGATTGGGATGAGTATAAGAACTTATTTATCAATAAAAAATTTCATAATATTCATCAAATGAAGATAGAAAAATATTTACTTGAGTTAATTAAAAATATGATTAATATATTATTACATATGGGGAAATTTTTCAAGACATCAGAGTCTTGATTATGGAGATATTATCAAATGTGAATGTACGGTAAATCTATTCATCAGTGGACTAAAACTAAGTATGTTATTGTAATTTTTACAAGATAGATAATTATTTATAAATTGAAAATTATATGTTATATGAAGGTATAAATGGAGGTTGGAGTTACATTTTAGTATCAAGGATTTGTAATTAAAAGTAAGATGGAGTTAAATTTAAAAAAATTATAACCATGAGTAGATGATGCTGTGATTTTTTATGCATGAAATGTGGATCGTAGGATGGATGAAATTTCCATATGGGAAATTGTAAATGATTTATATATGGAAGGGAATTTCATCAGGTAAACTAATTCCATGTGATGGGAATATGATAGTAATTGATGATAATAGAGAAAAATATGCATTTAATGCACCTCCCACACAATAGTTCATCATGTGTAAGGAGAATGGGAATTATACAATAACAAGTCTCTGAACAAATAGTTTAATCATGATGATTGATCTTAGTAACCTATTAATCCATCAGAAAAGGGGAATCTCATGAATTTCATTTTTCTTATGATGGTTGTAATAAATATATGGTGAAATATATACATACCCTCCACTCAATAACTACTAATGTCTTACATTACTTCGAATCTACTGATTCATTCATATCAGAATAAATTTATAAGGGTATCATGATCCCAAAAAGGGAAATATATATAGAAGTATCCTTAAAAACCTAGATGTTTTGATGATCATATCTCAATTTAATTTTCCATCTCTTATTGACCTTGGTGGGAATGTGCTTCTTGTAAATATTGTAATTATTTCTTGGCTGGAATTTGATTTCATCCTACACATGGATTGTATTTATCCTCATAAACCCAAAATAAATCATAATAGAATAGACGTCACATTTGATATTTAAAACCAAAATGTTATCATCTATCCAATTAAATTAATTTATAATACAATTATGGATATTACAACCATTATATGGGCTCCAAAACCCATTTATAAGAGGAATTTATCTCAAATTGTTGGGTAGAAATATTACATATATGACATACATATCATATATGAATCTGTTATGAATTTCCCAAATATATATTTATAATTACTCCAAAATATTATGATTAGTTCTTAATATAATTCATACATGGTTTTTAACTAATTTCTAAGTATATCTATAGAATGGACCAAATTTAGGTGTAGGAAACCAAGAAGAAAAAATTAGAAAACCCTAAAAATGGATTCTATCAGTTTTGTTTTTTTTCAATAACATTTACGTATTATTATTTTTTAAATTGAACATGGTTCATGTAAACTCATAATTTATTTTTATGTTTTAATCAAAATAAAAATACATAACATGTATCCCCTTCCACATATTGATTACTTGCTTCATCAATTGTGTAGGGAATTTTTTTCTATAAACAGTAGAATAAATTGTATTTTAACAACTGAGGGTCATGAAGGAGGATATACCCAAGAATGAATTTCATAAAAGGTATGTAAACTATGAATATATAGTGATTAATTTCAGACTTACTAATGACCCATAAGAATTTGTGGAGTTAATTAATTGATTTTTTAGAGATATGATTGATCCGCTTAGGGTAGTCATTATATATGATTGTATTATCATTTCAATGAGTATGGATGATAGTTAAGAACACTTGAAAATTCTACTAAATACCATTAATAATGAAAAAATATATGAAAATTTAACAATGTATAAATTTTGGGCTTCAAAGGATTAATTTTTTGGTCATATATTTTCCAGAGAGTGTATCTCAGTAGATCTATGAGGGACAATTGCAATTGGATACATCTATAGACCAACAATGTTGAATAAGATCCATAGTTCTCTTTGTTTATATTGTTATTATATACTAATAGTAGAGAATTTACCATGCCTTCTTATTCATCTAAAAAACATATTTCGAAAGGGATCTGAGCACCTATGGGAATAAGAATGTGAGGAACACTTTAAAGAACTAATGGTATAGTTAGTGATATCACTTGTTCTTACATTACCCTATTGTGGAGAAAATATTTTAATCTATTGTGATGCATAAAATAAGTAATTGAGATTTTTTATTATGAATAATTACATGGTTATAGAGTATGCCTTATGAAAATTCAATATTCATGTGAAAAAAATACTCAAATCATGAATTGGAATGAGATGTGATCATTATTTCATTAAATATTATGAGGAATTATATTATAGAGAAATGTATGATATATATACATATAATAAAATATTTTTGTATATATTCACATAGAAGGAGTTGATTATGTTATATAGAAAATGGGTAAAGATTATTGAGGTTTATGAATGTTCAATGCATTACAACCCTATAAGATGAACAAGGTGTCTAATGCATTAAGTTGATATGGTTATGAACACTTATCTTGGAAGAGGATAAAAATATCCAATATTACATGACATTTAAATATGGATATATAAATCTTAATGGAAGAAGGAAAACATGTCATTCTATATTTACTGTTTAGTCATCTATCCATGTGATGATTATAGATGTGCATTAGTAGGATGTAGTGTTGAAAAATACTGTTAAAAATGGTTCTGAAATTAACGTTGACCATGATGGTATGAAATGTTTTCTAAACCATGTACTTATTTACAAAATACTATGTTTGAAGAATGATTTTTTTATATTAATATTTCATTTCCTTATTCTCTATTCATCCTAGGGGTACAATGATGTATTGAGATTTGAATGAATACTTCTAGTGGGATGTAATGAAGGGAGATATCATAGATTTCTTATCAAGGGGATATGGATTCCAACTAGATTATTATTAAAGAAAATTTAACAGTGGATTGTTTCACCCATTAGCCATAATATAATGTTACTTGGAGAACAACATAATGGATTTTTTATTATATGCCCCTAAAAATATAAAGGGAATAATTGTATATGGTTTTGCTCTGTCACCATACCAAGTCACCACACATCTACACAATCACAAAATTGTACACTATAGATTATATAAAAAGGATGTTCATTAAGGTGGTTTTATGTTTTAATTGACTAATAAATTAAAATAAACAAGATTGTGATCTTAGGAATACCTCAATGTTCAATGAAATTAATAACCCTGATATTGATAAGGAAGTAGGTATCAATCCAGGCTATACTCCTCAGAAAGATAGTGTTTATCAACAAATTGAAACCCTATAAGCTATAATGAGATCATGTTATTTTTATTTAAAGAGTTTTTTTTGGATAAACCCCATCATGTACTATAGTTTTCTTATAATAATATAATTAACTCAGGAATTTAGATGGATCCTTATGAATCCCACTATTGAAGAAAATGTAGGGATCCAATGTGATATATTGAAGTTGGAGAAATAAATCTATTGGGATATAACATTGGTAGTGAAATAGAAATGATAGGAAGTTCCATTAATAACCACATTGTGATAGCTAAGAGTCAGTAGAAAAATAAGTTTATAATCTCCAGCATGATCTAGAATTTCATGTTGGTGATAATGTGTTTATATGAATTTATATAAGGTAGATGGTTATGTGATTTTAGATGAAAGGGAAACTAACCCCTATGAATATCATTACCTCTGAAATTCATTATTTTATTAGGATAGTATCAAATTACAGATAAATTCAAATGAACCAATATCAATACCATGAACTGTTTCATATATCTCTCTTAAGGTTATACATACCTGACCCATCTATAAATTACTAATTTTAGAGGTGTTATATATGGAGTATATTCTTTATTAGGTGGAATATCCAATAGAGATTATGGATTGTATAGAGAATTTTCTAAAATCCAATAACACTCAACTTATGACTGGTTTTTGTAGAAACCACCAATATGAGGAAGCATTGGTGGAACCTAGGGATATGGAGTTGCAAAATTATTATCATTTTATTTTATCATAGTGAATTATATTGAGTGAAAATTTCATTTTAGGTTGGGTAAAGTGTTACAGCCATAGTTTTTTAGAGTAATTATTTTTTGAAAAATTTACATTTCTTTAATGTATTGTGTTATACTAAACACCATGTTAATCTTGTGGTATAATATACCCCATGTTATGCTACCACTACACGCAAAAATGGGTTGACTTACATCTCACACAATATCATGTCATAACAAAAAAATTGTATTCATATTATAATTAGTAAATTGTGACCATTATAACATATCCATTAATCATATTGACATAAATAGTAATAAATTCCTTAAAAGTATTATTTATATTTATTCTATATAAATAAAGCATTTTGATAATAAAATACATAACTTTCAGTATAATGATTATATGTTTCAAAGTTACTGTTTTATAAAAAATTAATTTATGATAAATAATAAAATAAATTTTTAATAGTAATTTTAAAATTACCTCATTGTGATTTTTTGAGATATTTTGGGGTGATTCATTTATTACTGAATAATGAGGAAAATTGATATTTAATTGAAAGAATCCATTTCTATTTATTAATTTATAATGTCCAATTTTATATCAATATAATATAAAATTAAATTTAGTTCAAATATAAATATATTAATCTAATTTAGTTCATTTTCATCAATTTCATATTGAATTTAGGTATTTATGCATTTCAAAATATTAAAAAATTTCTCTCTAAAAGTACACATTCTCATCACATATGATTTATTAATTATGAATGAATTTATTCTATTATGTAACCTAAGTTTGAAAAAATGAATTCCGTATTTGGAATTAAAAATATTTAAGGTTTGTAATCAGTTCAGAATATATTCGTACTACAATAAAAATAG
Organism: Viscum album; assembly: GCA_963277665.1. NCBI lineage: Eukaryota > Viridiplantae > Streptophyta > Magnoliopsida > Santalales > Viscaceae > Viscum > Viscum album. The sequence goes on along the minus strand of OY728161.1, from coordinate 1,676,402,004 downwards.
AATAGAAAAAAATTAATTGACATGATTAAGGTAAATAATTTTTATTAGGGCGGAAAAATTTAATGAAATCATATTTCTATAATATTCAATAAAAAAATCTTATGAACATATTTAGACTTTATAATATATAAGTAACAAATTACATCCGTTTTATATTAAATTTACATATGAGAAATTTTGGAGAACTCATTTCTTATAAAAAATTTCAGATGGGTCCTCTACCCAACTTATAAAAAGACACCCTATTCCCTCACATATTCAATATATATAACCTCATTAGATTGAATAATTCTAGAAACAAACACTTAGTAACTTCCCTCTCGTCATCATATAATCATTATTATGGTAGAAATCCATATTTGTAAGATATCTAGTGCAAAACTAAAGATGAATTTCAAGGAAGAGGCATTGTTCATCAAGGAGAATATATTTTTTAATTTTTACTATTCTCATTTAATTAATTTTTATCCGGATTATATAATATCATTGGTTTCACCCATATATTTAGATGTTTTTATCATAATTTAATAACCAAAAATTATCTCGACATTAATCATATGGATTACAAAATCAATTTTTGTGTATACAATAGACTACCACCTCACGAACCTATGTCATTTTTCATTCCATTACAACTTATCTAGGAAATTAATAATGAGGTAATTAGTAATTATATATGATATATATGATTTTATTGTGATATTAAAGTTTTTTATTTCTTATATCACACATTTTATAATTCTTTCCATTTTGTGAGAATATGATAATGTTGTTCCTGTGTACTGTAGATTATCACCTTGTGGAATGATGTAATTTGTTCACATATTGAATAAAATATATTAATGATGAGTTTAATAAAAATAGTTTTATATATCAATTATAAATTATTTTTACTGATAATATATCATATTATATTCTTCTAATAAATTCAAAATGAAAATTGATACATCATTCATGTGTATGTACGACATACCTTCCCCTGTAAGAGTGTATTTTGTTTCCTATTTATCCTTGATATTTTTTATTATAGATACATAAGAAATTAATTTATATTAAATTCATCCCATATATATCATTATGAATATTATATAGTGGTTATAAAAAGGAAAAAAAATATAACAAATCAAAATGTTTATTTAAAAGAAAGAGGTTGTTCCCCAAGGCATAACTATCTCATGAAATAATCAATATATGGGAAATAATATGTCATATTAAATTTTTATATTGTGTGATATATATTAATATGGTTCTATTGACGATGTAAAATTAACATACTTGTATTATACAATAGGTTTGAATGTGTACAATGGATTTCAAGAAATAAGGTTTGATTTTTTTTCAAATTTATTTTTTAAGATATATGATATATTAGGAACCTATTTTCATTCATGAAGAGTATATATCTAAACATTAAAATTAATAATAATTATTTTATTTATTCTAATGTTAATTTATGTTTCAATTTATGATACCCTTTTATGGGGATTAAAATTCGATGTTTCTTAAGTGGTAATAATTTTTTGTCACAATATCATTATTTATCGTGATTAGCTTTGATTATGTCTCAAATGTTGAAATATCATGATATTAATTTTAATATTTAACTTTATATTTATTTAAATCTAGTTATTGAGTTATTATTTATGCAGTGTTACCATTTTTTGACCCTTTGGTTTTTAATATTAGTATCGAATTTTTATTTATAAAATAAAATAGTATATCCCTCTTGTATCAGAAATATTATTTCCTCCAAAGCCATGTATTATTGAAATAGTTATCATAATGAATTATTACTGCTTTATGATTTTGAGAAATATTTGACTCAGTTTTTCCTATTTCTACATTAATTTCAGAATGGAGCCTTTATGTAATTTTCTATAACATACCTATATGGAATTTACAGAAAATTTGAAACATTCCTTCATTTTATTATGTATGACATGAACCAAATATTCTAACATCACAACAAAAAGTTTCATCAAAACAACCATTATATGTTATGAAGATTATTTTTAGAGAAAAAGTATTCCATCATATTTTTTTTGGTATTTAATATTATTCTCTCAATAGAAGATGATATTTTAATCAAGAAATGTTTTTAGTGATCATCAAATATTATTACATCTATGATGAAATCTTTTAGTGTAACATATTCCTCACTGATGATAATATCCATGTTATACATATATATTATTTTTTCAAGGGTTTACGTTTTGATAGATCAATGTTTTTGAAACACATTTCTCTACCAGGGGATATACCTAGATGATGTTCTTATGAAACCCTCTAATTTTATGGGTTATTATATGATAAAATTTTTAAGAAACATGTATATTTTCCATCTGTTATAGTATGCTGATATTTTAATTATACCCATTTTATTTAATGGGTTATGATATGTTGATTTTTAAGATCTTTTGCAACAAATACATCTAATTTCATTTGGTGACATGTGAAACATATATCTCCCCCCAGTGCATTGGGAAATGATTTATATCTCTTGATATAGGCATAAAAATAACCTCGATTGATAATGATTTATTAAAATATGGCTATTATGGGGGGTGTGATCTATTAAAATATATAGGTCCAGTTCAAAAAGTGATGCAGTTTCAGTAAGATAGGGTTGTAATTGCATTGATGAATGTTCACTAAAGGAAATTTTCCACTATGAATGAATTGGAAGTGATCATTTGGAAATATGGAATTAATTTTCTTCTTTTTTTATAGAAAAAGTTATAAGACTTTATTTCAAATTTGATAATTTTATTTGATTCTATTATGACTCATGTGTTATTAACTTCCAATCATTATGTGACGACTCAAAATTTTGATATTTGTTATGGAGGGTGTCATTTGCAAATTTTATTACTACGTTATCATACCTTGATTTTTATTAATGATTTTTTATCTCCTTTGATTAAACATAATGAGAATGAAACATCAATTATTTTAATGATTTATTTCCTAATGTTATGAAGATATGATTCTATATAATATTTCTTAGAAGGGTGATAGTTATGAAGAATGTAGCGGGAGAAGACATAGCTAACTTATGGTCATGTTTTTATGTTACAACGTCTCCAAAGGCACTACACTAATATAGTTCAAAATCATGGTTGTGTTTAATATAATTGATATTCATCAAAAAAGAATTATTGTATCTATATGAAAACATAATTTTAATATATGTAAAATCCACAAAACCTATTTATTATAAAATGTCCATTTCCTCTAGAAATGTACATCATCAATCAAATTTAATGAAAAGAAATAATATGTATTAACCTGTCCAAAAAAATAAAAATAATTATATTATATGTATTCCCTAACCAATTTACTTAAGACAATATTATTTGAAAGAAAACAAATTATTCATTTTGGAAATGGGAGGTCAAAATAGAATATTCTGAAAATATAGATCATATAAAATAGAATTTAATAAATGGAAAAAACAACGTAATCAATTTCTTTATTATCTAGTCTATCTAAATATAAATTATTCTCCCATAATATTTTGTTAATGAGGAAAGCGATGTTGAAAAGAAAATAAAAGCATATTACCCATCCCATACTCAATATCTACTAATGTTGAAATATATTAACCCTAATATATTATATAATATTATTTAAATAAAAATAAATCTATATGATAAAAAGGTATATTTTTATAAATTTGTGAATAATAATGATATTTATATTTCACTCTTCGAGGGAATATTGAACACTAAAACAATCAAAAACAACAATATAATAACAAGATAAACATGATGCTGGAATACCCTAGAACACCATATAGGGATGTGATTCAGCATTGATGCACCATCACTACTATACAGTAAACACGATGAAATGGTGGTTTAAGTTTAATAACAAATGTACATGTTTGGAGTATCATATTAACAATTATTCTATGGAACACTATGTAAATATAAATTAATAGAATCATGAAAAAATGTACATGTTGTTGTGAATTTGGATCTATAATGGTAGTAATAATTCTTTAAATATGGTCATGAAAATAGAAGGGAAAATTGAAAATTATAAAAATATTACATGTAGTCCATTTAAAATTAATATCTTATTTATTATAACTGTGAATCTAATATTAATTTATTTTCGATAAAACTAGTGAAAAAATTATAATAAAGTAGTTAGGTAAAAATATTATAGTTGATGTATTTCAAATAGATTAAAAACAGTATTCTAAAAATAATATATAGTTTTTGGAAAAAAATATTGTCCTGGTGTTGATTAATGAAAAATGTTTTGGAGTAGGTTGAAATAAGAAATTTACGAATAAATGAAACAATATAGACCCTATCATTGTATATTCTTAAAATAAGGTTCATAAAAGAGATGAGGATATATTTCTAATTAAAATTTTATATTCCTAGTTTATTTTAAGTTAATATTAAATAAATGAAGTGATAAAAATTACTATTTTTTTGGTTTCAAGTGGTTTCTAAAACTGCATATCATCATGGATAAAAACTCTTATGTTCTCATTATGATACCAATATCAATTTATATCAAATAAGTTACATCAGAAACATATTATTTCATATAAACATTCAAAAAAAATTCATTAAATATAACATTAAAGAGGGTCTTACACATCATATTATATCTAATGAATCTATGAGATTAATTCCTATATGAAATATATTTAGATTTCTATAATACTTTGATATATATGTTTTATCATCTATCGACAAAAATATTCAATGTACAGAATGCTTTGACTATAATGTCCCCAACTTTTTAAAACAATAAAATTATATAAAATTTGTGGAATACTTAATCATTGTAAAAATAAATACCCAAATACTTTAGTTGGTATAGTTCCTTTGGAAACATGGAAACATAAAGAACTGTATATATATAAGATGCATCATATCTCACTATGATATTCTTGTTTATAACCATTCATTAACATATCAAACATTTTACATATTATCATAAACTAGGGGAAACGAATCATAAATGTGGTGATCTCAAATTCTTAGTAAGGGTAGCCATGTGAGACATGTAAGAATAAACATGATCATAAGAGTATGAGTATGTGATCGTGAAAATCGAAGACCCTAACTTGCATATCAAATATCATAATAGAGATCCTGGAATAATGATGGTAATTTTATAGTACATGAATCATGATGAAATAAATATCATAATCCATGAATGGATAATGTTGGAACAAAACATGTAGTTGTGTAAAACACATAAGCATATACTATGATTTCCATTATAAAAAAGGCATCACTACCAAGAACTTTGTAGTGGAGAATGTTTTTTACTGAACAGTGTGAACACCTATTCCGTCCATGTATTACTAAACTGAGTGAAGCCTCGTTCTAGCGCTATATTTCTGAATAGAGTAAACCCTTATCCTAGCTCTATATTACTAGACTGAGTAAACCTCTATTCCATCCATTTATTACTGAAGCGAGAAAACCATCATTCCAGCAGTATATTACTAAACTCTATAAACCCTCATTACATCCCTATATTAATGAATTGATTAAACCCTCGTTCAATACCTATTTTACTTAATCGATTAAACCCTTATTCAATCCATCTATTACAGAATAGAGTAACCCCACTTTCAATCCTTGTATTACAAAACCATGAAAACACTCAGTCAATCCATGTATATCTCATTAGATATAAATCATTACCCAATTCATTGGTAGGAGATATTGGTCCCACCTCTCAGATAATAAAATCATACATTCATTTGCCACAAAACCTATTACAATTCATGAAATAAAATAAGTATCATAAACATGTAATAATATCATAACATGTGAAAATACTTACTGGTTTTATAATCCTTTCATTAAAAGAAACACCCATTAAAAAAATGTATTTGATATATGTTTAACCCATGAATAAGAAATGATTTTCATAAATACCATGACATTAAAAATATGAAATTCATATAAAGGATATTAATGGATCCATTATATCATTTTTTAGAATTTGTGACTAACATCAATATATTCCATCTTTGATGGAAAATAATTTTGAAATATCCCCTTAAAGTGTTTCTTGTGAAAAATATCATTCCCTTTTTGAAATAATAATTTCAAATACATAAAAACATTTGAAAATATATTTCATAGAAAATACCATGAAAACTTGAAAATAAGGCTTGAAATTATATTAAAATTATATTTCCTTTATGACTATTAAAAAATAATTCAAAATATTTGAAAAATATTTTTCATCAAAAATAATTGACACACTTTTTTAGAAAGAATGTTTTTCTAAAACCATTAAATTAAAAATAATTATAAATCATATAAATAAATATATAAAATGTTTTGAAAATATTTTTTTGCAAATATTATAAATGATTCGTGAAATTATTTTGAAACCCATTTCATTGAAATAATAATTAATACTTGTAAACAAAACACGAAAACATTTTGAAATCATTTTTATATGAAAAAATAAAAAATATATTTGAAACTATTTTGAAAATAATTTTCCTTAAAAATTACGTTTTAAAACATTTTCATAAAAATAACACTTTTTTAAAATTCAAATGGGGCTTTGAAAAAATGACAGCAGGTAAATTTGTATATGTCTTACGAGGTCAAAAGAATATTACTTTTGTATGGTCAAATGTATTGAAAAGATCTGTGTTTGGAAAGAGAAAATAACATTCCCTTAAATATATTGCTAAAATAAAAAATGGGTTAAATGTAATTTATATATTATAATGTTAATGTAATAACATTCATCAAAACCCTTTTTAGAAAACAATGATTTCTAATTAATGAGATGGTAATGTTGGGAATTCCTAAAAACAGTTTCTTAACTATATTATGTATCGAAGAGTAGAAAATGGTACTAATACATTAGTATATAATAAAATAACATTGGATTAATAAAATAAAAATCATTCTGAGAGATAGATCATAATATTTCATTAATGGAATCATAAACATAAACAATCTCGAATATGAAAGAGAGTGTGTCAATAAAAAATTATAACTTCGAATCTTGGGATCATTCTCCTAATGTATGGAAATTAAATTTCATGAAGCATAGAATATCATGGAAATATTTATATTCATGACATTTCATGTAAAATTGATGTATATGGACATTAAAAAAGATCTATGGTGCATAAAAAACATGAGTCCCAACAATGGAAAATTGATAAAAAAATATTTTTAATGATTTGGTATCTTTTAGAAATTAATCCCCATGAAATATGGATCATAAAATTATCATGTGAATACAAATTATTTTATGTACCATATAAATATAATACATTCATTGGTAGTACATACCCTACACAAAAGTAAATAGTGGTGAACATAGCATATATGTTACAGAAAATAAAAGTCAGATGGATTCTTCTAACCTTGTGTCTTGAATCTATCCATACTCATACACGATTCCTATATAATATATATAATTTTATTATAAATAGTTTACCGAATTATATTCTTACACATTTTACTAAATATGGTCTCATTATAATGTTATATTACAGTATAGTTAACAATCCTATGCTATTATTTCACTTTGCATAATATTCACTTTGTTCTTCACATTTTCCATAATTTGTTACATCATCAGGACTTATAATTATATCATCATTATAAAATTTAATACATTATATATATCTGGTATATTACATATATTAGTATTATCATAATCTATATAATATATGAGTATGAAATGAAATACACTATTCACAGAGATGGTAAGTTGTACGTACAACTGAATGTTGTTTACGTCATTATTATTATATTGAATGATAGTAGAAAAATGACACACACACACATATATATATATATCATAATTATTGTCGAATTAATATATAATATATATCATATAATTTCATTTAAACCATCCTTAATACATTCTATGTGGTGTGGGAATGAATCACATCTCTTTAAGGGGGTGATAGTCCAAACTTATTTAATGGAGATTATCGTATTTTCACAAAATGGAAAGTAAAGAGATGTGTGTTGTAAAATAAATATTGAATATTAAATAAATATTAAATATATTATATTATATATATATATAGAAATTCTATAATAATGGCCACCATGATTGGTTGTAAATGAGAACACAATAATCATTGTTTCATGGGGCTAAATTTTAACGTACATATAAACTATATGTTCAACATCCATTAGATGGAGGTGTGTTTATGTTTAGGTTATAAAATTTCCATCAAAATATCATATTTTATAGAGGATATTGGTTTCTTCACACAATTAGATAATAAAGAGAGTGGATGGGTAAAGATGAAAAATAAATTGAAGTAGCTTAATAGAGGACGCTACCTCTTAATGAGGTGGCACCTTTTAGTATTTTCCAAAAGGATTCCTTGAGTAAAATTATACACAAATGGAGTCTTCATAGTAGATTTAAGAAATTTTAGGAAGGTAATTGGTAATATCATGGAATAACATAATAGTTTTTAGATGTGAGTGGAGTGGGAAGCGGTGGTGGCCTTTTATAGGGAAGGAAAAGGCCTCACATGCAATTTTTAGAAACAAATAATGTGCGCACTTGTTATTACATAAATAGTCATAAACAAACAACTAACATCTATATATGAAATTTTCATTCCTAACTATGTACTTTTAATAGTTTTTAGACTTGTTATACATCATTTATACCCTTATTTTTACAATTTAGTATCTAATTAAAGAGAATTTGGACATAACTATTGAGATTAATTTTAATCACTTTTACTAATTATTTTAGTCAAATTAACATAGTAATATTAGAATATAAATATTATACTGAATAAAATGGAGTATGTCATATTTTTTAAATTTAAATAATTGAAGCATCAAAATTATGATTAGTGTTAATCCCAAAGACAAAATAAAATGACATGGTATTAAAGAAGAAAAAATTCTAAAGTTATTTATGATTTTAAATTCAGTTGTAAAGTCAAGTTTATTATAATTAATTAAATTTTACTTATAGGTGTAATATTTATCAATTATTAACTGAAAACATATTTATTGAATTATTTATCCTAAATAATTAATTACACAAAAGGTATTTTTAAACTAAAAAGTTGTATTTTTCAATATTTATCATAAAATGATGTTTCTTATATAAATCCCAAAAATTCACCCTAGGAAGATTTAAATATTTTGAATTATTTTTTTTTATTTCAACAAATTAGATTTTTATGTGTCAAAAAATTATTTTATTATAAAAAATCCATCGATTCAAGAAAATGGTATTTTTAACATATAAATTCCTTTTAAAAAGTTATTCTTTTATTATCAAAATGTTTTATTTAGTTAAAAAAAATTGTACAAAATATTTTGAGAGTATTTATTAATATTAATATATCTATTTTTAATTTTGAAGTTATAATCATCTATTTTCCTTTAATATATATATATATATATATATATATCATAGAAACTCTATGTTGCGTGCATCGTACGAAAACTCAGTGTTTCTTGTAATGTAATCCGGATGGTATTACATGTAGAAAAAGCCATGTTGGGTCTCATGTAAAAGGAATGATTAAAATAGTGTTTTAATATACACAAATATATATATATATATATATATATATCAAACTACTTTTAGTGTCATGTATAATGAAAAGTATTGAAGAGATAAATTATTTCAAAAAACAATTCTCAAAATTTCGGGGTGTTACATTCTATCCATCTTAAAATGAATTTCACCCTCAAAATTAATTTGGGATTTCAATGGTTTAGTACATGGAAGATTAATTAATAGAAACCTACATCATTAAAATTTATTATAAAAAATCCCTTAAAAATGGAAATATAGAACCTTAATGGTTACCCAGAGTAACATATAACTAGGTTTCTACATAAGAAAATATGGATTTGGAGTGAATATTGGACATGTAGGAAAATTGGTAATATTTATAGGAAGTTATTTAGGCTATAATTCACAAACTATAGGATGATAAATGGAATTATCATGGACATATGTTCACTAATCTATGATTATTTAGAAGGCCAACATCTAAATGAAAATTAAGGTATTAGGACAACATATTTTTTGATCACTTTTAAAAAGTTGAATAATTTAGGATAAATATATATTTAAAAAATTATTTCTTGTTTAATTCTAAAAAAAATCTAATAAATACATTATCTAATATAATTTATATCTAGAAATTAACATTGACATATACAACACTAAAATATTCTTTTAACAAATTTTATTTTCCATAAATGAATAAAAATTCATACAATTTTCTTTAAAAAACAAAATTAATTAATCTATAAAAATAATCAGTAACAATAATAGTTCATCATAAATATTTATTCATTATACATAAATATACATTAACCAAGCCTTATCATAGCCCACTAGTAGTATTGAAGCACTTATCATCATCCGGTCATGGTTTCAAGACTCGTGGCCTAGCTGGACATGGTTGGATGACACCTGACATACATGATATCCTTTCTTAAAACCATATTAATATAATATATAATATTGAAATCCTTGAAATAAATTTAATCACTAGTTATAGTTTTTACCAATGTTTTCAACACAAATTATGTGTACAAATACTTCCACTAAATCATAACGAGATATTTTCGTGAATGTTTAACCTTATAACCCTTCACAAAGGTGAAAATCGGAAAATTATAAAGACTTCCATGAAATTATGATAACATTGATTTCCTTGTATAAAACAATGTATATATTAGTTTTCCCATTTCAAACATGTGAGTACCCTCATCACATATTCTCTTGAAATATTGTAACAAATTCAATTACCATATACCCTTTTAGAAAACATGAATACTTCATCTTACCAAGGTATATTGGATTTACTCCTTATATCCAAAAATGTAGTAAGATACATCAATGATATCATAAACCACTGATAAAAAATTCCTTACATTGTTCTATGGTAATCCATAATATCCAATTTAAATATTCATATCCCACATATCATTATACATACAACATTATATTATCATAAAGAACATATTTATGGTTACAATCCCTTAATAAAAAATTCATATTTTCATTATGTTACTTCAACAGTTCAATATAATCATGTAAATATTGAGCAAACAAATAATAATTAAAACAATCCTTATCTATTGTATTATTCATATAATTTGAATCCAAATACATAAATATATAGATTACAAAATCCTTAATCCATTAACAATAAAAACTTGTTCGTTTCACATTTCAATCGTGGCATATTTGTCGTCCACAACGTAACCATTACTCACACCAAATTACAAATTCTCTTCAAGAATATACTTATTTGGATATTGGGTTTCATAATGACCATTTTATCACACATACAACACTTATCCTTTTATGAAGACTTAAGGAGGCCAAAAATTCACATCATTTCGTTAAATGAATTCTTTATCTTTCACTTTCATTCGCATTATTTGTGTTCTTCTTTTTGAAGTAAAAGAACATACTTGTTTCTCTAAGACCTTACCTTCTATGATTCATTCCCAATTTGTGACAAAAAAGGAAACTATATATTCATTCCAATGTGGTCTCTATTATGGCCATTCCTAGTAAACTTATTCATTGTCCTCCATTGTGAGTCTGATAGTTAGTAAAGGTAAAAATTTGGAATCTTGTACTATGAAAACTATTTAGGAATGATCCTGAAATCATTCACTGTAGTGATAATCCCTCCTGAAAATTCATTAGAAAATCTTCCATCACATTCAATATTAAACTAGTTCCTTCCACTTCCCACCATTGACTAAAACCAGAAGCATTGTTTGATCATTACATAATGTATATGGAATCCACGCCAACATTAATTAAATTACTTATAGGATATATTAATCATGATACCATCATTAATATAGGACACCCTTGGTTCATCCTAGGTAATTAATATTAAAAATATATTTAAATCATTTATAATGATTCATGAATAATTTGTGAATTTCAAAAGAAAATACCTGGGGGGGTGTCATACTGGGTTTGTAGCAAGGCCCGATGGCTTGTACCATATTACCTTGAGTCGTGGTCAGAACATCTAGTTAGGGTTGTTACCATATTTACATCTATTGTAGATCCACATCAACTTTAAGTAATTTCACTAAGATTTATTTCTTGGAAACTACTCATTCTATCAATTAATATAATACATGTAGATTTTCCTAAAAATTAACTCATCCTTATACATATTTTTAGGTACAAACATAGAAATATAAATATTATAAGTAGGAATATTAATAATTTTTTATCATTCTAGTTTCCAATGGTAAAATATAACATTGAACAGATACCCATTATAGCGACCCACAGTTTTTAATGCACTAACATTACATAACTATTTCATAATATGTAAATAATATAAAAATAGAATCCCAAACAACGTATTTGGTATATTTTCATTACAAACATCGAATGACAAACACTAGTACATATGTGAACTACATCCTCCCCCACAAGGTTCTTCTTAACTATAACCCTTGTAGACACATCAATCATAGTACATATCATCATAACTGTGGGAAATGAAACATAACATTGGTGAGATGAAATTATTAACAAGGGTTAGAAAGGGAGAAATGTTAGAATAAACCTGATCATATGAGTATGATTTTGTGTCGCACCCCGACTTTTTTAATTAATTTTTAATTTATTATTCCTTAGTTTCGAGTTATCGCGCCGAGTTTTGGGTTGAGTCCCGATTTAAATTTTTTGACGTTTAACGTTTTTAGTTTGTTTCGGACCCATGCGCGACCACCGCACGGTTGGCGGTAGCCACACAAGTTGTCCATGTGACGTGCAATTACACATTATTATAAATTTTATTATTATTATTGTTATTATCTTAATTGTTAATAAATTTTCTTAATATTATTTTATTTATTTATCTATTTTATTATTTTATTATTCATATTATTATTATTGTTATTCTTTATATCTTAATATTTATATCACTTACATCATTATTTGTATTACTATTATCATTTTTATTAATATTATATTATTATCATTAATATTGTTAACACTGAGTTTGCCATTATTATTATTGTATTATTATGAAGAAAGTTGAATATTTTTAACGACATTAGTATTATTAATGAATTATTAGTATTTTAATTATTATTACTATATTAATTATTGTGTTTTATATTATTGTTATTATTTTAGTATATCATTATTATTAATATTTTATTACTATTTTTATTATTTTATTTCAGATTCTATTATTATTTTATTATAATGAAATGAAAAAAAACCAGCCCTAACCCTAGCGCCCCCCCCCCTCTCTCTTTCCCTCTTGCGCCGCAAGCCCCCCCCTCCTCTTCCCCCGTTTTTTTTCTTCCTTTATTCCTGCGGCGCGCCCCCTGGTTTGCGGCCTCCCCTGCTAAGATCCCTCCGCCTCGCCGCATCCTCTTACCGCCGTCATGCCCCTGTTGCCTCTGCCAGCCCGACCGCCGGCCTCCCCTCCCTCCGGCGGCCCGCGCTCCTAACCTCCTTCAGGCCTCCGCCACGCCGCACCCCCATCCGGCTCCCGCATTACTCTGATTCCCGCTTCCTGCACCCGGCCTTCGCCGCACCACCTCCCTCCGGCGCCCCACTCCCGCAGCGACCTCCCTCCAACACCATTCCCTCACCCGGCCTCACTCCGCCTCGAAGCCCTACCCCTCCGGTGCCTCGCCGCTGCCCGCCTCGCTGGCTAGAATTTCCGACGAGCCCCCACCGCCGGACAACATCTCTCGGACCCATCAACGCCCCTGCTGGCCCTTTCCGCGACCTCCACCACCGGCCAGTGGCCTCCGACCCCTTTTAGCGATCTCCGGCCGAGCTCTGGCGAGCTCCACCTCCTTCCAGCAGCAGCAACCCCCTGGTCGCGCGTTCTCCACCAGCCGCAGCCTTCGGCGATGACCCGCGACCTCCGGCGCATCTCCCCCGAGAAGGTTTCCTTTTATTTTCCATGACCTCTTTGGTTTCCGACGAGTATAAGGTTCTTCTTAGTGTTTGTTTTGGGTTAATTTTGGTTCGCATTGTTGTTTTAGGATCTAATTGGGATCCCACAAGGTGCGGTTGTGGTGCGATTGGTGTTTGACACCAATATTCGAGAACTTTCGACACCCTATGTAAGTTGTTCTGTGCATAAGCTTTTGTGGTGTTTTAATTTGCTTGTTTGGTCAAATTAGTATATTATTTGACTAGTCTGCTTGGTGCGAATATAGTGTTGTTGGATGTTTAATAGGATTTTGATAGGTTTAGAAACATGTTTATGTGTTATGAATGTTTTGATTTTATGAAAACTTTTGTTGAGCCATTCGCAGTGTTTCCTAAACCGTGCTGTTGTTTTACATAGTGCGCATGGGCTGAGGAATTCTGTTTTGACTTTTGTAGTGTTTTATAAACTGTATTGTTGTTTTATTAAAATGTGCAAGGGTTGTAGTTGGGTTTTGGTATGACATCAATGTGGTGTTGTGTGCGTTTGGTCATGAAAGTGTTTTTTTTAAAGTGGTTGATGTTGGTTTCATGTGTTTAAAGCCGCAGTGTGTTTTCAAAATTGTTTTATAAAAATTTTAAATGATTTATTAATTAGCGTGGATGTTCTGAATTTTTTTTAGACGCACGTGCTTTTAAAGGTCAAATTCATCATGTCGTGCGCTTTTGTCTTATTTCGTACTCTGGTGTTTCCTTGAAATAACCCGATGAATCTTTAAAATAATTAGTGAGTTATTCCAGTGTTATGTGGTTTTTACAAACACTTTGTGGATTTTGAAGTGGTTTAATAAATAATGTCGATGGTGTGAGTTGTGTTTCAAAAACGTGTCGGGGTGGTTCTTTCATGTTGTTTGCTTGTTTGGATTGTTTTAAGTCTGCCTTTGTGTGATGTTGTTCTTATGCGTCTATTGCAGCGCATTTTCAAGGTAGCCCCGCATTTTTTTCCTCTCATCAGTTGGCGCTTGCTTGTATGCCTTCACGAGACATGTCACACCTTGTGTTTGGACAGTGAGCCGAGGTAAGTTCCCCATTGCACGTACCTTTAGATTTAGAATTTATTAATTGCTTGTTGTTTTATAAATTTTTAATGAATTAGAAATAATATTAGATAATAAAACTTTAAATTATTATTTAGTGCGAAAGGAGCTGTTTATTTTATACCGAACACTTGTGACATTTTCTTTACGGGTGGACACCCAGTTTTGAAAGAATGCCAGTTTGGCCTTTAAACATAATTCACGGAACATCAAATGTGCTTCTAGTTTTAAAGATAAATAATTTCTTCTGAACAATTGTTTTGAGTTTTTTGAGAAAAGAGGTTTTACTTTAAAATTGGTGAAGGCCCGTTTGGAACTTTAATGAAATGGATTATCTTGGAAATCCCACTCGGGGGTGATCTTTGGTGTGCGTTGTTTGCGTGAGCTGTACGTGATGTTTGTGCATCGTGACTGATTTATTTACATTGTAGACGCACCCCCTTTTTATTGCTTGTGATGACATGGGAACCTGGCATATTGAGTGAATTTTCTGAGAACGATTGTTGCACTAGTTTAGACCACGCACTGGCTAGTGGCCCCATAGTAGGGGAATACTGAGTTATTGCTGCTATGGGGATTGGGCCCCATGGTTAGGCCATGAAGGGCTATGCCGGGTAGTATTATGGGCGTTATGACGTCATCGAGTTATGGCATGCCTCAGGATGAGTCACACGTATAGTACGTTCTGGATTGTTCACGATCTCCTAGGTTCGACCCATGTTTCTTTTAGTGTTTATTTGTGTGTGGCGGACGATTGAGAGGTCGAGTTCGGTTGCTGACCCCTGGTGTGCCACTTTTACCATTTCCCTTAGTGTGTGTTGTGTGTGATTTTCCTTTTTGACTAACAACTGAAGTTTGAATTTCTAAATTGTTCGCAAAATGTTTTGAAAATGCAACGCACCTATTCTTTCAACATTAAACTTGTTCTAAATTAAAAAGGGCAATGGACTGTTACTTGTTTTAGAAATGAAAGTGTGTGGAAAACACATTTTATATAATTTAGTTCAAACCTGGAATTGATAAACTCTTTATTTATTGGTATGTGCATTGGGAATAGAAATAGTCGGGCCTACCTACTGAGTTTTAATACTCACGCCTATAGTGTTTTCTTGTTTTTAGTTCTGTTGCAGGTTCCAGATTCAGTTGTTCGCCTTGAGCGATGCTGGTTGTGGTATTGGAGAGTGACCCATGGGGTCACCTAGAGTTTGGATCGTGGTCAGGTTAGTAGTGGTGTTGGTTGCTCTTTCATTATTCATTTTGTTGTTCTGTTTTATTTTCCACTGTTTAGTTTATTTTTCATTTGGGCCAAATCGTTCCCACCTGTTTACTTTTGATGCCCGACACTAGTTGCCAGCCCGTGGGGATGGGGAACGCCCCTCGGGCCATGTCGCGGGCCGGCTCGGGTGACCGGTTCAGGGTCGACCCGGGTTGGTTCGTGACAAAATGGTATCAGAGGAGGCCCTTGTTATTTGGGATGTCTGGTAGATGGAGATTAAGATTGTCGGGACTTGAGAGGTAGGTACGGGAAGGACGTCATGAACCCTCGCCCGTTCTGCACCACGAGTCGACAGGGATAGTCCGGGAATCAATTCATTGTTTCGTTTTGGATTGTTTTGGATTAAGGGATGACAACAAAGGTAAGCCGATGTTACATCATGATTTCACATGGAGAAGTGACCCATGTGGATTCTGGGTACATGGTTTGAATTCCTCCTAGTGGTCGACGCCTACTTGGGACATGGCCCACTACCATGTCACCAGGTTATGCGTGACTACTAGTCCCTCACTGCGGTGTTTGATGCAATTTAAGTGTCGTTTTTGTTCTGGTTGGTGTTAGTGCATTTTTTTTGAAATAGAAAAAAAGGGGATTCAAAAATGAGACTGATTTCTTTTAAAGGACTTTAAATTTATGAAATGGGTTTTAAAAACTAAAAGCATTTGGTTTGGAAAACTGATGTTTGCTTTGAAATTGGTCGAGATCGGTTTGGGGTGAAACCTCAGGTACTCTTTATGGACGTTTGCACATGTGAGAAGATGCGTGGAAAGTGCGCGTTGGTGCGTATGAATGAAAGTGGATGAATACATGTGCAACGATTCATGAGATTACCTGGGTGTGTTTGAAATTTAAGGCTTGACCTGGTTTTGTAAATTGGATTTTAAAGAGGAAAATGGTTTTGGAGAGCGGTTTTGGTTTAAAAAGTGGAGTTGGTATTTGGAAAGTAGCCTTGAAAGAAGGTGGTTTTGAAATATAAAGTGAAAAGCGGTTTTGGGATTGTGTTTGTTTTTGTTTGGTTTTGAGCTTGTTGTTTTTGTATGAGGGTGCTTTATTGATGTTGCTTCGATTGATATCAGTTTCATCTCGGTGTTCTATATGTTTTTCAAAAATGCCGCCCAGAAAGGTCCCTAGAGTTTTGATGAGTCTTGCCCAGTTTTTGGTATTTCTCGGACGTTGTCTGTCCTTCATGGTGATTGGAGTCTGTTAGAGGCAGTGTAGTGGCTTGGTGAAGTCGAGCGTGTCTTCAAGGTACTGGGAACTCCTGAAGCGATCTGAGTGCGTATTGTTTTGGGTCTGTTTGAAGGTCCAGCTCCAGATGAGTAGGAGTTGTACGCCCGCTGTTTTTAAAATTTGGGATGATGTGGCATTTCTCTAACGTCATCTTCGTTCAATGATTTATACTTGTGGAGGTGAAGACGAAGAAAATGAAAGAGTTTATACGTGTTCAACATGGCCAGCAGATGGTGAAAGCATATGTTGAACATTTCAAGGATCTTGTGTCTCTTTTTCCGGGGGTAGAGTCGTAAGACTGGATGAAGACTTCTCTCTTCATCAAGTGTCTTCGTTTAGATATCAAGGAGCGGGTCCTCCTTTCTGAGGACCATCACTTTGAGAAGCTGGTGGATAAGGCGTTCTTGGTTGAGTTGGTCGTTGGAGTGGATATAGTTGACAATCAACCGTATCCAGTTGCGCGTGAAGGTACCCCATCTGATGAGCAGAGTGTGTCAGGTAAATTTATTTCTAAATATTTCTTTGTAGTGGTTCTAACCCCCAGTTCATCGAACCGTCTAATGGTGTACCGTCAGTATGGACGGTTAGGGAATACGAGCAGCTATGTCACACCCCCCCCCCCGAAGACGTGCCATCATTGCAGGTTTCTGGATCATCTAGAGAAGCTTTGCAGGAAGCGTCGCCTGAGGAAGACACTGTGACTAGAAGATTCTAGTGCCTGGCTGTGAGGCAGGAGATGCTTCAACCATCAGAGCCCCAACCACAGGACTTGGGGTGAAGCTCGCGGGCAGTCAGGAGTTGATGGGGGTGTGAAGCCTCAGTTCGGGTTTGGGTGTTTAGTGTTTCCAACGAAACATTTAATGTCCTTCCATTCTTGTTCTTTCACTGTAAAAGTTTTGGCGTTGTTATCGGTTCATTTTGTCGTCGTGAGGTTGGGATGAACGTATTCGTTTGAAATCCAAACAATCTCGTTTGTCGGATTATGGTGTTTAGGATCGTGCGTTTTTCGTAGATGGATGTTTGGACCTAGCGTGGGTTAACCTTGGTTTGGCGATGTTCGTTTGGAGATATAAGTGCCTGCGGTGGAGTCCAGGATTGCTTTTATGCTCGGGTTTACAGCTTGGATTAAGTTCTTCTTGGAGATTTTTCTATCGTCTTCGGGCTTTCTTTGGTCTGAGTCGAGAGTTCCAAGTTTTATCCGAGGTGTTGTTTCACTCGTGCTTTAGAGGTTAGCCTAGATCGGTTTAGAGTTCCTGTGTCGCCCCCCCCCCCCTCACGGGGTGGTATGTTGATTATTAAATTTCCACACTAGTTGAGTTTTGTGGTGGGGATAACCCTTCCGTGTTCTCCCGTTATCTTGTATTGTGGTTTCTTTCGGTTCCAACCGGGCATGGTTGCATGATTGGTTTAGTTTTCAACTAGGTGACTTTCTGGGGGCAGAAAGTGTCTGTGGTGGGGAGAATTGTCGCACCCCGACTTTTTTAATTAATTTTTAATTTATTATTCCTTAGTTTCGAGTTATCGCACCGAGTTTTGGGTTGAGTCCCGATTTAAATTTTTTGACGTTTAACGTTTTTAGTTTGTTTCGGACCCGTGCGCGACCACCGCACGGTTGGCGGTAGCCACACAAGTTGTCCATGTGACGTGCAATTACACATTATTATAAATTTTATTATTCTTATTGTTATTATCTTAATTGTTAATAATCTTTCTTAATATTATTTTATTTATTTATCTATTTAATTATTTTATTATTCATATTATTATTATTGTTATTCTTTATATCTTAATATTTATATCACTTACATCATTATTTGTATTACTATTAGCATTTTTATTAATATTATACTATTATCATTAATATTGTTAACACTGAGTTTTCCATTATTATTATTGTATTATTATGAAGAAAGTTGAATATTTTTAACGACATTAGTATTATTAATGAATTATTAGTATTTTAATTATTATTACTATCTTAATTATTGTGTTTTATATTATTGTTATTATTTTAGTATATCATTATTATTAATATTTTATTACTATTTTTATTATTTTATTTCAGATTCTATTATTATTTTATTATAATGAAATGAAAAAACCCAGCCCTAACCCTAGCGCCGCACGCCCCCCTCTCTCTTTCTCTCTTACGCAGCAAGCCCCCCCTCCTCTTCCCCCGTTTTTTTCTTTCTTTCTTCCTGCGGCGCGCCCACTGGTTTGCGGCCTCCCCTGCTGAGATCCCTCTGCCTCGCCGCATCCTCTCACCGCCGTCGTGCCCCTGTTTCCTCTGCCAGCCCGACCGCCGGCCTCCCCTCCCTCCGGCGGCCCGCGCTCCTGACCTCCTTCAGGCCTCCGCCACGCCGCACCCCCATCCGGCTCCCGCCCTACTCCGATGCCCGCTTCCTGCACCCGGCCTTCGCCGCACCACCTCGCTCCGGCGCCCCACTCCCGCAGCGACCTCCCTCCAACACCGCTCCCTCACCCGGCCTCACTCTGCCCCGAATCCCTACCCCTCCGGTGCCTCGCCGCTGCCCGCCTCGCTGGCTAGCATTTCCGACGAGCCCCCACTGCCGGACAACATCACTCGGACCCATCAGCGCCCCTGCTGGCCCTTTCCGCGACCTCCACCACCGGCCAGCGGCCTCCAACCCCCTTTAGCGATCTTCGGCCGAGCTCCGGCGAGCTCCACCTCCTTCCAGCAGCGGCAACCCCCTGGCCGCGCGTTCTCCACCAGCCGCAACATTCGGCGATGACCCGTGACCTCTGGCGCATCTCCCCCGGGAAGGTTTCCTTTTATTTTCCTTGACCTCTTTGGTTTCCGACGAGTATAAGGTTCTTCTTAGTGTTTGTTTTGGGTAAATTTTGGTTCGCATTGTTGTTTTAGGATCTAATTGGGATCCCACAAGGTGCGGTTGTGGTGCGATTGGTGTTTGACACCAATATTCGAGAATTTTCGACACCCGATGTAAGTTGTTCTGTGCATAAACTTTTGTGGTGTATTAATTTTATTGTTTGGTCAAGTTAGTATGTTATTTGACTAGTCTTCTTGGTGCGAATATAGTGTTGTTGGATGTTTAATAGGATTTTGATAGGTTTAGAAACATGTTTATGTGTTATGAATGTTTTGATTTTATGAAAACTTTTGTTGAGCCATTCGCAGTGTTTCCTAAACCGTGCTGTTGTTTTACATGGTGCGCATGGGCTGAGGAATTCTGTTTTGACTTTTGTAGTGTTTTATAAACTGTATTGTTGGTTTATTAAAATGTGCAAGGGTTGTAGTTGGGTTTTGGTATGACATCAATGTGGTGTTGTGTGCGTTTGGTCATGAAAGTGTTTTTTTAAAGTGGTTGATGTTGGTTTCATGTGTTTAAAGCCGCGGTGTGTTTTCAAAATTGTTTTATAAAAATTTTAAATGATTTATTAAGTAGCGTGGATGTTCTGAATTTTTTTTAGACGCACGTGCTTTTAAAGGTCAAATTCATCATGTCATGCGCTTTTGTCTTATTTCGTACTCTGGTGTTTCCTTGAAATAACCCGATGACTCTTTAAAATAATTAGTGAGTTATTCCGGTGTTATGTGGTTTTTACAAACACTTTGTGGATTTTAAAGTGGTTTAATAAATAATGTCGATGGTGTGAGTTGTGTTTCAAAAACATGTCGGGGTGGTTCTTTCGTGTTGTTTGCTTGTTTGGATTGTTTTAAGTCTGCCTTTGTGTGATGTTGGTCTTATGCGTCTATTGCAGCACATTTTCAAGGTAGCCCCGCATTTTTTTCCTGTCATCAGTTGGCGCTTTCTTGTATGCCTGCGCGAGACATGTCGCGCCTTGTGTTTGGACAGCGAGCCGAGGTAGGTTCCCCATTGCACTTACCTTTAGATTTAGAATTTATTAATTTCTTGTTGTTTTATAAATTTTTAATCAATTGGAAATAATATGAGATAATAAAACTTTAAATTATTATTTAGTGCGAAAGGAGCTGTTTATTTTATACCGAACACTTGTGACATTTTCTTGACGGGCGGACACCCAGTTTTGAAAGAATGCCAGTTTGTCCTTTAAACATAATTCACAGAACTTCAAATGTGCTTCTCGTTTTAAAGATAAATAATTTCTTCTAAACAATTGTTTTGAGTTTTTTGAGAAAATAGGTTTTACTTTAAAATTGGTGAAGGCCCGTTTGGCACTTTAATGAAATGGATTATCTTGGAAATCCCACTCGGGGGTGATCTTTGGTGTGCGTTGTTTGCGTGAGCTGTACGTGATGTTTGTGCATCATGACTGATTTATTTACATTGTAGACGCACCCCCTTTTTATTGCTTGTGATGACAGGGGAACCTGGCATATTGAGTGAATTTTCTGAGAACGATTGCTGCACTAGTTTAGACCACGCACTGGCTAGTGGCCCCATAGCAGGGGAATACTGAGTTATTGCTGCTATGGGGATTGGGCCCCTCGGTTAGGCCATGAAGGGCTATGCCGGGTAGTATTATGGGTGTTATGACGTCATCGAGTTAGGGCATGCTTCATGATGAGTCACATGTATAGTACGTTCTGGATTGTTCATGATCTCCTAGGTTCGACCCATGTTTCTTTTAGTGTTTATTTGTGTGTGGCGGACGATTGAGAGGTCGAGTTCGGTTGCTGACCCCTGGTGTGCCACTTTTACCATTGCCCTTAGTGTGTGTTGTGTGTGATTTTCCTTTTTGACTAACAACTGAAGTTTGAATTTCTAAATTGTTCGCAAAATGTTTTGAAAATGCAACGCACCTGTTCTTTCAACATTAAACTTGTTCTAAATTAAAAAGGGCAATGGACTGTTACTTGTTTTAGAAATGAAAGTGTGTGGAAAACATATTTTATATAATTTAGTTCAAACCTGGAATTGATAAACTCTTTATTTATTGGTATGTGCATTGGGAATAGAAATAGTCCGGCATACCTACTGAGTTTTAATACTCACGCCTATAGTGTTTTCTTGTATTTAGTTCTATTGCAGGTTCCAGATTCAGTTGTTCGCCTTGAGCGATGTTGGTTGTGGTATTGGAGAGTGACCCATGGGGTCACCTGGAGTTTGGATCGTGGTCAGGTTAGTAGTGGTGTTGGTTTCTTTTTCTTTATTCATTTTGTTGTTCTATTTTATTTTCCGCTGTTTAGTTTATTTTTCATTTGGGCCAAATCGTTCCCACCTATTTACTTTTGATTCCCGGCACTAGTTTCTAGCCTGTGGGGATGGGGAACGCCCCTCGGGCCATGTCGCGGGCCGGCTCGGGTGACCGGTTCAGGGTCGACCCGGGTTGGTTCGTGACATTTTGTGATCATGAAAATAAATGATCACACTCTGTATATAAATGATCATAACAGAGATCATGACAAAATGTTTTGAAGTTCATAAGACTTGAATCATAATGATATTTAAATCATAATCCATGAAATCATAAAGAAGGAATAAAACATGTAATTGTGGAAAAAAACAAGAATATAATATGATTTTCATCGTAGTAAATGTTTCTCTTCCAAGACCATCATAGTGGAAACAATTTATTACTACATTGGGCGTACCCACATTTGAGACCTACATTACTAAACTAAGTGAACCCTAGTTCCAGCCCTGTATTACTGAATAGAGTAAACCCTTGATCTATTCGTGTATTTCAGAATCAAGTTGTTCCTCATTCTAGCCCTGTATTACTGCACCGAGAAAACTCTCATTCAATAACTATATTATAGAACTAAATAAACCCCTATTACATTCCTATATTACCGAACCATGTAAACCCTTATTCCATTATTGTATTAATACACTGATTAAACCCTCATTTTACCCTTTTTTTAAACCATGAAAACCGTAGTTCTAGACCTGTATTAATGAACACTGTAAACCCACATTCCAGTACTGTATTATTGATCCAAATAAACTCACATTCCATCCATTTCTATATCATTATAAATAAATATTTACCAAATATATTGGTGGGATATATAGGTCCAACCTATCACCTAATAAAATCATACATACATGTACCACAAAACATATCATAACTCAAGAAATGAAATGGCTATCATCAACATGTATACATATAATAACATGTTAAAAGAGTTATATGTTCCGAAATTATTTCATTAAAATAATCACCCAAAAAAGAGAAAGAGATTTCATATATATATATAACCAATGAAAGAGAAATGAGTTTCATAAAGTCCATAAAATTAATAATAACTAATTCACAGAATGGATATGGATGAAACCTTTTGATAATTTCTAATAAGGTACGAGTAACGTCAATAAATTTCATCATAGATGGAAAATAATTTTGAAATATCCTATAAAAACATTTCATGAGGAAAACATACTTCCTTGTTTGAAAAAATAATTTTTTAAAAAATAAAACCATATGAAAATAGATTACATATAAAATAAATTGAAAACTTATAAAGAATAAATGAAATCATTTTGAAATTATTTTTCCTTGAAAACATTTAAAACAGTCATCTAAACATTTAAAAATAATTTCTTCGAAAAGACTTGAAAAACTGTTTAATAATGATTGAAATTTTATTGAAAAACATTTATTTAAAATACTTTAAAAAAATATAATGAAAGAATGGGAATTTTTTGAAACTAATTTTTCTTGAAATTTTATAAATGATGCATCAAAACATTTTGAAACCCATTTATTTGAATTCACTTTGAAATCATATAAATAAATCAAAACTCAATATTGAAATTTTGTTTTCATGAAAAAATATAAAACATGTTTTAATCCATTTTGAAAACAATTTTCCTTGAAAACTACATTTAATAAAATTTTCATAAAGATTAACCTTTTTAATAATGTGAATGGAACATTAGAGAAATGATGACAGGAAAATTCATATATGACTTATGAGGTAAAAAGAAAAATCCTTTTGTAGGGTAGAAAGGATAGAAATGTTCTATGTTTGGAAATTGAATATAATATACTCGTGATAGGATTCATTAATGGAAAAAAGGGTAAAATTTTAAAATATATATATATATAACAAGGGAATGATATTATATTCTTTGGAACCCTTTTTAGAAAACTATTCTTCTGATCGAAGTGAGGGAATAGTCCGTCCATCCTAAAAAAACAATATTAACAATCATATGTACTGAATAGTATAAAATGGTACAAATAAATTAATATATAATGAAATAAAGGAAGATAAGGAAACATGTGAAAATTATTGAGATATAGATAATATGATTAAATCAAATTAAGAATAAACATAAACAATATTGAAAAGTAATGAGATAGTCTCATTAAACACTTATAATATAATATATTCGGATCATGCTACCCATGTAAAGAAAATAAATTATGTGAAGCATATAATTTCATGAAAATATTTAAAATAATAATATGAAAAGTAAAATGGATGTATATGAGCCTCAAAATAGTGTTTATGTTCCTAAGAAAACATGAGTCTCAACGAAGGAAAATTGAGACAAAACATTTTTATCAATTTGATAAATTTTGAAAATTAAACCCTGTGAAAGATGTATCATAAAATGAGCAAATGAATACACCAAAATTTATGTAAAAGATACATATAATATAGTCACATTATAAGGAATGAAACTTAAATACTGTAAAAGACTAAATTAAATGAATAATTCACATTGAGGATCATTTCTGGTTTAGAGTTTTAGATAATTAGGCCATAACTATTACATATCGACATAAAAATTACATGTAGAAACTACTAATCATTATCCAGTTTTATTATAAAATAAAAACTCTTGAAAAGAAACATGTCTAGTTCCATGTTTTAGACAACATGAATTTTCCTATATCCCATCCTTAACCCTATTCATCTTTTAGTCTTGTGGAAAACATTTCAAAAACATGGGATGAGCATAAAAATATCAAGAGCGGTTATAAAATAAGGATTGAATACATTATCCCATCATTAATTTCAAATTAATGAATCCATACTTTTCAATCATAACATACCTTATGAAATTATAATATATATGAATAACACGCACAAATCATAAATCATAAAGGCAACTTATGGAATTCATAACATACATACATTGTAGCTATCATATCTATATAGGGATTCACATTTGTAATACCCATCATACTGTATCCCTAAAAATCATAGGATTAACATTAACGTTTATCTCTTTTAAGTTACCCAATGCATTGGAGAGCTATTTTAGGCTCACCCACCCTAGGTTTATCACGGAACCTCCCATATACATAAAATTCCCAATAAACATAACATATTGATAACACATAACACAAGAATAATGGAAAGATTACATTTCCACATTCCAATCACAATATATCAAATCAAGATATTAAAATAAACAACGCTTTATCAAATAATTTTCAAAACCATTTAAAACATTTAATAAAGATATTTTTGAATCAAAGTGTCCCACACCACATTGAATATTCTAAATAAATTATCATTTGAAAACATTAATGTCCATATAAATAAATCCTTAAAAACATTTTTAAAACATGGAAATTAATGATAATGATTAAGAATAATAAATTTTTAAAGCGTTTAAAATTCTATTTTAGTTAGAGTTTTTTACAAAATAAGTGTCTATTGAATAAAAATAATTGTTGAATAAAATTGAATGAAAACATTATAATATCATGATATGAAATAAATTCATGATATAATATGCCCAAGGACAATATATACACCATATAAGAGTGAATTGGTGCATAAAAACAATGAATTCTCAATGGAATGTGAATTGAGAATAAATTCCTTATAAAAATTGTATCTGTAGATTAAGGATAAATAAATTTCATAATAATGTGTTAAAAATATAAATACACTCAATATGGTAGGTTATTAAGTATAAAAAAATCAGTGAACATTCACACTTTTTTTTAAGACAAAACCAATAACTTGGATGTTTAACTTAATGAGTTGAAATTGAGTTGAAATTACTCTTATCAAGTTCATATCAATGTATTGAGATTTTATCAGTGGATTGATTATGTGTATCAAAATAATATCTACACAAAGTGGAGTGGAAATTATAATATAAATAAATACATAGTGATTCCACACATGATCACAGCATTACATATTTAATAATTAGAAGATTAACCCAAAGAATAGAAATTGGGTTAAAAGGTTCCCTTACCGATATGATAACTTACGAAACATACAACCTATGAAAGAAGAATCATAAAATGAAAATTTAAATAACCATAATTTTAATTATATTACACAATGAATATAATCATGGGCAGTATATACACTACCTAGAAGAAAATAGTGGAAAATATTGCATGACTCTTAAGGGAATAAAAAGTGTGATAAAAATCCACTACCAAGTTTTAATAAATCGAGTCATATGACAAAAAGTTAATAACCACAAAATTATTTTTAGAATGACATGAATATAAATATTTTCGTGATAATATATATCAAATTCAAGTACACAATACACCACAAGAAATAAATTAGTGATGAACAATGAAAATCTTACAAAATTAAAACTGAGATAAGAAATCCCTTACCTTGTGTCCAACTTCACTCGTATGTTCC
The DNA here is from genome assembly GCA_963277665.1 of Viscum album. NCBI lineage: Eukaryota > Viridiplantae > Streptophyta > Magnoliopsida > Santalales > Viscaceae > Viscum > Viscum album. The sequence continues at coordinate 1,676,374,946 of OY728161.1, read as the reverse complement.
AGTTTCATACTAAATAATAACCTTATGTAAATTTATAATTACTTCAGAAAACTTTCCTGTTTATTATTCCTTTTATATCACTTACTAACTTGATATAACAATTAATTAATTATTTGACTTCATATGGGACATTTTGTCAATGTTTGGAAATTGAGTTAAAAATGAACTTCTTATAAACACAATTTGTCCATGTGTTCAAATGCCCATTACCTACAGAATTATATTAATTATTTATATATCATATATATCCTTTATATATATGTATTTATAAGATTACATAACATTCTATGATATGAAATCTAATGCACAATTCATGGAGACGGTAAGTTGTACGTACGCATGAACACTACTTTCATTTAAATTTTTTACTTTAATTGAATGAAAATTTATTTATACTTAGTTATATTATAATAACAGTATAATAACATATATATTTTCAATAACTCCATCCATTATATGTCATACACATGTTATGAACAAGTGATATCACTTTGAGGGGGCGGTAGTCCGCACTTCCTCAAATGAAATTATCATGTTTACCAAAAATGGGAACCATAAAGGTATTATATGAATGAAAAAATACATAAGAATAAAGAAAAAATATACATTATATATAAATATCACATATAAATAAATTTCCATCATAATGGCCCCCATGAGAGGTGGTAGGAGATATTTGAACAATCATCGTTTCGTGAGGCAGCAGTTCACCGTCCACAGAAAATAGTATGTTCGTTACCCATTAGATGGTGGTGTGTGTAAGTGTAGTTCGAATATTTCTCAAAAGAACATCACATAATATTTAGGATATTTTATTTGTTATATAATTATGGAATAAAAATTTTTTGGGTTGGTGAAGTAAAATAAAAGAAAATAATTTAAGAGAAATTGTTACCCTTAATTCGGGTAACTCCATTTCGTTTGAACCAAAAGGACTTCTAGAAGTGACTTATGACTAAGGTAAGGGTTTTAATAGGATGATAGGGATCTTGATAGATTATTTGGGTAGGTTTTTGATGAGACAAGGTGCTTGATAGGTGTGAGTAATGGGTTAGAGGTGAGGACTTCTAATAAGGGGGAGGAGGGGCTCTTTAGGAAAGTTTGAAAATAGTATTTTATTATATACTAATATTCGGTTTCTAATAGTCCAAAACTAATTAATATAGAAGATAAGATGTCTCATGGAAAAAATAAATTCATCCAATAATAATTGGACAGGTTTTGGATGTTACTTTAATATTTATAATCTTATTTATTTAAATCATTTATTAATTATGTAAATACTGCATCATTTTTTTGACATAAATAATTTAATTTAGTTGATTCTAAAAATTATAAAAAAAATACAATGATGTATAAAAAATATTTTCCTTCCTATTAATATTTATAGTTTAAATAATAACTTATATAACCCCATGTAAAAATTAATTTTCTAAAGCATATTTTTTAAGTCATTTTGATCTTTAGATTAAATTAAATAAAATAAATTGTCATTATCACTCTTAAGTGGCTTCATGGGGTCCTAAAATCGACTCAAAGATGCCCATGGTAATCCATGACTCATACAATAAGGTTTTAACAAGTATTAAGTTTATTTTGTTTTATTATAATATTTTTTTCCTTCAAATACCTTATTTATTTTTAACCGCGGTAAATAAAAGTCAAAGATTCTATTGACCAAAAAATATATTCAACTTATTGAACCAAATTTTACTTACTAATAACAACTATATATTTCATATTTTTTAAATTCATTTCATCTATGCTTTAAAATTTCATTAAAAATGAAAAAGTCAGTTTTTTAACTACTATTAAGTTGTTTCACTATTCATAAAAAATTGAAGTTTTTTAGAAAAATACCAAAACTTCAGCCTAAACTATATTTGATATTCTGAATTAAAAATTGATGTCTATTTTAAAAAATTAAATAATAAAATGATTCATTAATTAATTTAAAATTAATTCCTATTGTCAAAAAAATAGCGTGTTTTTTAAAAACAATATTTTTCAAAAGATTGACACTTGTTTATGTCCAATTTCAATGTGAAATTAATTTCAATTTATAGAGTTGGATTAAATTGTAAAAATATAATCTAATTACACATTAAACCTATATATAATGATAATATATCAATATAAATAAGTTATATGAAAATGAGGTATTGAATTAAAATTTAGTATTTTTCATTATTTATAAAAAAATGAATTTTATCTGAAAATACCAAAAATTGACCGAAATTAAATTTTGATGACTCAATTCTAAAGAGGAATTTTATTTTTTCAAATGGAACATATAAAAGTGAAAAATACTAGATTTAAATAGGGATCACCATTAAAATGTTGCATATCATCATTTTAATGTAAATTATGTTTAAAATTTGATTCATTTAGATTTTAAGCCTTTAACGTTTATTGGATAAATGTAAAAACATTTAACAAAAAATAATAATAATTTTTTAGTTAGTTCTATTAATTCCTTACATTACAATGGCTAGTTGTTAACTGTAATGACCAACCTTTGTTACCTAGAGTCGGTGCATTATTACATAACATTATTATGATCATAAAATATCCAGTCTTGAAAGACCAATTAGTTTAATATCCTTGGAAGTACTAGAAACATTCATAAACTTTTCCTTAAATCGTAAATTGAAAAACTCTGACAAAAATGATTCTATATACCACACTCATATCCCCTCAGACTATCCCTGTAGGCCAATCATAAAATACTTCATTCCATCCTGGGAAAAATAAAACATAGAAAGGGAGAGCTCCGATGCTTAGTAAGAATAAAAATATAGAGGAAACATTCATAAATAGGTATAAAAATTTAAGGAAATGTATAATATTAAAACAAAAGCCTTTTAAACTTGAAGTTCAACATAATATGGAAAATATAAAATCAAATAATTCCATTTACTTACTCACATGGATATTTTATTAGTCAAATAATCCCATGCAATATCAACAGCCACTTTAATAATGATGGAATGCATAAAGCCAGAATATCATAACCACATAGTCCAGGCCTTGTGCCAAGACTATAAAAAAGATTTTGTCGAAGCCTTGTGTCAAGACACAGGTTTTTCTCATGAGACCTAGTGATGCATCGAGAATCTATAGCAGGCTCCACCCGTCACATACTATGTCCAATTAATTCCTCATATGAAAAGGTTTAAACATAACAAAAACATTCATATTAAAACATGAATACTAAATGTCAATACTTTATCCATAAACCATGAATGGTATGAAAATAACACATCCATAGTCAAACATATCACAAAACATTCATTTCAATAAGGATGTTTTGTTCCATAATAAATGAACATTAATTAAACTCAAAAACCATCAAAGGATGTTGACCTATGTGAAATCAAAACCTTTTTTAGAGAAAAAATCACTTTCTATTTTGAAATAATTTAAAATTATGATAATTATATAAGAAACCATATATTTTTGAAATATTCTTATAAGCTTGTAAGGGAAGCTTTAACAATTTTATAATAATGGAAAATAGTCTCACCCGCCGTATAAGTTAAAAAAACATTCTTAAATTAATTTTTTCGAAAAGGTTATAAGGTAAATTTTTTGGAAAACGACGAAAATATTTCTTTAAAACATTTTTATAAAAAGTAAAAAAAGGGTATAAATAACATTAACGCATATTCTATTACATAGTAAAAAAAATTCAAGTACATTTTTTAGAAACATGGATGTTGATGATAAGGTGGTCCCCGTAGATAATTATATATAAACAACCTTGAATAATGAAGAGGTTGTAGAATTTAACTTTACCTTGTACTTTTCCTTGGTCGACGGTAGGTTAAACACTTGTATAATGGTGAAATAATTTTTATTATATTATACATGAATCATATATATTAATATAATATCTTATATGATCTTTTAACATTACTTTGTTAATAATATCTTAGTATTACCATTGTTCCGGGTGTTAACAGATTCATTTTCCTTTATATTCATTGTAATGTGAGTCATATTTATTATGGATGGGATGTATATTATTCATATCCATAATTTTATAATGTATTTAAACATTATTTATAATCATCAAATGATAATTATTCTTGAATGGATTTAATTTGGAATTAATATCATTGCGTTCTTGGAGACGGTAATCCGTACGTACGCCCGAGTGACAATATCATTATTTTGATATTAAAATAATATATAATTGCTAGGTATATATTATATATAGAGTCAATATCATGTTATATTTATTATTTATATGAATTAAAACTTATTATTATACCCATCAAAATAATAATTTATTGAATAACAATTACACCATGATGTGGAGAGGGTAAGCAGTACGTACGCACGTATGGGGACATGTCATTAGAAAGATGGATAGAATAATGAATATGGAATTACCATAGTTATAATAATATCATACTATATGTAAGATACTAAATTTATTATTTTGTAATGTAAACAAAAAAGAAATAGGAAGTGGAAGAAGAAAGAATCTTGAAAGAGGTGATGAAATATTTACCTCTTCTTCAGGTTCTTACTTTTGATTTGATCAAAAGGGATCCTTAGGATGGCATTATTACTAAAATAAGGCCTCTAGGATGAAGGGACTATATTTCTAGAGGGTATTTGGGCAGATATTGGAAGAGACAAATGGCTTTGATGGTGTGAATTAGAGATAGGGGTTCCCTTTTATAAGAGGGGTGAGGGGAACCTTAGAAAAACTAGAAATATTATTTTGTAATAAAACCATTTTCGGTTTCTAATGGCTCAAAAATAGATTATTTAAAATCATAGGTGGGGATGGGTTGAAGACCACTCAAACTATAGGTTTTAGATAGGTTTGGGTCACAATATAAACATTATATTTTAGATTTAACCATTAGTTAAATAGTTTGACATTTACCATGTCTCTTTGTATTTTTATATTATATGGTTAATAAACATACTATATACATCAATAGAACCCCAGTTCATTCATTAATGGTACACCTATCATTATATAAGCCTTCTGGTCAAACCATTGATGTTTTGGAATATAATATCAATTAATAATATAATATTTGTTTTAAAAAGTCTTTTATGTAAATTTTGACAATATTTTGTATTTTGTTTTAATAAATTCATGACAGCATTATTACTTCACGAAAAATTCATATAACCAACCATAATATTTAATATTAACCTATAAATTAAGTGTAATTCATAAAATGTCTGAAATTACATTTATTTGGATATTTATAATATCAATGATTTTAATATTTTGATAATTTGGTAAGTATTGCATCATCATTTTTTCATAAATGAATTTAAATATTTCATGCCTAAAAAATTTAAATAAAATACCATTATGTAGGAAATAGTTTTATCTTTATAATGAATACTTATAGTCTAATTTATCTTAAGTTTAACCCTATATGAATTTTTTTTAGTTATTAAACTTTGATTTTAACTCTTATAACTCTTCGTTGAAATAAATAATAATCAATGTTCTAATCTAATCCATGTGGATCATAGAGGTTCATATTTTATTCATAAGGTTTTTTTTGGTTTAATTACACATATCCAATAGAATTAGGATATGTTTTAGGGTAATAATAATATCATTTTTACCATTAAATACACTATATATTTTTAACTGTGGTAAATAAATGTAAAAGGTTACTATTCACCAAAAATTATTTTCATATTTTTTAACTGAATTTTACTTACTGATATCAACCATGTCTCTCAGATTTTTGAAATTAAACTCATAGAAAAGGTTAAATTATGTTTTATATAAATTTGAAAATGCTACTTGGAGGTGGGTCAAAGACGGTGAAACGTTCAATAAAATTTTTATACATATGAAATTATTATAAACTGACTCCAATGAATTACATTGTACTTATATAGGTATTATGTATCTATTTTTATCTAAAATAAATTTAAATAATATAAAAATTATTTAAATAAAAATTTGGTTTTAAACTATAACTCATTGTTTTTCATTGTTCATTAAAATTTTAATGTTTTCTGAAAAATATCAAAAATTCACCATAAGATAATTTCGATATTCTAAATCCAAAAATTATGTCCATTTTTAAATATAAATTTTTTAAAATTTCATAAAGTGTTTATTACAAATCATAACAGCTAGTTTGATTGGTTTTGGTGTGTTAGAACTCGATGTTTCATACAACACATGCTACTTTATTATTCAAAGAGAAGCGTACCGTGGAAACTTGGGGTGTTACATTCTCCCTTCCTTCAGATAATTTCATTCTCAAAATTTCTAGAGTATTACTTTGAAAAAAGTCTCAGGTGGTTCTACATCATAATTTCCTCTGGTTCCCACGTTTCCTCTTCCATCTTATGTTTTCCCTATAGAACGTTTACCAAAGGAGTCATCCGATTTCTCAGAACTTGTTCTCTTGTATTAAGAACCTTGAAAGGCTCTTCACAATAAGAAAAATCAGGTTATGGTTCTAATTTTTGATAGGTGAGTATATGTTTTGGGTCAGACATGTATTTTCACAATAGTGATATATAGAACACATCATGAACTTTGGAGAGACTTGGAGGTATTTCCAAATGGTAAGCTACAACCCCAATTCAGTCTAGAAATTTGAAAGGATCGATGTACCTGGGACTCAGTTTTCCCTTCATTCAAAAACGTATAACACCCATCCATTGAGATACCTTAGTGAAAACATGATCTTATACCTGAAATTTCAAATCTTTCCTTTGGTTTTTGGCATAGCTCTTCTGCCTACTTTGAGATGATTTGATGTGGTTTTGAATTATCATAACCTTTTCCATCATTTCCTCCACCAGTTCTAGGCCTATGAGTTTTATTTCACCAACATCATCCCAACAGGTTGGTGTGCAACATCTCCTTCCATATAACACTTCATATGGTGCCATATAAATACTTGAATGGAATCTATTATTATAAGAAAATTCTACCGGAGGTAAATATTTAACCCACATACCATGAAAGTCATGTGAGAATAATCTTAATATGTATTCTATTTTTTGAATACTCCATTCTGATTGTCCATCAGTTTGGGGGTAGTATGCATTGCTCAAATGAAGTTTATTATCCAGGGATTTCTGACGAAATTTCAAGAATCTTGATGTAAAACGTGAATCACGATAAAAATAATTAATAGGGGTAATCCATGAAGTCTCACAAATTCCTTAATATATTGTCTTTCTAGACATTCAAGTGGTAAATCTTATTTTATAGCAATAAAATGTGCTTACTTGTATGATGATCTACAATTACCCATTTTTTATCGTTCCTTCTTGGAGTCTTTGTTAGTTCCATAAAAATTTCCATCATAATATTATCCCATTTCCACTATGGTATGGGAAGAGGTTTCATGAATTCTCTAGGTTGTTGCCTTCCAGGTTTCACTTTTTGACAAACCATACATCTTGACACAAAATCAGCAATCTCTCTTTTCATGTTGTCCCACCACAAAAGTTCATTCAACTCTATATACATTTTGGTGCTACGAGGGTTTATTGAGAAATTGGAACTATGAGAATCATCCAAAAATTCCCTTTTTAGATCAGGTATATCAGGATCACAAAGTCTCTTCCCAAATTTTAAAATTCCATCTTCATACACAAATTCACTCAATCTATCATCATTCACAACTTTAATGTACTTTTGAATATCTTCATAAGCATTCTGAGAACTCTTTATCCATTCTAGTAATGATGATTTTTCCACCATTTGAAAAAGAATTTATGTTTCACCTTCCATTGTTATTCCCATACCCATCATTACTAGGTCCATGATAATATGATCCCTTTCAACTCCCATCTAGTTCAAAACTCCATGATCTTTTCTACTCTAAGCATCTTCCTCCTTATTTTCCTTCCTCGGGTGGTAGTTTATCATGAAATAATAATCCTTGATTAGTTAAAGCCATCTCGTTTGCCTCATGTTGAGTTCCTTCTATGAGAAAATATACTTCAAAATCTTGTGATCAGTATAAATCTCACAGTTTTCACCATATAGATAATGTCTTCAAATAATCAAAACAATGATTATAGATGATAACACAAGATCAAGAATATGATATTTTTTCTCATGAATTTTTAGCAATCGTGATGCATAGGAAATAACTCTATCATTCTGTATAAGGACACAACCAAGTCCCATCTTTGAAGCATCACTATAGATAACAAACCCATCATTCCCTAATGGTAGAGTCAGATAATTGAATAATATTCTATTCAGTTATTCAAAACCTTCTTCACACTCTTTTATCCAATCAAATTTAACCCCTTTTCGTGTGAGCTTTGTAAATGGGTTAGCCAACCGGGTAAAATTTTGGATTAAGCATCGATAATAACATGCTAAACAAATAAAACTGTGTACCTTAGTTATACTCATCAGTGCTAGCCATTATTGGATTACCATGGTCTTATAAGGATCAACAGAGATTCCATTCTTGGAGTCAATATGACCAAGAAAAGAAATCTCCTGAAGATAGAATTCATACTTGCTAAACTTCCCATATAATTCATGTCTTCTAAGAGTCATCAGGATAATGCTTAAGTGATTTTCATGAACTTTCTAGCTTTTGAAATCTACCAATATATCATTAATAAATAACAATATAAATTCATAAAGATATTCCTTTAAATCTCTATTCATTAATTCCATGAAGACAGAGGATGCATTATTCAATCCAAAAGGAATTACTATAAACATGTAATGCCAGTACCTGGTCCGAAATGATGTTTTCGGAATGTATTCCATCATCAAACACAACTGATGATATCCAGATCGAAGGCCATTCTTTTAAAAGTATTTATCTCCATGAATTTGGTTGAATAAATCATCAATTTGAGGTAGGGGATACTTTTTCTTTATTGTTATAGCATTGATCTCCCTGTAGTCAATGCACAACCTCATAGATATATCTTTTTACATAAAAAAAGATAGGGTCTCCCCATAGAGAAACTCTAGGGAAAATAAATCCACTATTACTCAATTACTCTAGTTGTTTCTTTAGTTCCACTAATTACATAGTATAAAGTTTATAAGGGGTATTTGATATGGACCTTGATCCTGGATTTAAATAAATGGAAAACTCAATTTCTCATTCTGGAGGATGTCTGGGTAAATCTTCTGGAAGCACATAAATATATTCTTTCACAATAGGTACATCCTCTATTTGAATATTCCATTCATCACCCACAGTTATTTCATTCTCTTCCTCCTCAATAATTGAATTTATTTGAGCTACTGGGGGTGGATCTAGATAATAATTTGGTGGTGACGATTTTTCTATAAAGATAAGGTGTTCACTATCATCGTAATAAGAAATAGTAACCTCTTTCTTCTTACAATGAATTTTCACATCATGGTCCAAAATCCAATCAATACCAAGGATTATATAAAATCCAATCATGGGTATGATTATGAGATCAGAAGATAAAAAAAATTTATATGCTCTTATGGGGACTGGTTGATAATACTTTCTTGCAATGATTCATCCCTTATGAGTTTTTTCTGACAAATCTCTAGTTAAATGAATTTGGAAATATCTAATTTTCATAAAAATCTAGGAAGATATGAATCAATGCGATGATCCAGAATCAAATAATGCATTTGATAACCTTGAGGAAACCATTAAATTACCTGCAACCATGTCTTTCAAAGCTTCAACCTTAGAAGTAGTGATATCATAAGCATGGTCATGATCTCTTGGCATTTTTTGATGTATGTTCCCTTAATGCTTAGGATATTCATTCGCATAATTCCCACTTTCTCAAAAATTTTAGCACTCATCATCAATAACCTCTTTCTTATCCTTGCAATCACAAGCTTGGTGGACTTTTTCATCACACATGTAACAGAATCCCAATCTTTTCAGGCATGTACCAGGGTGTTTCATCCCGCATTTACTGTAGTATGGATATTTAACTTTTCTCTTGTTCCCCTTATTTCCATTTCCAGAGTGTTCAACAGATCTCTTCTTCTCTTCCTTTGATTTAAAGTCGTAAGACATAGATAATTCTTTTTTTATCATGATAGCTCAAGAGACAATATCATCTTACGATGAGAAGGATTATGAGACTAATGATCGAAGGAGAAATGGTGTTAACCCATCAAAGTAATGATCCAACATAATTTTTGGGTTATGTATATAATCACTAGCATGCCTCTCTAACCTTGTAAAGTTAGCCTCATACCTTGCGACCTTATCATCCTCCTTTTGCCTCAGGATTAGAAATTTCCTTTCGATATCTACTGGATGGACAGAAGGAATGTATTTTTCTAAGAAAATCTCTTTAAAAACCCTATATTCCATATTTTATACTTCATCATTTTCCTTTTTGTTTTGAATCAATGACCCCCCATGATCAGCATCTCCAGTGAGGCGGTAAACATACATGACAACCTTTTCCTTTTCACTATTTCCCAAGGCATGGAATATTATCTCTAAGGAATTTATCTATTTCATAGCTACTAATGGATTTGTACCCACATTGAATGCTGCTGGTTTTTGTCCCATGAAGTGATCTAACATTGATCCTCCACGCTATGGATTAGGGTGCTTAATATGGGTTAGGTTATTATTCCTAACCGTAGTAAGTTATACTAGTATGGTGATAAGCTGATCACCACCAGTTGTATCACCAGCTCCACTATAATTATCTGGAGCATGACGAAAATCCTTATATGGAGTGTGTGTATTGATACAGTTTCCATTATTTCCACATGGATCCATTTCTAAACAATGTCATAAACTAGATTAGTTTATGAAACACAGTACATAAATCCAAACATGTAAAACACATAACATAAATTTAACAGTTTATGGATATAATCCATTATCATAAAAATGTTTTCTTTGAAGATATATATACTCATAAACCCTTCATAATGGTTTGTAAATAAAATTAAAATTATCCAAAAAATATCGCCCAGGAGTGTCATAACCAAGAGTGCAGCAAGGACCGTTGTCACGTCGTAGTTCCCGTTTGAGGCTAGCTCAAAGTGGTGTTTTTGGGTTTTACCCATAGGTACATCTGTGCCAGAGCCGCCTCTACCTATTCGCATCCAGACTAGGATGTATTTCTTTGAAAACATAGAAGATCATTACAATACCAAAATTCTATGAAGTTCTTCTATTCTAATACTCAAATTCTATCTTAGGGTTATGTGCTCTAATAAGAGGTTATCTAAATGTAGATTCGAAGGATTGTACTAAACTTTCTATGATACCAACTATAATGCCCCGACCCTAGATACCTAGAGTCTTGCATTATTACATAACATTTTCATGATAAAAATGATCATGTCTCGAAAGAAAGATTAGTTTTTTAGCATTTGAAGTACTAGATAAATTCATATGGTTTAAATTACAACATAAAATAAAAAACTACAACATCATTGTTTCCACATACCACACTCATATCCCCTTAGACTACCACAGAAGGTTAGTCATAAAATAATTCGTTGCATCATAGGAAAAATAAAACATAGAAAGTGGTGAGCTCAGATTCTTAGTAAAGATAAAAATATAGAGGAAACTTTCACAAATAAGCATACACATTTAAGGAAATGTATAGGACTAAAACAAAATCCTTTTAAACTTGAGAATCATCATAATATGGAAATGATAAAATCAAATAATTCTATTTACATACTCAGAGGGTTTTCTACTAGTCGAATAATCACATGTAATATCAATAGCCACTTTCATAATGATGGAATGCATAATGCTAGACTTTTATAACCACATAGTCAGGCCCTTGTGCCAAGACTACAATTAAGATCTTGTCAAGGCATTTTTCCAAGACACTAGATTGTGTTTGGAGACCTACCTATTAATCGAGGAGCTATAGCGGACTCCACCCATCACATACTAAATCCAATGTATTACTCATATGAAAATGTTTAAACATAACATAAACATTCGTATTAAAACTGACATACTAAATGTCAATACTTTATCCATAATCCATGAATTCTTTAAAAATAACACATCCACAGTTAACCATTTCACAAAAATCTTCAATTCAATATGGATGTATTGTATCTTAAAAAATAAACGTCAAATAAACGTAAAATCTATCAAAGGATGATGACATAGATGAAATCAAAACCTTTTTTAGAGAAATATCTCTTTCTATTTTGAAATAATTTAAAATTAATAAAATTATAAAAGAAAAAATTTCATTTGGAAATATTTTTATAAGCTTGTAAGGGATTCTTTGACAATGTTATAATGACAAAAAATATCTGCACCCTCCGTATAAGTTAAAAAAATTGTTCTTACCTTAATTTTGTGGAAAAGGTAATAAGGTACCTTGTTTGGGAAATGACAGATATATTTCTTGTCAACCCATTATATAAAAAGTAAATTAAGGGTATAAATGTTTATAACCCATATTATAATAAATAGTAAAAATGTTTCAAAGATCATTTTTAAGAAACAAGGACATGAATGATAAAGAGGTCCCAGTAGATAATTACATATAAACAACCTTGAATAATGATGAGGTTGTTGAATTAACCTTTACCTTGTAATTTTCCTTGGACGAGGTTATGTTATCCTCTGGTATAATGGTGAAATAATTTTTAGTAAATTATACAATAATCATATTCATTAATATGATATCATATATGATCTTTAAGCATTTTTTTGTTAATAATATCTTATTATTATCATTGTTTAGGGTGTTAAGTGATTCATTTTCCTTTATATTCTTTGTTCTATGAGTGACATTTATTATGGATGGGATGTATCTTATTCATATCCATAATGATATTAGCTAATTAAAATTATTTTTAATCATCAAATGAAAATTATTCTTGAATGGATACTATGGGGAATGAATCTCATTGCGTTCGTGGAGACGGTAATCTGTACGTACGCACGATCGACAATATCAATTTTTGATATTAAAATAATATATAATAAGCAGGTATATCATATATAAAGAATCATTATCTTGTTATATTTATTATTTACATCAATTAAACCTAATTAGTATCCCCATCCGAATATTAATGTATTGAATAAGAATTACACCACGACGTGGAGACGGTAAGCCATAGGTATGCACGTATGGTGGCATGTCATTCAAAGGTTGGATATAATAATAAATATGCTTGTACCATATTTATAATAACATCCCAGAATACAGAAGATACTGGAGGTATAATTTTAGATTGGAAACAAAAAAAAGAGTAAGTGGAAGAAGAAATGAACTTGAAAGAGGTGATGAAATATTTACCTCTTCTTCGGGTTCATCCCTTTGATTTGATCAAAAGGGATTCTTAGGTAGGATTTTTTTACTAAAGAAAGGCCTATAGAATTAAGGGAATATAGTTGAAAGGGCATTTGGGCATATTTTGGGAGAGCCAAATGGATTTTATGGTGTGAATTAGAGAGAAGGGTGAGTCCCCTTTTATAAGAGGGGGCATCTTAGGAAAAGATAGAAATATTATTTTGCAATAAAATAATTTTCGGTTTTTAATGGCTCCAAAATAGATTATTTAAAGTCTATGGTGGGTATGGGTCGAAAACCACTCAACCAATAGGTTTTATACTGGTTTGTGACACTATATTAACTTTTCTATTAGATTTAGCTTTTAGTTATATAGTTTGACATTTACCATGTCTCTTTTTATTTTTATATAATATGGTTAAAAACATACTATATACTTCCAAGAGAACTACAAGTGGTTCATTAATGATACACCTATTATTATATCAGTCATTTGGATGAAACATTGATTTTTAGGAATAGAATATCAATTAATAATATAATATATTTCTTAAAAAACTCTTTTTTGTCAATTTTGACACTATTTGGTAGTTTTTTTTGCTAAATTCATAACAGCATTATTACAGAATGAAAATTCATTTAACCTACCATAATATGTCATATTAACCTGGAAAATTAGTGGAATTAATAAGAAGTCTCAAATTACATTTATTTGGATATTTATAATATCAATTATTTTAATATTTCATTAGTTAGGTAATTACTGCATCATCATTATGTCATAAATAAATTAAATTATTTAATGTCTAAACAATTAAAATAAAATACAATTATTTAGGAAAAATATTTATATTTATAAGAAATATTTATAGTCTAATTTATCTTATGTGTAACCCTATATTAAATTTTTTTTAGTTATTAAACAATGATTTTAACTCTTTTAACTCTACTTTGAATTAAATGATAATAAATGTCCTAATCTAATCCATGTGGACCAAAGTGGCTCATATTTTATTAGTAAGGTTGTTTTTGGTCAAATTACATTTATCCAATATAAATAGGACATGTGTTACTGTAATAATAAAAATCATTTTCACCCGTCATTTCCCTATTTTCTTTTAACTGTTGTAAATAAAATAAAAAGTTATTATTCACCAAAAACTATTTTTCTCTTATTGAACAACATTTTACTTACTGATATCCATCGTGTCTCTCGGATTTTTGAAATTCAACTCACAGAAGAGGTAAAATTAATATTTATGTGAACTTGCACATGCTCCTAGGAGGTGGGTTAAAGATGGTGAAAAGTTCAATGAAATTTTTATATATCTAAAATTATTAAAACCAGACTCAAATGAATTACATTGAACTTATATAGGTTTTATGTATCTATTTTGACCTAATATATATTTAAATAAAATAATAATTATTTAAATAAAAATTCAGTTTTAAACTATAACTCATTGTTTTCACTATTCATTATAAATTGAACGTTTTCAGAAAAAACTAAAAATTCAACCTAAGATAATTTTGATATTTAGAATCCAAAATTGAAGTCCATTTTGAAAGATAAAATTTACAAAATTTTAAAAAGTTGGTATTACTATTCAAAACGGGTAGTATGATTGGTTGTGGTGTGTTTGAACTCGAAGTTGCGTAAAACACATGCTACTGTATTATTCAAAGAGAAGAGTACTATGGAAAATTGGGTTGTTAAATTAACTACCATTTAAAAAAATAATAATATATTATTAGTGTGCAATGTAAGATTTCAATGAAAACCAATGTTGTGTATCAGGTACCCCATCAAACATAGTTTTCCCTTTAATGGTGAATTAATATTTAGTTCAAAAATATTAATAAATATTAAAATTTTCTATTTCTTTATTTATCAAGGATGTTACATCTTTACACCTTTTGGGAATTGCGTCCTCTCTATTTTAAAACTAGGCATGTAAACTTCATTAAATGTCCCACATCAAAAAAGAGTTAGTAAAATTATCACTTTTAAATAATTAAATAGAAGTTCAGAGGTCACCTAAGATGACCCATACTAGGATTCCATGTAGAAGAACATGGACACGGATGAGAGAACAAACAGTCACGTTCTGATGGAGAGTGACATAAAACATGATTAAGAGAAAGTTAAACTCCAGAAAATCACAAAATTATGATGTGTTTAATGGTCTTTTATTTCCCCTTAGTTAATGTAAAACAAAACCGTTTTTGTTTTAAATTCATTTTAATGATTTTTAGGAATTAATTTACTACATAGAACAAGAACATAATAAAATATACATACATTCATGTAGAGTTTCATCCTTTATTAAGTTTCTAAAAAAACTAATCTTTTCTCCAAACAATGAGAATTAAAAAAGTCTAAGTCATATCAAAATCACTAGAATCATCTTTTATAGAATCACATAATCCACAAAAGAAGAACCATATATTTCCATTGGCTTTAGACTTCATATAAAACCAAAAATGGTTAGCGCGAGATCAGATAATACTGAAAAAGAATAATCTTTTACAAAAAAAAACTATCCTTTATCCACACAATTTTTCAATCAAAACCCAAAGATCAACAAATACCATTGAACAAATAACTGTCTATAATATTCATAAAAAGAAATCCAAACTAATATTGAAACGCAAATCTCATAAGGATTTAATTACACAGTCTTACAATATAAATCATAACATTTATCTCTAAATAACATCAGTTACTCAGAAAGTCTCATATTGAAATGTAATTAACCTAATCACATATTCTTTATGATAGGTAAATCATTTTCATAAATAAACCAAATAATCATATGTCCACAATAAAAATATATATTTTTCAAAACTAAAATTTAAACCATTATTCCATAATTGAAATCCCATGGTATTATATCTTCTTTAGGAATATAGTGTTTTCTCTAACGATATAATTCCTTCCACAACATCCTTTATCACTTAATGACCAAATCATTTTCATATACTATGTATATCCAATTGATAAAACATAAGTTCCCAAAATCAACTTATTCTTGATCTATAAAATCATTTTACTAAAATAATAATTCATACTAACTAGGCGCATCATTTAGGATGGTGGTTGGTGATGCGCCCTTGTCACCCTTCAGTTGTGGGTTCGATTCATATGGCCTTTCCTAATGGGACGGGTTGTCACCCATACTACGAGTTTCACTTTTTATAAAACTCAAAAATAACCCTAACATGTTTTAACCTTAATGGTTTCATTATACCTCTCATTTTCAACCCAACTCATTTTGATCTCAACATCTTGATTCATGGAGTCTTATATATATTATCATTTATTTATTTCACCACCATATGATAAAATAAAATGATCCCCAAAATTAAGAACATCATACATTGATCATTGTGTCCACTTTGATTCAACATCATCTTGTACGTGTAGGTAGAAGGTCCTTGCATTGAAACAATGATTTAGAGATCAAACGAAATCATTTGCTTCCTTTATCCAAATACATCTTGTACAAAAAGGGTCTTATGGTTGTTCATAGAAAAACAGTTTTGGGAAATAATTAGGTATGACATATAATTTCAAAACATCTTGTAAACTATGATTTTAATAAAACATTTAGACTGAAATTGAGTTAAAACATTCAATTAATGGTCCTTTTAAAATACCACCGGTATGTGCTGACAGACTATACTGTAAAATAAAATATAAATCAGTTTCACAATGGTCTCCTTCTTCAACACCTTTTTCAAAATCATAATATGCTTCAAAATCTTATGATTAGGTAAAATATTTGAAAATTCATTGATAACATGTATCTAATTTGAAAATATAAGAATATTGTGAAAAATGGATTTGTTTAAATATAACCAACGATCCATGATGATAATGATGTATAGTTTAGGTGTTTGATATCTCAAACAACTACTTGCAAGTGAGTTTTATGCTAGAAAATGTTTCAAAATCATCTGAACATGACATTGTAAAAATTATTGCAAGAAAGTGATGAGGAATAGATATGAATTTCGTTTGAGATCCTCCTCCTTCCATTTGTATCTGACATTCCTTGATGTAAAAATATTATAGAAAAATTATTTAATAGAAATAATATACATAGGGACTATCCATTTGTCTAACAAAAACACATAATCCCTAAAGTTGTATAAACCGACCTCTGATACCAACTATAAGGACCCAACATTAAATATTACATAAACTGGAATTAAATGAATATTTCACATTGAATATCTTTTCAGGTATAGAGTACTAGAGAAATAGGCCACAACTATAACATATCATCTTGAAAATTACATGTAGGCACTACTACACAATATCCACTTTTTTAATAAAATAATAACTCTTAAAAAGAAACATGTCGTGCTCCGTGTTTTAGAAAACATGACTTTTCCTTGATCCCATCCTTGACCCTATTCATCTTAAATTCTTATGGAAAACATTTAAAAAACATGGGATGATTATAAAAAGCTCAGTAAGGGTTATAAAATAATGATGGAAAACATTAGCTCATCATTAAATACAAATCAATGAAACCATACTTTTCAATCATAACAAACATTAAGAAATAATATGATTTATGAATAACATACACCAATCATAAATCCTAAAGGTAACTTATAAAATTCATAACATAAAAATATTTTAGATATCACAGCTATATAGGGAGTCGCATTTTTAATACCCGTCACATTATATTACCTCAATCTTTTAGGAGAAACATTAATGTTTACCTCTATCACATTACCCAAAGCATTGGAGATCTATCTTGGGCTCACCCGCCCTAGGTTTATCACGTAACCACCTAAATATGTAAACAATGCCCAGTAACCATAAAATATTCATAAAACATAACATAACAATAATGGAATGATACAATTTCCACATTCCAATCACAATAAATAAAATCATGTTATTGAAGTAAACTATTATTTATGAAATCATTTTCAAAACCTTTTAAAACATGTAATAAAGATATTTTTGAATCAAAGTGTCCCATACCAAATTGAAGCTCTGAAATAAATTATCATTTGAAAAAATTAATGTCCATATAAATAAATCCTCAAAACCATTTTTATAACATGGACATTAATTATAATGATTTAGAAGAATAAAATTTTAAACCGTATAAAAGGACATTTTAGTTAAAGAGTTTTTAACAAAATGAGAGACTATTGAATACAAATAATTGAGGAATAATATTGAATAAAAACATTATAATATCAGTAGAATAAATGGATTCATGATATAATATACCACATTATAGTATATACACCATATAAGAGTAAATTGGTGCATAACAACAATGAAGTCTCAATGGAATTTAAATTGTGATGAAATCTCTTATAAAAATAGTATACATAGATTAAAGACAAGTAAATTACATAATAATGAGAAAAAAATATAAATACACTAAATATTATTGGATATTCAGTGTAAATAAATCCTAGAACATTCACATATATTATTTTTATTTCAAAACCAAAGACTTTGATGTTTAACTCAATGAATGGAAACTGGGTTAAAATTACACATATCATGTTCATATCGATGAGTTGAGAATTTAACAATGGATTGATTATGTGTATCAAAAGAATATCCACAAAAAGGGGAGTGAAAATTTCAATATAAATAAATAAATAATGAATCCTCACATAGTCATTGAATGATATAATTAATAATTAGATGATTAACCCACTAAATATAAATTGGGTTAAATGGTTCCCTTACAGATTTGGTAAAATAAAAAACATACAACCCATTAAAGAAGGATCCTAAAATGAATATTTAAATAGAAAAAATTTGAATTATATTACATAATTAATAAAATTATATGCAGTAAATACACTACACAAAAGGAAATAGTGGAAAATATACCATGAATTTCAAGGGAATAAAAAGTGAGATGAAAATCCCTTACCACGTTGTAATCAATCGAGTCATATGACAAAAAGTTAATAACCACCAAATTATTCTCAGAATATTACGAATATAAAGTGGATAATGATAATATATATCAAATGTCAGTACACAATACACCACATGCAATAAATTATTGGTGAACAATGGAAATCTTACGGAATTAAAAGAGTGATAAGAAATCCCTTACCCCGTGTCTAACTTTACTCGTATGTTCTGGAATCTTCCTGAATAATAAAATTATATAAATGTATACTTAATTTAGTACATTTTAGAGTTTATTTTTCCTTTAATATCACTTATTATGTTTCTATAACAAATATTTAATTATTTTAGTTCATATCAGACATTTTGTCGATGTTTGGAAATTGAGTTAAAAATGAACTTATTATAATAACAATTTTTCCATGTGGTCAAAATTCTATTATCTCAATAATGATATTAATGATTTAT
Organism: Viscum album; assembly: GCA_963277665.1. NCBI lineage: Eukaryota > Viridiplantae > Streptophyta > Magnoliopsida > Santalales > Viscaceae > Viscum > Viscum album. The sequence goes on along the minus strand of OY728161.1, from coordinate 1,676,355,322 downwards.
ATATCATATTTATATTATATATCCAGTATATATATGTATTTATAATAGTACATAACATTCTATGTTAAGAAATGAAATGCACCGTCCATGGAGACGTTAAGCCGTACGTAAGCATGAACACTACTTTCATTTCTATTTTGTACTTTAATTGAATAAAAACCTAATTACACATAGTTATATTATAATTACAGTATAATATCATATATAATTTAAATGACTACATTCTATATATATCCCACGTATGGTATGAACGAGTCATACCACTTTGAGGTGTTGGTAGTCCGCACATCCTCAAATGAAATTATCATGTTTACCCATTATTGAAACCACAATGGTATGCTATAAATGAAAAAACATAGAAGCATAAAGATAAACTAAAAATAATATATATATATATATTATAAATACAATTCAATCATAATGGCCACCGTGTGAGGTAATATGAGATATTTGAACAATCATCATTTCGTGAGGCAGTAGTTCGCCATCCACAGAAATAGTATGTTCTTTACCAAATAGATGGAGGTGTGTGTATGTGTAGTTAAAATAATTCTAAAAAACATCCTACTATATTTAGGAAACTGGCGTTGTTATAAAATAATGTAATAAGAAGATTTTAGGGGATGGAGAACTAAAATAAGAGAAAATATTTTAAGATAACATGTTACCCTTAATTCGGGTAACTCCATTTGGTTTGACTAAAAAGGACTTTTTGAAGTGACTTCTGCCTAAGGTAATAATTCAACAAGGAATAGATGGATATTGAGAGATTATTTGTGCAGGTTTTAGGTGAGCCAAGGGGTTAGAGAGGTATGAGGAATGGGTAAGAGGTGAGGGCTTTTAATAAGGGGGAGGAGGGGATCTTTAGGAAAGTGTGAAAATAGTATTTTATTATATAATAATTTTCTATTTATAAAGGTCCAAAACTCATTACTATCGAAGATAAGATGACTCATGGTCGAAATAAATTCATCCAATAATAATTGGAAAGGTTATGGATGTTATTTTAATATTAATAATATTATTTATTTAAATCATTTATTAATGAGTTAAATACTGCATCATTTTTTTGTCATCAATTATTTAAATAATTTGATTCTAAAAATTATAAAAAAATATCATGATGTAATAAATATTTTTAGATTTCCAAAGTATATTTATAGTCATAATGATAACATATATAACCCCATGTAAAAAATTAATTTACTAAAAGATATTATTTTTTTGTCATTTCGGCCATCACTTTAAAATAATTAAAATAAAGTGTTATTATCACTCATAAGTCGCTTTATGAGGTCCAAGAATCGACTGAAAGATGCCAATGGTTGGCCATGACTCATCCAATAAGTTTAGGACAATTTTTAATGTAATTTTGTATTATTATCCTATTCTTTTTACCTTTAATTACCCTATTTACCATTAATCGTGGAAAATAAAAGTCAAAAGTTACTATTCACCAAAAACTATTTTAATAATATTGAACCGTATTTTACTTAATAATAACAACTATGTATATATGAATTTTGAAATTAAATTCACATAAGTGGTGAAATTTCATTTAAATGAAAATGTTAGTTTTTTTACTACTACTAAGTGGGTTCACTATTCATAAAAATTAATGTTTTTCAGAAAAATAGAAATATTTCAGCCTATGATATATTTGATATTCCAAATTCAAAAATTATATCTATTTTAAAAAATTAAAAACGTAAAATTCAAATTAATTAATTTAAAATTAATATCCGTTGTCAAAACAAATAGCGTGTTTTTAAGTAACAATATATGTCAAAAGATTGACATTTTATTATGTCCAATTTCGAAGTGAAATTAATATCAATATTCAGAAATATATTAAATGGTTAAAATATAATCTAATTACACTTTAAAACTACGTAAAAAGATAATCTAACCATATAAATAACTTAGCATAAGAGGATGTTTTGAATTAAAATATAGTATTTTTCACTATTCAAAAAAAAATGTAGTTTATCCGAAAAATAACCAACAATTTACCCAATGTAAAGTGTGATGTACCGATTCTAAATAAGAATTTTATTTTGTCAAATGGAATATATAAAATAGACCAAAACCATATTTAATGAGGTTTCACCATTAAAATGTGGTAAATCAACCTTTTCAAGTAAACTATGTTTAAAATCAGATTCATTCATATTTTAAGCCTCTATCTTTTATTGGATAAAGGTACAAAAATTTGACAAAAATATATAATAATTTTGTAGTTATTTCATTTCATTCTCACCATTACAACGACATGGATTTTACTACAATTTATAATAGTAATATTTTTATATTAGTGTTCAACGTAAGATTTCAATGAATCCCACACTTTCATATTGGGTACGCCATCGAACATAGAGTCCCCTTTAATCTGGAACTAATATTTAGATCACAAATATAAATAAATAATAAAAATTTCATGTTCTTTATTTACCTAGGATGTTACTCACATCCAGTATATACACCACACAAAAGCACATTGTGTAAAACATAGCTTACATCTCAATGAATTTAAAAGTTGGACGGAATCCCATTACCTATATCAGGACACTGCCCATAATCACACAAGCTTCCAATATAATAAATATAATATTATTATAAATATTTTGGAGAATAATATTCTTATTTATATTAAAATACATTTTTTCAAGACAACTTTATATTATCCTCTTGTTAACGATCATATGATAATGATTCACTTCGGGTAACATTCACATTGTTCTGTGCATGTATCATAATTTGTCACATCATAGGTCATTATAATTATATCATGATTACAAATTGTAAACCATGATATAAATATCAGGTATATATATTATATATGTATAATAATAATCTATATAATATAGGATTTCAAAATTTAATTCACCGTTCATGGATACGGTATGTCGTACATACGCATGAACATTGTTTCTCTTATTATTGTCATATTGAAGGAAAGAATGTACATAATATATATATATATAAATTTATTCAATTTTCATTAATATATCAAATATGTTCATTAAAATTATCTTTAATACATTACAAGTGGTGTGTGAATGAATCACAACGCTTTGAGGGGGGGATAGTACACACTTCGTCAAACGAGATTATCATATTAACACCAAATAGAAAGTAAAGATATAAATGTTTTAAATGTAATTATGAATAAAAATACAGTGTAAATATAATATATGAAATATATAATATAGTTCCCATAATAATGTTCACCATGATTGGTGGTAAAGGAAAAAATGAACAATCATTGTTGCGTGACGCAGTAGTTCGGTGTACGCAGAAACAACAAGTTCAACATCCATTAGATGGGGGTGTGTGTAAGCGTAGGATAATACCATTTCATAAAACAACCATTTATATGTAGGATACTGTTTTTTTCACACAATATAGAATTAATAGAGTTTAGGTGGTGGAGAATGAAAATAAATTGAAAGAGCATGAGAGGAGATGTTACCTCTTAATCGAGCGACTCCTTCTTTAGGCTGAATGGCTTCCTTGAAAAGATTTATACCTAATGGTAGGCTCTAATGGAGTGTGGATTATTGTTGGGAGGCATCATGGTTAGATATTGGATGAACATAAAAGGTTTGAGAAGTGTGACTAGTGGGTAGAGGTGGTGGCCTTTTATAAGGAAGGAAAATGACAGATATGGAATATTTAGAAACAAATGAGGTGTGTACATGTTAATATAGAAAAAAGTAATACTAAAAATCCCCAAATAAAAAATGGAAGTTTTATTGCCTATATATGAACATAAAAGCGCACTTGGACATGTGTATAGGTCCTTTGGGTCCTTCATTTTAGGTTTTAGTCCCAAATTATGCTTCAATTAACCTTAACTGTTATGATTTATTTTAATAACTTTTAATAATCATTTTGGTAAAATATTAATATGGCCTTAATAGATTATAAGTATTATAATGAATAAAATTGTTTGTTTCTTATTTATTAAATTAAAATCATATATGCAAAAAAATTATGAATAGTGATAATACCACCTATGAGAAGAAAAAACAGGGTTTTAAAGAAGGAAAAGGTCATTAGTTTGTTAAAATTTTATTTTTAGCATCCAAGTGAAATTGGTTTTATTGGATTAAATTTTATTAAAATATTTAATGTTATTATAATATTACTTTAAAACATATTTACAATATTGTTAATTATTAATAATAAATTCGAAAAAAATTAAAGTAAACAAAACATTATTTTTTACTATTCAACAAAAAATAAAGTTTCTCAGAAAACTCCCAATAATTCGCACTATGATAATTTCAATGTTATAAATTATAAAATTATTTATATTTTATCACCTTATATTTTTTAATGTGTCTAAAATTAATTTTATTAATAAAAATCGGTCCTTTCATGTAAACTATATTTTTAACATAAAATGACTTTACAAAAAATCTCATATTTCAAAACCAATATGTTATTTATATATAAATAAATTATTAAAAATATTTGTTAAGTAGTTATTAATATTAATATTATTATTTTTAATGTTGATGTTATAATTTTCTAATTTAATTAATTATATATATATATATAATTAAGGATGTTTCATATAAACCCAATGTTGTATGTGTGGTATGCCTCGTCGGTGTTGCTTATAGTACACGCCAATTGAGAATTGATTGTATCCCAAGAAAATATGGTATTTTGTGTGAAATGAATGTTTTGATTCATTTTTTATTATATATATATATATTGAACTACTTATACTATCATTTAAAATGTAAAGTATGGAAATGATAAATTTATTTTAAAAAAATAATCATCATGTTCTTGCGGTTTTATATTGACCTTCCTTAAATAGTTGAACATAAGTAATATCATAACTTTGTATTTGTCATTATGATTTCCATAGTATAATTATTCATGAGTGTAATAATAAATTTCTAAATGTTTCGTGATTCATAGTCGACCATCAATAATAGGTTTATAATAACTAATTAACGGATCAATGATAATTTTCACCAAAAAATGTATCCAATATATATAATATTCACGAGACAGATATGAAAACATTTTATTAGATCTAAATGAATCTATAAAATTTAAAAAATATTTTTTTCACATAATAACTATCGTAACAATTTGAATTTGTATATAAATGGAGAATTTTCTTCAAATAATATATGAATGAATTTTTCTATCCTTAAAAAAATAATTAAAATATTAAAAATTATAGTTCTACACAAAAACATGGGAAAACCCAATTATATAAATGTATTAACACCTTATTCTATTACCAAATATTTAAAATAATAACATTCATAGTTTATTTTATTCCCTTCGGAAAATATTTATAATATTTATACAATGTTATTTTTTGACCAGAAACAGTCACATAATAGAAGAAAATCTCCTTGTGATCTTGTTTATATTTATAATATAAATGAATGAAAGGAATTTTATCATCAATATATAATATATTAAGAGTTGAAAAAAACATTTTCCACCAAAATCACCTTCATCATATCTTAATTAACTATTTTTTCATGATCATATGCAAATAATCCCCAAAATTGTTAATTGTAAATGATAAAAATAGGTAAATTTTTTATCCTATTTTGATCAAGATTTCTACCCCCGAAGACTCATTAATAAGCATTATTTAATCTGAATATATAATTATACACATCAATTTTTATAAAATTATATAATAAAAAAAATCATCATAAACCCATAATGATGTTGTCATGATATATTTTATAAAAATATATAATTATATACAATATCAAATCAATGTTTCCCACCAATGTATTGTAATTATGAAGATTGAAACATTAAAAAAAGGTTACATGGATTTTCTTACTAGTTCCCCAATTAATATCAAATAACTTATTTCGTGTGATTCTCTTATTATTCACCATTGATAACCACTTTCCATGAAACATGATGGTGATTAAAAAATTAAAATTAAAAATGGGAATCAAACTATAAAATTTAATTCTCCAATAATTTAATAACATTACGATGTGGGTAATAAATTTTGAGTTAATAAACATATAATTATTCAAGTATAAAATTAACATTGAAAAAAAATATAAAAATCTCATCAAACAACACAATTCATTTAATTAATGATAAATTTGATCATCTCTTCTAGTAATAGACCACTTCTAGTGATTATGGGAAATGTTTTATCTATAATCATTGAATCTACATAAATCAAGGTCATCATTGTATTATCTAATTAAAATAACACAGAATAAAAGTATCATGTGAATCAAACCATGATATGGTTCATTAATATGATTTTTATATTAAGAAGGATCAAGATTATTTAGGTCCCATATTTTAGATATAGTGATATATATATTTAATAAAATAAGGAAATTAATAATCCTTTATATATCATGGATTCTCATTAACATGATGGAGAATAGGTACCCCCAAATTTTTCCATAGAAACATGATATTATCATCATACATGACAAATTTATAATAATAAGTGAATTGATCAAATTAAAAATGTACAAATCCTTAGTTAGACCCACTAAAAATATTTCATATACTAAACTACTTCAATTAATTTTGGATATCATCATCTTAAAAGGTATATAAATGACAAAACTGAATGTATCTGTGCTCTATAATAATAAATATATCATTAGTAACATTATCCTTATAAAAAATTAAATAGAATTACTTAAATTATTAATGAAGTCTCCATGTTTATTTTTTTAGCTGTATATTAGTTTAACCCATGAGTTATTTAATATAAATAGAATATGATGTATCAAACTAATATTCAAAGAATATTCCAAAATTGAATAATGATTAATCATTAGGTTATATAGAATAATATGGAATATGGAATTATATATTTCAATGTTCATTTGATGACTAAAATTATATAAAACATATGAAATTCTATAATATTCAGATGTATTTTAGGAATATTGTGTTTTGAACTAAAATTATTGAATTAAAAATATTATTTCTCCTAATAAAATTCATAATATTCATTGTATTGGTAGTCAGGGAAACATAACAAATTTCCACTCCCTACCCAGGATAATTGAGAAGTATCTTTGGGTAAAGCATGGTTCTTTAATATTGTATCTAATATTTCCCACATCTTACTAAATACTAATTAATTAATTGTCGTATTATTATTATAGAATAATGGAAAAAAAATTTCATTATCATCACAGTCAATATAAAATTTAATTATCAAATAACTAATACTAGTGACCGATTAATTCTACAAAATTTATTGCCCTATAACCTATATGGTTTAGATAGATGCATAGTAGTTGATTATTTTTACCAGATAGCAATGTTTTATTCCTAGGATGAAAATTTATATTGGGAACCTGAAAATAGATTTTGAAAATTCAAAATGATTTGTATTATTTCATCAAATATATAATTTAATCAAATCACATATTGTGGTTTCTATAGCACATGGTATTCTTGAAATAATCATTTTTTCCCTGGATTTCTCGCATTTTTAGAAACCCAATTTTCATAGAGTTTCTTAATTCGATATACCCATAAGAGGCCATTTTAATTTAGCGAAACATAGAAGTTTTAAACCCTATATCATAAGTGGAATATATTTTTTCATCCTCCAAAAATTAGAGAACTTCATGAATTTCATTATTGATTACATCTTTCTGATGTGTTTGTGTTGTTTGTCCCTAGGACTATTCACATATTATTAATGCCACATGTTTTTCCCATCATGTACACAAATCCTATTCCCATGATATATACTCTACAAACCCAACATCATTATTGGGTTTTCGTTATATTTCTAGGATCATTGGGTTTTAATCAGTCTTATCCCTTTATAAAAGATGAAATTATTATAGAAATAAATTATTATCTTCATGTATTGAATACATTATTTACTAGTTGAGGGCCGAAACAATTATATACATGACCTTTCCCCTAGTGGATCAATTTTTAAAAATACTCAAATTCTACTAAACATCAATAATATCACCCCATTATTTAATATCCAAATCATATTTACAAGGACTCTTAAGTTGATGTTCCACACATGGGGGGGTGATAAATTTTTCATATCATCAGTTTCATCAACAGAAATTAAATTAACAGTATAATAGTCTTAATTCATTGAAGTTTCAAATTTATAGGAAGTAAAGTATTTGATCTAGTTACTCTTTATTACAAACATTCATAATTTATATTTTTCAAGGATTATGGATTATTATTCTTTCATATAACTCTTTATATTTCCATGTAGTATCCATTAATTTTTATACTATAAAAAACGTTTATAGATAGTAATTTTTAATTTTTAATTGAAATATATGGTCATCATTAAATAGTATGATAGTATAATTCAAATTATACTCAAAATTAATATCCTCTTATATGTAGGCATAATAACCCCTATTTTCCTCCATGATGTGGCGACATATTTTCAATGAATCTAGCACATGAGAATCTAGATCATTATGATGATTAGGAATATGGAATTTCAAAATTATACCATGAAAAAAATAATATTATTATTAAATCATTAATTATTTGGTTGTTTATTTAAATTAATACCCCATTGAAAAATAATGAAAATCACTGGGTTGGGATGTAAATTTATTTTCCTCTTGAATATTTTAAATAAAATATTATTATTTGAAATAAAAATAATGTATGCCTTCCTAACCCTGGAGAGTTTCCAATAAAAACATTATTGAAGAAATGGCTTTAATTTTTAATTATAATATATCCATTCCTTGTCATCCATAGTAAAAATAAAATGTACAGCATCAAAATAATATATAAACGAAATTTATTTTTTTCAATACATATATATATACTTAAATAGAGAACCTCTGATATTAACATTTATGAAGATTCACCAGAATACAAAGATAATATAATTTTTTTGATAAATCAAATATTACATTAAATCATATATTGATTTAAACAATGTTCTATGAAATGTTTTTTCCACCATGAACTTCAGAGTCCAGTGATGTATTTTCATTAAGTACAGTTGTAATTTTGTCATCAATAATATACTTATTGTTTTTTCAAAATACATGAAACATCTCTAAAACATATTAAAATTATTTTTCTATAAAAAACTATCCCATATTTTTTATATTAAGAAAAAAATTAATTAATTAATTTTAAATAAAAACAAATATTGGTATCAGAAATAATTTCCAGAAGAAGAAGAATTTTTATAAACATATATATCTAAATTAATAATAAATTAAATATAAAAAATTAAAATCATATGAGTTTTCTAATTAATAATTAAAAATTCAATTGTTTTTAATTTTTCATAATCTAAAATATAGGAAATTGATTTAAATTATTATCTATGATGTGTATAATAAAGTTAGACATGTGAATTTTTTATCCAAGTCCTGCTAGAAAATTATAAATATTGGTCATTCAATAGATTCCCAAAATTTCATATAGACATATGATCATTTATATAATTATAGTGGTAGTGTACAAGAATTAATAAAATAGTATATAAAATATATGAATTTTAAAAACATGTACATTGGAAAATTTATTTATGGGATATATATATATATATATATATATCATCACTAAAACATTAGTGCATGTAATAAACTACTACCAATTCATTTAACAACTCAAAAAATAATTAAAATTTAAATGTTAAAATTTTTAACTACTAAATTTAAAATATTAATTAAATAATTGATTAAAATAATCAATTTATAAATTTTCGGTACTGAGGGATTTATCATGAAAATAAATTAATAATTCAAGCTCATAAGATAAAACATATCATTTATCAATTTATAGATCGATTTATTTATATTATAATCATTTTCCATCATGATATATGTAACGCCCGGACCCTAGTTACCTAGAGTCGGTGCATTATTACGTAATATTAGCATGATCACAATAGATCAAGTCTCGAAAGACTGATTAGTATAGTAGCCTTCGTATCACTAGATATATTCATAAAGTTTACATTACATCATAATGTGAAAACTACTACAGCAACATCTTTTCTTCATATCCCCTCATACTATCCCTTCAGGTCATTCATAAATTACTTCTTCACATCTTGGGAAAAATAAAATATTGAAAGGGTGAGCTTAGATGCTCAGTAAGGATAAAAATATAGAAGAATCATTCATAAATAAGAACAAACATTTAAGGAAATGTATAACTAAAACAATAGACTTTTAAACTAAATCTTAAGTGTAATATGGTAAAGATAAAATGAAATAATTCCATTTAATTATTCACATAGATATTCTACTAGTCAAATAATCACATCCAATATCAATAACCACATTCATAACGATGGAATGCATAATTCCAAACTATCATAACCACATATCCAAGGCCTCGTGCCAAGACTACAAGTAATATTTTGTCAAGGCCTTGGGCCAAGACACTAGTTTTTCTCATGAGACCTACCGATGCAATTTTTTTTAGAAGATACTTATGTTTAAAATTTCTCAAATATACTGCAGTGTTTTTCGGAAAACAATATGAAATATTTTGAAAACAAAATAACTAATTCTGAGACTGCTTCACTAATAAAAATCCATGATGGCTCCATACCCATTCCATTTCTGTCTACCATACTTGAGAGTTGTGTTTTTTGAAAACAATTTTAAGCTTGTGTTAAATACGTATACAATTGTAATGGATTTTCATATATTTGATAGAAATATCATTTTTTAAAATCATTTAAAAATAAAATAATTATAAAATAAAACCTTTAATTTGAAAATATTCTTATAATATTGTAAGGTAATCTTCGAAGATTTTACAATGGTGGAAAATAGCCACACCCGACGTAAAAGTTAAAAAAATAAATTCATATGTTAATTTGTCGAAAGGGTTAAAAACGACCTTATTTGAAATTGATGTAAATATTCCATTATAAACATCTTATAAAAAGTCAAAAAAGGGTATAAATTACTTTAACCCATATTCTATAAAATAGTAATAATGTTTTGAAAGACATTTTTAAGAATCATTGATGGGGATGATAAAGATGTCCCAGTAGATAATTATGTATAAACAACCTTAGATAATGAAGATATTGTAAAATAAACTCATAGCAATTTGGTAAATTATGAAAAATACAACCCATGAAAGAGGAATCATATAATGAATATGTAAAAACACATATATTAATGTTTATTACACCATTAATACAAGTATGAGCACTAAATACACCAAACAAAAGGTAATAGTGGCAATATGGAATTAATCTCACTAGAATAAAGAGTGAAATGACAACCCCTTACCTTGTACTTTTCCTTGGATAAGGGTATGTTAAACTCCTGTATAATGGTGAAATAATTGTTTTTAAATTATACAAGAATCATATATATTAATATGTTATCATATATGATCTTTGAACATTTATTTGTTAATAATATCTTAGTATTATTGTGTTTTGGGTTTTAACTTACTCGTTTTATTTTTTATATTTTGTTACATAAGATGTATTCGTTATGGATAGGTTGTATATTATTCATACACAAAATTATATAAATCCATTTAACGCTATTTTTAATTATGAAATGAGAATTATAATTCCATGTATACGATGGGGAATGAATCTCATCGCGTTCGTGGATATGGTAGTCTGTACGTACGCACGAGGGACAATATCACTATTTTGATATTAAAATAATATATAATTGGATGGTATATCATATATACAGAATCATTATCATGTTATATTTTTTATTTACATGAATAACACATCATTATTATACCCATCCAAATAATAATTTTTTGATTAGCAATTACCCCACAACGTGGAGACGGTAAGCCGTACGTACGCACGTATGGTGACATGTCATTCAAAGGATGGATAGAATACTAAATATGGTTTTAACATATTTATAATCACATCAAAGTATCTATAATATATTGGACTTATTATTTTATAATGGTAATAACAAAGAAATAAGAAGTTGATGAACAAAGGAACTTGAATGAGGGTGGTGAAAACAATACCTCTTCTTCGGGTACTTCCTTTTGATTTGATCAAAAGGGCTCCTAAGGATGGATTTATGAGTAATGTAAGGCCTCTAGAATGAAGGGAGGATATTTGAGAGGGTATTTGAGTAGAGGTTGGCCGAGCCAAAAGGCCTTGAAGTTGTGAAGAAATGTTTACGAGTGGTGTCCTTTTATAAGGGGGAGGAGGGTCACTTTAGGAAAACTCAATGTATTATTTTATAATAAATACATAATCAGTTTATAATGTTTCCAAAGTAGATTATTCAAAGTCTATGGTGGTAAATGGTCGAAATCCTTTCAACCAATAAATTTTATATAGGTTCGTGTTATTATATTAACCTTATCTTTTAGTTTTAACTCTTAGTTAATTAGTTTGACATTTACAATGTCACTTTGTATTTTTATATTATATAGTAAATAAACATACTATATACATCCAAGATACCCCCAAGTGGTCCATTAATTATAAACCTATCATGATATATGTACTTTGGAAGAAATTTAGATTTTTATGAATAGAATATCAATTAATAATATAATATTTGTTTTAAAAACTATTTTTGTCAATTTTGACACTATTTAATAATTTATATTTGATAAAGTCTTAACAACATTATTAATTCGAAAACAATTCTTTTAAGAAATACTACCATTTCATATTAATCAATAAAATTAGTGGATGGCATAAAAACATTCAAATTATATTTAATTTAATATTTATAATACCAATTATTCGATTAATTCATTAATAAGTGAAATAATGGATCATTATTGTGTCATAAATAAATTTACTTATTTAATGTCTAAAAATATATATAAAATACTATTATATAGTAAATATTTTTAGATTTATAATGAATATCTATTGGAGAAAATATAATATATATAACCCTGTGTAAAAATTGTATTTCTAAAATATATATGCTTATTTCATTTTTGTATTTACTTTATCTTAATTAATATAAAGTGTCATTATCACTTACAAGTGGATCCATGGAGTCCCAAAATCGACCCAAAGATGTCCATGGTCGAGCATGTATCAACTGATAGGATTAGGACACGTTTACGGTAATTCAATATTATTATAATATTATTTTTTTAAACTTATTTACCAGATTTACCCTTTAACCATGGTAAATAAAATATTTACCTAAGTAATTATTCAAAATGTATAAAAAAAGATATCTATTTACATAATTTGAACATCCTAATTCTAAATATGGAGTCCATTTTTCTAAATTCAAAACACATAATTGGCAGAAATAAATTTAAAATTAATTCCCGTTCTAAAAACAAAAAGTGTGTTTTAAAGAGATAATAATAATCAAAAGATTGACACTTGTTTTTGTCTGATTTAATTGTGAAATTATGTCCAACGAAAAAAATTGTATTAAATGGTAAAAATATTCTCTAAATATTATTTAAAACCACTCAAATTCATAATTTATCACTATTAATTATTTTGATTAAAAAAGTTGTTTTTAATTAATATTTAGTAATTTTTACTATTCATCAAAATATGATAGTTATCAGAAAAGTACCAAAATTTCATCCAAAGAAAATTTTGATATTCCAAATCTAAAAAGGAATTAAATTTTACCAAATTCAAAACATAAAAATTTCATTTATTAATTTAAAATTAATTCCTACTATTAAAACTAATGGCTTATTTTTATGAAATAATAAGTATCAAAAGTTTGACATATGATTATGTCCAATTTCAAATTGAAATTACATAAAATGACCATAATTGGATTAAATGGGAAAAATATAATCTATTTATACTTCCAAATAATTAAAATTTATAATTTAGCAATATAAATTATTTTTATTAAAAAAGTTGTTTTCAGTTAAAATATAGTATTTTTCACTATTCACAGAAATATGAAAGTTATCAAAAAACACCTAAACATTATTGAAAAAATATTCTTCTATCCTGATTCTAAAGAAGAAGTTCATTTTGTCAAATTGAATATATAAAAGTATCAAATATAGGATTTAAAAAGTATTCGTCCTTAAAAGGCTGTAAAATTGTATTTTTTGAAAAATGCTTCTTTTATTTGAAAAAAATGAATTTGTTCTCAAATATGTCTTAGAAACTCATATTATAGATTCTAGAATTATAAGGATAATATAAAATTTAAAATTCAGTTAATACTATTCATAACCACTTTGGAACGGCTAGTTTGGTAAGTTGTGGTGCGCCTGAACTCAGTGTTGCGTACACCACACGCTATTGTATTATTCAAAGAGAAGCATATCGTGGAAGCATGGGGTGATACAATCTACCCTATTTCAATAAATTACATCCTCTCAATTTGAAATTTTTCTAAGAAAATAAAAGGTTGAAAATAGAAAATACCTTTTTGGAATACCCACATTGGAAATAGAGTTAGTAAAATATAGTCTTAATAAGAGGAAAAGGGAAATAATAGGGTCACCACCAAATTATGATCTCGATTAGGAGAACATTGGTGGAAGTTAGAGAAATATAATTGGTGGAAAATGTAAATATTTATAGGTAGTGATTGATGTCATCGATCATAAACAATTGTAAAATCAAGGGCCATAAATTCATCAATCTATGATGATTTAAAATACCACCGGTTCAACAAAACATATGGTATTAGGATAACACATTTTTGGTTTTAAGATCCATTCACAAAAGTATAAGAACTAATTTCTTCATTTAATAAGAGAAGAAGAAAAATATATACTTGACAATTAAATTCCCATCCTTTAACTATATTCTACCACAAACGCATCTTTCACACTAAAAGATAATAGAACATAAAAATAATATTATATTTATCCCATTCGTATAGAGTTCAAAAAAATGAATTTATAATTAATCTAGAAGAACCATTAAAAAACTAAATTATTCAATCTAGGACATCACGTGGGTCAGTGGTAGGTGATACACCGTTGTCACACTTCGGTTGTGGGTTCAAGTCTCGCGGCCTTGCTAGACGTGACAGGTTGCCACCCGACCTCTGGGTTGTCCATTTTATGGAAATCAAAAAATAATCTCAAACTACACTTATCCAAAATACTTCTGTCCAAAATCACAGTCCATAATTTATAAGGTATGTAAACACAATGAAGATATTTTTTCCCCATATAATAGCATGTGAACACCTTTATAGTGTATTCTTTTAAAACACTGTATCATCCTGAAATACCATAAAACCTTATTGATTACATTCATGATTGATTATAACTTATAGAATACTGGATATACACCTTATATAAAAAAAAATTGAATATTCCAACAATTATGAAATAAACAAACCATTAATCAGTGCCAAGGTAGTCAAGAATATCCAATATAATATATCCAAATAAATAATCTCTTATTCCAAAATTACTACCTCAGTATCAAGACCATATTAAGGAATATCTTTCTTTCAACCATGTATTTTAAAAAAATGTTTAACTTGTTGTTGAGTCACTTTTCATAGTACTATATAATCTCAAATCCTCAATGAAATAGTACTGCAGTACAATCCTTACTTATCGCCATAATTCATATAACCAGTAAATTGTTGATACAACACTCAAATGGAATAATTCATTAATAACAACATAAAAACACTAGTCATTCCTCTTCATCTGTGGTAGTATCATAACATTATTATTATCCAATAACATCATTTGGGGCATACTCTGATGATTTGAACATCGATTTGCATAGTGTCTCCACTCATTGTAGATTAAGCATTATACATTTTAAACCTTTTTCTTACCCTCTCAATCGTGAACATGGTCTCATTTTTCTCTACACTTATAACATACTCCAATTCCATTCAATAATTTTCCAAGGTGATTCTTTCTGCAGTTATCACATATGGGAAAATCCTTCTTTACCTTCTTCCCTTTATATGTATTTCTTCATACCATCCTTTTCTTTTCTGGCTTCCCCTCAAATCCATAGGACTCCAAAAACTCTTTACTTCTCTTATCAACGCATGATACTATTTCTTCATATGTTGAGAATACAAGGGAGACTATTTCCCTTCTAAATTTTGGATTAATACAGTGAAAGGGATAATCCTTCTTACTCATTGGATAATACGTATTGCTGGAGTTCGCATTCCATCTACTGGTCTCTATTTATATACAATAGCATAAACTAGTCTAGTTTATGAATTGTAATGAATAATTCCAAAATTGTAAAATACCTAATTTAAATTGAATGTTTTATAGATATAATCCATAATCATAAAGATGTTTTCTTTGAGGATTTTTATACTCATAAACCCTTCATAATTATTTGTAATGAAAATGAGAATTATCCTAAGTATATCCCCGGGAGTGTCGTTACCAAGAGTGAAGAAATGTCCATTTTCATGTAGCAGTTCCCGTTCGAGTCTAGCTCAAAGTGTTGTTTTCAGGTTTTACCCCTAGGTACATCTGTACCAGAGGCACCTCTACCTGCTCATATCCAGACATGGATGTATTTTTGGAAAACTCACAAGAACTCTACAATACCAAAATTCTAGGATGTTCTTCTAAACTAATCCTAAAAGTCCATCTTAGGTCTATGTGCTCTAATCAGAGTTTATCTAAATCGAGCTTCCACGATTTGTAATAAACTTCCTCTGATACCAATTGTAATGCCCCGACCACAGTTACCAAGAGTCGGTGCATTATTATGTAACATTTTCATGATCACAAAAGATCATGTACCGATGGACCGTTTAGTTTAGTATCCTTGGAAACACTAGATACATTCATAAAGTTTACATTACATCATAATGTAAAAACTACTACAACAACATCTTGTCTTCATATCCCCTCAAACTATCCCTACAGGTCACTCATAAATTACTTTTTCACAGCCTGGGAAAAATAAAACATTGAAATGGATGAGCTCAGATGCTCGGTAAGGATAAATATATATCGGAAACATTCATAAATAAGAATAAACATTTAAGTCAATGTATAACTAAAAAAAAGCCTTTTAAACCTGAACTTCAGCATAATATGGAAATGATAAAATGAAATAATTCCATTTACTTATTCACATAGATATTCTACTAGTTTAATAATCACATGTAATATCAATAACAACTTTCATAATGATGGAATGCATAATTCCAGAGTATCATAACGACATAGTGAAGTCCTCGTTCCAAGACTAAATATAAGATTTTGTCAAGGCCTTGTTCCAAGACACTAGTTTGTCTCTTGAGACCTACCGATGAAATTTTTTTAGAAGTTATTTACGTTTAAAATTGCTCAAATATACTCAAGTGTTTTTTTGAAAACATTATTCAAGCTTGTGAAAACAAAATAGGTAATTCTGAGACTGCTCGACTAGTTACAAGCCATGATGGATCCATGCCCAATCCCTTCTTGTCTACTAAACTCGAGAGTCGGGTTTTCTGAAAACATTTTTATGCTTGTGTTAAATACATATATATTTGCACTGGATTTTCATATATTTGAGAGAAATATCTCTTTTTTGAAATCATTTAAAAATCAAATAATTATAAAAGAAAACATTTGATTTCAAAATATTCTTATGAGATTGTAAGAGAAGCTTCAAATATTTTACAATGGTGGAAAATATCCACACCCGCCGTATATGTTAAAAAAAGACATTCTTACCTTAATTTATCTAAAAGTTTAAAAAGGAACTTGTTTTGAAAATGACGTAATGATTCCTTTATATGCTTCTTATAAAAAGTCAAAAAAAGATATAAATGACTTTAGACCATATTATATAAAATATTAATAATCTTTTGAAATACATTTTTAAGTTATAAGGATGTGGATAATAAAGATGTCCCAGTAGATAATTATGTATAAACAACCTCAGATAATGAAGAGATTCTGAAATAAACTATTACCAATTTGATATCATAAGAAACATACAACCCATGAAAGAGGTATCATAAAATGAATATGTAAATACACATAAATTAAACAGTATTACACAAATAATAAATGTATGGGCAGTACAAACACCACACAAAAGGTAATAGAGGCAATATGGCATGAATCTCACGCGAATAAGGAGTGAGATGAAAACCCCATACCTTGAACGTTTACATGGTTGAGCGTAGGTTAACATCATGTATAATGGTTAAATAATTGTTATTAAATTATACAAGAATCATATACATTAATATAATATCATATATGATTGTTTAACATTGATTTGTTAATAATATCTTAGTATTATCATCGTTTCGGGTGTTAAATTACTCATTTTATTTTATATATTTTGTTACATAAGCCATATTTTATATGGAAAGGATGTATCTTATTCATATACAGAATGATATAAAGTCATTAAAAATTATTTTTAATCATCAAATGAGAATTATAATTGCATGGATATGATGGGGAATTAATCTCATCGCGTTCATGGAGACGGTAGTCCGTATGTACGCATGAGCGAAACTATCACTCTTTTGATATTAAAATAATATATAATTGGATTGTATATCATATATAAATAATTATTATCATGTTATATTTATCATTTAAATGAATAACACTTTATTATTATACCCATCCAAATAATAATATTTTGAATAACAATTACACCACGACGTGGAGACGGTAAGCCGTACGTACGCATGTATGGTGACATGCCATTCAAAGGATGGATATAATACTGAATATGGTTGTAACATATTTATAATAACATCACAGTATCTAGAAGAAACTAGAGTTATTATTTTATAATTGGAATATCAAATAAATAAGAAGTTGAAGAAGAAATAAACTGGAATGAGGGTGGTGAAAACATGACCTCTTCTTCGGGTTCTTCCTTTTGATTTGATCAAAATGGCTCTATAGGATAGATTTATGACCAAAGAAATGCCTCTAGGATGAAGGTAGGATATTTTAGAGGGTATTTGGGTAGAGTTATTCTTAGCCATATGGCTTTTAAGGTTTCAATAATTGGTTAGAAGTGGTGTCCTTTTATATTGGGGAGGAGGGGCACTTTAGGAAAACTCAAAGTATTATTTTATAATAAATTCATATTCAGAATATAATGTCTCAAAAGTGGATTATTCAAATTAAAAGGTGGGTATGGGTCTAAATCATTTCAACCAATATATTTTAGAGAGGTTTGGGTTATTATATTAACCTTATCTTTTATTTTTAACTATTAGTTAATTATTTTGACATTTACCATGTCACTTTGTATTTTAATATTATATAGTTAATACACATACTATATACATCCAAGAGACCCCCAATTAGTCCATTAATGATACACATATCATGATATAAGTCGTTTTTCTGAACTTTAGATTTTTAGGAATATAATATCAATTAATAATATAATATTTGTTTTAAAAACACTTTTCTGTCAATTTGGACATTATTTAATAATTTAGTTTTGTTAAATCTTAACAACATTATTAATTCCAAAAAAATTCATTTAAGAAATCCTAACATGTCATATTAATCAATAAAATTCGTTTATGGCATCAAAACTTTCACATTATATTTATTTTAATATTTATAATACCAATTATTTGATTATTTCATTAATAAGAAAAATACTTGATCATTATTGTCTCATAAATAAATTTAATTATTCAAAGTCTAAAAATTATAGATAAAATACTATTATGTAGTAAATCCTTTTAGATTTATAATTAATATTTATATATGAAAAAATAATTTATATAACCCTATGTAAAAATTGTATTTCATATATATATATGATTATGTAATTTTTGTATTTACTTTAACTTAATTAATATAAAGTGTCATTATCACTTTCAAGTTGATCCATGGGGTCCCAAAATCGACCCAAAGATTCCCATGTTCGGACATGTATCATAAAATACGGTTAGGACACGTTTTAGGGACGATTAAAATTATTATAATATTATTTTTTACCCTTATTTACCGGATTTACCCTTTAACCACGGTAAATAAAATATTTACCGAAGTAATTATTCAAAATGTCTAAAAATAAAAGTTATCTATTTACATAATTTGGACATCCTGATTCCAAATATGGAATCCATTTTTCTAAATTCAAAACATAAAAGTGGTATATATTAATTAAAAATTAATTTCAGTTGTAAAAACAAAAAACGTGTTTTTAAAAGATAATAACTATCAAAAGATTGACAGTTGTTTATGTCCGGTTTACTTGTGAAATTATGTAAAATGAAAAAAATTGTATTAAATGGTAAAAATATTTTCCAAATATAATTTCAAACCTCTCAAATTCATAATTTATCACTAATAATTTTTTTTATTAAAAAAGTTGTTTTTTATTAAAATTTAGTAATTTTCACTATTCATCAAAATATGAACGTTATCAGAAAAGTACCAAAATTTCACCCTAAGATAATTTCAATATTTCAATTCCAAAAAATAATTCTATTTTAAAAAAATTAAAACAGAAATTTTTCATTTATTAATTTAAAATTAATACCCGCTATTTAAACCAAAAGTCGTATTTTTAAGAAATAATTACTATCAAAAGTTTGACACTTGATTATGTCCAATTTCAAAGTGAAATTACTTAAAATGACCATAATTGGATTAAATGGTAAAAATATAATGTATTTATAATTCCAAACCACTATAATGTATAATTTAACACTATAAATTATTTTGAATAAAAAAGATGTTATCAGTTAAAATACAGTATTTTTCACTATCCACCCAAATATGAAAGTTATCAGAAAAACACAAAAAAATTATTGAAACTAAATTATTATTCAAGGATTCTAAAGAAGAAGTTCATTTTGTAAAATTGAATATATAAAAGTTTCAAATATTAGATTTAAAAAGGATTCGTCATTAAAAGGAGGTAAAATTGCATTTTTTGAAAAATACTTCTTTTATATGAAGAAAATAAATTTGTTCTTAAATTATTTCTTAGAAACTCATAATATGGATTCTAAAATTATAAGTATAATATAAAATTTAAAATTCATTTTATACTATTCATAACCGCTTTTGAACGGCTAGTTTGGTTGGTCGTGGTGTGCTTGAATTCAGTGTTTCGTACAACACATGTTATTGTATTATTCAAAAAAAAGCATATCATTGAAGCTTTGGGTGTTACAATATATATATTTATAAATTATCATATAATTTATCAAATTTAAAAAAAAATCTCGTTACATCAATAGAAAAATACTTGAACATTTACAAATGTACATTATTTATGTTGTCACATTTTACTTCTGCGATAAATTATTTTAGTTCCACAATTAACAAAAACTAGTCTCATATACTATTAAAAAATGAAATTATCTTGAATTAAAATTTAATTTATATTATAATATATTAAATATCACTAAATATTATTTTATAAAATTTAAAAGTCATGGAAAAATGTATGTTTATCACATATCACATAAACTATTATAAATATTCAATTCATTTTATATAATTTATAAATTTAAATAATATATTTAAATTAAACTAAATCATAATGGTTCATTTTCAATAATATTAAATTGATAATTTTTTATAAATAACCATGAAAAATATGATCCAGTGACCCTCACATCATAAGTACGTTAGTCATTGTACTCCAAGAACGACATTGCCAAGAAGAGACCAAAAATATATACAATGATATTGAACCACAATGTTATAGCTTCATAATTTTCGTTCATCAGACATTATAAAATTTAATGATCTACGATGGAATGTGAAATCATGGAAAGATTATAATCGTACACCTAGACCATGACTCTTGTAATGTGGAAATCAAATTTCTAAAAACTGTGTACTCTTGGGAATCGTGGAAGCTGTTATAACCCATAAAGCCTTGAAGGATAAAAAATATAATTTTTAGATAAAAATTGATAATATTTATGAATACCAAGGATGAAATTATGTTGTTGTGTTCAATAAAATATATTTAACAATACTCTTTAATATACATTTAATTTATAAATTAAAGATTTATAATCTAAATCCCACCCCCCAAATTTCATATATATTGAAAATTTTAATTATATAAAATCAATAAATAATAATGAATTAAAATAACAATTATCACATTATAAATTTAGTCAATATGACTTTTATGTTCCAAATTCATCCCATAATAATAATAAATTTTCACAATAACATTGCTTCTCAATATCTCATCCATTCAGCTGAAATTAAAATTAAATAATATTAATACATTGAAATTCATGATATCCTCAAAAAATAGATTGAAACACTCTCTTAACAATTATCATATATTTAATCATTATGAAAGAGAATTCCTTCTGACATTGAAAAAAATATATTATTTTTTATGCTGTGTTGTAATGATAGTGACATAAGATAAATAAAAAGGAAACAATGTCCAATAAAAACAACATTTCTAAGATATGATTCCTAATAAAACATATTCCAATGAAATAAATTTAAGGATAATAAAACTCAATAAAAATTAATTTAATCATCAATAAAAATATAATCCAAAAATATAATTCAAAAATATTCCTTTTCTTTATCAAAGACATAATATTCAAAAACCACCCAAAAATGTCATGTAATAAATAATTTTTCCATAATAAAAATTATATTCCTATATGTTCCAAATACCATGATTATATAATGGGTTAAAAAAATTAGCTAAATTTTTTTTTCATAGAGATCAATATAGGATTTATATTTTCAATGAATTTTTTTTTTTTTCATAGTTTTAGTGATAAATTTTCCCATCTAAAATTTTTTCACTAATCCACTAACATTTCAATGCAACCCAATCCATTTATATAATTCAATTTTTATAAATAACATTTTTATATCATAGGATACCATACCATAATAAAATATATATTCATCTCATACCATTTAAAATGATTTCTCATTTTCAAAAAATAATAATCAATAATCTATTATATAAATTAGTTTCACATAATACTCATATTTGAGTTTATTTCTACGAATTCAAATAGACGTTCTAGAGAAATCAATATTTTATCATCTTAAATATATTATTTCTTTAATTGATGTCCAAATTAATTTCTTTATTTCCAATCATCATTAATTTTAATGTTATTTAAATTGACATCCATCATTTTATTATTAATAATAATTACATAATTTATTTTTCCATAAATATTTCCATATTGAGATTCTCATATTAAATTGACAGTAAATGTCATTCTTATTCACATAATGAACCATTTTTTCTCGTTCTATTTACCAAATGAGTATTCTATGAATATAATATTCATTCTCCTTAATTTAATCAGTGAAATTATTGATATTCTAATTAATATGTTTAAATAAAACAACTAATTTTTTCTTTAATATAATAATTTATTTTCATAGATAATAGTTTTTTTAAACTTTCAAATCATTTTATAAATATTCTTATTGAAAAAAAATTTATTCCACTCTTTTTATAGATGATTCATCGCTTTTATTATTATTATTTACATAGAAAATAATTTTCATGGTTCCTAAATCATTTTCATGATACCAATTTCTTTTCAAATTATA
This sequence comes from Viscum album, assembly GCA_963277665.1. Classification (NCBI taxonomy): domain Eukaryota; kingdom Viridiplantae; phylum Streptophyta; class Magnoliopsida; order Santalales; family Viscaceae; genus Viscum; species Viscum album. The sequence continues at coordinate 1,676,331,883 of OY728161.1, read as the reverse complement.
TCTGGTGTTATTATGTAGATATTTGGTCAAACATTATCTATGTTACCTCACCTGAATTTTTCTAATCCTTCCCACCACCACAATTTGATAATGATTAGAAAACATATAATAAAATAAAATTTTGATTTTCAATTTCCCAAAAATCAATCAATTTTTAATTTATAAAATTAATTTTTCAATAAAATAGTTAATTTCTTTTTGAAAAAAAATCCAATGCTTTTTAGTTAAAAATGTGGATGTTTATTCAAATATATATCTTAAAAGGATAAAAATTTATAATCAACATATAAGTTTCTATCCCCAAAAAATAACCTGAATGAAATAGAATAATCTTATGGTTTAAAAAATTTATCGGTATTGATCACAGTCACGTTGAATGTTGTAAAATTATCATGTTCTTGTGTTTCATTATCTATCTTAAAACTTTATAACATTCCTCTAAATATCATTGTTTTTACATTCTCTAATTACCACAATAATTTTTCGCACCGAACTCCAATAATTATTTTTTTGATTATAAAATTTTATTCTGCATGAAATAGTTAACTGATATAGATTATTCGAATACAATCTTGTCTATTAAATGTTATACCAAATCACAATTTATATATCGAATCATCATATATTATAAAATAAATTTGTGAAATAAAATTATTTAAAATTGTATTATATTTATAATTATAAAAAATTGAGTTAACAAAACAATTTATTGTGTATGAAAAATAATGTAATAATATATGTGAATTCCATTACTGTTGGAAATTAGATGATTGTCCTTGACAGTAACAAATATATTAGAAAACATAATTGAAAATTAATTAAATACATTAAAACATTTCTCTAATGATATGGATTTAAATTAATAATTGAATATATGTAATAATTATTGATTGGTAATTTGACATCGGTGGGTTCTTGGCTAGGCGATGGTCTTCTCCCATCGGTGATGAAGGCGGCTCCGGATTCGGTCCCTTTACCCTCGATGGGGGAGGGATCATCGAATTTCAGGGACACAGAGCCTATCTTGTGCCACTTCAAAAACCCTAATATCTTTTCTCCATTTCCAAAAGTCACATTATGCGTGAATGTCCCGAATATTATCGACGGTTTCCCTAATCTCTATATTTTGAACTCCAAGTTCACAGAAAGCTCTGCTCTTCTGGATCTGACCGTGGTTTCCAGATTTAAGCAATGGAGACCCTCAGTAGACTCCTTTGATTGATTTGTCTTTAGTTCATGGGATCTTCAAGAGAGGGTGACAGTGGGACATCTTGAAAACCACCACATTATGGTTCAATTCGCATCGAAGAAGGACCTCATCAACCCATAGTCAAGTGCCCCCCCCATATCGTCAATGGTCATCGATTCTTCTAGTTTTGGTGGTTGTTCAAGTTTCACAGGAATCACGATCCTACTTCCTCTGGGGTATGGGTTATTTTTTTGAAACTACCTCTTCCTTTTCAAAATACCTCAATTATAATAATTCTTGGAAATCATGTTGGTGGATTTTTACGCTCAGATAGTCGAACATAATCGGTATGTCACCCAGTAAATCCACGGGTTGGAATAAAAATGGACATGTCTAGACCTCCTTTTGAATACGTTTGGATTACAATCATGGAGGATTACAGGGTCAAGCATCTAGTGGTTTATGTGGTTTTTCCTGTCTTCTATTCCTCCTGCATGAGGCTGGGGAACTCATCAGATGTTTGTCATCAGGGACCTATAACGCTGCTGGACATGGAAATTGGCAACATTTTCTGTTTTGTGTGTAAGTGTACGGGTCATTTGATTGAGGCCTGCCAATGTGGGCCTCTAGTTAAGCTGAGGATAGAAGACAAAGATAGTGGTGAGGCTTCAGAAAATCACCCTTCGTCGGTGGGCCGGGGTTTTGGACCTCAATTGATGAAGGATGTCCTTACGGGTGGGCAGGACATGGTTCATACATCGGTCAGTGGAAATGATAATATTCATCTGGTATGTGAGACATCGGGATTGGGTCTGTATGCTGTGGGTGATAAGGTTAGAGATAAAGGAAATTCGTTGAAACCAATGATGGAGGTGCGAAGAGTAATTGAGGAAGAGGGTAGCATTGCAGTGGGAGTGGTGACTCCCGGAACTGGTGTAGAAGCAGTCCATGTTAACCCGATGGTGGTGGATGTGTCCAGCATGCTAAAAAGGGATCTGATGAGTTCTTCCTGCCGTTTTGTGCATGATGAAGGTGGAGATCACCAATTTGAGTAATTTCATGCGGAAGTCCAAAGGAAGGGGGGTATATCAATAATGGATCAGATTCACGATGAAGGGAAGGTGAATCCTTCTGGTTCGGTGGACGAGAGGAAATGGGTGGTCTGCATGGACATGAGTAAGGGGAGGCCGAGACTTGATATGGTTAATATTGTTTACAGAAGTGGTGGGAAGGAAGGGGGATTGAGATCAATTGCTTTGAGTAAATGTTTTGAAGGCCTTTTAGAGAATGTTTTGAGTTTGGATTTTGTTATTCTAGGTGAGGTAGACATAGTCAGTGTGAAAATTTCCATAGGGAGTGTACACGGTCATTCTGCTGATGAGGCTCTACGCCCGAAGAGTTCTAGGGGTCCCAGGAGATGGAAGGGGAGGAAATACTATTCATCGCTACCTCCTCCTCTGTGAACCCGGTCAGAAAAGAATATTAGTGAAAAGATGATGTATATGGAGCCTTTGATACATCAGAGGCCAGGGGAAAAGGATTGTCAGTCCATGGGTACGATTTTATGCTCCGAAGAAGAAGTGATAGATCATGTTCTATTGCTTAATGCTACTGAGGAATAGGAGGATAAAATGATGGGGAGGCCTCTAGAGGTGTCCCTTAGCGGGGTGCAATACTCTTGGATTGAAAAAAATGACTCAATTATGGTAGGGGGTTTCAACAATGGGAAGATCAGTGTTGAGGAGTACATTCAGACTAAGGACCAACTCATGTCTGTTTTTGAGAAGCGGTTATTAGAAGATGCATACATTAAGTTATCATCCTTAACATTGAAAATATTTAGGCAGACGGACTCTGGTTATATTAAATTCCTTGTTAGCTACTTAATGTATGCTGGTGGCTTTTGTTGGGAGGAGTGGGTGAATTGGTTGTGTGAGTTTGGTCTCTATGGGTCAACTTTTATTTTTCTTTGGTATTTTGTTTTTTCTTGTTTTTAGAACGCTACTTGGTCATTCTCTGGAAGGGGATTAGAGCATTAAGTCTTCTCGATGCAGGTCCATTGGAGTTGGATGCTAGAGAGGGTATGTCTTTGCCATCGGTTCCGTACCCATGCTTCTTCACAGGACTGCTTGCCGAGGGGTTCTGTGTCAGAGAAGATTTTTTGTTGGCTCATTTTCTGGGTTGGGGTAGTCCACTAGTTGGCTTTGGTTGTATGTCGTTTATCACTTTTCCCTTAAAATTGTTTTATAATAAAAAAGTAATTTTGAGTCAGTAATAATTATTGAACACATAACACTACAATACCATATTAAATATCCAAAAATATTTATAATATTATCATGATATGTGGATTAAATCAAAATTGGGCCATTTTACCAATATTTAATAATTGATGCATTATAGTTTTATAGGGAGTAAAATATCATCAAACATGTATAAATATATATATAATAATTATTGGACATTTTTTTGAAAAACATTGTATTTGAAAATTTTTTATCACTAGGTTTTAATGAATACATCTTTATTTTATATGGTAATGGCAAATATATAGATTATTATAATATTACTAATTTGACTACAATGGTCTATAGATATTGTGAATATTTTATAGTAGCTCCATAAATAAAATTATATGTTATTCCATTTATAATTACTTGATAATTATTCTGAATAAAATGAATTCATCCATTAAATTATTTTATAATAGATATTGAAGATGTTTATAAAGAAAATCCATCATCCCTTTTTCATTCCCAAGAACATGAATCAGATATGTTGTTCCTAAATATTTCTAAATATCCATTTGACATATTTATTTAAAATAAATTATCTACCACTAGTATGAAATTAAATTATGGAATTTCCACCCCTAGATAGCGGGCACTGAGAGGTTCTAGACTATAGAATTCATTGGTATACCAAAAACACTGTTCACCATTCACTTGGGGATATTAAAAAGTAGTGGTGGTCTTGGGTGTTACATTGGGGCTAATATACCGACTTTTTTGAGTTCATAATAATTCCTAAAGATTAAAACAACTATCATGAATAATAAATAATCAAAGTCTCTAATATTAATAAATAATAGTTTATATTAATAAAAACAATGTTGAGGTTTGTGGTCATACAGAGACATCTCATGTAAGTACATTGTAGTTGGTCTCCCATAGGGTCACTGACTTATATTATTGATATATAATTAAATAAATCATCATTGATGATTTTGACCATTAAAAATGTTATACCACATCAAAATGATGAATCATTTAAATCCATATCGATGAATGATATATCTCGAGCCTCTTTTTAACTTGAACCAACAAAATCAAAAGATTTATCTGGTACCCATTTTCTATGGACACCCAAGAAGGTTGTTATTACTACTAAATGGGGGAATAGCCTACATAGTGTCATATATAACATCTAAATTTAGATTATGTGCATGTAATACAATAAAAATTATTGAAGAAATATCTACAATGAAGTATAAAAACACTACTATCTTTTGAGCATCAGATTATAACATGAATAACAAGAACAAAAATACCATTTTAACCATTGTAATTGGGTCTCCATGAAAATAATGAAATATTTCAAAAAACTTATAATCTAAATGACTGAATATTTTTTATTTCTACCACTAGTTCATTGATGTATGTCCGAGTAAATCCAACAATATTTAAAATAAAGTTTATTTATAATGGATGTACATAGAAAATAAGTTCAACCAAAAGGAATAATCCTATATTTCATGTATTTATACATTTATATGAATGCTAAATCTATAACCCCATGTAATTTTAATTACCTTTATTGTCGGAAATATATTATATTCAATAAAATCAATTTTTTAAACTATATATTTTCAAAATAAATTAATTTAGATTTTTTATAACATAAATTTTATAAATTCAAATTTATTTATTAATCTTTTAATATAAAATTATCTTAGAAAATATATTTTTTATAATTTTATACAATAATAATCTTTTGGTGAATTGAATAAAAACCAAATTTTTAAAATCTATGACATTTATATGACTTATTAGTTCCCAAAGAAAATAAAATATAGAAAATATTTTTTTTGTAAATAAGAAAATATTAATTTAAATTAAGTCTTTTATGAATAACATGAATTTAATTTCATAAAATCTTGTATTATGTTATGGAAAAAATGTTTTACCATTTTATATAATTTTATTTTTACCTTGGGTGAATTAGTTTATTTATTTATTATAACTTAAAAAAATAATTTTTTGATCCATAAATATTTTTATAATATCAATATTATTAAAAAATTTAAAATATATCTCATTAGTATAAAATTATATCTAGAAACAAAAATTTGTAAATATCATGTTTTTACATGACACATACTATATATTTAAGACTAATATCTAAAAAAATATAGTGTTAATTTGAAAATATTATTATAATTTTTGTGATGATAATGTTCATGTTTTTTTAAATATAAAATTAATTTATATATATATAATCTATATTATGAAGTTTAATTACGTCTATAATGATATTTGTGAAACAATTATTTTATTATTATTGTCTTATTAATATCATAGAATTTTCATTGAATAAATTAAATTTAAATCATAAAATTTAACAAATATATTATCAATTATAAACATATAAAAATATTAAATAATACTCATTTTAGCGTAAATCAATTAAATACAAAAATAATTCTCTATACTGATCAAAATATCAGTTTTTATAGTAAAATTATCTTTCCCACATTATCTATTATAATATAAAAGATAACAATAAACTATTTTTGAAATAAATTTGACAAAATAGTGGAAAATATTTGTTCTATAAAACCAAATACTGGTCTTGTATGTTATGGTATATTCTATATATAACATAAAATATTCATGTTAATTAGTATTTTTTTTATTATAAATGTATTAGAGTAAAATTTATTAACATAATGGTAACAAAAATATAAGATGAGTAAAAAATATTTAATGGTTTTGATGAATATGTATAAACCCATTGGAATTCCAAAACTCATTATGATGTATATTTTAGGCCATTGACAATGGAATAGTTTCATGGAATTATATATATATATATATTAAGGGTGATTAGAAAAGTATTATATTCCACTATTATAAAGGTGGTTAAATGATAATCATTCAAATATGCCCCACACATTCTAATTTTCAATTAAACATTTCCCAAATATACTTCACTGTACATTACTCACACATTATTATGCCCCTAGTAATACTAATTTATCGTGTACCATTAAATTTCATGGGGTTATCCATGGAAAAATTGATTAAAAAATATACGAATTGAATTTATCTCTATCCACTATGAAAATAATATGGATATTGAGTTGCACGAACTACTACCTCTACATTGTTACTTCTTCCACTTTTATACACAACTATTAATTGATAATCATAAGGTTGTAATGGATGTATAAAAATTATAATAACAAAATATATTTTATTATGAAACTTCAATTGATAATATTTCCTTTATTTCATATATTCATTGAGAAATTGATACATTAACTCTCGGTATGTGCGAACTATCTCCTCCTAGAGTATTAAGTTACACTATTCACCTCCATACTTTATGGATGAAATTGGAAATTTATTAAATATATAATTATTAATATAATATAAATATTATTATTTATTTTATCATTCTATTTTACCATAATATCTACAATGTTCAACATACAGTAGGAGTTAGGGAAAAATAATGAATAACCTCAAATATTTAGTATAGGAAAGAAATGATAATCATAAATAAATATTATATGATAATATATGGTATTTTTTAAATTAAATAAATAATAAAAAGGGCCCTTATATGATATCCAATAAAATAAAATTCAACATTCATTATGTTGTGTGTGTTTATATAATGAATTTTGTATCAATTTTAGGGATTTCATCCAAAATCCCTCACTCTGAAACGTATTTTATATTATAAAACTAATTTCATTTTGATCTATATACACTAGATAGTTGGGAAATAATTAAAGTAATTAAATTTTAATCATTTTATTTATTATTAATTCCAATTCATCACTTCCAATTGGTTATTATTAAATTGTTACTCAAATATCATGTGTTTTAATTCTCTCAGTTCACATTCCTAAGATATATTATATTTTTCACCATGTTTTCATTAAATTATTTATTAACTAATCCAATATTTATTTTTATCATAAATTTTTTCTAAGGGTTAACTAAACAAATCATGCTCCCTTATTTATATTTATATTGATACAGTTGTTTCTATAATAGTGAGGGTTTTTAGAAACTCAAATACTCTTCATTGAGTAATAATGTTTTTATCCTGAACATCATTCATTAATGCCTAGTTTCTAATAACATAATTTTTTATTTTATTGTATATTATGGAAATCCTTGTGATAATTATGTTTTATTAAAAGTAGTGGTTTGTTTTTCTTTTTAAAATTTTGGATTTCAGGAGAAGTTATTACATGTATTAATAATGTCCTTTACATAATGAATTGTTTGAGACCTAGACTAAATTCTATATTTTTTCATTTTAATTGCTATATTATTGGAGATTAATATAAATTTAATTATTCTCAATGAGTTTTAACTTATCCTTTTGAAAAATAATTTTACAATTTACTCATAAGTAACAATTTTACTACAATGGTAAAATTGTTATCTAAAACTAATTTTATGTTTTCACATCCATTTTTCATTCTATTTTCAACATTTTCCTCAAACAGTGATAAAAATTATTTAATTATTTGACATATTAATGTTTTATTTTTTTTTGAATAGACAGAAGACAAAAAATTCAATTAATTATCCCCACATTGTTAGTATCATTTTATAATTAGTTTGCAAGGTTGTTTTTATCTATATCAACATCTTTTATTACCTTTGTTTCAGTGGGGTTACATTCTTTTTATACTATCAAACATATTACCTTTACTATATTGTATCATAGATACTAAATTATTGAAATATACATATACTCAATTATCTATATTATTTGAACATCTATATTTTTATTTTTTATACTTGATGATGTTTTCCTAGATGTATTTTATTCTATTATCATGGAGTAAAGTCTAGTATTCATACATATTTGTATATAAATAAATATATTCATTGGAAATACGAATATTTTTCTGACCATGCACATATTTCACATATATATTTTAATTATTTTGTTAAATTAATAATATATCCATATATGGGATTCCTTACACAGTATGATCACTCCTTTTAACCATATTTTTAATTGTAAATATTCACATAGAATGTAAATCAATTGATAGTGGGAAATTTATTAGAAATATATATCTTGTTATTTAAATATTTTGGATTCTTCTAATATTAGGTATTTATTATTTTACTATCAACCACATTCCCATGGATATATTATGACATTATTACTGATTTATTTACAAATATATATACTAATTTCCCTATACATAAGGAAAATCAAATTTTATATAAAATAAATTAGATGATGTTTTTATAATATAATTTTTTTTATACAAATGGGAAATTTTATGATAAATTAGGATGACTATTAACTTTAAACATTGATTTATCATGTATTGGCATTTTGAATTTCATATTATATAAATATGAATGATTTATTTTCAAGAGGTTCCCTAAGGAATGGGATGAATCTTCCAAATGACACATATGGTAAATTTTTTAGATTTAATAATGATATGGGTGTGTAATGAAATTATATATAATCTAGATAAGTATATAAGTCTCATGAGACATAATATATTTGGTTATTTTTTCCATTCCATTAATATTCAGAAGGTTATATGGAATTTGGCCTTGAAAATAATTATTCTATCTTAGAATAAGGTATTGGAAAAATGGGTTTTGAGGTTTAATATAATGAATTCCATTAGGGTGAAATTTATATTATTAATATACTTGTATTTTCGTATTATCGTTTAATATAATTCTTCCAGTTTTAGGTTGTTTATGGATTTATGTTTTTATATATTCATATAATTCCACTAAATAGAAGTTTATTCTTGGATAGATTATATTATATATTTTAATTACTATGAGTTTTATAATACTCATTTATGTAATTAAATTTCACTATATAATGTATACATGTATTATATATGAAATTGTTATAAGGATTACACATCTGTTTGAATTTTTGGGACAAGTGAAAGGCTTGATTATGTTTAAGCAGCTTCATATAAAGTGGAACATTTCCAACTGATTCAAAGAACATGGGATTTATTAGATTATCTTTTGATCGAATACTATATGTATAAATAATTAAATTATAAATATTATATATGAGACTCAATAATAGTTATTTAATTTTTAATTATTTAATGTTATATCAACGATCTGTACAACCAGAATCAAATAAAATATTGAATGAATCTGTCAATGAGCACTAGATACAGGAGTGGGAGTCTAGTGTATCATAGTTAGTATCAAAGGAAAGTTTTTATTAAATTAATATGATATCTTTTTTTATTATTAGTATGTGATGAAATACTATTATTGACCATAACAATTAAATTTTTTAGATAATTATAAATATAATGTTAGTGAAATAATGATGATTTATTTTGGAAATTATATTAATAGAAAACATGTGGAAAAGTAAATAACGTTTCTATGTATTATATTTATTTCTATTTTTTGGTAATTTACAGATTATGTTTTATCAATAAATAAATAAATAAATTTCTTGATATTGGAATGTGGATGTGATATTCATATAGATGAACATTTGGGAAATAATCCTGAAAATGTTTTTTTGATCATTGACTCAATCATCACATTGGTAAATGAAAAAAGGTCCTAAGACTTCCTATCATGATAGACATCCCAATTTTATATAATTTTTTTAAATTATGTCCCATTAACAAAATATTTATATTTATTTGATAAATTTTTGAACTATGTTGGAAAGATATCATAATAAATAATGAAAACATAAAACCAGGATTGAACAATGAGGGTCGTATATTGACCGAAAATTATCATAAAAAAATGTTCTCATAATGGAAAAAATATTTAGATATATTTTTTGATAATAATATTTTGGATATTGTCATTATTTTGTTTTGTTTTAGTATTTGGATGATATGAGATCATAAAAATGAAGCTGAGAATGGTTTGTAACAAAAAATGATTTGTCATATAACAGAATGACATGGTAATGATAAGTTGATGAATTATATATTATATCAATGTAATTATGAAATAAGTGATATTATGATTCATTCATATGGTAGTGATATTGATATTTAATTAGAAATATTTTCTATTTTCAATAATGAGTGATATTTAACAATTATATTATGTTATATTCAAATATTTATGAGGATACATTGAAACATATAATGATTAAAAATTTATTTTGTTACTTTAAAATAATTGGGAGATATATTAAATTATATTTATATACATGAATTTCTATTTTATAACATGGTAAATTTTTGGGATAAATTTTGGATAACAACTAATTGAGTAATTGATAACCAAAAAGTATAATATACACATGATAATGTGAGAATGAAGGGTTATTCTATTTTGAAGAATCATGATTTATATGATAGTTATCTATATGATTGAAAAATTGTTATTGATATTTTTAGATATTTTTATCCATGGTTTTGGATTATGAAATATGGTGACTAGTGTTGGAACAACAAATAACATCATTATAGGGTTACAGAAAGAGGTAGTTTTTTGAAGAATATATTATCTCATTATGGTATAATGTATTGGAGATTCAAAAAATAAAATTTAATGAGATGTTATTGAGAGAATATGATTTGGTTTTATAAAGGTTAAATTAATTTAATAATGACTATTTTATATTATGGAAGGATATGTTTTATATTACTAAAATAGATTCTTATGAATATGGGGTTTTGATTTTGTTAATAATTTTAATTTTAATTTTAGAAATATATTTTATTTTTTATCCTAATTTGTATGAGAGATCCTAATTCTAATTTTTATTGTTTTATCAAAGAATAATATGGGATAAATAATAATTTTTCTTTTAAATTAAAATTATTATATGTTATTGTACATAAAAGTTATATAAATTTAAGATTGATTATGTTTTATTTTATTCATAATGATAATTTCACTATAATTATAATTTCTCAACTCTCATTTCAACCCACTTGGTTTTAAAACTATCTACAACTAGTTGCATATTAGGGTGAAAGTGACAATATAGAGAATAACTGAAATAAAAAACCATCTTAGATGGAGGTTAAGAAAGAAATAATATGATTATTACAAATAATATATCACAAAATTATATTATGAATTTTAATACAGTTAATGAACAAAATATAGCAATGAATACAATGATATAGCATCTTGAATAACCATGTAATGAATAAGATGATGGACATCAAGATCATATGTGTTAGAGAATGAGTGAATCTAAAATATTTTCATTGAAAATGAAATTGAATTATGAATTATAAAACTCAGTTTCCCTAATGAAGGTACAATGAAATACATGTTTTCAAATAATAACGGGAATAAGGAATATCATATCTATTTAAAAAAATGAATTCGGTAGTGATTTTCCATTCATGATTTTCCGGTGTCTGATGGTATGTGTATATTCACCAACTAATAGTTAATTATTTATAAATAAATAACATTTATATTTATGATTATCATATAGCTCATTTTTATGTTTGATGAGAAGTTATTTCTTATGGATCATGATCTACATCCCTTTTAGAATTTATTTTGAAATTGTGAAAGTGTTATCTCTATTTAGAAAGTTCTTAGATAATATTTTCAAATAGATACATCTCATTCCACAATATAAATATAATATTTAGCATCTATTATTTCATGTTTATTTATAATTTCCCTATATAAATTACAAAGATCATAAAATTAAAATTAGTTGGACACATTATATTTAATGGAGAAAAAACACCGAAAAATTGTAATTACATTTAATATTGATATAAATTTACCTTTGATAAATGACAATATAATTTTATCATACATTTTTTATTGAGAAGATAAATTTAATTTTATAATAATTTCAATATTATAATGTGAAATTCTAAAAAAAATTATCCATAAAAAATTTATCTTACAATTTAATATTTATATTTTTATAAAACAATCAGTTTGTAGATGAATTGTGAATAATTGATATTTTTTTAGAAATCCATATATTTATTATATCATATATATTTTTGAATTTTATTATATAAAACTATATATTTATAATTTAAAATAAATCATTTAAATATTATATTTTAAATTCTGAAAACCATAAATAAAATTTTATAAAATCATGTAATATTTTATGAAATGTATTTTTAATCTGATTTATTATATATTTTTGGTAATATGGAAAACTAGGTTATTTTTTTATTTATATTTGATGTAAATACTATTTGATTAATAATAATAATTTTAATTTCATTAAAATCAATAATTTCAATAATTTTTCATATACCTAAACATTACGCTTAAAAATACAGTTATCTATAAATGAGTTTATACACTTTATCTACCTTAACTGCAAAATTATATTTATAAATCATATATAATAAATGAAATAAATTTTTTAATATTTTTGAGATAATAAATTTCATATAATTTTATGTGGCACATTTTATTTTTAAATATATTAAATTCAGATTAATATGAATACTAAAAATTTACACTTCAATTAAGAAACCATGATTTTAAAATTATTTTTTACCCAACAATTTATACTTAATAAAATAAATTGAAATACACTAAATATTAAACATAATACTATGAATAAATAAATAAATATATAATAACAGATTTAATGGGTAACAAAAAATAAAAATTATTAAGAATCCATGATGGTAAAAATGTAATTTTTATTCCAAATAATTTTTTTAATATTATTTAATTTAATTAAAAATGTATTTTTATAATATTTATAAAATCTATTTGATAAGAAATAGGTTAAATATTATTTTTGAACTCCAAAATTTTTTATATGTAATATGAATTATTTTATATAATACAAAAAATCAAATAGTGATAAACTAGTTATATAGTTTAAATATAAATGTGTCAAATTTTTAAATAATAGTAAAATGATAATTAGAACATTAAAAATTTTCTAGAATGATATTATTGATTATTTCTAGTCCAAAATAAACACCACAATCGAAAATTTAGAAATTATTGAATCATTTAACTAGTCATAGTTTCATGGAATTATAAAAATATATACGGTGATTCCAAAAGTTATTTTTTTCTAACATATGAATGTGGGTCATGTCCACCTATTTAAAAAATATCATATCATTCAAATTATTCATTAATGTATTCCAAAATAACATCTCTTATTGGTCTATAATACTATTCTATCTCCCTTGTCCTAGTATGTTAGCAGATTCTACTCAATTCCATAATGTTTTATAGGGAATAATAAATCTCAAACGTAACTATTATACGTTTATTATATTTTTTCCTTAATATAAATTTTACAAATTTCATATCACAAGAGTTATATAATGAATTCAGTATATTTACAATAAATATATTATTTCATATTAATGTAATGAACCTAATTTATTCATCCCCAATTTCATATTAAAATAAATGTGTTACTGGAATGCTGCATGAAATACATCCTTCGTAAAGTGACTTATTTAGTTTTCCAAAACCTCCATACATATTGATAAAAATAAACTAATGGATGGAGATATATTATGTATATAATATTAAAAATTTTAAATTTGAAGTTATCAAGTATTATATTTTCTTCAAATTCATTGATAAATAGAAAAATTCATATTTGTTATGTGTGAACTCTCACATTATTGGGGAATGAGTTTCATTTTCCATCACAACTCCACATGGTTATAATTATTAGTATATTTAATATTGAATAATTATTCCAATAATATTTCTAAAATTCATATAATATGAATATATTTTAATATTTATTAATACAAGGTTAATATATAAAAGGCTTTATGAAAAAATTGACAGAATAACATCATCTAATAGACATAGGAATGAAAATGATATAATAATTAAATGACATATGATTATTAATAGTTGATATTATATAATATAATGAAGTATAAAGTCACTAATATGGAATCTAATAAGTATAACATGATATTTTTTGGATTTTAATTACATTTGTACTATGAATGAGGAATATCATATGTGTTTTCACATCAAATTCCACTTTTTGAGACACTTTTGATATTATGCACTGAATATCATTATTGTCGTTCATGTAGTGTTGTTTTTATATATCAAATAATGATTAATAATTTAACTATTGAATTTAATGTTCAATTAAGAGTCCTCGTATTCATGTGTTTTATATTAATGTATTACTAAATTTTCATGTGTTTTCTTTTTCTCATCATTAGATCATTTAAACACGGTACATGTTAAATAACGTGTTTTATTTATATTTTCTATTCACAAATAATGGTTAAATTTTTTTCATAAAAATTTCATATCATAAGATTTAATATCAAATCCATTTTATTTTATTTATGTAGCTCTTGATATATTGGATCCACCTTTAGTCAGGATTCTTTATAACTAAAAATCTTCACATCATTTTATAATTCATTAATATTGATCATTTTTATTCCATACATGGGTAAACTCATCCCAATATATAATTTTTATGGTATTATATTTTAATTTATGGAATTTTTTTATAATTTAATGAATCATGTATTATTAGATTCAAAATAATGGTTCATGATAAATAAGTTTTCAAGTATTTTAAATGTTCATTTCATATTCAAATATTTTGGAAAATAATTGTATAAACAAAAAAAATTTATTTACAATTATCTATTATTCGAGAGTCATTAAAAATATATTTTTCATTGATTATTCATTTTAACATTTTAAATATTATTTTAGATGTTACTTGTAACTTATTCATTTATGTCAAATTCAATAATTATTTCTGGAATCACATTTATTTTTTGGCTTATATATAAATTTTAATTTTCTAATCGATTTTTTGATAGGGTTTATGATTCATGATTTATTTTCAAATATATATGTGTGTGTGTGTGTGCGTATGTTATGATGTTCGGGGAATTAAAACATAATTAAAAAAATAAAATTCATGATACCTTATTTTTTAGTACGGTTCTAGCATTTTTATGAAAGTGTTTTTTAACACATATTAGGACCTTTCATGGTTTTATTTATTAGAAATGGGGATATAATCTTTTGAAAACATTCACCTTATATCCATGAATTTAAAATAATAATATTCTCTATGTGTTGAATTAAAAGTATACTCATTGTTTTATATCGTGTGAATATTACATTTTACATAATTATTATTTGATGATGCTCCCAAAGAATGTATGTTATTATATGTTTATATGGTTAATTTTTGGAATTATGTATTTCATAAATTAAAATAAATATGATTATTTTCATGATGGTTATGATTTTTTATCCATACACACATCTCCCATGAATTTCATAGGATAATATTATTCATTTATTGACTTAGTGGTATACTCATTTATCTATATGGAGTTAAAATAACATATTAAAAAATTAAAATTGAATCACTTTCGATATAGAAAGTATATTAATGTATTGAATATTGTTAATGTATTAAACTTTGATGTGTTTTTATTATAATATATATTATTATTATAAATTAAACATTTTATTGTTTATGAATCCACACTTTTATCTATGAAAAATTATGATAATATTATTCATGTTTTGAATTATTTGCAGATTCATTACATTATAAAGTATGATCAACTCATTTTACACAATTCATATAAAAAAATTTTCAGGTAGAAATAATTTTGTTTAACAAACATATGAAAAAATATTTATAATTTTTTATTATTTATGTAAAACTTATTTTGATAAAATATTTATATTTTATAATTTGGATTATATGGATAGACATGTTTTAATTAATAATAGGTTCCCTGACGAATGATATTAATCATCTTGATGTCCATTTTAGTGAATATAATTTCTATTATCATGTGATTGGTGGGCCCTGGAATTTTATAGCACCGCAATGTATTAAAATAATATATGGTAAATAATAGGTTTGGGTATTTTCTATATATATTCTAAATTCAATAATTTTTATTGACAGTGGTCTCAATGGAATGTAAATTTTTATTAGAAAAAATTATTGACATCCTATTTTATATATCTATAATTATGTGTTCTATAAACATGAAATTAGTATTGTTGATATCCATGTATTAATTTATTTTATCATATATAGAATCATACTAGTTCCATATTGATTTTAGATTATTATTTTTTTACTTTTTTGACCGTAATATGTATCCATTGTTTTATCCATGATTATTTATGTTATATGACTATCATACAGTGGACTTTTTTTATCATCGATTATTATTCTTCTATTTCTACAGATTATTGAGAAATATAGTTCAAAACACATGTTTATAAGGATAAAACATGATTATTGATTTTTTTAGAGGTGTTGAGGACTCTTCAAGGATTACATTGTTTAATATATAATGGAAAATTATTAGTTCTTTAAATTAATATTGGATTTGGTATTTTAGTTTTTTTATTATTTATTAATGGTCTAGTATTGAAAATATAATTAATATTTAAGTTATTTAATAATAATTATCCAATTTTTAATTATGGATAGTTATTTATAGGGTTTTTACACTCATAATAACTGATATTATTTTCAGTTTTTGTCTTCGAGTACTAGATTTTAGTGTTTAGACAATATTTTTCATAGTTACAAGTGTATAATTATAATGTAAAAAAAAATTAGCAGTATTAATACCATGGTCCATAAAGAAATAATTCAATATTTATTAGTATTAGTTTCAATAGATGATACATTATAGAAATATCATTGGCATTCAAATATTCATCAGGGGAACATTGTCTCCCAAGGAACTTATAAAAATATCCAAAATGAGTGGATCATAGGTGATCAAAAAAAATTAAAAATTGTATAAATTTATAGTGTTGTTCATACCATATATAAGATAAAACATCATAGTTTATACCTCCATATCAGTAACACATCATATATATCTTTTATATTGTATTAGTCAACACTATAAATAACAATTACCATTTGAATATTCTCTAGGGTCAACATACCACTATGAATTCTATGGGATCCCTTAGCTCACATCTTAGCATCAAAAATATATATACATATAATTATCAAACCAAAAAATATATATTTTACATGATGAATATTCATTAAATAAAATTATAATAAATGAAAAATATGTAATGGTAATTTTTATTAGGAATCATGGATATATAAACAACTAGTTAATAAAACATCTATATCATATCCCACCAATTTATAAATTTCATGAATACTTTTAAAACACATCTCATATTTAACATTCATTCAATCCATTGATAAAATAAATCATAGTATTAGATGACATAAAATCCATAGTACGAGTTAAAAATAGATATTAAAATTATAATTAAATTATAAAATGAGAATATAGGGTATGCGAACAAGATAAAGACCTTCACAATCATAAAAACAAATTCATTTATCATAAAAAATACTGAAGGTATAAATATTTTATGTTTATAAGAGATAAATCAAAAAGGGATTTAAGAACATGATCCATAAATTTTTCATCATAAGATGTTTTTTAGAAGAGTCGTATATGGGTGGTATTATCATAATACAAGAAATAAAATTTCTAGGAAACCAAAAAAGTCATTCATGACATTTTAGGATAAGGATTTTCAGTATAATTTCTTCATTTTTCTTTGGATGACAATTATTTTTCCTTATTTTGTTCTTTGGATAATCTAATATATAATCATTATGCTCGTAGATAATTAAACATTAACAAATTCATCATTATCTATATAATTTACTTCCCACCCATCTCATAATCATAAATTAATTGATATTAATTCTATAAGACAATAAAATAATAATCATAAATTATCCCATGAATAATAAAAATAAATCCCACAAAATTTCAACATTATAGACATAAACCAAAAAGAACCAGTGTAATAATTAATGTATTTGTTAACATCACTATTAAATATTGAGTTACATAATATAATGATATCAATGAAGAAAAATTCATTAAAATAATAAAAAAATATTAGATAATAAAAATAATTATTTCAATTTTACGTCACATATAAAAATATAATTTTTTTCATATGTTATGAAAAAAATAATACATAATAAAATAATGGTATCTTTTTCATCATTCTTACAACTATTATGTTCTTGTGACGGTTGGAAATCAAATTTAATCTATGTATATTAAAAAATTTATCAATTTCACACCATTGATAATATGATAAATCTTACTCATTCAAGAAATGATAAAAAGATTTATCGTAAACTATTTTTTCAAGTCCATAATAATAAAAAATGAATTTCACAATTCTTATAATAATTTACAATAATTCCCAAAATATTTTTAATGAAACATAAATAGAGAAGAAATAGTATTTTAATCTTAAGGGAGAAATAATTCCATTCATCCTTAGATAAATTTTATCAGTATCTGTAGTAAATCATTTTATGGAAAATGAATGGAAAAAACATATTCATAAGAAATCAACATAGGTGAAAAAATATTTTTATTTATCAATATTGTATCATCTCATGCCCATCAATGTAAATTCAATCTAAAAATTCAAATTTAAAATGAATTTGTCAAAAAATATGTTACCTTAAGTTAGGAAATAATCAATGGTTCTTTGAATGACTATATAATAATTTTAAAATTATCATTATATAATTAATATTTAATTTAAAAAACATTTAATATCATATCTTAGAAATTTATATATTTTCAATGCCCATTTATTTAATATTTATTTTTAAAATCATTATTCCTTTAACTGTTTCGTTTTTCATTATAATTTCTAATTTTTACATCTGATACAAGTATTTTGAACATGGTTCTATAAATTTAAAAACAATTTTTATGATAGAAATATCATATATATTAAATATATATATATATTTATTTATAGATAAATTCTAGAAAAAAAAATTAATTTCAACATTCATGGAGATGGTTTTCCATACTTATACAACAATGATGGATTGTATTTTATTGGGATTGAATGATAGGAATGGTAAATAATAACTATTGTTTCTATAATAATTATAATATCATTTATATATTATATTTTCATTACGTATATACTTATTACAAAAAAATGGAATGATTGAATAAAAAATGAATCCCATCTCTTCATGGAGTTGATATTCCATATGTATACATGTGTGACATTATTATTTGACAACATATAAAAATGTAAGAATATAGATATTTCATTATTATTATAAGGGATTTATAATATTATAATTATAATATATAATCATTTCATCATTAAGAATAAATATCCGAGAATTAATGTGGTGGAAAATAAATTGTATCACCACATTGAGGTGGTAGTCCAGACATATTCCTGCATGATACCATCACACCCCATTTGAAAGAAAAGATAGTGAATAATTATACTAAAAATAAAAAATATCATTTCATTATATATATAATTGTAGATATATTATTTTATGACTAATATTAAAAATTTAAGAGAGTTATAATAATACATATATTGAAATAGGTATGTTAAAATGATTACATCTTATTCAATAGGTGTAATTTAGATAATTTAAAAAATATACATTGAATTGAATATTACGATGGCCAAAAAATATAATTAATGAATAGAGTTTTTTATATAATTTTTTGGGGGTTTTATGAAATATATGGATCAATGTAGCATATATAAATATTATAAGGGTGTTCGTTTATATGGGAGAGAAAAGATATACTTACAATTTTTATAATGATTAAATATTTACTAAATCATTCTCAAGGAAAATTATTGAAAAAGGATATAGGTTTAACAAAATTTTATAAGGTATAAATATCATTAGATGATATATTTTTTATATTAAATTTTAATCTTTATATTTTTTTATCCTTTTAATTAACCAATTTCAAATATTACCTCGAAATTAGTGTTTTTGAAATCAATGGGTTACATAGATAATATAAGTTAATATTTAAATTATACGTGTAGAATAGGTGAAATTATCTACCATTTATAAAAAAAAATTTCTATTGAAATGTATTTATGTATTTAAAATAGTTAAATAAAATATTATCTAACATAAAATATGATTAATGTCAATTTTGACAATATTCAATTATAATTATTTATACAAATAAATATAGTTATGTAATTAAAATATAAACCATCCAACCATACTTAATACATTATATTCGACTAAAAAATATGTTTTACATAGTAACAACTAATTAATTTAAGACTATAAATATTGGGAAAATATTTTTTTTTCTACTAACTTGAATTTTTATTTGTGTTGGTATAGAATAGGAATTTATTATAAATATAAATTCAGTAATAATTAAGTAAATAAAATATTTGATAAAATAATTATTTATTATTTAAAATAAGAAATTATAATTGACCATATGCACCACTAAATGTCATAGTTTTAGATATATTAAACTAAATAGAGTGAAATTTTTTATTATATTTTATAATATAATTTAAAAAATATTATTAATGGATAATGTGAGAAAAATGAAATATATTTCTATTTTGGATACCAATAGTATTATTTCTTCCATTAAATGATAAGATGGAATTTTTTAGGTTGATATTAAGTCATTATCTCATAGTTTTGTAATTTGTTTTTACCAATATTACCCTTATTGAGGTTACACAAATTTACAATGGTTACTACTCATAACATACAAAAATAAAAGGGACATATTTCAATGAAATTCAATAATTAGATTACAAATATAGAATCTATATTTAATTTATTAATATATATAATTGTATATATATATATATATATATTTGGTATAAATAAATTTTAAAATATAAGCATAAAACAAATCGACAAATAGTTATTAGAAAATTTCCTACTGAAGACAAAATGAAAATTATTTAAAAAATGAAAATTATTTTAAAAAGATAATTTAAATTATTGGATATAAAATGGAAAAAATGTCACATATCTAAATATCCCAAATTATAATGGTATTTTTAAATATTTCTTTATTGACTATAAGTGACTGTATTTATAAAATCTATATTTTCCAAAGAATATCCCACATTTAAAAATGTCCTTTATTTTCACCATAAGTAAATTTTGAAATTACTATTACAAAATTAATGTTTATTTGACAAACAATAATTTATAAAATTAGATAAAATTAATTAGAATATCCAAAAAAAATGTTATAAAAATCACTTTTAAAACCTCATTTTTTACCCATAAAATTTCTACTACAAGTGATTTATTATTTCTAAATAATTATTCAAAACAATTTTAATTGAGTAATAATATTGTAAATATATTTATTAATTTTTATATTAATTTTTACACAATCTAATTAACTAATATTTTATATTTTTATTATTTAAATAATAACATTTTTATTGATTATCACACATAGCTTAAAGCTCATATTTTCATGTCCTTATCGATATTAAATACATTAATTATTTAAAAAATGAACTATACTATTAAACATTTGATTTTTACATTAGATGAAAATTATGTAAGGTTCATGGTGTTAATTATTTCCATAGTAAACAATGGTTCGACATATTATCTACTATTATAGAAATCCCATATTTTAACAATATATAATAAAATTTTCACAAAAAAAGGGATGGGGGAAGAAAAAATGATACATGAAAAAAAATTAGTTTCCCTTATATGGTGAACATTTTTGGATGTTATAACGTTGATATGGAGGGGAAAACTACCATCGTTATACTTATAGTGAGTGAAAAAGAACATGATCCTGTGAAATATAAAAACTCCAAAACCATAAATATGTTGGTGTTGAGAATAATATAGATTCATATAAAATAATAATAAAATGATAATAATTTTTATATGATACTATTATTAAAAATGATGTTATATTTTACACTGATTATATAGTACATGAGAATATAAATGTACTTATATTTTTACATTTTATAATTATAATTTATTCTATTGGATATGCCTCTTAAAATTATATTTCAATCATATCTTATAATCCATGAAATGAATAATCAAGATTATTTTTTATAGCTACATAAAAATTTACATTCAAAAAATCATATGGTCCATACATTAATCCACAAACCATTAATTTTTTTATAAAATAGAAATGGTAACTGAATGATATCAAATGTTGACGAAAAGAACTCCACAACCATGGGGCCCAAAAAATAACAAAAAATAAGTCAAACATAACCACATAAAAATTAGAGAAACATTCAACTCCTACACAATATGTGTTACCAAATATGAAATGGAAATATTTGACAACTTTATTCCAAGAACATCATTTACATTTAACCACCTGAAACATGAAGTAACTCATAATGTCCCATACCAATCATGTAAATTCTATAATACTATTAAACTATTAAAATAACTCAGATTTCCATGAAATCTCAATGAAATTTTTTATAGAAAAATAGTAAACCATATTTATTCAAATAATAATAATAATTATTTGAATATATTTAATTAATCCCAAAAAAAATTATAATGTTTATAAAAATGAACTAAATAAAATCTTCCTTAAATAACTAAACCAATTAATGGATTCCAAAAATATCATTTTACTTTATCAGTTTCAATCATCTATTAATCACATATAAATATTAATAGGTCAACATCATACACCTATTAATTATCCAAAAATATCATATTATTAATAAATAACAATAATTGGTTGTTAGTACCATTTAACATTCGATTTCACAACATTAATAAAAAACTACATTGTAATAATAGTTAAATGATTCCTTATACTTATAAATAGAATATCATTCATATAGAAAATCAGTAACACAATTAAATTATGCCAATATATAAAATCATTATTTTTAAATTTCAATGATTGAAATTGTATATTTATATCCTTATTCTATGAGTAATGTTTTGGGTTAGGATATTTAATTTCATAATTCTAGTGTTCCCCACAAATAAGACATTGAATTCCTCATATTTTTGTACAACTCTAAAATTATATTCCATATAGAATACAACTTCTTCTTCTATTAAAACAATTCCATGAATTTCCTTCTCATATACATGAAATGAAAAAAATTTGACATCCATTACAATTTGTATAATATCACAATGTTTCATAAAAAGCATATTCCTTTTAATTAATGAACATAGTAACTCATTTTTATATAAATTTATTCTTATACATCATGACTGATTTAAGGAATAATCATAAGGTTTCACATTCTAGTCCCTATATTATTCTATTTTCAATCATATTGACCATTATCATAGTTTTACTGAGTTTCTCCCATTGGATTAAACCAAAAACAAATATCTGAGATAGAATACTAATTGTGGGAAATCACATAATAATGAAAATAAATCATAAATTTACTAAATAATGAAAATAAATTTTCAATCATTATGAATATAAGTTTATCATAGGTTATCCTTGGTCATCATATATTAATATAAATGATGATAGTTTATAAGGAAAATATAAATTAGCCCATGTATATACTATATAAGATTTAAACAATGTTCTTTATAAGGAAACACTCACCAGGTAATTGAATGATTGTAATAATAAAACGGTATGACTCCAATGGGTTTATTAATAATATAATCATCTATTAAAAAATTGAATCTTATTTTAGTTTCTTGAAATTGATGATTTTTATAAAAAACCATACACATTTCATTCTAATTACATCGAAATTTCTCATATATATGGGATTATACTATGTTTTCTCAAAAAATTATAATCATTACAGTTTCTAATGGTAACTAAACCTTTATGTGATTCTAACTATTATATCCACTAATTTTATAAACTAAAAATTACATCTTATTAGTATAATATATAGTACATTGCATTACAATCCATTATAAAATGACAATTTTTATTTTAATTGAATAAATGGACACATAATCCGTTGTTATATAAACAATTTATATTTTACCACAAATAGTTATTAATAAATTTGTATAATCACATATACATCATAAATTATCCATCTCTTCAAATCTAGGGAACCATAAAACATAATAAAGGGTGAACTCAGAATCACTATATGGATAAACAAGGGAGTAATAAGATATCATTTAAACATAACATGATCATAATAGTATGAGATCAAGTTATTAACATTTTGAAAGAATAAAAATAATTATTATATCATAAAAAAGTGTAATTTAATAAATATTATAATTTCATAAGACATGAATCGTAGAGGGATTAATGAAAGAGAACCATTATTACATAATAATTTCATAAGATCATTTAATAAATGAGTGGAATAATTTTTATTTATTAATAATCATAGTGATATTATATCATGGCTACAAAATAATATATTCACTACATTTTAGGAATGGTCTAACCTCCCTTGTACATTCTTTAAGCATGTAATAGCCTCTATTTTACTTTCATTTTGACTTGAGATAACCAATTATGTCACTATGTGATCATTGACCCCTAAAATTACATAATTCATTGGTAGGATATACTATTTTGGGACTATCCATCACATAATTATAAATCCATTCGTATATATTTGATAAAATATCATAAAACATTATTTATAATATAACTAAGAAAAAATGGGTTTTCATTTATTTTCATTTCATTTACTATAAAAAATCAAAATAAAGAATAAATATGGTAATATTGGATCATTTCCCTATCAATTATTAATTACAACCAATAAATGTTATCATATATAAAATAGTATTGAACATACTAAAATTGTCAAATATTATCCATTTATAATATTTTAATATCAATTTATTATTATTTCTTTATTGAAATCACCATTTATATGTGTAAAATTTGTCATTTTTTATGAGAATTTATATTCAGTAGTTTGAGAAGATATAAATTGATCATAGTTCTATAATTTTTGTAATTTTAATTGAGATATAAATATGAAATACTATCATTATATATATAGTCATTCATAAATGATAGAGAACGAAAAAATGAATGCTGTTTTTCTTATAGACTATAGGTAATATAAACGATAAAATGATATATTAAAATTTTAATTTATGAAAAACTGTAAATACAAAATTAAAATTATAGATACATTATATTATAATATTATTCATATATTTATATACATGAAAATTAAAAAATTAAAAATGAATTCTTCTACATTGTGGAGGAGGTCTCCTAAACAAACACAGGAGTGATGTTTTCATTTTAAATGGATATAAATGTAATAATATATGTATGAAACAAAATGACATAATAATAAAAGTATTTTAATGAAAATATAATAAATTTAAACTATTAATTATAAAAATACATCATATTTGGTGATTGAGAAATATTTGTACCTCAAAACAAAGATCATAATTAACCCATATTCAAATGAAATAGTTTTGCATCTCTTTATATTAGAAAATAGATGGATAATGGTAGTTACATAATTAAATTAAAATTAACACACAAACACACACACACATACACTCACACACAAACACACACACACACTTATATATATATATATATTATTTTTTGTTTATTTTTTTATGATTAATATTAGAGATTTTGGGGATGTAGAATATGATATAAATTGAATGATGTCTTCAAATATTATTAGTTATTCTTCAAAAATACTGCATTAGAATCATTATAAACACCACTTTAGTGTTCATTTAAAGAAACTAGAACATATGATTTTTGGATAGGGATTATTTTAGGAAAACGTGTATAGTTATTTTTGAGATATGTGGCATAAGGTTTTATAAACAAAAGTAATAATAATTGGATCCAAGGCTTTTCATTGATGCAAGTAGTGTTTGGTTTTCAGATGATCATTATTCACAAGGGGTTGAAGATATTATTTTCAAGGCAAGTGATCTTATAGTTCTGGTTCAATATAGTTTCTAAGGTGTTTTCATTTTCTAGCCTTTTACTATTTTTGGTATCAAAATCAGGACGAATGGGCTTACATCAAAAAATGTATTTTTCTAGGATTGTATCATCAGAATTATGGTTATGTAATGGGTTTCGTGAAGAATAGTTTTTTCATAGTCTTAGATTATTTATTATGTTGAGAAACATGGAAAAGATTCTCGAAATGCATGAAAGGTCGATTGTAATCTCCAAAATAATGAGAATCTTAATAAGATGACTGATATTTTTGAGCTTCGTGAGTGAAGAATCGATTTAGAAAAGTATTTATAGTTTCATGATAAATATTCATGATTTGTTAGAGTGTTGTGAATGATGAACATTTAAAAATGATGCTACCCACTTCATTATACATGATGAAAATTATAGAAAAGGGTGCATAAGTCCTAATTAATGAATTCTAATATATTCAAATATCTAGTATTTATAGTGATTTTGAAAATTGTGAAAAGTATATAGTTATCTTGAATAAGGAAGATGCATTTTGGAAAATGAGTTTTATGATGATGTGGAATTCCAAGATGACATAGTGATATATATGAAGGCAGTTTGTTCTGTGAAGGTAGTGTGATTCTCCAAGGTGGTGGGCATTGTTGGGGAACTTTGTGAAAGATAATGTCGAGGATTAGGTTTTGTGAAAATTTCATTCAACTGTATCAAATCAGAAATTTAATGAAGAAGAGTCTCAAGATATATAAGAAAAAATACTTTAAAAAACTGCTGATGCAACCTTCATGTCATTATACTATGTGGTATTTCACACAAATTAGTGAACTATGGGGATTCAACGAATGTGTTTCAATGGGGGATCTATAACAATCCAAAATTATTGTACGTATAGTGTTCTTGACACATAGTGACTATCTCTGAACATATTTATTCCAAAATGATTGATTTTTTATTTATTTGGGTGCAACTAACACACTATTGGAATATGATCCTTATATTATCCTATAGTGGTGAACCAAGCAATAATTTTATATTTTCTCTTTTCATGTCAATTTTTCAATCAGGAAACATTTCTATCATACATGTTTAATAGGATCCTACCAACATGGTAACAAGATTCATCACATTCGAAGAAAAAGTTGCCACCCTAAGTCAACCCTCCCATTTCTAGGTGTTTAGGGGTCCAACAAGTGGTATGAGAGAAACATGTTGATGGTGTAATATCTATCATCTTTTTTAGTCATGTAAAATTTTTTTAATGTTAAGGGACTCCCCTTATTTTATGTAAGAAACTTACAAAATTGTAAGAACATGATGAGACCTCATATAAGTTTTCAAGGAAGTGATGTAATTTTTCTGACTAAACACGGGATTCTGATCAAATATTAAACAAGAATATATATCACTAAAATAAAATAGAAAATTTTTGATGTTGATTCCCAAATAATTAAATCCCATACTATAGATCAATCAGGTCATATCTATCTAAATGTCATGATTTAGAATTCATCATACTCGATATGGGAAAAAATGGAAAATATATATTAAGAAGAAAACTATGCAAAATAATAGAAATGAAAATTATTTCATAATAGGTTATATAATATTAAGTTTCATCTAAATTATAGTAAAGATTCTATTATTATTATTATTACCGAATTTGTTGATGAAATTGGAGGACATTTTGAATAAATGAATGATATTGACATTTTCACGAAAACATTGAGAAATATTCCACCTATCTACAATTCAATAGATTCATCCCTTCAGAAAAGATATTCATATAAACTATATTAGGATTATTTTCTATTTATTATAGTGGAATATGACATATATGTCATGTAAAAAGATTCCAAAAATCATGTAATCAAGGAAATGACATTCAAATCCATTGAAAAAATTGAGATTTCAAATATAGTGTTGATGAAGATAAAATGAAAGATGATATTATTTCCCTTTTATCTATGTATTTAAAGGGAGAAAAGGAATGTTGTATGGAAATATTCCAATAACATGTTTTTAAAGTGGTATAGTTGGCCACATTTCCTATTTGCCCTCAATGATGATTTATGATGATGAAAATGAAGTTGGTAACATGAATAATCCATAGAAAATGTTTCCCCAAAAGGGAGACGAAAAATCAAGAATGGAATTACAGAGAATGAGTTTAATTTGTAAAATTAAAAATATATTAATGCTTTTTTGGAGGATAAAGGGTAAGTGTTTAATTCTAGGTCCTAAGAATTCATGATAGTAAAAATTGGGAAATAAGAACCATTTGAAACACAATTAGATTATCTTTGGCGTTGATCTCATGTTGGAACATGAGAATTAAACTGATAATGTTACATATTATATAACTAGTTATGTAATGATTTGATAAATTCTGGGAGATTCATTAGATTATATTGAGTAGTATGATGTTGAAATTGATTAACCATAAAAAGTATAAAAATGACCTTTAATAACTCATGAATTCTTGGAGGATGTTGTGTAATTTTAGATCAAAATTAAAGAGCATAATAATGTTTACAAGGATTATATATTCATAATGTTTTGATTCTCAATAATAATTTATTGAGATTAGTGTATTAATCATGTATTAATGCTCAAAAATCCTGTCTGGAGATTGTTGGACTTATCATGATATAATTCTCACAAATCATTTTTGTATATTGGTCAATTACTGATATTTTAATTATTAAAACTCGTGTTTTAAAATCTCACAAGATCATGATTAGTTATTTCAAAAATCATGTTCAATATTATTATCTATGTTTAATCTTGTTATATTGTATTTTAGTATGATTCAGTTTACTATTATTCCATTTAGTGAATATTGATTCTTCTGATATCTTATAGATATTTAGATAAGTCGATGAAACCGTAAGTTTGCTACTAGTTCCATATTTTCACAATGCTTGTGAAATAGTAAGCCTTCTACTAGTTCCATATTTTTACAAAGGTCCTAACACCATTTCCATGCATGAATTTCCAAGACACTATAACAAGACACTATTCATAATTTTGAAAAAGGTCTAGAAAACATTACCTGATACACCATATATCTGACACAGTAGTATTTCTACTAATTACAGAATTCACTAAGGACAAGGCACATAAATTGAGGTACGTATTCCAATTCTCACAGTAACTATGGAACCATGACTATCTCATCATGACTGTCTCATCATGATTTTCTCCCCAAAACATTGTACATTGTTCCAGATTTAATCATTTGTGAGTCTTTTTTAATTTAATTTAAATTTTGTTTCTAATTGTCATATGTTATTTATTTAATCACCCTAATATAATTAATTTTATATTGATGTCATATTAGTAGATTACACGTGGTACGAGGTGTTTAGATAGTGTATCTTTTTTACACCAACAAAATCACCAGAAATAAAAAAACTGAATGGTACTAGGGACGATATATGTAGTAGTGTATTCCTTGAAAATAGATATGATCATCCATGCATGAAAGAACAAACGAAGAAATCTCAATTCCTGGTGGTTGAAATGCAATGGATCAGAACGTCAAACATCCTTGAAGCATCAACTATAAGAAGAATAAGATAAAAAAGATTCTCACTAAAATAGAAACTAGAACATGAAACTCATGAAATCGTGTTTCCATAATAAGGCATGAAAATAAAATATGATACATACTAAAATTCAAGAGTTTCATAGAACAACCCTTAGATAAATTCTAATACATTCTCATTATCTTTTCTCTCTTGTGTAAAATTTTATTAATATTTTTGAGAAGCTTGTGTATCTTTATTAAAAACCCATATTGTCTCATACAAAAAACTATTGGATACAAGTTATCCTCACTTTAATTTCATTCTGAACATTGTTTCACCCACATATAACTATGGAAGAGGTAATCTGTGACCTGGCTATTAGTTTCCCCATGAAGAATAATAGAAGTTGTTGTGTGACCTTGATAGTCTCTTGTACTATTATTAACATCGATCCAAGGTGTGGATAAATGATTTTTATATATATTTGTTGGTGGAAGTTGATTATAAAGTGGGTTGGACTAGGTCTCCTCTTGAGACTAAACCACATGTTTTATCTGATGTGTTTGTCGATGTAGTATTTAACTATTTTAACATATATTTCATATAACTAAATTTTTCTATCATAGTTTTTCTAATATAACACTTATATTTTTTCCGTATTAGGGTAGTTTAAAATGATGTATCAATATCAAATATTGTAATAATAGAGAATTAAACAATCTTCTGAGAAACTATTGGAACAGTCAATCTATTATAATGTTACTACCATGAATACCTAGAATATTTGTATTTTTAATTAGAGGAATGTTTTAAGAAAACATCATTAAGAGAAATTTATATATGAACACAATTAACCCCCTTTATAGTGTCCTACTCTGAACAACATTTAGTATCAAAGGTTTTTTCATGTAAATATTTTCAAACTATTATAGCAATTTTTTCATATTTTTCAACAATGATTTTAGTTGTTTTTTAAATATGTTTAAATTTTTTTGTTCTAAATTTATATTTCATTAAAATTATTTTTTATTGTCATGGATAATGTATTGGATGTTGTTTTAACCAAAATACCTCCACTATTTAATCGGCCAAATAATGCACAATGGAAAATTAAAATGAGAATTCACCGAGAAGGTACGTGTTTTGATATTTTCCATCAATTATATATGAATATAAGATTCATGCTACTTATATAAATACATTGGATGACCCAACTATGTATTCTATAATTAATAATTTCAAATTCATGAATTCTATATACTATTATTTAAGAGATGCAGTGTTAAACATAATTTTTCCATGTAAAACATCCCATTAAATTTCTGACACCTTATATATATCACCTGAAGGAACCTCTGGTTTAATTGAAATGAGATATAACGCACATACTAATATATATAATAATGATAAAATAAAGACTAATGAACCTATTTCTAACTTGTATCTCATGATTAATGAAATTGTGAATACTATGACATCTTTTGAAAGAGATGGTACAACAAAGTAGAAAATCATGGGAATACTCAAATTCTTACCTGATAGATAAAGAGGGACCTTTGTCTCAATTAGGGAATCTTGTGATATTTGACAGATTTTATTAGAGAACCTAATAGGTAAGATGATGATGTATTAAGACTAATTAATTGTCAATAAGTAAGAGAGACATTAACCGAAGAAAATTTCAGTGTCCTTCAAAACCACTACATCAAAAAATATGTAATGGGTAAGGATACCACCCCTTTTGACAGTATATGCAGTGATGATTATCCATATGATAGTTATAAGGAAATGTCTTAATTTTCTATATTATTTAAAAAGTTTTATAAAAGAATTAAATTCTTTATGATGGCTAACAAAAAAGGTAAAGATTATAATAAGAGAAATATGAAAAAAAAATTAAAAGATAGATGATACCACTAGAGATATAAGCTTTTATGAATGTTAGAGAAAAAGAAATGAAAAGTAAAATTATCCTAAGTTAAAATATAATAAATGATATGAAGAGAAACATATAATGCGTGAAAAATCCATGATGGAAACATTGAGTTATTTTGAGGGAAATTCAAGGGACTTAGAGACATCACATGATGAAATGTCTAAAAATCCAATAGGCATTTTATGACCAAAACATCTAAGGTAACCCCTGAGTCTCTTGTATTATATCATTACTACTATAGAAATGAAAGAGAATCTAAAAAAATGACCACTAATGAATTTTTTGTTACCAAATAATGGTATATGACAGCTATAATGAACTAAAATATAAATAAAAATCAATAAATAAACCACATGCCTTAGCTACCACTCTTAAATCCGAACTTGTTGTAGAAAAAGAGAAAAATTCTCAAATGCTAAATAAAAAATGAACATAAATTATCTAATGTGAAATTGAAAAAGGACACATAAAAATTTTCCAATGGAAATAATACTCTATCACAAATTCATGTTAAATAAGTTGTTCATAGATATACTATTTATATAGGATATATACATGAAAAAATGATCATTGATGAAAAATATGGAAAATCTATTTTTATGACTAAAAATCATAAATATTATGCATGTTCTAGTACTAGGAAGAATTTTATTGCTTCCAGTTTCTCAATACATAATAGATATTACTTTTCAAATGTTTAAAACATGCTTATAAGAAACCCATGAAGCATGTATGGGCTCTCAAATAAATTAATAATAATGTTTCTTGACTTCATAAAATTTGACTACTAAAATATTCTCTTGTTTGACTCTAATGTATGAATATTTATTGAATAGATCTTACAAAAGACTATTTTATAGGGACAACATATATTCTAGACACATGAAAGAATATTACCCATTCTTTAATAAACTAATAAAGATTTATGGTGGTCATGTCAGCTTGGGTGACAATGCTAAAGTCAAAATAATTGGCCCCATCCAGGTTGGTTACTCTATCTCAGTTTTAATTTCTATGGTATGTTTTGTTGATGAATTAAAATATAATATTCTTATTATTTCACAATAATTTAATGATGGGTTTCATGTTAAATTTTAAAATAATGATTTAAATATTATTAATTGCTATAATTAATTAGTATTTTATGGATTTTGAAATGAAAATGTTGATGTGGACAACATAGACTCTTTATTTTAGAAAAATGTTTCATCCATAGTTGTATTTAAAAATGAATCTTTACATTGGAATATAATACAAGGACAGTAAAAAATTGATTCCCTTATAAGGAATACTTGAAATTTTTAGTCAATGATGTACTGAAGCATGAGTTTCCAAATGAAAAAAATATATAATCTGTGTATAAAGGGAAAACATCAAAAAATATCTTTCAACCCAAAGAAATATGTTTCAACATATTAACCTCTTCAATTGGTTCACATGTATTTTTTTGGTCCCTCTAGAGTCAAGTGTCTTAACGGGAATAAACATTTTTATGTTCTTAAATATGATAACTCTATATGTACATAGACCTTATTCATGACTTGAAAATGTGATTCCTACTTTCATTTTACCATGTATTATAGGATTAAATAAAATATTTCTGGTCTTATAATTAAAACTCAAATAAAACACCATGGTCGTAAGTATAAAATCCATGTGTTTGAATCTTTTTTCCCAAAAAATGTCATTAGTCATATCTTCTCCACCCCTAGAATTACTCAGAAATATGGAGTTGTAGAAAGAAGAAAGGGAAACCTGAAAAAAAAAATTGATGAACTATTCTTAGGGAGTATGACCTAACTATATACTATTTGTAAAAGGTAGTCAATATATCATGTTATATAATCAATAATGTCTTAATTATAATAATCCATAAATGTGCTTCCTCTGAGTTATGGAACAATAGAAAACCCAACGTTAACAACATCAATGTGTTTGGTTGTAGTGTCTGAATCTTTAAATCTAAGGATAATCAGGAAAATATTGCTTCTATGATTGATGAAGGAAATTTCCTAGGTTATTCAGTCTCTAGTAAAGACTATAGGGTCCTTAAATAAATTAACAAAGGATTGAAGGAATTTTTACATGTCGAATTCTATGAAATTGATCAACATGAACATAATCCATCTCTAAAAATAGTGAGGATGATATGGTAAGTCAGGACATATATGATAAATATTATAACAACACTATGAATGAATCTATTGAAACATCCATTTCTGGAAATTCTCTAATTTCAAGCCCTAATAAACCTGATATTGTTGATGAATTTAAAATTAATAGTACTTCATTTTCAAGATCTATTAGAACCCTTGAGAACCATCCTCCAGATGTTTCTAATGAAGATTTAGATAATGTATCATAGACTATAGATTATCTAACAAATAAGGTCGAACATCAAGCTTTCATGTCACAAAATCAACCTAAAACATCAATGATGAAATAAATGATGCATTTTGGGGGATGTATATACAAGCGAAACAAAATCAGTTTGAAATAGTTAATGAATGGAAACATGTGGATAGACATGAAAGTATGCTGACCATAGGAACTAAATGGGTGTTTAGAAATAAAGTAGACTAATATGGAACCATTTTATGAAATATAGCAAGACTGCTCTCTCAAGGTCAGATTCAATAAAAAGGAACTTATTATGAGGAAACTTTTTCACCAATTTCTTAACATGAAGCCATTAGAATACTGCATGCATAAGAAGAAAATCTAAATTTTAAACTATATCAAATGGATGTCAAAAGTACATTCCTAAAATAAAATATAGCTGAGGGTGTTTTTTTTAAAACACCTAGTATTACATAACATCCTTTTCTAATTTTTTTTATAAATTAACAATATATTTATATGGTTTAAAACAATCTCAATGATCATGGTATGATAGAGTAAGTAGTTTTATTTTTACAAATGGTTTTACATACGTATAGGTGATCATATTCTCTTTAGAAAAGTAATCTCTACTGATGTTTTAGTTGTTAAAAAATATGTTCATGATATTATTTTTGGATCTTCATAAATTTATTTATGTAATTATTTTTCAGAAATGATGTAAAATGAATTGGTCTTGAGTTTTATGGGTGAACTAAAATTATATCTTGGATTTCATATCTTTCAAAATAAGGTATTATCTTAAATCAACATAAATATACTAGATATATTCTAAAACAATTTTGTTTAGATAATACTAACGGTATTGGTACTCTAATGAGTATCACTTGTATGTTATATTTTGATGGAAATGTTAAATCATTTGATCAACCCACATATAGAGGAATGATTGGGAGTTTACTCTACTTGACTGCGAGTATACATGATATTTTGTTTAGTGTGCGTATGTGTGATCATTTTTAAGAAAATACAAATGGGCCACATCCTCATTATATTAAAATTATGTTAAAATACCTCAAACATACTACCACCATATGATTTTTTTATCCTAGAGGAAAATTGTTTGACTTAGTTAACTTTTGAGATGAAAATTTTTCTGGTTGTATGTTAGATAGAAAAAGAACATATGGAACATGTCACTTTTTGTAAATTTTAATAGTTTCATGGTGTACGAAAAAGAAATTTTTTTTTTCTTTATTTACTAATGAAGCTGAATAAATATCTGCTGGAGGATACTGTGATTATATTTTGTGGATAAAACACACCTCGATAGAATATAGATATCAGTTCAGAAATGTTCTTATAAATTTTTAAAACACAATTTTTATTAAAATATCAAATAACTATGTTTCTCATTTTATAACCATTCATAATGATATAAGACATCACAATTTGATAGATAATTATAAAAATTTTGATAATAATTTATAAATAATTTGCACATAACATCAGCTTGATGTGATTTTCACTAGGCCATTAAATTCTAAAATAATTAATAACAAAATACATGAATTAGGAATGATTAAACTGGAGTGAAATTTTTTTTGTTTCATAGTTTTATATTTAGTGATTCATAGTTCTCAAATTCAATGTCTTATTGTTATTGTCAATCATTTACAGTCTCAAACTTGTCGTCTCACTAATACGGTAGAACCTTTTAGAGTCACACTGTAATTCTAACAATGTGACTACATGTTCTGGTCTTATAGTAATGACTCAAATTTCTATTTTTATAAATTTTTCCTCATATTTCTATTTCAATTATTTTATTTATTGTATAACACGTAATTATTTTCACGACTTCTGAGATATCTAAATGATAACAACCTAATATATCCACTCATCTCATCACTCGATCTCTATTCTCTTAAACCATAAACCCTTCCCTCTCAAACCATTATCCCTATTTCAACTTTTCATCATTATCGAACCAACATTAGCTATCCAGAATGAAGCGTATGTATTTAAAAACTATTCTGAAGCCTCAGTTTCCGAAGAAAGTGAAAAAGGATAAAAAATAATGCTCGAGAAAATAATGAGTCCATACCTTGTTGATCAAATAGTAATTCCAAAGAAAGATGTTTTTATGAATTGGATACTAACAAATAAGTATTTTGTTTTGTTTGATTTAGATGAATAAGGATAGTTGGACTAGTTTTCAAAAATGGAATAATCCATTTATCGGATGATTGATTCTTATTTTCATTAGTATGTTCAGTTCACATTCAATTATAGAGATGATTTTGTAGTATAAAGGTAGGTAAATGCTCAAAGATATACATTTTCTTTGAGGATGTGGGATTTCAACCAATGAATACCTCATATATGAATTTTTGAGGACGTTCAAAGAGGTATTCCTCCTCAATGTGATGAATTTATCCTAAAAGAGGATCTACAATGTTTATCTGTAAATGAAAATTATAGAATGTTGATAGTAGCTGAGTTGGATGGTGAGACAAGACAGTTATTTTTGTTTATTCAACATATTATTTGTCCAATTATAGGGAACATATAAACATTTATGTATAATGATGTGGTCAGGATACATCTTATGAATATTGGGCCCAAGATAAATCTACAAAAGACTATTATACAAAACATGTGTTATATGATCGATAAAACCTCAAAATCCTCATATTTTTTTTATTCATGGTTTATTTTTTCCATGTTATTATCCAAGGGAGTAATTGGTCCTAATGATGAAGTAGTTAAAGGTTATGAGTTTTGTTTCTCAAAAGAAAATGTTAAGAGATTGAATTTATCTGGAACCCATTGTAGAACTCTTGGGTGCAAGATAATGAAAAAATTTATTAATGTTTAATCCTAGTTGAAAACCCTTCATGACCTAAAATATTTCTGACCCTATTGTGGAACATGATTATTTTTTTTCAATATTAAAATGAAGAGATATAAGATATATTATTATCACCTGATAAAGGAACTATCATAAAAGAAAAAGACAATGAAAGACCTTGTCCACATTAAGTAATTGAAGAAGATGTAGTTTGTGAAGTTTCTAAATAAGTTGTTGCAGAAGAAGAAGAAGTTGTTGTTGTGAAAGAAAAATCTATTTTTGAGGAACATTTAGAAGAAAAAATTGAGACTAATGTTATTTTATCTTCTGCAGAGAGGATGGAGGAGTCTATTTCATTGGCTATAGAAGTAATTGAGCCTGATAGAATAGAAGAAGTGTAAGTAACTGACAAGACTAAGTCTCTTATTCCAGTCCTAGATTCACCTATTAACAGAAAGATAACCCTAATATGGAATGAATTAAAGTGAAAATCATTCTGGACTTCTGTTCAGTGGATACCAAGTACAGATTTCCAGATTATTTTTATGTTGTTGATTCTCAAGGAGTCTTAGTTAAATGAATTTATCCCTCCATAATGTTTAATCTCAATCAAATCATTGCTAAAGAAATTGTACTTTAAATGGAATCAGAGAATTTATTTGTTCCAAATTTTGAACCTACACAAGAAATTTATTCTTATGTATGTGAAGTCAAATTAAAATAATTTATAAGAAACTTCTTATCGGGATTTGAAAATTTCATGATGTCACATCCTTCCCCTATGACTAATCTCTGAGAGATATATGATTCTCTACAGTTTGAGAAAATTATTTGGAGGATTCAACTGAATATACTACAAGAAATTCAGGAAGATCAGATAGAGATCATGATTTTGAGTAATGAGGTGAAATCAATACAAACTACAGTTGAAAATATACTGAATTTCTCACCATCTGCTCAATATCATGTTGCATATCAGGGTAATGATTATGTTAACAATCTTCCACAGAGGATTGTATATATAATTTAACCAATCATCATTATTTTTTATGAAAGATTTTTTGAGAACAACACCAAGATAGACAATGTGATGTGTACGCTTGTTTTTAGACTGAAAAAGTTATATAATGAATTTAAAGGATATTTATAAATGGTTTTATATCAACTTATGTCTCTCACATCTGTTGTTGCAGCATTATCTACCTCTAAAAATCCAACATAGCCTATGGAAAATGACTTTATTATGTCAATTTTCAACGAATATCTTCAGTTAGTGTTGATGGTGCTAATAAGAAATATCTCACTACTATTACCAAGAATAGTGCCCATGTACTTGATTTATTGATGGTCCATTCCAAGAACACCAATGATGCCCAAGATGAAATCTCTTATTATGTGGTCATTTAATTTAATATAGTTTATTCTATGTATGAGCTGACCTATCACATCAAGCAACATTTAGAGAATTTTAGAATACCTCTAATCACTAAAGCATTTAATAACCAATTTAATATGATCATAGAATTCAAACATAATATAGATATGTTAACAGAAAAGAACATGTCTTCGAAAAGGCTATGTAGTAAAGAGGTGATATCATAAATAATTTTATTTAATCATTAAAGCCATATCAACACGTGAATATTACATCCATTTTGGATTCTACAGTTTCCCTTTTGCGGCCTGGCCTAACTCCTTCCTCCTCCACTACCTTTTCCTATACTACAATGTATATATCTTATGCAGTAATGTAGATCAGACCCATTTTTATTGAGAAACCATTTCCTTGTTCTTCCACCATACAATCTCTTGAACCATCTGTCTTTAATGGAGTGCCTTTTCCTTTTACTAGAATTGGATGAATCCCTTATATAACTTCTAATTATACTCAGGTGTATCCTCCTGATGTCTCTACCAAGGTAAGGGAAAAGAGTCATGGATCTAATGAGAAGTGAAGGATGAATATTGATATGAATGTATTATAATTTTCCTAATTATTGTAATGAAATATCACATTCTATTCAATACAATGTGAATTGTTGTCATATATCCTCTTAATTACAGCCATTCAATGTTACTTTTTTTTATAATACCAAAAGGGGGAGAAATTTGACATGTCATTTATGGATGCATTTTTGGGAATTGTATATTCATGGTAGAATAACAGTTTTTATACAACCTATAAAATATATACTCAAATATCATGTCTTTACAAATGTATATATGTATTATAAATAACATGATTTGTGATCATCAAAAAGTTAGAGATTATTGGATTCCTCATGTTTTAATGCTCAAAAATCATGACGGGAGAATATAGGATTCCTCATTTTTTTAGTGCACACTAATCATGTTTGAATATTGTTGGAATTATCACGTTTTAATGATGAAAATAATTTTTGGGGATTTTTGGATTCCTCTTGTTTTAATGTTCACTACTCATGTTTTAAACTCTCACAAGATCATGATTCAGTATCTCAAAAATCATGTTTGAATCTTGTAAACTATTTTAAATCTTGTTATATTATATTTCATTATAATTATGTGCAGTATTAATATATTCTGTGAATATTACATCAAAATAAAACTTAAAGATATTTAGCTATGTATGTAAAACCATATGTTTTCTACCAGTTTTGGATTTTCACAATGTTTGTGACACCGTATGCTTGTTACAGGTTCTATATTTTTGCAATGAACATAAAAATGTTTCCTTGATACTGCCTCTAAGACATAGTAACAATACTCTAATCAGAATTTTGAAAAAGGACTAGACACCATTACATAAGACATCAATTATCTAAAATAGAAGTATTCCTACTGATTCTATAATTCACAAAGGACCAGCAGAACAAATTTTGTAGTTGTTTGAGATCTCAATGCAATTATGGAAACATTACTGTCTCACCATGGTTTTCTCAACAAAACCATGAAAATGTTACATACTTATTCATTTTTATATCTTTTTTAAAATTAATTTAAATTTTGTTTCAAATTGTAATATATGAGTTATTTAATGACACTGATATAATTGATGTTCTTTTACAGTCCCATCAGCAAACCGTACAGGGTTTGAGGTGTAGAGATAGTTCATATAGTCAGCTCCAACCCAAGAACCTGAAATAAAATGAAAAGAATTATCTATAGAAATAATTTTTAGATGTGGATTGCATGAAATGATATGTGAACATCCATACATGCAAAAAAGATAAAGAATTATTGATTCCTGGTTGTTGAACTATTGTGGATTAGAACATGAAACATTCTCACAGCAGCAATTATAAGTATAAAAGGAGCTACAAAGCACATCTCATAGAATTGTAAACTAGAACACGAGACTCAAATCCCTATATTTCTAGAATAGTATCACATATTTTACATCAAAAAATACTATAGCTGCATTAAACAACACACATATCATTTCCAATCCATTATCATTATCTTTTTTCTG
Organism: Viscum album; assembly: GCA_963277665.1. Taxonomy (NCBI): domain Eukaryota; kingdom Viridiplantae; phylum Streptophyta; class Magnoliopsida; order Santalales; family Viscaceae; genus Viscum; species Viscum album. Next base: position 1,676,291,646 of record OY728161.1, on the reverse strand, counting down.
TTGTGTACCATTTTATTAATCTTTTCTAGAAGTATGGGTATTTGTATTAAAAACACACACAGTCTCCTACAATGAACTAAAGGAAACAAGATATACTCACTAGAATATCATTCTACACATTTTTCCAAACACGATCAGTGTGGAAGTGGTCAAGTTTGATGGGGATGTTAGTTTTCCCATGAAGAATAGTGGAAGTGGTCATCAGAATCGTATAGTGTCATGTACTATTGTTAACACCTATCTAGGGTGTGGATGAAAACATATAAAATATATTGTTATGTGTAGGTGATCACCAAATGGATTGGATTATATCTCGATGTAAGACTGAACCACATGTCTTATCCACTGTGTCTTTCGATTTATTCATTATCTATTTGATCATATATTTCATAAAACTATATTTTACATCGATAGTTAGTCTTTTATAGTAGCTATAACTATTATTCCTTTTTGGAGTTGTTTTAAATGATGTATCAATATCTCATGTTGTAATATCAGATAATTAAAAAAACATCTGAGAATATATTTGAATAGTTAACAAATTATAATATTACTACCTTGGTTTAATGGCTTGTTTTTATTTTTAATTGGTGGAATATTTCAAAAAAACTTAAAGAATGCTTTATAGGAACTCAATTCCCCCCCTCTAATGTGTCCAAATCTAACTAAAAACTGGCCTTACATCCAAACCAGAGGGGAAAGATAATTTAGTTTAGGGGATTGAATAAAAATATGTAACTCTATGTTGTAAAATAAAATTAATCATGTTTAAGTGGAAAAAATAAGATAATACATTATAGAATATTCTACAATACATAGCTATTAAAGAGAGTGATGTGTGGTTTTGATAAAGAAGAGTGGGATTTGCATGATCAAACAACCACATGCATGGTAAAAATTGGAATTGGTTGTGATTCTGAAACATCAATTCTAGGAAACAAAATTAACTAACAAAATAAAGAAAAGAATTTTGTAAATATCACCAAAAAACATGATGGCCTATCAATGAAAAAATAAAATCAAACTGAAAATATATCTAAAAATTATACTTGATTACCATACATGATCACCAATCAAATAAATTTTCAAAATAATGTCGAATAAAGGGTAATAGATGTGAGATGAAATTTCCTCTTACGAGATGTTAATTCGGTGGTTATCTCGGTCATATCATGTCATATGGAAAAGATACAAGGAGTTATTATAATAGAGAAGAACGAGAATGTATGAATCTAAGAATGAGGCAATATCCTTCATCATATATAATAAACCATTTTTATGGATATTTTTTTTATTTTTATAACAATTTCCATAAAATTATTTTTTATAAGAATGAAAAATTAGTTAATAATTAATATATAACTCAAACACAACTAAAATCCAACCAACTAAGAAGAGTTTATCCAATGAGATTGGTATTCTTAAGTAGATATAATATATGAGTATAATGAGCCCCTAAATGTTGAAAATATATATGTATTATATCCTTATCCCCCACTTAGTCAAGTATATCATTGATGGAAAAAATTAAAATCGAAAAATCTATCCGTATTGAAATAATCATTAAAGATGAAAAGAACATCAGAAATTGGGATACCGATAACTGATGATAATCCATTACGACTGAAAATCTATATTTATTAAAAAATGTTAGGAAAATGTTTAATGGAACACTCTGATTTAGTAATAATGGTTCTTTAAATACAATTTTTGTTGGAATTTTATCACATTTAAATGATGAGATTATGTAATATATTGTTATCTATGTGGAGAGTTTGTATCACAATCTATTGAGTGTGCTTCATCCACGTGACATGAGGGTTATAGTTACATTTAATCAAAGGTATGTCACTATTAAAAGAAATGCTGTTAATTATCTCATTAAAGGATAGTGAAAATATGTAAATTTAGATTAGGTTGATAGAAAAGATATCATTCGATACAACATAATTGAAGTAGATTTTTTTTTGGAATCTAAGGTTGGGTCATAAAAACAAAATATTCATTTAAATGATAAGTATGTTTAGGATATACATCGATATCATCTGTCTTAAAAGTTATTGAGAGAAGAAATTTTATTCTTGTTTGTGAGGAAATATGGTCTATAGTTCATATTGGACAATGAATTAAATGGAATGAAATATTCTTAATATAGTGTACATAAAATATTTTGGTTGAATATGTGTTGTTCTACCATCTGGAGTAAGGAACATTATTATTTTTATTGATTATTAAAAAATAATGAGTTGTGTAATGTTTATACCATTTAGGCAACATTGGAGATCCCAAAAATATATATTGTTGAATATATGAGAATTATTCTGAAAACAAAATCAAATCTCCACAATTTGAAAATGTAGGGGAATTAACATCCATTGAGTTTCAATAATTATATGAAAAAAAAGGAATAAAGCATGAGGGAGCACATTGAGTACCACAAAAAAATAACATTTCGAATGTAAAAATTATTATGGGAAATGTAATGCCATAACTATGAATATAAGGAGTCACATATCTTCTCATTAATGAAAATAAGTTGTTCTAGAATGAGTGTACACTCAAAATCAAACTCGTATTTATATGGTAGAATCCAATTCATGTAACGTGTTGTAGAAAGAAGTTTTCCCTCTATGAATTTTTTCAAGTTTTTTTAATTTCATGATTCATCCTAAATGAAGAAGGAAATCATGGAAATTATGGTATTGAAGTAGATGATGAAATATTTCATGGACATTAATTTAAGAGTAAAACCATAAAATTATTTAATAATTACCATGTAAAATTTTTATAAATTTGAGATTTCAAGACCATTGACGATAAAACTAAAGATATATCAATGATATAGTATATTAATATTATTGGAGAGGAATAAAAATGTGTACATGGAAAAGATTCACATGTATAATTAGAGTAAGGAATGAAAATAATATAATTTTCTCAAAATGATAATGATTTAGTGGATTAATCAGAAGAGGAAACCGTCTTTGAAGAAAATTCATATGAACCTCATGTGAAAAATAGAATATTATAAATTGGTAAATCAATCAACATTGTGGATTAGAATGCACCAATACAGTAATGGATAATGAGGATTGATTTACACTATAAATTTCTATAAACTTCAGATACAATATTATTTGATGAATTCGAAAAGGATGAATCATGGCATAAAGCTATCAATGCAGAACTAGATTAGATTGACAAGAACTGAACATGAGATAATTCTAAGAGACCAAAAATACTAATTTTATTTGAACACAATGGAAAATTAAAATCAAAATATATAAGCATAGAAATGTGATTATAATAAATTGAAGCTTAGTGTGCAAGGTCTACTCACAGATTCAAGGAATTTAAATTGAAGAAATGTTTACACCAGTACTAAGAAATGAGTTGATCTGGATATTCCTTGTAAAGAAATTGTAATAATATACAAATATTATAAAATGGACTCCAAAACCTAATTATTAAATCGAGTTCATGAACAATAAGTCTTCATTGAACAAATAATCATATTTTTGATTGAAAATGATGAAGAAAAGGTATTAATATTAAAGAAGAACCTATATGTTATTAAACGGGAACCACATGCATGGTATTCATGACTATATTCTTATATAATGAAACTTTAATTCCAAATAGTGGGTTTCAATCATATCTTTTTTTTGTGAGGAATTAAAAAGATGTTAGTTTTATGGAGCCCCTAAATGGAGATTATTTTACTTTTGGCAGAATCTAACAGATATCAATGGAATAATATTAAAATCACATGAATTCATGAATTAAAATTATCCATGATTGATGAACTCACCTACCTTATGGTTTATTAGGTGATTCAGTAGAAGGATTACACTTCAATTATTAATGGAAAATATGCATGATAATTTCCAAACAAATTCAATATGCTTGACTCCCATCCAATTTCAACTCTGATTGTAGTTGGAAAAAAACATGAAAAGCATGAGGATATGATATATGTGGATCCCTACTAGTAGATTACAATCAATTTAATTTAATTATACTTTACTATAACATGGTTTGATATTGTCTTTTCTACATTATTTTTAGGCTGATTTCAATGTAATCCAAAGTAAAATAATTTTGAATTAGTCTAAAGTGTCATGATATTTATTCAATGTACTCTAAATTTTTTCTATTATTTTTATACATGAATATATTATCAAATATCTTCATATTATGATTATCAAATTGCTGGAGAAGTGTTTGATGGAAATTCCACTGGTGGTGTCCTTTTTTATTATAAAATAAATTGGGGAATGGTTGAGAAAGAAGTATGAAATCACTTCTCTTGGTACATCAAAATCAGGGTATATCTCTGCTACAATGGATTTCACTCAGCTGTTGAGGATGAAGAAACAACTCACTATTATTAGTTATGAGGTTAAACAACCAATGGATATTCAAAATGATAAAACTTGTGTGATTATTCTTTTAAAGTATCCAAATAGTTATTTTAATACAAAACATATTGAGGTAAAATATAAATTTATCATGGAAAACGTTGAACAACATGTGATATGAATTGAGAAATTTTGAAATGAAAACAATTTTCAAAACATTTGAATAATCCAGTGGAAGTACATGTGTTCAAGAAACATTGGTTAAAACTTGGTGTTCAGCAAAATTCCAGTATATAATGAGGTTATGTTTGATTCCCTCTCCCCATTTGTGTTTACATCTATAATCCATTTGTGTATGTGATATAGGTTTTTTTGTGATATGTGATATAATGGGAGTGTGTATTTCCAACTACAATTACTAATATAGGTTCTTATGTATTATTTATAATGGGGGTAATAAATAAATTCAACATCTAAAAGGGGTTTTTGGTTGCATATTTTTTTGATGAGCATGTAATACTTCTATTACATGATGACTATGACAAGATGTGAGTTAGGTGTTATTAGGAAATAGTTAAAAATTATTCTAAGAAATTATGAAAAGTAGGTTTTAATGATTATACAATTAGAGCGTAGTATGATCATATTTATGAATTACTATGAATGATAGCACAATTCATTACTTGCCTCTTGTTTTCTGCAAAGAGATTTCTAAAAATACAGTTCTAGTGTTGGATGATTTTAATCACTACAAATAGGTTTTAATAGAGGCTAGTGATTTATTTAATTGTTTTATATATTTCCAAAAAAAACATAAGGTTATTTTTTTATCAAATTAATATATTCACAATGATGTGGAACATCATGAACAGGCATAACCAAATGCATAAAGGCTCAATACAAATATCCACGACTATGATAATCTTCAGAAGCATATTGAATATCACGGGATCATTATGAGTGAAGGATCACCATTAATACCATTTTTTGGAGTATAATGAAAAATACTATATAGATTTTGGAGAATAATTATAGGCATTACCTATAAATTTGAGGCTACCATGGCTTCACTAAAAACAATAAAAATTGGAGAAAATGTTGAATCGCTCTGAATAGGTGATGGGAAATTGATTTTAAAAGAAATAATTAACTATAAGATTAGTAATTGAGAAAATTTATTCTCTATCTTGAAAAATTATTAGATATTTGGAAAAAAGAGTATTCCTAATAATGAGGAATTTAATGATGAAAAAATGAGGTTAATGTAGGTATCTAGTTCTACAATAGTATTGTGCTTAACAAAGGTACTCAACTTATTGAAGTAGCTTCATGAATGAAATTATTTCCAATCATGTTTAATTGAATGTTTATATAATGTTCATCATCTCAGTTATTTGATGAAATAAGTGTTTTGTGATGTCCCATAGTAAATACTTTTATACCAATCTACTAAAGAGACCTTCATGTCGTTAAACTGAGTTTAACTTTACCTAATGGTGTGAGAAAGGGGGAGTCAATGGAAGTCTACTAAGGGAGGTTGTATGATTTCCCTAAAATCATATAATTTAATTCTTCATGTAATAGATTTAATATTTATGAACTTCTGTATTCTATAATTTGTGATGATTATTGGATTTTGGTATGATAAAAACATCATTATGGTATGCTCTATGAACAAGCCCATAGCGGTAGACCACTTAATGTTTTTGTGTTTTATATTTGCATGTGAAGGTTTAAATTACTACACAATATCGTTAGAATATTTTAATAGTTTCATACAAATTTTGGAGCAATGATATGTTATTTTTAAATAAAAGGTTGAAACCTCGATTCAACCATGCCCTCTTTGGGTGTTCTGGGGTCCTCTAAGAGGTGGTGTTGTTTTATATGCGAGAGAAATGATACACTATGAGTTATAAAAAAATATTATAATATAACTATTTCTTTCTCATAAAAATTATACTAAAGGGAAAATATTTATTGAGATATATGATAAGGTTGAAATATATTTTATAATGGAATTCTGAATGTTGATTGTGTTATATTGAACCATACAATTTGGATTAACACCTTCATTATAAAATTTTATCCTTAATTTAAATATTGAAATTTTAAATCTTAAATGGTAGTAATTTTACATATACATTACTCTCATCAGTGGTTACATAATAAATTTTTTAAATATTTAGAATCCACATTTTCAAATTTTAATAATTTCATGAATCTTCAATAGCTTAATAATATATTATTAATACTACAATTTCCATAATGTCTTTTTATACATTTCATTTAATTTGATTTTAATGATATCAAGACAGCTATTTAATTTAAATATAAACCTTCCACCCATTCCTATGTCATTATATGTATTAATAGAAATCACGGATCACAATTATTCAATAAAATTTTATTAATTTTTTTTAAATCAGTAAATTTATTTATCTACATATTGAATAAATAGATATTAATTATCAAGTAATATTTTAGGGAAAATATTCAATAATGATAAACTAAAAATAAAATACTATGAAAGTATATATTATTTTTAAAATACTAAAATATTAATAAACATATCATCGATTTATCCTTATTTTAAAATATTATCACATATTAATTACAAGAGTGCAATAATTTGAATTTTCATTTCATAAAAAATATAAAAATTTAAATATCAGGGTAATGTGTAACTGAAGTGGAAAATATTATAATTTTGGATTCTTTTTGAAAATCATATTCCATATAATGAAATACTGGAATGTTTTGTTTTGATATTGAATCCATTTCTAAGGTGTCGGCCTTGTTTTGTCTATTTTACTCTTAGCAATGTGGAAATTTTCTTCCATGTGTACTTTTGATAATGAAAAATATAAAATCATAATATTTAAAAAATTGTATCCTACTAATAAAAAATATGATAAAAATTCATCATGTTTTATTCTATATTCATTGTTGGAATGAATAATAATATTAATTCATTAGAAATATAGATATTTTTTGAATAGTATTTTTTTAATATTACAAATTAATATATAAATATATGTATATAAAAATCATGAATATATTGAACTGAAATGGAATTTATAGGGTTTTTATAAAGAAAATAGAGAATATTTAAAATATCATAAAAAAATATAAATTAATATTAAATTTTCCTTATTTAATAAATGGAAATTACATTATTGGAAGTAGTATTTTTCACTAAAAAGTCAAGAATTCTAGATAAAATAAAACATTTATCCCCAAAATAAATTTGATATCATGATTATGAAACTATTTATAATTTATAAAAACAAAATTTGTAATCTTGTAAGATATTAATTATAATTTATACATGCAATTTTTATTGAAAATCTCTCATGACAAAAACTGATTTTTTAAAGAAAAAATTTACTTCACTACTAAAGTGATATAAATTTTTTAAAAAAAAAAATTATATTTATTAAAAACATTACAAAATTTAAAATCATTTTACTCATAATTATAACACATATTTACTAACATTGTCAATATTCTGACATTTAAAAACTGATACATTTTATAGAATATAATAAGTCACTAAAATATCGATAATATATGTTTAGAAACCTGCCAAACCCATAAATATTTTAAATGATAAATTTATTATATAGTATAATGTTGTTATAGATACCCTAGATGGGTCACATTTTGAAATTTCCGATTTCTCGTATCTATTTTTCTCACACATAAAACATTGCATCCCTTTTTTAATGCATTTACATAGCACACCATTAATGGCCTTGTATATAGTTTATACAAGGAATCTAGAGGAAAGACACTTCACTTACCATGTATCCGCAAAGATCTAATGAAACTATACACATGAGTAGAAAAATTGTAGTGGGGTAATAACACTCGTCTCATGTTCAGAAAATCAACCTCCAATATGTTCAAACATCTCAAATATATTTCTTTAGCTATATGAGAAAAAAATTCCCCATAAAGCAATATTTTCAATAGAGAGGTATATTGGGAACCTTAATCAAGGTCTAATTTTACTTTTTTTATTACCTTTAATTTAATTTGTATTCATTATGGTTTTTATATTTTAATTAATATATTTTCAATAAAGGACTCAAAAATGTGCCTGTGCAATTGAGATAGTACTCAACGGTCCATCGTGGTACATTAAAATTTGTTTAATATAATAATTTCATTTTTATAATTAATATATATATAATGAAACTATTAATACACATATAGTGGTGATATATATTATCTCATTCCATAAATAATACATTCATAAATCAAATGGGTATGTATTATCAACAACTACATCATTCAATCAATTTATTTTAATGTAATCGCATCCACCCTCCATGATCATTATAAAATAACTCCTTCTCTTAAAAACAAACACATGTCACAAATACAATTATTTAACTAAATTAAAAACAAAATGAAATAATAAATTCAATTATATATATTAATACTTTATTTTCAATATATATAAATTTTTAATAATACCCAATATCATATTAAGAAAACATTTCACCAAAAAACTACAATATACCACTCAAATAAGGTCCAATTTATACTCTCAATCCCATAAAAAGAAAAATCTTTAATATTTTAATTTTTTTAAACATAAAATTTAATATAATATTATAGAAAACCCTGAGGGAAAATTATACATATTAATATTTCAATATAAATTACATGTGATTGCATGCATACCACAACTCATGATATATTATTTCCAAGACATAGTGAATCCTTATTGTAGTATGATCATTCCACAATGATCTAGGTTAATGTCCTAAAAAACAACAAAACTATCCAACATCAAAGGCAAAACATGATAAATAAATATGTTGGGATAATAGAAATATGTACCAACTTAAAACACTATATAATCATCCTGAAATAAACCCTTAATTGAAGGGGCTAGACATTAAAGGATAGAAGAGACCCTCCAACTCTATAAAAAAATATAAAGGATGGAGGGGTAAATTCCTTAAATCCTATGGTTGTTAAATTTATTATCCCTATTTAAATGTATAATAGGTAGCAACATGGTAAGAAAAACTATGTGCCAATTTGGATGTCATCACTACCCAGGGAAACACAAAATTTCATAGTTGTGAAAAAATAATTTCAAACAAAAAATATAACATTATAAAACACCATGGAACCGAATTTGATATTTTATGAGACTTTTTATCTATTATCAATCCGAAATATTATTCCATAGTGCTATAAAAATTGAAAACAAATAGTTTTTATTGATTTTATAAACTATACCTTTAACAATTCATTTTTATTAAAAACCTTACATTAAATTTAAACCAATTTAAGAACCATCACAAGAATTGGGAACTACATATTTTTCATTAAATTGCAAACATGGGAAAATTTCCTTTAGAACAACTAAAATTCAACTATCAGCACTACAATATTCCCTCTAAATTAGATGAACCTTACTCATGGTAGTCAATATAAAAAAACAACAAGGGACATTAAAAATACTATAATATTAATTTAAATCCCAATTTTAAAAATTTCAAAATATAATGTTGTGGAAAACATATACTTTGTTTTATAATTTGTACCCTAAATGTTTATTAGTTTTATAATCAACACAGAATATAAAATTCTAATATTAGATAAGACATAATGGTCATTTAACAATACGATTATACCTACCACGACTTCAAATTATTTATTAAATAAAAAATTATAACATTGGTTTCATAATGAGTACTAACAATGTTATTCCTTAAGAAAGGTAATATTTTCATTAAAAATCACTACTAAACTTGTCACCATCTCAAAAATATCATAACGAATCTCCATAGAACCCATTGATCCTATGGAAAAATGGTTTATCTGATTAATTAATCAACCAAATTCTATTTCCCCACAATATATGAATTAACTTTCTCTAGCCAATTCTGATCCATGATGCTCCCTATGAAATGAATTTATTACATTGAACACGTTATTAGTGGATCAAAATCCACCTTAATTATGTTTCCAAATAACTACACACAATTATATATTAAAGATAGTTCCTTAAATATATATATTATCATATTTTTTAAAACAATATTATACAAACAATTATAAATGTTGTCTCACTACATGATCCATATACAATAATTCCTCATGTAATCTCTATATCTCCCAAAAAAATAGTTAATTTTGAACTTTACTCTCATTGTGATTTCATAGTAGGCTCATTTGAAAAACAAATACTGTCTTATTCTATCAACTAGGGAAAAATAAACCTTATATATAACCCAATTTCATATTACATACATCTAATCCACAATGCTTTGCAAATATATTGAATGAATTGGATATTGAATTTTATTTTATATTCTTACATTGATCATTGATCTATATAAAATTATATCCATTTGTACACCTTCTTTTACATTCCATATAAAATGTATATCAACAAATCTGACCACATCCATCACAAAAAATTTCATTCATCAGAAAACCTATATCCAATTAATTTATATATACAACCAATAATAATGGGTTTTTATTCATTCGAAGTAACTAATTTGAAACATCAACCAACATAATTTGCAGAAAAATCATGATCTATATCCTCAGTATCATCCAGAAGTCATCATTCATTATAGTATCACACTCCAATGAATTGTCATATAATATTTACTGTATGGATTTCATTATAGAATTACATGAGTGAATCTGAAAGATTTTCACCAACAAAACTCCATGTTAATACTATCTGGACCTAAGCACGAGTCATTTGTACCATGTCACACAATAAACCTCTAATGTAACCTATCCATGAATGATTATATTTAATTATTATGAATTATATATGAAATAATTATCATAATTACTTCATCAAAACCACAGGTCCACATCCTTGAAATTTCACTCACATGTCCATAATTCTAAGACAAAATACATAATTATTGTATTCTACAATGATCATTTCTCAAAAAAATGGATGTACACCAACATACCACCCAGTCAAAAAAAAAAGTCACACTTCTGTGAGTAATATTAAATTATAACTATCATCCAAACCAGGAATTTATTTCACTTAAATATCATTTCGATCTTGTTAATTCAAAAGAACACTAGAAACACATCTTTAAAATGATAAATTTTATCTATACTTTTGTATATCAATTGATAACCAATTAAAAAAATCCATACGAAAATAGAATCATCAACCAATTAATTATCCATCCTATATAAAAAAAATAGGAACATAAAAGACATATTTTATATTTGAAAATTACAAAAAACATAATAGTCAGGAATCATATTGATCATTCTTCTAGAATCTAAACATCCGAGACAAAGTGGTGAAAGGGAATCATATTGTAAAATACCAATTGGATCATCATAACTATAAGATTTACTAGGTTTTAAATCCTTCTCAACATATTATTACCCATATTATGAAACCATGCGACTATTACAATGTTCTCAAAATCAAGTATTATAAAATTTATTAGGCTACCCTTTTACAAATCACTAGACTAAACAATATATCGAACCACGTTTAAATCAAAGAATGATATCCTTAATGATAGATAATATATATATAAATAATGTTAAAATACACAAGTTAAATCTATTTCCCACCCCGAAAGTATTAGGGAAACTCAATTTATAACACACCACAAGATAGTGTTCTAATGTACACATATAAGGGATAAAATTACAATTCATTAATATCACAATGAACCAATCCTCATATGACACAAACATATGTTACTACCACATTTGTTACAGTAATATATTATAATTAAATATTTAAAATCATACCACCCCAATATATACAGATTATATAATTTTAGTATAGTTCACTTATGTATAATTAAACCAAAATGAGAAATAGTAAAGAATCATATATGTTTTTGTTGGTAATTTTAATATTCAAAATCACTTATCATGAAACCCATAATTGAATCATCTATTTATTTTCAATAATTGAGTGATATAATTCATTTAACAACCCACAATGGTTCACTATAAGTACAATATAAGAGGGAATACATAGTCCTAGTCAAAAAGAATCTTCAGTTAACTATATATAACAATCAACACATTAAAATGTACATACACTCAGTTGAGTAGATGGTCTACAAAAATATATTTTGGTAAACATCAAATCATTAAATGTGGGATCTTATATATATTTAACCCCCTCCATCATTATTATCCATTACACTCACTATGATAAGTTCCATGTTTATACTACGTGATGATTCTGATTCATATAAAAATTATCTTAATAATGAGCCAGAGTACAAAAAACCATGAATAATAAATCCAAAAATCCAATTGATACACACATGATTTTATCGTACAATAGTAAAAAATATAATTCATCAAAAATAAAATCATATCCTTTGTAACCTATACCTATCATACTAAAATGTCTTCATGATACCCATTTTTAACATCTATCACAATCTATAACCCATAAAGGGAACTTGAATATTGTATCACGGAATAGTAATAAAAAATAGGGTGATTCGTTGAATAAAAATTACAATATTCTCCCCTAGTCCACGACAACTAAGAATTATAGTGAATATATATGTTTCTACTAGACCTTAGTAAGACCTCACCATATTCCAAATGTTTTCAAATAGTCGTGGTGGTTTAGGGTGCTCAATTATATTTGTGTAACCCCTTGTCATAATGTGAAATAAAACATTGCAAAATAACCCAATAACATAGACAATAATAAATCAATTTTTGTGAATATATTTAATAAAAACAACTTCCATAACCTTATCCCAATAGAGTTACCCCTCCCAGAATGACAATGTGTAAAGAGAGATAATTACCCCCAGTCCTACAATGAGTAGGCCCAAGGTTAGCGATATGATCAAAGAATACTAAAATATGGCATATGTGAGGGATTCCCCTCCAATTATATATTGTATCAAGTGATAGGTTATAAATTCCATTAAACACCATTATATAGTATAATATAGACCAAAAAAATCAGTTCTCCTAATCAAAATTAAAAATTAAAATTAAAAGTATCCAATGTAAAAAAGATCCAATAGACAACTCATATAAAATTGAATCAATTATAGATACAACAACAACTGATAACGAATATCTTAGTACACCAAATCCTAAAGGAATCCAAATAATAGTTAATATATATGTTGTTAGAATAAAACATTATTCAAAAATAGGATAACCAGGTTCTCATGTGAAATACTGAAATGACAAAGAAAATTCACAATTGAAAAAATGTCATAATTAAAATGAAAAATGGCCATCTAACCAATCCTATCCTATCCATGGTCAATAATAAAATGACACATTATTTATAGTAATATAGAATCAATATCATGACAATTAATGGTTCCCCACTGCCACATTCCCATTAATTTACTTCACTTAGGCCCAAACATGAAATTCCCTTTCCTCTGATACCATCCATACATATCAAATCTCAAAACACGTCTATGATATGTAATGTGATACATCAATAAATTTCACACATATTCATGTTCAGAATCATGTTCTATCCTCGAGAATCATGAAATCACATATCAACTATTCCAATAGCTCCTATCCATCATATCCAATTTCACAAAAAACTAAATGGACCATCCCAATAGAACCCATTACATGAACATAGATATAGGGTATCATGTACAAGAAGGAGGAAAACCTAAATACCTCATCTGACCACTTAATTCAACCAAAATATATCTTATCAAATAATCTCCACACAAAAAACAACCCCGATGATTAATTCTAGTTCATTACATCAAATCATTCTAGAAGAGACCTAGGTCATCAAATCACATCCCTATGAATGAATCTTTATCCATAAAATTTAAACGATGTGTGGGATAAAGGGGGAACCAACCATTAATTTCCCTACCATCATGGAATTTGATGAAAATACATGAATCCACTTTTCTATTAGCATTTTTATTTTTATCCCAATTTCGCATGGAACATATAGAAATAAAATAAAATACCATACATATAAATAATAATCAATACCCTACCATAGGGTCCACAACCACTTCTCGAGCATAAAACACAAAAAAACCACCACACCCCATGTCAATATTCACAACTAATTCAACAACTCTTTGTAATATACCACATTTCCACCACACTATTCAAATAATTCCACATTATTTTACAATACACCAATAACTTATATTTGAAACCATTTCACTGTATTTACACAAGAATAAATTTTATCCAATTAATATATTTATTTCATCAAAATCATCGTTTATTCCATAGATAATTTCAGAACTAACATAACCAAAATATAAACAGTTGTCCTAACTCACAAAATAATGAACAAAATACCATATATCCACCATCATAATTTTTAAACATCAAATAATATATCTCTCTACGAAGACAACTTATCAAAACCACTAAAAACCCACAACCACTACACCCACAACCACTAAACACCACAAAAAGCATCACACTCAAAAAACTATACACCACCACCAATGTCTTCCATAGCCACTGCACACCATATCCATAGTGAATTACATCCACTATGCATGAATCCCACTTTTCATCATAATAACTCATTACAAAATCTACTTTTCACCACATCACACAACATCCAATCTCACATCAATGTCAAAAAATGACCACATCACATATATACACAACAAACAACCTAACTAATCACCACTTTACCTTATATACAACATATTCCACATATGAAAAAAATATATTAAAAAAATATAAACATATTTCTACATACACAATGTATTCACATTAATAATCATATTACTTATTTAGTTAACATGGGTACTATCCCTCAAAAAACTATTTCCATGGGACACCAATTACATGCCATATAAAATTTTATGGATTTTATTTAGGGTGTGAACATACAATAAAAAACAATGGTCTTACAGAATATCATTTATAGTGAAAAAATTAATCCATATAGCCATTATTTCATAGATTGGACACGAACAAGAAAAATATCATTATAAATATCATTAATGTAGTAAAAGAATGTGAATAAACCCCATCACCAAAAATTTTATTTTCTTCAAATTTATAATCATCAAATTTATGACCCCTAATATCCACATAGTAAGAAAATAAATCATCATATCCCCAAAAAGAGCCATTAAATAGGTGATAACAAGCATTCCTTAAAAAATATTTTATGATTTAGTACACACCCCATAAAGAATAATAAAATCTGGAAAACCACAACAACATGAGGGAAAATGATGATAAACATAATCCCTACCGAGGATCATCAAAATGAACACCACTACAGCCAAATATTGTTAAAACAATACTAGAGAGAATCTTTATAACACCATTATTTATTATAAAATTTTAATAATTTAATATATTTATTTTTTAATAACTTATATTACACCCAACCCTATGTTTTAACAATCCATGATATTATAATAATGTTAATATATAAACATAAGCATTATATAGTTTCCATTAAATATATTCATAGTCATTTTAATATTTTTTTTATATTTAGTTATAATGGTTGTGTAATATTTTATTATACCTAAACATTTTCAATTATAATAATGAAATAATTTAATAATATATATTGTATTTAAATAAATGGAAAATTCATTAATATAATTGATGATAATCATAATTTTATGATTTAAAAACTAAATAAAAAAATAATGAATAGAGAACCATTTATTAACGTAATATGGATTTTAATGATGAATTGTTAATAAATAGGTAAAGATTAGTTGTAAGTAAATCATATATGATATGTCAAGTATGAGTATATTTCTATAATATATGTATAATAAAATTAGAAATATTATAGTGGAGGTTTGAATATGTATGATGAGTTTTGATAATAATGTTAATGAATTTCTAGTCACTCTTTTAATTTAGGGAGCCATATGTAATAATCACCAATCATTTCTTTTGTGTGTGGTATCTACTAACCCATTGATTTTTTTATAATTATTAAACATATATTGATGACACAGAATATTTCATTTATTATTATTTTATATTTATCTATCAATTTGAATGTTTCTAGTTTTGTGATTGATGTTCATATTACTTTTATTCCAATAAGACACATCACATATTCAATAATCATTTCCTTCGGGTGGGATATATATAAAAAATTGCTATAATTTATAATTAAAATCATTTAACTATGTGATCTATAGGTATATTTAATTTCCTTTATATCATGTCTATTTTGATTAAAATGATATTAATATTGTAAATGTTATATTTTAGAAGATCATTAGTTAGGGGTAATGATCATGACTATGTTTCTGATAATTGAATCCCATAAAGGACCTGTCAAGAATGTCATGAAAATAATCGATGGTTATTTCCTGAAAATACAAGTTTTACTATCACGTTAAAATTGTTATATAAAATAAACTAAATTATATTTTTAAATAATAACAAAAATTATTTCTCCCTTTGGTTGAAATCCCCCTTTATTACATATCAATGTTTTTAAAAAATATTTTAAAAAAGTTTAAATTTTTCCATATGATTGTTTAATGTTTTTCACCCTTATAAAAAAGTTAATAAATGGAATCATCATGTAATTTTCCAAAAAAAATAATTTTTATCTTTTAACAAAAATGTGAAAGGAATATTTTATTTAAATGAATGACTTGTACGGAAATCCATAACATCATGACCACCCAAATATTATGAAAATATTTTATTATTTTAAAATTTTTTATAAAAAAATTATTATTTTCAAAATAGTTTTGGAATTTTTATATATAAAAATATATTTTAAACGAACGGTTATATTTTTCATGGAATGTTTATGTTATCTTTCAATATTATTTTCTTTATTCGATTATATCCTTCAATAATGTGTCGGATTTTCTGAGGATATGATACAATGAATCTATTATTATTGTTTCTTTAAATGTTTTATAATTATGATGAAATAATTTTAATGAATCATATTGATATTCAGTGGGTAATTCCATAAATAATTATACATGAAACCTTATTTTTCCACCAGCTATGCTATAATGAAATGATGAAATGATTATATAACAAATTTTGATTCCATAGTCTATTTCAAAGAATAAATGTTTATGAAATAAATTTAATTTCATGGGTTATGATATGTTGAATTTTTTATATATTTTGTGACATGTATATATATTTTTATTATGATATTGGTTGGACCATTATCTTCAAAAATTCATTATGTAATGATTGATATCTTATGAGACAAATATTACATGGATATGTAGTGAACATAGTTCAGTAAGAGATTTTTCCCTATGATAGTCATGTTAGTGAACCCTAAATATTATTACAGTTATTTTTTGTGGAGCCAATAAAATTTTATGGTCATGGTGGTGAACAATGAAAAATACAATGGATTGCAGAGTGAACCAAATACACAATATTTTTCATAGTAAGGCAATTTTATTTATTAGTATCTTGTTTTATATTCTCATGTGTATTCAACAATTATATATGTATTTTTAATTTTATGCTTACTTGGATCATGTTAGTTGACTATCTTATGATTCATGTCTTAAAATTAGGAAATTTTATTCCACATATCATGTTAATGATCTATGATGCTTAATGTATGGTTTTCAATTGTTATTATCATTATCAAAAAACCATTAATCTATTGTTATGATGAAATAATCCTCAGATACCCTTATTTGAATTTTAGATCACAATTTTATAGGTATCTTTTCCTTATAATATGATGAAATGAATTATTTATGAAATTTAAAAGAAGGGTTATAGTTATGAGGAACATAGAGGGTGATGTTGTAATTAATTTATAAACTAGGTTTTTATGTTTCTATGTTTCCAACAGAACTGGAAATAAATGATTATGTTATGGAAAATTTATTCATGTACTTAATATTCATCTATTAAGAGGATATTTTTATATATTAGATGGGTGGGATGTTACAGTATATATCGGAGAAATGGTTTAGATAAAAATTAGAAACATGGATGAGAAAACTATCATGATAACCCTAAAGATATGTCAACAAATAATTCAAATAATAATTTAAAATATATGAAAATGTTGTGAATTTTTTGATGAATAATAGATCTAGTGGGTTCCATGTAGTTTCATCCCAATTTGGATACAATAAGTGAACGTGGATTAGTAATATTTCTAACTAGGGGTAATAACTCCAAAACAAGAACATTGAGTTTAGTGTGATCCTCGCCTAGTAAAAAAATGGTCGACACACCCCATTACACCTTTCAGGTACTGATTTGATTATTATTTTATTCTTTTCTTCATTTGGGTATGTTTTTAGGAATATTAGGTTTATAGATTCTTTTTTATGTAAAATTACAAAAATTATGGGCATTTATTTTTATTTCAATTGGTGAAGTCATGGTATAAAAGTAATAATGTATTTGATGGGTTATCCTATTTATCAAAGGTTATACTATGAGATTTTGTGTTTTGATAATGGAAACTTGGATAATTTTTTATCATATGGGTTTTTATAAATGTGAAATGGAATAAATC
Organism: Viscum album; assembly: GCA_963277665.1. NCBI lineage: Eukaryota > Viridiplantae > Streptophyta > Magnoliopsida > Santalales > Viscaceae > Viscum > Viscum album. The sequence continues at coordinate 1,676,272,794 of OY728161.1, read as the reverse complement.
TCATTGTAATGGATTCATGGTTGATTTCATGAAATAGGTTCACGGAGTGAATATTTTACCTTGTGTGTTCTGAGTTCACATTGTGTAATAGATAAAACTATTTTTTAATAAAAAGGTGATGTTTTTTCTAAAAATTATAGTGTTTTTGGATTACAAAATATCTAAATCGATTAAACACACTATAAAAATAAAATTGTGTGTTTTATAGGTATCCTTAAGAGTTATTTTCATTTCATTAAACTATGACGAATCCCTCCTCAAACATAGATCTCACCATTGATTAATTTGGGTGGTTTTTTCCTTTTAGATTACTTCATTCGATGATTAATCATTGGGTTTGTTGCAGTGTGACTCTATGTGTAACCCTTCCATTTTTTCCTTCCTTACATTAGTTGTGGCTAATGTGTATGTTTTATTTAATATTTAGGTTAATGAGTAGATATGGTTTTCCATTGATCAATTCCAATTTATTGTTGCTCATTATATTAGAATGTTTAGTGTAATTGATTAGAGTCACCATTAATGATTGAGGAATGCATTATAACATTTTATTGTTGGTGAGTCTATTCAATGGGTTAATTTGATTTAATACTATTAATTTTTTTAATTATTTTTGAATTCCCATTTAAATGATGTGATTCAATGTTTAAAATGCTTTCATAGATTAGAAAAAAAATTAATGTGGGTTTCATTTATAAAATATTTTATTGAACATTAAATAGTTTATCAAAAACTAAATATATTTTGGATTAGTTTTGAAAATGATTAATAAAATTGAGGGAATAGTTTTTAAATTTGTTACATCATTATGGTACATTGGGAACCATATGAATATGGATAAATAGACATGTGTAGAATTAGTATGTGTGTAATAACAAGGTGTTATACATTGGGATATCAATTGACTATGGATGGATTATATATTGGTTGAATACAACATTATTCATCTATGGGATCTTTTATGAGTATTATGTATTATCTTATATAATAGATATAAAATGACTTTGACCTCATTAATTTATGGATTTTTGTCATATGATTTATTGTATCATGTACTCTTTCTCATAGGTTATTCTATGACGTTGTATCATATTTAATTACATTATGTTATTTGTGGGATATGTGTTATCTTGATTACATTATGATTCTTGGATATGATGTCATATTTTATCACTTATACTTTTCTTATTTATATTTTATGAATGTGAATGTATTTTATAAATACTAATTTGAAAATTATTTATAAATGAACTAGGTTTATGAAAATTCATTAAAAATCTATTTTTTAAGAGATAGTAATTTTGTATTCATGATATTAAAACTTTTATATACTCTATTATAGTAACCTTCTAGGATTTTTTCACATGCCATACAATTTTATGGGCGACTTTAGATGTTGTGTTATAAGTTATATGTAATAGGATGTGAATATTCTAACATAAAAATGTTATTTTATCATTTAATCATAGCAAGTAATATTTTATTTTACTGTTGAAAAAATGGAGAAATGCTTGATTTTATGTTTTTGACACATTTTGGTTTGAAAAATTTTTCATGGATTTTGTAGATATTATTGTAACTTTTTCTTCTATATAATACTCATGTTTTATGTATTGTTTCATTATATTCATGAACTATTTTATTTTATTACATCCCTTCACTATGTGATAGAAATATCATGTGTATATTTTGGTTAACCTTGATTAGTATATTATAATTTTGTATCAATGAAATGGATGATAATGATGTGTGCTAAAAAATTATCATGTTTTGTTTTGTGTATAGGAGTGGATGGAGTGAGAATAATCTTAATTTGGATTGTATTTTTATAAAAGGAAATATTCTCTCTTAATCCCCTAACTGAATCCAAGTTAAATGGTTGGATTGGAAATTTTACAAGGATTCAGGATTGGAGTTTGTTTCTATTTTGATGAACTTTATGGTAAGACTATATGATATGACCAATTATTTAAAAATAATAATTTCAGGCATATAATTCACTATTGATTTAATTTTCTGCTTCAAATAATCAATTTTAATTATAAATATGGTCCTTTAATTATGAAATTTTATCATTATATAATTGATTGTTGACAAGTGTTATTTCTATAATGCCTTCAAGAGGAGATCTTCTAAATCTGAGATATAAAGATGAAATAATAGTTCCAATGAAAAATAATAATGTTGAGAATTATTTGGTATAATATATAATATAATTTACTCATAATTGTGTTCATGTGGGGTTTGAGAAACCAATAAAGGTTTTGGATCATTTTCTTGAGTTTTATAATAAGAATCCACCAATCTTCACCAATAAAAGATGAATAGAAGAATTTGAACAATGCATTGACTGGATTGAGAGGATCATAAATTTATTAAAGGCTCATGAGGACTCAATGGTGTGTTTTTTGGTGTACATTATCAAGGTATTGGTATGGATATGGTGATAATCTAAAGTGTAAGCTATGCTTCATGAGGACATTTCTTAAGAATTTTTAATGAAAATAATTAATTAGTAGTTTTACACTGCTATGTTATGACCATAAAAAACTATAGAGTTTTTTACCTCAGAGTTCTAGGAGTATACTCTTATCGTGTATTGAACACCATTTTATATGTTAGTTTATCTATTAACAGATTGTTTCCCTAAAGAGTACCTAAAGGATTAGAGGATTGATTTAGGAATTTGAAATGATATAGGTTGATATGGATTTTTATTATAATTCTGACATGTTTTGTTCCAGTAGAAAGTGATTCATTATTTGAGATAGACCTATCTAGGAAGAAAGATTTTGGTGGAGAAACAAATGAGTTATTTTTAATACATGGTGTATCATTTTCCTTAAAAAGTTAAAATAAAGGAATCTTGTATTTTAATGACCATTTTATGATAATTTATAACAAAAATCTAATATTGGTTTCTATTAGTATATGTGGATGGGTTTTTCAAAGACAAATTTTGTTGAGAATCAAAATGGATTTAATATTTATAGAATATTTGAACATGTAAAATAATTTTTTTAGATTATCCCATATTAGTAAGAAAATATCAACATTCAACATTGTTTTACATGAATTTTTTATGAATATATAAGTGGTGGGTCCTATTTTCAGAATAATGTCGTTGTTTACATTGCTAAGAAATATCAGGGTGGAGTAGAAATTAGATGTCTTTATACTTTGTAGTGTGCATGAGATAAAATTGCATCCAATATATGAAAAATAATATTTATGCAGTCCATTTGATCATTTATAGTTGTATATTTTATTAATACTAATATAGAAAACATTTTATATAATAAATGTTAGTTGATGTGTTGGGTTTTTCATTCAAATAGTACTCTGTAATTTTTCTAAACTTCTACCCCTTTACGAATGCAGTCTCAATAATGATTCATTTTTCCTTAAAATGATGTGAAAATATCCATTTTATGGTTGAATAGAAAATTTAATATCCTCATATTTTCATCATTGACTTGATGATCAGTAAGTATTAGAGAAACAGAGTTATGAATATCATATGTGGTTAATTTTGTCAGTTATTGTTCTTATATAATAATGGGGACAATAATGATTTTTTTGAGTGAGTGAGAATCTATAACATTCTGTGAATGTCCTAATGTTTATTTGGTTTGGGTAATATAATACAACACCTCATAGATGATTCGTGATGATCATGACCCTTATTTGATTGATTGAATTCAATAATTGTCGTCTACCAACCCCAAAGTCATTCTATATTATATTTTGGGTATACATTAATTGAGGTAGGCCAAGTTTAAAAGTGACCTACTTCCGGGTATGAATCATATTTCATTTCGAATTATCATATGAAAATAGATGAGTGAGTTGATAATATAGTCTAGCATGAATAATTAGAGGCTAATTGAATTTTTAATCCTTGCTTGTCACTGTGAGCTTTCCTAGTCCAATTTACTAAGAAGGAAGATGAGATCTTCAAACTATTCATGGAATATCAAAATTTAAATAGGTATACGGTTAATAAAAAATTTAATTTTTTCAATGATTGATGCTTTTTGAATATATTACGAATATATTATGGTTCTATACAATTTAATATTGATCTGGGTACCACATATTTCAGTTCTAATAAAATATATTCATTTGATAATGTTTTAGAGATTATATGAGAACATCATGATTCTATTTTTTTTATTCAGTATAACTAATGCTATTATGGGGTCTATGTATTTGATGAACCTGATCATTCTTTAATTCATCAAATATTCCTTTATTGTGTTCATAGAAGATATTTTGTTGTAATCCAAATTGTGGAGAAGCATAAAGATCAATTTGATGTTATAATTATATCCAAGAAAGATATATTTTGTATTGTAATAAAACTCATTTTTTGTTTTGGAATAAAAAAGTTAAATTTCATGGTTATGTGATATCATAGAGGGGTATATTAGTATATTTTGAAATTTTATTGGATATTATTTAATAGGAGCATCCTAGAAATGTGTTTGAGATAGGGATATTATTAGGGTTGAAGGATTACAATTGATTTATAGTTCACAGTATCTCCAAGATCACATCTTTGAATGCTTCTTCAACCCATAATGGTGTAATTATTTAGTTTAATTACAAGTGTATGATATATTTTTATGGCATCAAAGTGATATTGACTTTGAGAAAACATTTTATTCTTCTTGAACCAGGCTTTTAGTTGTATTGTTTTCTATGATGAATCTGCAACAAGTATGTGTTGTGTCTTGATTAATGGGAAAACAAGGTATCCCATAGATCATAATAATTATTCCATCATGAGAATAATTATTATAACCACTATATAAGTATGGTAGTGGTTTTTAATGGACTAATAATGTGGATGAAAGATCCCATTGGTAGGTAGTTTACTTTTAATATTAATAATATGAGTATAAAATATATTTTCACTAATGGATATAAAATTAAAAAAAAACACATTATGCATATAATACCATTATACATTTGATTCTGATATCAAATACAAGACTGATATAAGAAATTTATTTTCCATTTCATTAAGAAGGAAAGTACAAACACAATCAGTGATAGAATCAGTTGTGGATAGATCTATCATGATTTTGTATATATATATATATGATCTTGGGGGTATAACTTCTTTGTGGAGATGTCATAGATTTTATATAAGATGAATCTTTATTGGATGACCAATTTCAACGTGAGAATGATATAAACAACATGTTACAATTATTTAGTGATTGACTTTGTGGTGTGGAGACCTCATTGAGTGGTATCCATAACTCATTTGATATTTTTTCTTTTGTGGTTGGTGGAATGTTATTTCATTTGAGTATGGAGTTGATATAAAGTGGAAACTGGTATTGTTGATCGATGAACACTAGTGATACCATGATATATAATGATATGGGATTGGGGATTGGTGGTCAAGGATAATGTGGTCAATTATAGACTATGTATATTGGTGTCTTACTTGATAAATAATTATGGTGGAACACCATATTCCTCTAATGTTTTCTAGCCCTTATACATTTTGGAATGGAAATAGGATGATATTTTAATGGATTTTATCATTGGATAACAAATGAAACATTTTGTGAAGGAAGAAGTTTATTTGATCATTTATAAACCCATGAAATTAATGCATTTTGTAACTATTAATGATATATTAAAGGTGTAATATGTTTTTAAAATGTATTTAAAATATATTGTGCGAATCAACAGGGTTATTTCATTTTTAGTATCTGATTGGGATATGAGGGTTATATCCATGGTTTGCAATTGATTGTGGTATGTTATGGGTTCCTAGATTATATTGATCATGTCATGTCATTTACAGAAGGAAGGACATAAAGAGTGGAATGTCAAGGTGCTTGAGGATAAAAATAGATTTTTTTGTGATTAAATTTGGTGGATCATGGGAAATCCATTTTCACCTAGATTTATCGAACTTTTAGGATATGAATGGGATTCTATGTAAATATCTTGTGTGTTGTGTAGAGATAGGATGAAGGTACTTAGTTGGGAGAGTCATGTTCATGAGATGGTAGAGTAGTTGATTTTGATAATGAGGAGGATTATCACAATGCATATTCTTCTAAAATATTATAGATATCGTCAACATTAGCTAATAGATTTTTAGTATGGGGATCTTTTTTGTTGGATTTTAATCTTATTTTTGTAATCATCAGTTTTGATTGTTGGGTAAATTTCATCAAATAATTTTGGGGCCTTTTGGATAATTGTGTTGTTTGGAATGGTCGCCTATATATTGGAATTTATATCTCATTTAAATTCTATCCATGATTTGATTAATGTATCCTAATTTATCTTATATGTACCGTATCCTCCCCATGTGATTAAATTTCAGGATGTTGGTCTTGAAACAAAAACTACATTCGTTGAGTAGATAGATCAAATTTTGGAATGTTGATAAATGGTATTACAAGGTAAACCAATTCCTTTGGTCTGAGTATTATAGAAGTATGTAGATGGGATAACAATGAGATGTGGGAGAGGAAATTTTTGTGGAGTCTACAATGAACATCACTATCTATGTGTAAATTAATCTGATGGTTTTCTATGATCAGAATGAGTTTTTATTCATGATATTGTGACACCATATATATTTTTTGGGACTCAATTATTTAGGATTTCATTATCATCCATGTTTTATTGAATTTATAGTAATCTAATGTATAAAGATCCTTTATTTTGGAAGTGGAAAAAATGTTCAGGGTTGTATGTTTTTTAATTATTAGAGTCTGGATATAAATTTATTAATGTATTTAAGGGGTTATCCTCTTTTTTAGTGAATTTCAAGAGGTTAATTATTATTATTTTTAGAAATTGAGTTATTTTATCTACATGGTTATTACATGACATGTGATGGACACCATGGTCATTCCATGAAACATGTTTAGTTAATGAATGTTTTACACATTGTGTACTGGGTTCAGAATGTTTAATTTTAAAAACAATGTTTTATTTTATAATAAAGATGATCTTTTCAATAGATATTATAACCTTCATAGAGGACACGACATGTAAAGGTATCACAATATATTAAAATATTGTGATAAGAGTTTTCTAAGGAACTATTTGACTAATTTTCATTTACGTCAACCAGGTATCCTCCCCCTCTCATCCTAGATATCACCCTAGGATATATGTTTGGTTCCTTCCATTATGGATCTCTTCTTTTGGGTATCATTATTAGGGTTTTTTATTTTTTTATAATTTTTTTTCCTTTTGGTTATTATTTACCATAGAAAGAATACTATGTTGGTTGCATTTATAATTTTTATTTCTGATTGAATATTGTTTTCTATTGATTCATTCTATTTTCCTATCGTGAATTTTCATTTGAATGATGATCTCTTTGTTTGATGCCAAAATTGTATATAGAAGATATTTATTTACACGTTTTATTTTGTTGATTCTATAAAATTTCATATGTTGATGAATTTATTAAAATTATTTTATATTTCAATTTGTTGTTCATTTAAATGTGGTTATTCATAATTTCAATGTTTTCCTTCTAAAAGAAATTTTGTTAGGGGTTTTTCTTTAAAAATTCATTTTCATGACATAGAAATGTTTATTAAAACCCTAAATTATTTTTTATAGAATTGAAAATATTTTAAAACAAATATAATAATTGGTTTAAATTTTATTTTTTGGTGTTTTCACTTTATGATCTTTGGGTGTGTCAGAAAATTGACCTAGGTGGCCTTAGTATGTGTATTGCCAATAAGAGATAACCTTTGGGATATTAATCGAATATGGTATGAAATGATTTATTATGGGTCCATTTTTAATACACATTAGTCCATTTTATGTATATCTTATATTTTACCCTACGTTATATCTTAAATGATATTGTTAATTATAATTTATATATTTTTATGTCATGATAGTTTTTATAATGGTTTTTTCACAAATTTTTTTATATGAGGTTCTCTCACATTTAATCACATGATTATATATCTTTTTTTGTGTTTCATTGAATATCATATGATTTATTGATATTGTTTTCTATTTTATCACTTCTATATGTTATATATTTATTTATTTGAATGAATGGATTTAATGAAATCCCAAGTGGGAAATGATTTAGAAATGAATTATGTTTATGAAATTACATTATAAAAATGTTTATTATTATTGGATATAACAATTTCATTCTTAATATTAGACATTTGATTGACTCTGTGGTGGTATCCTAATGGGAATTGTGCTCACACCTTACTTTATGACCTGGGTGGATGTAGATGTTATATTGTAAGATACATGGAAAGTGGAAGGAATATTGTATAATATTAGCTTCTCTTTTGTTGTTTCTTTATAGTGGAGTGGTTCAAATGTTATAGTTGGTCATAAAATTTATTTTGGTTTTTATTTATTAAAATATTTATGTTTAGATTATTTGGGATGTATTTTCTAGATCTAGTTATATCGTATTCATCTGAATATTACACTAGTTTTATGTCTTTTTTTAGTTATATTCAAATATTTTTATGTTTTTATGCGTCACCACACTATGTGATGTTTAGATAGGGTGAATGGTTTGTTTTACCATGGTTGTTCTATTACATTGGGCCTTGCTTCACACATGGTTTTATACTCCTAGGGTCTAGAATTTGGAAATTCTCATGTACTTTTTTTATCCATCATAGATGATATAATTATTTTCAATTAATATCATCGGTTAAACATAATGTGTCATATTCTGAAAAGAAGTCATTAGGATTTGTACATCCTATATGTTATCTTTTTGGATTATGTGGGTTTTCTATTATTATTAATATTATATATTTCACAATTCTTTTCATTTTTATTCAATTTATATAACCCATAAAAATCATGTTAATAGTGAATTAAATGAAAATTGAAATTATTTTACACCTGAGTAACCCATGTTTTGGTACACGGAAAGAAAAATCACATTTCTATGCTAGTAAAAAAAATTATCGATCATTGAATCATGATGAAAATTACAATCAAAAAAAGGGGGAACATAGTTCGTTTGAGTCCTTCATGAGAGAACGTACAAATTCTTTTAGTTGGTATGATGATCCACTATTTTCATTGCAATGTATCAGTACCAGGAAGAAAATTTGAAATGTGATCCAAGGTACACTTTTTGTTTTATCAACCAACCCAAATGTAATGATGGTTTACTCTAAAAAAATATAACAAATTATAAAAGTGTATTCGTGTATAATAGAAATTAATATCACTGAGTAAGGAATTAAGAAATTATTCTAAAATGTTATGGGAAGAGGGTGGCCATTGATGTGAATTGAGTAAAATTTCTAAATATACACAATCCACACTCTAATTAAACATGATATATCATTCTTGTAATTATTTCTTTAAATTATACAATTAGTGTGATATTAAAGATTATATGACACAAAAACTAGTAATGATAACATAATACATGAATGTCTATATATTCACAATAGATGAATTGAATTATCATAGTTAGGGATCGGTTATTCTACACTATTTATTTGGGAATATTCTGATTGATTTTTGGGAAGTATCCTTATGCAAATCTTATTATTCATCATTTAGTGAAACTTTATTAAGTCAAATAATTGATTATACCCCTATACATGGATTTTCTAACAAATAAATAAAAATTTATATTTGATTGTTTTCATGATAAAACTATTCATTCAATATTAACTTTTTTTATTAGAGAATGGATTAATTAATGTATAAATGGTGAATTATATTTTGGGAGCATATATATATATACATGTAAAATTAAAATAAGGTTTATATTTTCCGTCATGGTTTTATGAGTTTAAGGTTGATTATAATTCTAATATAATAGAAACACCATTTGTGTTTTTATGTGATTGTAATTTATGAATATTAATTAAAAAATTAGAGTCATTTTTGTAAATTCAATTCTTCGGGTTTGTATGGTTTGTAAGAAAATTTTATATTAGGGGTATTTAATTCAATAAAAACATGATTAATGAATTTAGAAACCATTAGAGTTTATCATACCATTTATGTTTGGGTGATTATGGGTTATTTAAATTGGGTAACGTTTTAGGAATTATTTTGATATAGTTTTGGAAAATAGATTACAAGTATTTTGGAGGACTTGTTGTCATACTCTACCAGGAAATTTGGCTTAAACAAAAACTGAATGATGAATAGGGTACTACACCTACGACCGACATATTGGAATGAAAATATATATTTCGAAAAAAATAAATGAAAATATTACCAAGTATATATGTATATTAGTTTTTGGAATTTCAAAAATATAATGTTAATAAAAACAATCTCAGGGCATACTACTAAAATATTCTATATAAGAATAGAAATTCGAAATCATGACTGTGGATTTTTTATTGACTCCCCAAATGACAAAAGGGAACAATGCTATTTGTTTTGTTGATGATCACATTATGAAATCAGTGAACAAAATTTATATTAGAGATGATCCATATACAAATTATTTTTTAAATTAATAAATTACTAATGTGGTGTAGATTCATGTTGTGCGACATTCCATTAGATGTGATTAGAAAGTGAGGTTAAGTTAAATCCTCTGGTGATGTTTTCAGAAAATTGTATAAATAATATGTGTTTCTGAAGAGTGTTTTATCCAAATATAATTGGAACATCTAAGAGAACAATTCAACCCTCAGAGAATATATTTGTATGTTTTCTATATATTTAAATGGTTGATGGGTTTAAAACCATTAGATATTCTAGATTTTTTAAACAATAACATCCACTAGATAATTCACATTGATCCAAACGAGCCCCCATAGGAATGATTTGTATATATACAATTTGAATTACTAAATAGTAAAAAACATTCTGTCATCTACATATCAAACTAATGAAATTGAAAAGGGGTTTAGAGCCATTCAGAAACACATTTGGTTAAAATATGATTTGTAGAAAATTAATGATGAAAAATGCTGATGCGATCAAGAATTTAATGTTTGATAAAGTTTATTCCATGAAAATTTACATGGGTCAATGTAAGGATATTTTAGTAGAAATTAAATTAAATTTAATGATATTATGGTTCCATTGATATTTTTGATCGCATTGAGACTATGTCATATCATTGTTCATTTCCACCAAATATGTCCCTAGTTCACGATGGTTTAATTTATATATAATTAGGTTGTATATATTTGATCTATAAAATATACAAAATAAAATTTCATACCAATGATGTGTTGTTTTTCATATGAGGGGAAACTATGTGGGATTCTAAATCATATAGGAAAAAATTAATGAAATAATACCACTCACATGGTTAGTGTTTTTCCGTAAAATGAATAAGTTCTATGAAGCTATGGGGGAACCACAGAATTTGATAAGATATAAATATCATATTTTTTGTACTAGGGGGATTCATTTTAACGGTGAAATTCATATTATTGGTGTTAGAATTAAATTCTATGAGTATTATGAATAATTCATTTTTTGAGTAAAGAAATATCTCTATTAATTTGACTAACATTCAACCCCATGTTTTATTGAACCGTGAAAAAATAATAATATTACTATTTACACACAACCAATATAACCTATACTTTAAAATACTTGTATCAATAACAAATAAATCATTTTCAAAATTATATATAATGGTTATATAAAATATATAAAAATTAATTAAACGTTATTAATCTTTTGGTAAATTCATTAATCATTAAAAATTCATTTTTCCCAAGAAAATACATTTTATTACTTTTTGATAAAAAATTAGATTAATAAATTTTCCCACTAATATATATATTTTAAAAATTTATTATCATTTTTTGCAATAAAATTTCAATATAATCATATGTTTAATTTTATTAAAATTTTCTAATGAATAATGTTTTAATGAATAATGAAAAATAATTCGTTTTTTATAAACATTATTTTTGTTCAGAGAAATAATAATGCTCTATATAAGTTAAACATGGATTAATAAGAAAAATTATAATAACCCGGGTACGTACAAAAAAATTATATTCATTCTTGAATTTTGTATTAAAATTAATTTTAAATATATATAGAAATAATTGGAATTAATTACAATTATGGTATTAATATTGACTAAATAAGAACTTCTCTTCATAAATAGTAACATGACCATTAGGAATAGTAATTTTTCCAAAATAATTGTAAACTCACCCAATTAAGTTCAAATAAAATTTATACATTTTATAAGTGAAAAGATGATATATTTATATCATTGTATAAGTAGATATTTTTTTGAAACTTATAAATTATGTGTTGGATTTTATCTTAGTTATGAATTTTTAATTTCAATTTATTAATTAATATAATTAATTAAAAGAAAAATAAATATTTTTAATTTATATTTATAAATTTTTTTTTAGATTTATTAATATTATAGGATAATTTAATGAGACTCTAATTACTATTTCATCATTTTATAAAATTACGTATTATTTTAAAATATGTATTTTAAGAATAAATCATTATTTTATTAAAACATTAAAATTATCATATTTAGAAAATTATTTTCAAATACAATAGTCCATTTTTTAATTCAACACGTTGAAAAAATAGTTGAGGGGAATTTTAGGTATTTTTAGGAGATACTTAAATTTTGGGGAATTATAAAATACGATAATCTATATAATAAAATAATTACCTGAATTATAGAGTCATGGATGATTTTTGATGATATAAGAACATTTAGTTAGAAATCACTAGAACTAATTTATATATTTTTTCACAAAAATAATCAATATTTTATTTTTTGAGAAATATTATAAAATAATTATTAAAATAATAGAAAAACCTCTGATCCTCCAATATAAATACCACCCCTCACCTCCTCTTGTCCTCACACCTCTCATGATTTTATTATTTTCCAATTTCAGAAAATCCTCTTACCTATGTCCAAGAAATTTTTGTCTCACCAAAATTCCAATACCATGGTCCTTATGGATATTCTCAAGAAAGATAAATCAATTTGTATAGGTCCCATTTTATTTTATTTTCTTGTCTATTAAATGCTTATACTTTTCTTATACTATTTTCACATATACTTTTTCAAGAATCCTGAAAACTACATTATCATATCTATAATATAATTTTATCATGTTTATGGAAATATTAATCATCATAATTCTTCTCCTCTCTTTTATTCAATAAATTAAAAACCTGATTCAAGATGTGTCTATTTACCAACATCATGGACGACGTGTTCTCAATTTACATTACTTCCATGATGGATTGAAAAAAACCATTTAAATGGTAGAAAAATTCATTAAATTGTATTATATAACCACTATTATGTTTTAGAATTAGAATATATACATAATAATAAATTATATAAAGAAACTAGTTTGTTTTTATCAAAGAACGACAAAAATGATTTAAATTATTAACATTGATTGTTATCTATTTATTCATCATCATATCTAAAAAATAAATGATTTATGGTGTCATTGAATAATCTAGAAACTTATTAATAACCATTTATTTCCACTTCTATAGTTTCTCATCGATTCAAAAATAGAATACATAAAAAACCTATCATGGAAACCATGTAAAGAACCCACGCAAATCAATTGAGATAACAAAACAATATTAATAGATGGGTGGAATAATGTTATAAAAAGACCATGTAAGGTGTTATTAACTAGAATATATTTCAATAAATTATTGATGACATTGTTTTATCCATTATGAAGTAGGGTTAATCACATTTGAATTATGATGTAGCTGAGGTAAGGGAATTAATAACCAAATTTCAATTCTTTTAGTTAATTGTATACTTTATTGATCATGTGATACTATATTTATTTGTGAAATAAATTTTTTAATTTTATTATGTGAATTTTTATTATATACACATATTCTATTATTTTAATATATTACCACTCCAAATATAAGATATTTCTAAGGAAATTTTCGTAAAAAATGACATTTAAAATCAATTGTTTTAGAAAAAATAAAAATCAATGTTTTTATAAATATATTATTATTTAATTTCTATGGTATGGTCATTGGTAATTGTTAATAATAAATTGCAGGACAAATATATCCCAAAATTGCATTGGGTATGTTTATGTTGGAGGTCAAACCAAAGGTTAGTCCATGTGTAACTACGATGGTTACTCCATAACTTAACTGTGGGGGTTCCATTTTAACGTTTTTGTGAGGGTTTAAAATCATAATTTAGCCACGAGGGTTAAATTATTAAGTAAAGAATAACCCAATTTATGTATATTATTTATTTATTACTCTAACTGATTTATGGAAACCTCATTGTTTCACAAAGTAACTATGTGATACTTATTGGGTGAGAATTATGTCTATGTGAAAATGATTTCATATATTCGTAAGCAGTATTGTAGAAATGGTTTCTCTACATATTTTTAAATCCCATACAGATATTTTTCACTCATCCCAAATTTTAAAAAATCATTCAAATGTTTTGTGGATTTTTAAGGGATATGGAGAGTCCAAGATTTATGTTTTGAAGACATTTCATTAATATATTTCATGTTTTTTATTAAAAACATTTTTTATTATTAAAAATATAGATATTATTTTAGTATTATCATCATATTTGATTATGGGTTGATATGAATGAATTATTACTAAATTTATATATCTATAATCCAGAAAATAACATACATGTTAAATAAATTAAATTCTTGACTAAAACTAATGATTATGTAATGTTTCAAGATGGATACTTATATTTTTTATAAGTGGTCATTTTGCATAACTCTAGAGGATGAGATAATATTTATAGAGTAAAATAAATTATATTTACCTTATAGTGAAATGATATATAATTTCAATATCACCATGTTTCTTCATCTATGATATGTATAATCAGAATGGTTTCCTGTAGAAGGAAAAGGGAATCTGGAGTAGGAATGAACCAATTGGATAATATCTGTTTGAATTTATAACTTTGAATGGTGGGAATTCAACTAAATAGTTTGTTATAGTAATGTATTAGTTAATAATGTCTATAAATAGATGTGTAATCCCTAAAAGTGAAAAAATAGAGCTTCAAAAAAGAAACATGATGATAGTGGAACATTTTACAAGTCAACAGCCTCTTTCTTTTGGGGATCTTATGACCTAGTGGAAACTGAAGTATGGATTAATGTGCATGAAAATATATTCGATGTCATGGGGTGTTTAGATAATAAATATTCTAGTGTGTCTATATATAATTTGGAGGGTTATTCAGACCAGTATTTTTCAATTGTAATGAATATCAGGGATAACTAGGAGATTGATGCCTTATAATGGGAGGAATCAAAAAATCTATTCCTTGAAAAATATTTTCCTATGGTGGTTTAACATAAGTTGAAAAAACAATTATTTGAATTGAAGTAATAGGAGGAGGATTTAGTGTCCTTTTATTTAGTAATCTTCACCCGATTGGCATGGCTCACTCTAAATATTATTTAGGATATTGATAAAAACATCATTTTTTACATAGTATTGATGTCAATATAATGAATTCCATCAGTTTCCCAGGAATTATAAAGTTATGAGAAACATGTTTGATGCGTTGAGAGGGAAGAAATGAGGTTTTATTATGATCAGATGTATTAGGATACAATCATAAGAAGATTTATAGATGGAATTCCATTTTAAAGAATACATCAATAAAATTTAAAGGTATGAATGCTTGGTTTCCACTATTTCAAAAGTGCGGTAAAAAGCACAATGAGGAATTCAATAAAATAAATTTGGATGTGTTTATGATGTTTTATATCTATAAATATGGCCTAATATTTAATGAATATAAACATGAGATTAATTATGATATTCAATCTATAATGTGCTTTAAATGAGGTGAGATGGGTCATTAGGAATATACCTTCCCAAAGAGATATCTGAATGAAGGAAAGTTGTATGATTATAAGCCGAAAGTTTTCATGAGATACTTTAAAACTATGTCAAAAAATATTAAGTTTACCAATGATGTTGTATTATATTTTTAGAGGCTGTAATTTATCTAATATTAACTTGACATATGGTTACCATCAGCTGATGTTAATGGAATATGAAATCCAAAAAACAGATATTTATACAAGATATTTGCTTTATGAGTATTTTGTTATGCCATTTGGTTTGAAAGATTCCCATTATATATTTATGGATCATAAAAATAAAATATTCCATTTATATTTGGATACTTTTTTGGTGTTTTTGTTGATTATATTTGGGTTTTCTAAAAAACATATATAGATCATGATAAAAATTTACATATTGTCTTGAAAAAAATCAGGGAAATAAGTTATATATAAAACGTAGAAGATGTGATTTTTGGATATAAGAGTTTTCTATTCATAGGAACATTTTAAATAAGGATGGAATAATAAATGATACCGACCAAAAGTGGTCGATCAATGGACAATACATTCAAATTCTATAGAGATTCACAATTTTCCTGGATTAGTACGTTATTAAAAAATGATTGTGAAAAAAATCCTGATTACTAAACGTGAAAACTATGTTCACACAAAAAGGGGATAAATTATTTTTATAGAATAATGTGATTTTTGTTTTCAGGAATTGAAAAATAGATTAGTTAATGCTCTAATTTTGGCCATTCATTTTTGAAATATTGGTTTTTTTTCATCGATAATGATGCTTCATTGGTGGGATGTGGGTGTGTTATCATATAGAATGATCAGGAAATTTCATATACATTAAGAAAATTAAAATATTATATGTCAAAATATCCCACAAATTATTTGGAATTAAATGTTATGGATTTATTTATTTAAAATTTAGAGGTATCATTTATTCAAATCCAAATGTGAAATATCTACCAACAATAAAAGTCTGATGTATATATTCACTCAGATAGAATTAAACCTGAGGCATAAAATATGACTTCAACTGATAATGAATTATGATTTCATGATCAATTACTATATTGGAAAATAAATAAATGTGGTAGATGCCTTTAGTCGAAAACATCATGCATCATTATCTGTGATACATTTGGAACAATACCCCATTATTAATGATTTTATAAATTATATCTTGGAGATTTTTTGTGAATAAATTTCCCCTTTTTGTTTTAGTATTTAGTGGATTCATCCATATCAATGTGAATTATGAAGGAACCGATGGAAAACTGTAAGTTATAAAAAAAGGTAGAATTGGTGAAAAGGGTATGTTTCTAGTATTTAATGTCGATAAATATTATTTCCTATGATTTTAAAATACATTATGGATGCCTTAAGATTCGTATATGAAGAAATAATTATTGTTTGACTTTCATAGTTCTCCATTTTTAGTTCATCCTAGAAGTATTATGATATACAATTACCTTTTGGTGTATTACTCATGCGATGGAATGAAATAAGATATTTTAGATTTTACCATGAAATTATTTACTTGTGATCATGTTAAAGTAGTGTTACAATTACCATAGGGTATGATTTAGAATTTTCTAGTTCCAGATAAGAAATTTGGAAAATATATCAATTGAATTTTTGGTTGGACTACCAAAGATTTCGTGAAGTAACAATGAAATTGGGTTATTTTTGAAAGATTGAATAAATATTCACATTTCATTACTATTTGGTATATTGTGTCTTTGGATCAGATTTCTTGCATGTACCTCATAGAAATTGTTAGTTTACATGGCTTTCTTATCTCAATTGTATCTAACTGATATCTTAGGATAACTTATAAGCTTTGGAAATGGTTTTATAAGTCATTTGGAATAGAATTAAATTTCATCACAACCATTCATCTTCAATATGATAGAGGATCCCAGTGAACTCCCATTGATGAAATGATTTAGTCTTTTTCAATGGATTATCTTGGAATTTGTGATAAACATCATTCTTCAGTTGAGTTTTCATAACAAATTAGATTTTAATCCAGTTTACAGATGGAATATTTTGAAGTGATATAAGGAAAGTTGTTTCAAACTCCATCACATTAAGATGAAGTTAGGGAAAAAATGTTGGCGGGGCCAGAATTATTATACTAAATGCCTATGAAAGTGAAGACAACTCAGAAAAACATTAGGAAATCTCAGAGAAGGCATTAATGTTATAGATATAATAGAAGGGAAGAATTTTAAATTGAGCTATGTGATCTTGTTTTTCATAGAATCTCACCAGGGAAATGTGTTATGAGTTTTGGTAAGTAAGGAATTCTTTGTATATGGTTCATTAGACCATGAAAAATCCTAGATATATTTTGACCATTTTCCTATAGATCATATTTTTATTTTGAGTTTTTCCTAGGTAAATATTGTTTTACATTTTTTATGTTCATACATTTTGTATAGGATTCATCTCACGTTTTGATCCTAGAAGTAGTTTTATTGGGAGAGAACCTATCTTATGAAGAGAAACCTATATAGATTATTGATCATATAGAGAATTTTTTTAAAAATTATTGTAATCAATCAGGTTATGGTGTTGTGGAGAAAACACATGTTTTATTACGAAATATTAAAATTTGAATATTTTATAGGGGAAAGGTACCCTCACTTTTTAAATAAGTAAATAAAAATTTCAAGGATGAAATTTCTAAAAGGTTGTGAAACTTTAGCAACCGAGGTAGTTAAAAAATAATTTATTTTAATTCTAGAATTATATATTCAAATTCCTTATAAATATATAATGAAATAATTTTTGTTTTTATGAATTATATAATTTATACTGATGGAATAGTAACAAGTCCATTGAAATAGTAAGATGACTATTAAGAATAAAATTTTCTCAATATAATACTAATTTCAACTAATAATGTATAAATAAAATTTATCCATCTTATCTGTGAAAAGATTTTATATTTATATCATATATTAAGTATAAAATTATATAGGAAATTATAAATTAAGTGTCAGATTTTTTTGAGTCATAAATATTTAATTACAATTTTGGAAATGATATAATTATTTGAAATAAAATATATTATCATAAATTAGATTCATAAATTAATTTTATTTATGATTATTAGATAATTTTATGTGACGTTAATTAATTTTTCAACATGTTATAAAATCAGATATTATTTTAAATTTCTTTTTTTTAATTTATGATTTTAATTAAGAATTAAATTTATAATATTTGTAAAATTATTTCTAAAAATATTGTGTTCATTTTTTAAATCTACAGATGTAAAAATGGTAGGGGTTATTTTTTCATTTTTCAGGAAATACTTGAATTTTTGGATAATAGTGAAAAAAAGACATTGGATCCAACTCAAATTCATTTATTACTATATTTAATCACAAGAAAAAATAATATTGTCATTATTGAGAAAAATTAGAATATAATTATTAAAATAATTGAAAATCCCCCCTTTAGACCACAATAAATACCAAATGTCACCCCTCTTTCCCTCACACCTCTTGAAATTTGATAGTTTTTCAATTTCTACCCAATCCTCTTTTCATGATTAATTCCTACATTCCAGACCTTATGGCCTCCCCAAAATTCCAAAACCAATGGCCTTAATGACATTCCCATGAGAATTAAAGAGGTTAAAATCCTCTTTTATTTTATTTTCATTTCATTTCAATCCTTTTGGTTTTCTTGTACTATATTAAACTCCAATTACCCAAGAGGAATATAATGATAGGTATATTATATATAGACGAATGTTATCTTGTTTATTGAAATATTCTTCATCATAATTATTCTCCTCTCCCTTTTAATAAAAATATAAAATCTTTATCTGTGATGTGTAAATTTAACGAGCTTGTGAATAATGTGTTCTCAATTTCCATTACCACCTTCATGGATGGTCATAAAAACATTTTAATGGTTGAAAAATAATTTAAAGAATATTATATAACATATTTTATGATTTATAACTACGATTTATATATATAATATTAATTTATATAACGAAACTAGTTCATGATTATCAATGAACTTCCAAAATGATCAAAATGAATAAAATTATTGTTTTATATAATTTTTTATAATCCTATTAGAAAAAAATATATATTCTTTCATTTTTTATGAAATTTTTTAATTCCATTTCATTACATTATTTTATATTGTCATCCATTCAATAAGAAAATAAATTACGAACCAACCATTGAAACAATGTAAAGAACACACTTATAACAATGAAGATAAAAATTTTATTAACAAATGTGTGAAATGGTATTATAATTATATTATATAAGATGTTATAAAATTTAATATGTTTCTATAATATAATAATTAAACTCATTTAAACATTTTACAGGTTATATAAACACTTTTAATATAAGTCAAACCCAAGGTAAAGGAATTCTTAACCCAATTTCCATTATTTGGGTTAGCCTTATGCTTTTTTGATTATGTGATACTATGTAAATTTTTGAAAATAATTTTTATGTTTACTTATTTTTATTTATTATTTACATACATATTCCATTATTTTTAATCAATTATTGATAAAAATATATTATATTTTTATGTGAGTTTACATTAAAAATTATCTTCCAATTATCTAGTTTTAAAAAACAAAAAATGTTTGTTTTTATAAAATTATTCTTGTTTTATGTTTATGGAATGGTTCATGGGAATTTTTTATGATGAATGGGGGCCTATATATCCCTCCAATTAATTAGTTATGTTTAAGTCGTAGGTCTGCCATATGGTCACTCCATGTGTAACTACGATGGATACACCATTAGGTAGCTCTGAGGGTTACATTATATAGTAGAAGTAAGGGTTATAAATTATAAGGTGGACACAAGGGATACAATATTAAGTGTCTAATGCCCAAGTTAAATATATGGACTATTATTGATTTTCAACGTTTAATGGGAATATAAAGTTTTGATAATGTTACTATGTGATACATATTGGGTGAGAAGTAATTCTTTGTTAAAATGATTGCATATGTTCATAAGAAGTAATATAAAAATGGTTTCTATATTTATTTTTATATCACATCCCGAGTTATTATGCCCATACCAGGTTTTAAAATTCTATTTATATGGTTTAAGGATGTATTAGAGAAAATGAGAATCCAAGAAGAATTTTTTCAAGACTGTTCATAAATAGATTTAATTTTTTCAATTATAATAAATTATAATATGATAAATATTTATATTCTATAGTGATAATTATTTTTCTATGTATTGGTTGATATTTGTGATTTCTGTGATAATTTTCTAATTCCTTAATCATGAAAACATCCATAATGTAAAAGATCATAAATTCACGACTACAACTCAATATTATATAAGGGATAAGGATATCCCATTATAAAAAATTTCACAATAAAATTGTAATTAATCAATTATTTTTCATTTTAGTAAATTGAATTATTAATTCTAATATCTAATATATTTAACATTTCATAGATTTCTCTTTTTCAAAATTAATTTTCATCATGTTAATGGGATTGATCTTAAATTAAAATTTCCAATTATTTGAATTTATTTTGATAAAAGGTATTAAATTTTTTAAATAATGATAATTTTTAACATATAATAGTATAGAATAGATTTATTTCATAATTATCAGTATAGAGCTAATGCATCAAATACTTCAATTATGTTAAATAGAGGTATTTAGGCATTACATGGACATGTGTTGAAATTAATTTTCAAGGAAAATATGGTTTTTTATTAATACATTTTATTATGTATCTAACATTAGTTTTTCAAAATTATCCAATATAGATCAATTTAATTTTATTCTAACATTATGAATTATCACGACCAATAAAAAGATACATGTTACTATGGTTATAACTAAAATGGTAATATTAACTAAACATTAAGTATAAGGAATATCAAATTTAATAATTATTTTTTTATGTTGGAGTCATTTTATCAACCATATCATACCACCACTCCATTATTAATAAATTATAGTGGGACATTGTGTGAGAGTGACTTCCAATGATAGATTCTTTTCTAAATTTACAAAATTTTTACTCCTCCATCATTATAAACGGTCACCAACTATCCAAGTGTATTTGAACATCATAATATCTATGGATCAAACAACCTAATAAAAAATAACTATACAAAATTCATAGCAATTTTCAATAAATATTATCCATTCAAAAAGGCCAACCATATGGTGGTTAATAAGGGTAATATTGGATTTTGGTTTAAGAAAATGTAATCATCTTTGAAATTATTTTTATTTTCACTTATTTAATTACCATATATATTCATATCATAGTAATTACTATATAATTACTATATTACCTAAAATATAATGATATATGATGATTTATATGGTGTAACATATATCTATCTCCGCTCCCATCAAATGGGAAATGAAATAACTAGTTCTATATAAGGTGGACCACCAACATTCAAACCGATATTGTTTGTTTCCCATCACCATAACTAATGATTCCATATAAGAATATATTTTATATTTTTATATTATTTTTTTGAAATTATAAATATTATTTAAACATAATATAAATATTTCTTCTTACTTTCCATTTTATCTGAATATAATTACGTCACTTGTGTGAATATCTGACTACCACTAAAAAAGAAATGTGATTTTTTCATGACATATACATTTAATATAATGTAATAAATAATATATTTCATTAAAATTTGTGAAATATATGAAATGAAAATTACTATATAAATTTAATATATTATCTAAAATTGTCTAATTTCATATTTTAAAAAATGGGAAACCATGTTCACAGGTATGTATGGAAATCCATATGAATGATTCATGTAAATCATTTTTTCTAGAATATTCATTGATTAATATAAATACCTATATTATATATAAATATATATCATATTTATATCATCAAGGTAACCCTAGATATTTTGGAAATGTGATAAAAAATACTATGAATAAAAAAACTAAACCAAAACGCATATAAAAAACTATGTATTTATTACTGAAAACATGATTAGGACAATGAATAGTTAACAAAAATGTAAAAGTTTGTCATATTTAAATCCTGTATAGTATGATACATATGATTTTGGTTCCATAATAATTTGTTTATAATATTACAGTTATTATACAGTAATTCAAACATATATAGAGTATATCAATATTTATGGTATGGTATTTATAATCTCCAATTTTTTATGGGAGATATATTCTATATATACCGACATTTTATTTTGTGTATAAAAATCTAGAATTAAATTTGATATAATTAATATACATGTTTCAATGAAATTAAATGTTTTATTTTATTTATTATTTAATGGTTCATGTGAGTCAATCATTTCCATATTAGTGAGGGATACTCCTATAATAATTTTTGTGGGACATTTTCCATATTAACCACTTTTTCCTTTTTTGTGTTTTATATATGATTGGTGATTTTATTTCTCTATTATTCTCAGTATATATTGGAATATTCATGTCAACATAATATTTTTAATTCATGGTGTTCGAGATTCAAGAGAAACAAATGCGGAAAAAGCTTTATCTTATAATGTGATTATATTTGTGGATAGTTTGTCGTTATGTATCCAAATTGGATATATAATTACAAATTTATCAATAATGACCTATAATATATTCACCTAAGGCTATGTTATGAACATATATTTTTCCATTCATTTATATAATGTTATATCATGAAAACAAAATAATTTTTCATAAATGAAATTGACTTTATTTCATACTTTGCTAAAGAATCATATTCTTTCTGATCAACGTTTTAATGAAATGTTGTCAAAAATGATTTAGGGAACCAATATAAATAAATAAACTCATTTTTATCATAATTTTTAAAAACTAAATCGAAAATCATGCCTTTTACAACATATCCTATTTTCCTTTTATCAAAAATGATTATGGAATATTTATTTTAACATATAAGACCATAAATGAATTTTATACCATCAAAATAAATCATTTTTTAAATTATTACACTATAATTATCAAATTATATTTAAAAATTAATCTCTTTATAAAATATTTTTGAACGTTTTAGTTTAAAAGTATTTTTTTAATGAATTGTTATTTTCCCTATTAAATGTTTCATGTTATCATCCCAAATAATTTTAAATCTATGATGGCATCACATAATGTTATATATGAATTAATAGAAATACTATCCAATTATAATCTTCAAAATATTTACATTAATGATTCATACATATGATGAAAAGATATTTAGGAAATAATATTTATCATCCATAGGTTACATAATAATAAAATGTTAATATCTACACCCATTGTTTTCTATAGGTTATTCAATGATGAAATTATTGAATGATTTATAAACATATTTACATTCCACAGTTTATGCAATGATTAAAAGTTAATGAAGAGAATATGTTTTCATGGGTTCTTATTTTTATATTGTTTCACAATATTGTGTAAGATGTATATATGTTTATCATTGTGTGATTGGTGGACATATATCTCCATATAATTAATTAGGGTAAATATTTAGATATAATGACATAAATAGGATTTGAATGTGGAGTCAACAATTCTAGAATGGGACAGTGTCCACAATGATAATCATGGTGGTGAATCATAACTACTACGATGGTTTGGGGAGTAAACCCAATCCAATATGACAGACTAAGGGTGATCCATGACTACTATTATAGATTATAGAGAAAACAAAATCATTTTCAACAGTAATCTAAATCAGTTTTTACTATTAAAAAATAATATTCATTACATATATTTATTCAATAATTCATTATATTATGAAAAATTGTATCCTGTATGGCTCAGGTTCCTTGATTTATTTTTTATTCATGTCTTTTGAACAATAATTATATCTTCCAAAACTCGTGTTTTATATATATGTTATTATGGTATGGATTTAATATGTTATTTTTTTGTTCTCTTACCACTGTGATAATGTTATATTGATATCTTAATTATTTACCCAAACTACACATCTGAAATCAACCTTTATTTTGTTACACTTCCTTAGGTTATGTATAATTTTATTATGTGTTATATTTATAAGAAGTTTCCTCATTATGAAGAACATAGTGGTAGAATATTTTGTTCACATATGAATGAGTTTATTATGTATAAATGTTTCCAACGTAACAAGACCTAAATAATTATATCATGGATTGTTTTTTTATGTAATGAATATCTATTTATTATGATTTAAAATTTCTATCTGAGAAGTTTGGGATGTTAAAATATATTTGGAATGAATGAAAGGAAACATTAGAAAACGAGACAAGATATTACCACTGACCATAAAAAAACTTCTTATAGATCCCATGGATAATGTCGAGAAAGGGTGAGTTGGAATGTCTCCCAATTTCTCTTAGTCATCATCCAAAATCAAGAACAATATATATCCAATTGATGGAATAGTTTTCGAATAAAAAGTTTCATGAAACTCAAAATATTCCCTCATTACACTCTAAATGAATATTATAAACCATAAATTATATATTAATGGTGTAATAAAATTCATAATAACTTAATTTATGATATAGAACCCATTTCACATAAAAACAAGGTGCTTATCTAGGATACATTTATCCCATAAATTTCAGCTTTATAACATAAAGACCACTCAAAAATTACCCTATTCTACAAAGAATTCATAAAACTCTATCCATTAATAAAATAATACATACATTCATGATACTAATTCATCATTCACATAATTTATTGACCCATGGTTGCACAACTACATCCCTAACTAATTCAAACCCTATAAGACCTTCTGAAAACACTATCAATCTCACAAACTATCAATGTAAGTAGTCGAATTGTCATGTAACATTACATTAAAAACAAATAAACTTTTTATTTTACTCAATCATAAATACTACACCAAAAAATGATGGGTTATTAATTAATACACCATGATATATATATCATGGATTACATCACAACTGAAATGGTTCCACCATCCAAACATGACCAACCTAAATTACCAAAAAAACATGTTTCAAAGCCACATCACCAAGTATAATAATTTAAAACTCTACATCATCTAGAATAAGTCAAAAAAACATATTTCACACATAATAATCCACAAAACAATCATTAAATCAACATATAACGAACTATAATTCATTGAGAGAAACACACAATACTCCCTCAAGGACAAAAATCCTGGAATTAGGTATTACATGTTATTATATAAACAGAATTTGGAATCCTTGACACACATAAAAATGTTCTAGAAATGTCATAATGAGACAAATCATGATTATAAATTATGATCGTCCCACTTCATGTGATAGAACATTTGTCACACATTGTGACATTATGGAAATTTACATCTCATAATATAATCATATCCAGACATCACACTATATAAAAATCAACGAATATAACCAAATATATTATGATATTTGGGGAATATTTCTATATATCCCTCCCATGTAATATTTGAAAGAAAAAATGAATCTTTATAAAAGAACCCATGGAATGGTTTATCTACACAATACATTCTCTCAATGACCTTGGATCTCTACTCGCCGCTCTATGATTTTCACATCATCCTAGATATCCAATTATCCCTAGAAATTAATGCCAGATTGATCCTAAAGATAGTGATGAAATATGGGACATGATAAGGATCTCATAAATTCTCTCTATTAGTGATGTAATTGAAAACTGATATAAGACTTCTCTTACACACCCTAACCATATAGAGGCCCAAAAAATGTGAGATAGATTACTCTTTCAACAAAACCTCTAATTTCTATGTTAAGGGTTGAATATCATTAACACATTTCCCCAAAAAACAAAATCCATGGTCTGCCTCCAATGATTAATATAATAATTCTTTTGGTCTCGTTCCACACTCAACCTTAGTCATACGAATTAGATCATCTCAGTAATTCTCCACACCACATTAGGAAAACTAACATATATATCACCATCCTCCATCTAGATAAAATTGAATGACACAATCATATGTAAAATTTCTATACTGGGTCATTCTAATAGTGGTTTGATATAATATTTATGCATACATGAATATTGGTTCCAACATTACATCTAATCCACCATGGAAGATGATGAATTCTTGAATGAAATAAACCATCGATTAGATTGTACACTCCATCCTCCAATATTTCAATGGGTGGAAAACAATAATAAGTTAGAAATGGGTTCCAAATTTTTTTTCCCATACACTCCATACTCATTACATGAATTGAGGATCTCTATTTGCGTTGATGGTAACTAATTCCCCCCTAATTCCTAAATGCATCATCCATACAAGGCCTAATTAAGATACCCATGACACATATATCACTAGAAAATGATCTGACATGATTAGTTTTTCTATTATAACATAAAATGGATCAAAACCTCCCTAATACCAAAGTAACTTGATTATAAAATCCCAAAATATAACTTCTTATTACCATATGGAAACATTGAGTTGTTGCAAGAAACAACATGAGAAACTTTTCTCCACTTTCACATGTTGTTGAACCAAACACCTTAACACAAATCTTGTCATCGAAAATTTATCGTTGACCACAAAAATAATAAAGTATCAATGATCACATAAATAAATATTAAATATTTTTAGATGAATATTAATTTCATTACACATTAACATTGTAAAATATGATAAATTAATAATTCCAATTGAATCATAGAAAAAACATATTTTTCAAAAGAGTTATACATTATCTATCACATAATTACTTATAATATAACCATTCTTAGACATAACAAATGTAATACCAATCATCAAACCTATTAAAATAAATCATAATAAATGTGATATTAGTTGTTGAGTGAGGGTAAATGTGGGAGATATATAAAAATATCATGAGTATAAGGGAATGAGAACAAGAGGGTATCAATTACATACCACATCCTGGATATCAAAGATCAAAATCTTGAGTCATGGAATAAATTTTGGAAGTTTTTAATTAATTAATCACAATGAAATTAAATAATCATGACTATGTCTTCATGAAATTACAATATTTCATAGAATTTTTTCACATATATAAGCATAGAAAATCATTCCCATGGTTTTCAGGGTTCTTTTAGAAGTATATCATAGTAAAAATAGTTCACAACCCAAACCATTTAAGTATACATGGTTTACTCCTCAGACAATTACAGTGGAAAAATTCCATTACTAGACAAGATTCACTCCCTAAAGTAATCATGTTTACCTCGTGAGATATAAATATTTAGACAATTCATTATGGGTTGATATATAAATAAACTATCGTATATTCAAAATCATAAAAATGTGTTCTATAGATTTATAAATCAATCATCATATCAAAACCCTTGAAAATAATGTATTTATTTAACATTTCATTATTTCATAACATGTGGGAAGGGAAAATGACTCAAAATCATTTCATCGTTTCATCATAGAAAAAATATGGATAAATAAGCATCATTCAGTAGTATTTTATCAACATTTAACATGTGGGAGAGGAAAATGTTTCAAAAAAATCATATCATTATATTCATAAAAAATTCGTACAAATAATAATAATGGTTTCCTTGGAGCATATTTCAATAATATTATACACAACATCAAATGAATAATATAATTGGGAAATTTATTTTGAATATTAAATTGTAAAATATTAATAATAAATTTCATTTCCAAATTGAAAATATTTTTTAAAACTAAATATTAATAAAAAAAATTTAAAAAAAAATCATTGAAAATATATTTGTATACTTAATTAATAATATTTATAAATCATTTAAAACTTTTCATAACGAAAATATACTTTTCACATTTAATTTTTTTAATCATACTTTTCTAAAAAAAATTATTATATTGAAATTTTGAAAATATAATTTAATTGGTAAAACATTTGGTGTTCATTATTGTGGGAAATTTCATTCAATATATACATGTGAAAAAATATATTCCATTCACATTTTTTTTAAAACCAAATGATAATTTAAGGAAAATATATATTTGGATTCATTTTAAAATTCATTTAAAAATTTATAACATCATGAAATATGTCATTATAAATAAATTTTATAATTGTAAAATGTTTTGGAAATTTATTTAGATATCAAGGATATAGAAGAAAAATGAATTTCATCTATGAGATGTTTTTATTGAGGATGAATAATAATTATTAACGAAGCAATAGTATTTCACACACATGATCGAAAATTTCATTTCCCATTATATGTAATAGAAGATAAATATAGTTTAATAAATGAAAATAATAAAATAATGTTTATTATTGATAACATTGTTATCATATAATCATATACTTTTAAAATTTAATTGATATAGAATAAGAAACAAATTAAAATAAATTTTACATGACTAAAACTATTTCTTAAAAAAATTATTTTTAATTAGAAATAAATCCATTATTAAGTGGATCCAAAATATAAATATGTACCCTATTATTTAGGTTGGGAATTAAGGATTATATAATATTAGTTTATGGATAAAAAATATTATTTTGATGTTTAAAAAATATTAGAGAGTTGGTGGCCTTCTATAAGTGTGGGAGAAGGGACACATGAAATTTTTTATTGTATAAAGTTTATTTTCATTTATCACTTTCCAAAATGTAATAAAATGCTTAATTAATGAACCATATTTTACATAAGGTAGAAATGTTTAAATATGTTTATTCACTGGACAATTACACAGCTCATTTCACACATTATAATTTTAGGTTATCCTCTTGAGTAAATAGTTTTTTATAATAATTTCAATAATCAATATTTAAGTTTATCACCATTATTTCTTTTAGAAAACTATGTAAAACATATTATATATTTAATATTACTATTATTCCAAATATGGAATCTATAATTTTAAATTCCATCCACTTAAGTGGTATATTTTAGTTCATAAATAAACCAGCATAAATGAAAAAAAATGGTTTTCCCAAGAGAAACATTTGAGATGTTTAAAAAGTTTCTGTGCCAAAATTATAATTGAAATTGATTAAAATGACAAAAATTTTAATAATAAACTGATAATTGTTGTTTAATGAATTTTATAACATTCTCTAAGTTAAATTTATCTTTTATATTTTTTTTAATCAACATGAAATTATTAATAAAAACCTGTATTTTCACAATTGAATTAAAAAACTAACTCTTTATAAAATTATAAAAACATCACTCCATGGTAATTATTAAAATATTTTATCAAATATAAATTTTACTTTTTCAAATAGAAATTTAAATTTTGAAAAATAAATTCTAAAAGAAGTTTTCATAATTGATGAAAACATGTATTTTAAAAAAAAATATTGTTTTTAAGTGTATAGATGAATGTACTTTTATCTCATATCTAGAAATCACATAAAATGAATGTTAAATATTTTATGGAATAAAAAATAAATTTATTTAATTAGTATAATTGAGATGGTTTTTCTTTATATATTCAGTGGAAATTCATTTTTTGAAGACTATGTATTATTAAGAAATTTATTTCCATTTTTTAAAAGGTTTTTATTTTCATTTATGATTAATTAGTCCCAAAATAATTAATTTAATTTGAGTTTTAAAAATAATAAAATTTAATAATCCATATAATCATATTTATATATTAAATTATAATTTCTATGTGATCACTATCATATTAAAGAATAATATTTCAAATTATTTACCGTTTTTGGACTATTTATTAAATGGAGCACAAGACATCAAAAACATAATTTAAAAAAAATAATTTTATTAAAATAAATGGCGGTGCCTTATACTCCTGTTACAATTATGATCCCCAGCAAAATTCAAATCTATTAAATATATAAAAAAGATAATTCTACATTACTACATCCTCAGGTTCCTTGATTTTATTATCATGCAGGATAATTTTCAATAATATATTGACAAGTTGAGTGATTTTACTAAATAATTTATTATATTTATAATCTAAAATCTCTACTACTGGTCCCTCATATGATGGATATTAACCAAAATTTATGTCCTCTGTTTTCATTACATGTTAATGGATGGATACGTACTTCGATAGGAGAGATTCAGGGAAGAAATCATGGACTTGAGAGTGATTTGTTTGAATTTCAATCCAATAATCTCCCATCATGATACGATCAATAATTTCAATGTGATTGACATATAAATTTGTTGAAATTAAATTATATTATATCCATAATACAATACTATGATTCTGAATCCATAAATTTCCACTAAAAATATTTTTCCATGATATGAAAATTGAAAATGAATTTTTCATACATGAAGCATTATCATTAACTTCTAATGGATCATATGATCCGAAATAAAATTTAAAATCATTCCTTCAATTATCATATAAAAAATGGTTATCCCATGTTGTCTAATATAGATAAATCATCATAAGATGAAATAATAAATTAATATTTAATACAATATAAAATGTTCTATATAAAACATTACATAAATGGATATCCTTAATATCCCACCGAAATTGAAATATCATAAATAATTCCAAAATATTTTCCAAATAAACATAAAATTAATCCAAAAAATATTATAAATTTCAATTAATGGTCAAATAATAATTATATGATTACATTGGTTATATATTCTCATAAATTATTGTAATAATCAGAAATAACATAATACGTCAATAAAAAAACATTTTCCCCATTCCATAAATTATACCATAGTTCATTTAATAAATTACATTAATCATGAAATAGTTGTAAACTCCATCAATGATATCATAATGACCTTTTCTAATAAATCATTTATTTTCCATGTGGTCATTCATACTATAAATGTTTCTTTTTTTCATATCAATCATCTATTTACCCAAACTATGTACCATTTTATCAACATCTGAAAAATATGAAATATTACCTACAATTATTAATTATTTTTCAGTAAAATATAAGCATTACACTAAATAAATTTATAGGTTATCTAGAACAATGAAAATATTCATAAAAAATATTAATTTTGAACTTATTTAGAACAATCCCTATATAGATGTCATGATTCTCATATTTAATTAATTCCAATATATAGTCACTTAAATCATTCCACATCATTCACAAGCCATTATGTATGATTCATTATCATATACCTCAATACATTATTCTTTCATATGAAATTTCTATTCTCATTATGAACAATGTAAAAAACATTACTCATATTACCATTCTGATCATCCTAATGAATCAATCCCAAGAGGATAGTGAAGTGAATGATTTTAAAATCCTAAATATTTGAAACATTCATCATTTGATTATACATTTGGGAGACCTATATTGACATCAAATTTATGGACTAAAATTTTAATTTTTCCCCTATAATTACATGTTATGATCAATGCATCCCCATGCATTATACATATTATCATTCCATTGAATTATTTTATTAAGAGATTATTACAATATTATTGACCTATATGAAACAAAATTTTCATCCCCCATGTTATCAACATCCCTAGCTCCTAGTGAACTATAAATTTCTCTAATTTGGTGAGTATGAGAGTTGGATAATGTTAATTTTTTTATTCGTATATCATCATTACTGACTTTGAAAAAACAAAAATTCAATAACTTCATCAAATTTTTGACCTAATCAACTGTTTTTTTGTGTGAATTGAGTTCTTATAAAAACATTTTGTTAAAAAGATTATTTGAAAATCCCCCAAATTAAAATTGAAACCAGTTAGTTGATCCAAGTAGTAAATTTAAATTTTTTTTAATATTCAATTAATTTCATAAGATATTGACTTCTACTTAGTTATATCAACATGAATGATTGAAATAAATTTTGTAAATGCTTACTAAACCCAAACAATTATAAAAACTATCCAAGAGCAACTTTAAAGTGATTATTAGTTTTATTAAATATGGGTTAAATAGAGTAAACTAAATTTGATAACATCATCGATTAGAACAAGAGAATCAGACTCAAGATGATACTTTTTCCTCCCTATATGGTGATCTAAATTCAACAGGAATTATATATAAATCATCAATCCACACCCTGGATTGGGGATCACACAACAGTATATGAACTAACTTCATCACAAGACCTCTACCATAGTTATATATGGGAACTAAAATAGCCAGGTCATATAGAATCTCAAACACATTTCTATATGGGATACGACTGGGGTGAACTGAATTTTTTGAGAGGACTTATTACTTCCTCTTGTTTAGTGAAGAGAATAATGTTTGTTTAACCGAGAAGTTCACAAAAAACATGAATTTTAATAAAAAAAATGCACAAAAATGTTAATGAAATTGAGGGATAGAGCATATAAGAATATTTTTATTGTGAAATTAATATTTAGACACATTGGTTATAGAATATGTGATGTTTCAATCTTCTTTTGTAAATAGGCATTGAAGCAGAGTGTCGTTGGTGCATTATTTTCTAGTTTCCTGGATGATGGGATTCTCCAACTTATTGTTTTTATTCATCAAAGATGATTGATGATTTGGTGAACATTATTCCTCCTTGACTTCATATCTAGTAGGAACGAGAGTTCTTGATGTCTAATTTGGATTCTTCTAGTATTTCTGATCATATATTGTATTCTTTTATTCTCTCCTTCCATGTTGCTTGTGCACCAGGATTAAATTTTATTATTGTTTACTTATATTGGCCAAAAATTAGCATGTAGATGTACCTCTAATATCATAATATCCTCTTAAATTATCATTAATGGTGTCTATAAAAATAATTAAATAAATTAATAGTATTAAAACCCTCCAATATGATTGTAAGATAAAATATTAAATAAATGAAAATTTAAACAGTATGTCGGTGAATAAACTATTACAGAATCCTTCTATCAGTGACTCCTAATACTAGTGTGAGGTTTTGTTGTTATCAAGGACTCATTATACTGGTGAGTTATTCTGTCAGTATCCCAACACATCAATGATTCAATGCATCAGAGTCTATTTTTTTATGTCGATGGGTAATTAATTTTCTTATGGTCTCATTTGTACTATCAGTGAGCCATTTATTTTGTTGATGAAACATTTTTTTCATCGGTGATATGTTTTTATTTTTTTGAGACATTTGTTTTGTCATTGATTCATTTTTTCTATCAGTGAACATTTTCACTGTCGGTGAGTCACTAATTAGTAAGTTATACTAACTGTCATTGAGTCATTTTCTCTATCGGTGATAGTGACTCATACTTATCCAATTTTTTGTTTTTACTCTCTTATAATATGAATGAAAATAAAACATGTTAAAAATTTAATGAAAAATTTATAATAATAATTAAAATTAAATAAACATTAACTAGTATTGATAACAATGATTGAAATTATTGGTGATGATTTGACATGATTATTTATTATTGAAACCATTAATCCAACATAAGGTCCATAAATATCCTATATTCTAAGAATTTCCACATTTTTTATGATCATAAATAATGGTACTATAAATTTAAATTAGTTGATGACTAAAATAATCATTCCACTTACTATCTCTCATTACTTATTTCATTAAAAAACTTAAATTTCTCAAAAAAGAGATAAGGTTCAATGGTAAAATAAATAGTTCCTTATTTTCACTTCTAGTATATTTTCTCCTCCATTATCTTAATATGATGTAAAAAAGAATAGTTATATTAAAATGATTTTTCTCCTCCTATTGGGATTATCAAAAATATTAAATATAGGAATTAATATAAATCATGAAAGACACTAAAATAACACATATACTGAATTGCAAGATCATTGAATTTCCAAAATAATGTAAAGGAGAGTTAGCAGAATAAAACAAATTTACCATCAATAATACATATCAAAAAGTAATACACAATACTTTTATGGTTATATTTTTTCTTTTCCTTTGATAGAAGTATTAATATAATGTTTAGTGGATGGATTATGAGAGACCAGAGGATCTAGATGATAAATAATGTCTTTAGGAATAGAAGGAGAAATGGTAGGTTTGGTCAAAGCCCGAGGCTATATTTTCTCTATAATGATAATCTTGAACTAGATAAAAGCCTGAGAAATAAA
The DNA here is from genome assembly GCA_963277665.1 of Viscum album. Classification (NCBI taxonomy): domain Eukaryota; kingdom Viridiplantae; phylum Streptophyta; class Magnoliopsida; order Santalales; family Viscaceae; genus Viscum; species Viscum album. The sequence goes on along the minus strand of OY728161.1, from coordinate 1,676,237,957 downwards.
CATAGGCTAAGGATTAGGTGGGAAATGGGTACCAAGAGAGTCTAAAGAAGTTAGAGGATGTCTAAGAGGTAATATAGTTGGAACTAAAATTTCATCATTCAAAGAAAAATTTATGGCTTCAACATATTGATGATATTAGTTATTATCTCCCAACCATATTTCACTATCTATTCAATATAATAATTATTCTCCATGAAAATATAAATAATATGTTTTATTTCATTCAAATACTTATCTTGATCCTTAAAATATCGAGTAACTGGAGGCATCATTATATTATCAACCAAATATTTAATGTTGATGGTCAGTTGATTCATGGTGTAAATGATTCTAAAATTTAAATTAATGATCTTTTTGAGCTCTTCCAAGTTATAATATGACTACTTGTTATAAAATCGAACTATAACATACACATGATCAGTGTTAATCTCAAATTTTGGATGTCTTTTTAGACCCGAAGCACCAAACAATGCGTGAATCTCTTCTCAAATTATATTTCTGACCATTTTACAATCCAAAGATTGAGAAGTAAAACAAAAGGTATAAGGAAAAAAAGGTACTGAATAGTGATCCTTATGATCTTTAGGAACTATATCTTAACATCATTTATACTCAGAGGTTAACCCATTCTTGGAGAAACTATTTTTCTCATCTCATCTACAGGTTTGGTATTTTTCTCAACAATCATATCAACCATTGCAATTAGGTTTTTTTATAATCATTTATAACCTTCTATGAAAATATAGTTTCATCAGTCTCACAAAAAAACCAACTTCCTAAACTAGAGTTGGAGTAGCATGAAAAGACCAACTCATTTCTTATATCTAATCCTTTAAATATATTACCTCATCACATGGAGTAGGAATGGACAAAAATATATTGTGAATATATTCTCTAACACCCGATCATACTTATTATTAAAAAATCTCATAATCTTCCATAGTTACAGAGTCATTAGAAACGAAATGATCCATTGATTCTTTTGGAATAGAAGAAAACAACTCATCATCTGAATCATCATAGTCCATACCTAGAGCTACATATCAAGGATTCCTTCCCCATTCAGACAAAACATCATCATTTAAAGGAATGATAGTGTCAAGTCTCACTCTACCAACTTTATGCAACCTATTCTTAATATCTCTTTTTATAAGGCTCCCCCTTAACATGAAATATTCTACTAGAGTACAATAACAGTGTGGTAGAAACTATCTGATCTTCCACTATATTATCAAAATGATTTATTTATTCTTATTAATTAGGAGCAATTTCTACATGACCAGAAGGGTCAACATTATTTACATTTTTCATAGGAAAATTTAGTTATATGGTTGTATATTTATCATCACAATGATGATTGGAGACATTTCCACTACCACATCCATCACCTATTTCATCATCTTCATAATTTCCATAATGTTCTTCATTTCTTTTCCTTCATATACACTACCAGAGCCACTTCCATTTTCATTGTATTCTCTTCTTGAGAATCATTATCTCCCAACTTATTCTTATTATTTATCTCTTGGAACCACATAATAACTACAATAATTTATTTCATACTCCACACATCTGGACAATTCATTCTCTTTATCCCAATTATTAGTATGATTTGGTTCATTGGAAGGTAAGGCAAAGGGTTTACTAGAATTTCTATATGATAAACCATTTTTGAGCATCAGTGGTGCTAGGGTCACGTCTATCATCAATTGAGACCCCTGATCTCTATGAGGATTAGAAGTCTATTCCACATTAAGATAAATAGGCTCACCATATTCTTGTCCTAGACAAGGATCCACTAAATCTCTTGGCCAACCATGATGGTCCACTGGGTTAATTTTTTTATAATTCATTTCTTCACCACCATCCCATTCCTTATTCTATGGGTTCCAATGGAATTTTATCATATTTAATATATCCTTAATTGATAATATTAAACTACATGTTGAATTATATTCTTCACATTCATCCACACAACCATTCACTTTGATCATTGATGAGATCATCCCTGGGTAGAATATGGACTTTTTATTACAATGTAGATTAATAATTTCAATGACATAAACTATAAGGTATCCTCACATATTCACATTAATTCATTTACATTGAAAGTAAACAATGTACACATCTAGGTACATCAACGGGGTAGTCTCCCATTTCTTGGGATAGATCTGGTGCTGAATAATCCCAAGAAAATGTAGACTCTCCGTATCTCGCCCACTATCAACAGGCCTCTCGTGCTCTTAGTTTATAGTTTGATCTATCAGAGCTGTCTCATAGAAAAAAATGTCACTTAAAGGTGGAGAATTTCCTTGTATTTCATCATACACCCCATCATGTGGATCCTTAATTCATTTGGTATAATAACTAGATAAAAATAAAATTATCCTTCTTTTAAAAACAATTTGTTACAAAAAACATCACTGACTATAAAAAATCATCATTTGGGTAGAACTCATGCATGAGAATATGAATTAATGGCCATTTATTATTTGTAAAACAATCCATATAACCTTTATGTTTCAATACCTTCAACAATAGACACTTACCATCTAGAAGCCATTCATTATGAAAGTACTTCTCTGAAGTTACTATAGGATTTACTATATATGGATTGACATGATGATACGTACTTGATTACCCCTTCTACTTTTTTATAGGATGCAACTCATCTCAATATTCTTCTTCGAGAGAACACTTCTTCTCTCCACTTTTGATGGTTCAGTTGAAGTTTTGAAGGTGAATGGCCAGGTTTATTGAAAACGATAGAAGAGTGTTAGGCTAAAAGTTTAAGGGTATGTCGAAGAGTGGATCAACTCAAATTTTGTATCATTAAGGGAATTTGAGATTGTCAATATACAAAAAGGATTAAATGAAATAAATGAAATAGCATTGTTTCGGTTAAAAATTAAAATAATAAAAAATGTGGGTTCTATCGATGTTTGAATGAAAATATTAGCATGACACTATTAGTGTAAGCATCATAGTATCAACATGACACTATCAGTGTCAGCATAAAAATGTTCCGTTGTCGGTTTGGCATTTTCAGTGTCAATATTACATATAAACTACTATTTCACACAGAGATATCAACATACATTCATCAATAATTAATCATATATAATTAAAGTTTGATTTCATTCATTATTTCAGTGTTCAATGGAATTGTGAATATGTCATCGAGCTGTGGTTCAATGCCAATAAAATCCAGCATTATATCACATATTTTGATAGTGATATCTAAAAAATGAATGTCTTACGTTCATATGATTTGCTCTAGAATGTGAGACAAAATTATTATAGAGTTGATATCACTTTTATTATCACTTTTTATAGGTAAATGGTAGAATTGATATCCATAGTCTAGTAATTAATGCTTTATCATCAAAATATAATCACAATAACTACAGGAAGATATCTATTTCTCTTTGGTAGTAGACAGTTCATGTGAATTTTTCTTATTTCTAAACCAGGAAAATTGAGACTTTCCCAAAAGATGAAATGTTCAAGAGGTGTTCATTCTATGTATCTTACAACATCCAAAATTAGTATCCTAATAACCCAATAAATCAAAAGGATGTCCTATAGGATAGATTAATCCTATTATAGTTGTATATTTGAGGTATTTAAAAATTATATTATCATCATTTTGATGATATTATTTTGGGGTTATATTGAAGAAAGACACACTTTCACACAGTACAGATAATTTCAAGCCTACTAGTGGTTATGTAGAGTAATCTCTAAATCATTATTCTATAAGTGGTTTGATCAATATATTTACCATTTTCATCAAGATAAAACTTAGATGTGGTACTCATTGGAGTTACACTATATTTTTACTATCAACTCCAACCATTTTTAAAGGTTCCTTATTATATTTACAATGATTTAAAATAATATCATGTTCAATTTGAAGGATTTACAATTTAATAATGAATTTGAGTTCCCCCATTAGACTCATTTCAAATTCATTATGTATTATTTTTTAAAAATACACTTATAAATAATTTTTAGAAGATCAAAATATAATATTATTTTCATAAATTTGAAATAATAAATCAACTTTTGAAACAAACTTTATTAAAGGAGTATGATTTTTTATACCTTTTTTAAAAAAATTTGAAATATGAAAACAAACTAGTCTATATTACTAAGCTCTTCAAGTTGTTTAAACCATATAAATACATTTATAATGTAAAAACAAAATTTGTAATGTAATTATTTTGTAGAACCAAGGGTTTGTTCAAAAAAAATCTTCAACTATATATACATTTATGAATGCACTATTATCATCCATTTATTATAGAATTAAAATTATATGTTCTGCATATGAAATCAAGATTCTAATAGTCTCATGTCCAGAATCTAGTGATAATTTTTCCTCATATTCATTCCCTTATTCTTGACTATAACCTACTGCATCCTATAATGATTTTTTTATACAATATTAATGGCTTCATGTAGTTTATTTATATACAACCAATTATTTATTGTGGTCAATGTGTCTTTAGGTATGTCTTCAAGTTTATAGAATTTATTTCAATCAAACTGATTCAGTTTTTCTTGCATAGACATTACCCAAAATTCATCATTGATTCCATCATTAATACTTTTCGATTCGTGTTTTGATAAAAATGATTGATGTTCTAACTAATTTCTTATAAAATCTCTCGTATGTGCATCTTTATCTAGGTATCAAACTATAAAATCAAATTTATTATTATTAAGAGTTCTTTTTAGCCTATAAAAATAAAAATAATTGATTTTAGATTCTTCAACAAGTTCGGGTTCATCATGACTGGAGTCTATATAACTTCTAGAACATGATGATTTAACAGGTTTCTTATCAACAGGGTCAGATAATTTTTTATTTATGTTTAGATTTGAAAAATCATCCTAAATATTTTCTAGAGAGGTATTGAGTTCATATGGTTTTGTTTTATCAAAAATTACTTGTAAAAATTCATCCACACATTGTATTATTTTATTAAACACTCTATATGATTTACTAGTGATAGAAAACCCTATAATGATTCCTTTACCTCTTTTGGAGGAAATTGATTCCATATTTTCATTTATAATAAATATATAGACTTTTCAACACAATAATTTTATGTAACTATCTTTGTATTTTCTATTATTCCACAACTCGTGGAGGGTTTTCTAATGAATGGGTCTGATTATGACTCTATTATTTATATAACTAGATGTATTGAAATATTCTATCCAAAACAGATAGGTAATAAATATTCATTATGCATGATATGGGATATCTCTTGTAATGTTATATTTCTTCTTTCTAGAACACCATTTTGTTGGGGTGTCCTAGGGTAACAGAAGTAATGACTATATCCATTTTAATAGAAAAAAGATTCAAACTCATTCATTTCAAAATCAAGGGCATTTTCACTTATTATGTTTTTATTTATATGCCTTCTTAGGTTTTATAATGTTCAATAATAGTTAGAGAAATTAGAGAAATATTCGATTATGTGAGTAACAAAGAAAGTCCTAGTGTATTTAGAAATGTTATCAACTATGACATTGGAATAGTGCTTATCTTTTACACATGAAACTCTAGATGGTCCCAAAAAATCATTCTCAACCAAATTAAGAGGATCAAATGTTGAAGCATCCTTCACTGGTTAAAAATGATATTTAAATTTTTTTACTCTTTTGAAAAGGATTTCAGAATTTTTCATTTGAAAACCTATGTCAAGGTATATTCATAATGAGAAATTTTCTCGTAATCTTTCTAATATAATGAGTATTAAATTTTCTTAAAATCATATTCCATGTCTAAGAATATTTTTGAAAGACACTAAAGTATGATACATTTTTGTAAACTAGTAATTCTTTTTTTACAACCTAGGCATTTTATTTTCTAAAGTAAGTAAATATTAACTCTTTTTTAGAATTAAAGATATTCCATGAATAATATTAAATCTCTGCAATATAATCAACCTAAAATAATTGATTTATACAAAGAATATTATACTTTAATCCCTCAACAAAAGGTACTTTGGAAATTAAATCTAAATTAGAGTTACCACTCTAGCCAAGGAAAATTATATTCCCTTTTAGAATCTTTACCAAATGGGACATGACCACCATGAATATTTCCCATATTAATAAGGAACAAATAATATTCTATCATGTTTATTGAAAATCAACTATAAAGGTATCATATACTTCTACTTGACCTATTTATGTAATTTTCTTACAAAAAATATTAGACAAGAAATTTTTTTGGTACCCTAATTTGTTTTAGTCTAGTAACATTAGTAATAAGATATTTTGGAAGACACATTTGTTTCATGTGTTTCTTATACACATTTTTAATGTACTAAATTGTATGATTTTATTTAGTGATGAAAGACATGAAAAAATTCAAATGTATTTCATGGAAATTACATGAAAAAAATTCTAGATCAGGGAATAAAATTAGATTTTCAAGATGTAGATACAAAACTAGTTTTGAAAAAATTTAATTTACCTTGTTGATATCCAATACCACTAGTTTATTTGTGTGAAACATTTTTCCATTCATTTGAATACATATATAATTATATATGTTAAACTATTATAAATATCTTTTATATTGTTCAATGGTGAATTTAACAACATTATTTTAATCAGGAAACTGAATAATCAATTACATTTATATGGTAAGCATAGATTTACCAGTAGAGGTAAGAAAATGTTTTTTCATTAATGATATATGTTTTTTTTAATTCCTTGAATTCACCTTCAGCCATTAGAAAATATTCAAAAATTTCCACACTAGTCATAGATTAATTATCACATTCTTCTCTAGTGTAATTAGAATTATATACAAGATAATCAAGGTTAACCTCATATGTGTTTTCCATGAAAGACATGTTTTCCTTGTCCCCTTTCCCATAATGTGATGATTCTATCTCAATAGATATGTCCTCAGAATCACTTCCGGTGGCCATAATTTTCATCCTATATCTTTTATTATTGTCCTCATATAACTTATTTTATTTTATCTTATGGAAGTCAGACTTTGGACATCCATTTACCTTAAAATAATTAAAAACAATTTCATTTATGTAATCATTATTTTTACAATACATTTTTCAGTTTCCCTTGAGATCATATTATCTATTTATGATTGGATTCTTAAAAAAATTACATCCTTATAAAAAAAATTCCTAAACCTTATGTCTAACTGAGGCATTTCCTCATCCATATCAGATTATGAATCTCCACCACATGTAATGTTTGAATGATTTTGGTTCCATTAATTTCAATTATTTTTGGAAGTCGTGGTTTCGAAAGCCACAAACATTCTATTTGGTTCATCCTTTGATTCTTTTCAAACAGTTTATTATTTCATATACATTATCAACATACATATTTGATCCATAATAAGAAACATACTGATATCACTTGATTTACTAATTCAAACTAAGGTTTCTCTCCATCAGTATGGTAAGCATACGAGAATTCACATGATTTTCTACATATCCGTAACATTATTTCCCAGTGAAATAATATTATTATAAATTTCATTGAAACTATGATAAATAATAGAAAATGTTCATTAGGATTCATTATAATGTTATGATATTTAATAGTATATGTTTCTAGTCTCATTTAATTGACATTTGTGGTTCATTTCTCTGAAACTATTATTATGTCTTAAATTTCATAGGTTTTTTAAAATGTAGAAATTATAGTTAATTCTTAATCACTTAGAGAAAAATAAAATTAATTCAAGGATTTTTTTTTACTGTATGAAGTCTTCGTTGGGACATCCTATGTATTTCTAGAAGTACCAAGAATCATATATTCACCTATAATAGAAGACCAAATTTCAAATCCAATACATTATATGTTCATTTTCAAATTTATTTTGAACAGGTCCTAATATGACCCATTTAAAAAGTGAGGCATGTTGGTACATCACCAAATTATATATTATCCAAAATAAGAAATAAATAATAGTTTCTTAAATGGGATAAAAATTTAGAACTAATAAGAAAATTGAGGTTCTTTAAAACAAAAATAAATTAACAATTGAATAGGTTTAAAAATAGTAGTTACCACAACCCTCTGATACAAAATATTGGTTGGAGTAGGACCCTCAAGAGGGGGTGGGGGTTAATTTGAGTTCCTATAAAATTTTTTGTTAAAAATGTTATTTTAAAATCCCCCAATTTATAAACAAAACATGTTAGTTATCGAAGAAATAAATTTAAAATAGTTCTGATTGTTTAATTATGTTATCAAGAGGTTCATTACTTCTCATTTATATCAACCTAAATGATTTAAATAACTTAATTATTCAATTTACTAAACCAAAATAGTAATAAATACTATTAAAGATCAGTTATCAATGAGAAACATTGTTTTTTAAAATATGATCTAAAAAAAGTAAACTAAATTTTAAAACATATAAAATTAAAACAAGAGGATCAGTATCAATCTTAGACATAGTCCATTTCACATGGTGATCACTTGCCACTAAGAAATATATATAATTGTTTTATCCAAACACATGATCTGGGTTTATACAACAGTATAAAAATTTTATAGGCCTAAGAACTCTACAACATTTCAATGTGGGAACTGAAATAGCCAGGACATACATCAAATTTACCATAGTTGTATATGGGATATAATATGTGTAAATATATTTTTGTGTGAGGATATATTGGACCTTATATTTTAGTGCAGAATATAGTCTCTGTTTAATAGGAATATGCATACACTACTCGAAATGTAGTAAAATTGCACACACAATAATATGTAAATAAAGAGGTAGATATTAGAAGGGACTCTATGTTGTTAAATTTAGTTTTAGACTCTTTGGATATAGAATATGAGATTTTATATTACTCTACTAGAAACAGAAAATAAAATATAGTGTTATTGGTTCTTTGTGTCATGGTTTCTAATAAGATGAGATTCTCCTATTTAGTATTTTTTTTCTACATTTATGATTGATTTTTTTATGGAAAAAAATTCTTCTTTAGTTCATAGATATAAGTAATTATAGTTATTTTTTTGTTATTTATAATATTCTAGTATATATACCTGTAAATACATTTTTTATGCTCACCTTCAATACATCTTTTGCACCAGTATTTCAATTTTTTGGTGTCTTGTGTTAGTCAACAAGAAGAATGTTGAGGTGCCTCATACCACTTACTGTCCACTGACATACTAATTATTCTTGTTTTCAAAAAATAATTAATAAAATATTTATAATTCATCCAATCCAATTTGAATTTTAGAGAAAATGTTATATAAATGAAAATTTAAGCAGTCCCTCGATGACTCCTCTGTCGGTGACTCATCTATCAGGGACACCTTCTATCTGTTAGTAGTTTTATTGATTTTAAAGATTTATTCTATTGGTGAGTCATTATATCATTATATCCATTCATTAGTGACTCCATACATCTGTGACTTCTGTCCATGAGTCATTCCTTTTGTCGGGGTCACATTTGTTATGTTGGTGAGACACTTGTCTATCAGTGATGCATATTTTCTATCGGTGATACATTTTTTCTATTCGTGATACATATGTTCTATTGGAGAGATATTTTTTCATTTGGTGATACATTTCAACTATCATTGATTCATATATTCATCAGTCAAACTTATTTTTCGATGAATCATTATTTCTATTGGTGTTAGTGACTCATATTGAACTAGTTTTCTATTTTAATTGTTTTACAACATGAATGTCAACAAAATGAGTTTAAAATAAAATTACACATAGATAATCATAACTAAACATTACTAAACATTATTTTGTATATATAAACATTATTGAAATGATTGGATATGATTTTACATGATTTTTTATTATTACAACCATTAAAACCCAAGAGGGGCCAAGAATCTCCTAAAGGCCAAGATAAACACATCATCAATCACATTAAATTTTAATCATGTTACTTCTAAATCCCACCATTAACTAAAACCAAAATAATCATTTTAGTTAAAATAATCATTATGTGAACCAGATAATGAAAAAGAAAACATATTAGATGTATAAATCATGACATACACATTAAAATCTGTGGATAATTTGGATTATACTATGTTTTTAATTGTTGTTATTTAAATAATTCATAATGATTCAAAAGTATCAAGTTAATTTGATAAATAATACCCTATAGTTTATTAAATATCATGTGAAAAAAGATTATTTCCTTACACTATGGGATGATTGAGTCACACTCAATGTGATCATTTTGTGTTACCATACATAGGAACCTCTTTACTATTCCCACATCCACATGTAATATATGGAAATGAATTTATGTTCATGGATACCACCCTATTAATCTATTTCAAAAATTCAAAAATATTTTCTTATATGTTGATACATACTTAAAAATATCCTTCAACATACCACTTCTCATATTTAAAGATGTAACCCTAGGGTTATTCCTAAATTATTCTCATATTTATTTATAATGTATATTCAACCCATCCAATTATTCCAGTAGTAAATACCCAATCATCTCACTTATATATATATTAATTCTTTTAATATGACAATTCCTTGCATTATATAATAAAATTTCCATAGATTCTAAAGAAATTGATCAATTAAGAAATTTTTAACAAGAGAAAGTATTTAAAAATATTTATACATTATTTAACACATAATTAATTATAACTATAACATTTTTATACATAACACGTATAATACCGAACATTATAACAAGAAAAATAGAATAATAGAAAGGGTTATCACAAATTGTCAGTAGAATACAACAGGGAGATATGTAATCATAAAATGATGATATAGCTATGAGAACATGAAAATTAAATTGTAAAACTATACCCAATATATCATCGATCTTAATAATAAATCATCTAATAAAGATTTACAGTTATTAATACTAGAATCACAACACAATTAAATAAATTATTTGTGAGAGAATAAAATTTTTATAATACATGGAATTGTACAATAAATAAAAATATTGAAAATAATTTTCATAGCAATAAATTCTTATTTATATGGAAATCATAGTTGAAATTATTCATTTTCTATGCCATCATTATAGTTATGGTTCACTACAATGACAATTGTAGTGGACAATGTCAACTACTGAATTCGGTTCTCTCCCTATTATAATATTTTTTATCTGATGAAATATTAATATTTATACAATGAATTCAAAAAGATAAAATAGTCTCACTTGTAATATCATGAAAATAATTAATATATCATCCACATGATTAAAAATTCATCATTTTAAAACAAATGAAAAGAAATTGTTTTTATAAACATTTCATTATCTAATAACTTATGGAACTAAATAAGTACTCACAATGGCCGAAATACTTTTTTTATTAAAATCCAAACAATTTTAGGAAAAGTGAGAAACCTAAAGTCACATTGAAGCCCACAAAGCACATCCAAAACAAAAAAAGCAACCAAACACCCAGATCATCTGACAAGAACTAAAAACCATAATCTCCATACCCGTCGTCTCACTCAACACAAGATCCCTCCTCCACAGTAGACATTCCCTATTCAGAAGTCAGATTCAGACGCCTCATGAAATCACTATTGTAGTCCCGCCTCACATCATCTAAATTGATTTGTCTAAGACCATCTTTCTTGGACATGCTACCTTTTTGAAATTCCAGGGTTACCCCATGATCCCACTGAAAGGTGGATCTGGTGCATAACAGTCTAGGCAGATAGGCGTAGTCCTTCCTTCCCATTCTTTTTGGAGTCGCAGATGCCACTCCCCTATTCTCAGTCCCAGTACAATTTCCCCCTTGCACTATATCACTGAAGGATAGATTGACACTCTCAGTGAAATAATAATTTAATAATATAAAAAGCCATGGAAGAAAATGAATATTTAATAAAAATATTATCTTGGTATAACCAATAAGTTAATAATAGGGTACCTGGAAATCATATAATCATAACAATAAAATATTCATATAAACAATAAGAATGGTATCAATTGATCTTATCTATAGTAAATGATAAATAACATCAAATTCATCTATTATGGAAAATGAATTTTAAGGATCAGTTGAATATATTCACGATTAAAATTTCCTTTCCACTTTGAAATACACATTTCAAAACAATAAATATTTTACAAAACCAAAACCCAATTCATTAAAAATAACAATGGAAACATATAAATGAATTTTTGTATATCAAAAAAACTTTTCATATAGAAAATATACATTCACTATATGAAATATATTTATAAAATATAAATCATTTTAAAAATTAATTTAATTGAAAATAAAATTTTAATCATATAACAGATGCATGAAAACAATTATTGTTTATGATGGCATGAAATTATTATCATCATGTACATTAAAAAAATAATTAATGTCATGTTTTTGGTAAAATTAATATTATGTGTTTCTGGAAATGGGTATAAGTATTAAATTTAAATATGTTTTTATAATGTAAAAAATGTGAAGAATTCCATTAATAAATCCTTTGAATATTTTTAATGTTTTTTGGAAAATATTTTTAGAAATCATGTATAAGGAAGAAAATGGTATTTTGAATAATGAGAGTAATAAAGTATAATAGTAATAAAAAAAATTATTTTTTTATATTATATCCTTTATGAGAGGAAAATGAATATAATATATGTATTATGTTTAAATTAATAGGGTGTAACAAAATTAGTTCATTTTTTATAGGGAGATGTAATTAGATTAATGATTTGGAGCATAATTGTAAACAATCTTGATAAGCGATGAGATTAAAACATTAAATCCTTACCACATCAGTATCATTGAATCTTAAACTCTACATAATAATAACATTATACTAAAAAATATCATGAAAATAAATAAATTTCTGATATTACTTGAAAAAGTGGGATATAGACACACCTTGAAAAAGATGATAGGGGAATACCATAATGTATGTCCCAAATGAATTTTTTTTTAAAAAAATCTATAACACCAAGTCTTAAATCCAATCATACACATTATAGCATCCTATAAAGTAAATAAAAGGTTATTGTAAATAAAACTAATAATCATAATCATATGATTCACACCATATATGATTTACATATAAGCTTTTATTACATATTTATTTTTAATTACTTATTTTGATGATGTTTCAAGAAATAAGTACATATTATTTTCATTATGTTTTGATAAGATATATTAAATCCTATTAGTTTTATTAAGGACACATAATATTCCGAAGTATAACAATGATATAAATGTAATATTGATCAATTATATATGTACATAGAGTAATCTAATAATGTGATAGATTGAAAACAATTTACACTGTTCATGGAGATTGAGGTCATATATACTCATGAATGTTGTTTACATTATTAACTAATGTAAAAAATAATGGAAAAAATTATTAACCATTAAATATTCCATAATATGTAATATATAAGACAATTTTTTAAGTTTACTTACTACATTTGTTACACCCCTAGCTTCCACGATACGCCTCTCTTTCAATAATGCAATAGCTTGCAATGTACGCAAGTTCGAGTTCTAAAACACCGTGACTAATCAAAGTAGCCGTTATGAATAGTAATAACCACTTTTTAAAATTATATAAATCTTATATTTCAAAATGGACTTCATTTTTGTATTCGTAATATCGAAATTAGCCTATGTTGAATTTTTTGTATTTTTCTGAGAACTTCTAATTTTTTATGAATAGTGAAAAATACTTAAAAACAACTTTTTAATCAAAATAATTTATAGTGATAAATTATACTATTTAGTGGTTTTAAAGTATAATTAGAATATATTTTTACAATTTTATCAATTGGTGGTCATTAGAATTAATTTAACATTGAAATTGGACATAAACAATTGCCAATCTTTTGATATAAATTGTTTCTTAAAAAACACGCTATTTGTTGTAACAGCGGGAATTAATAATAAAATTAATTAATTAAACTTATATGTTTGGAATTTTTTAAAATAGAAATCATTTTTGAATTCGGAATATCAATTATAGCTTAGGGTGGAATTTTGGCTTTGTTCTGAAAAACTTCAATTTTTGATGAATAGTGAAACCACTAAGTGGTAGTTAAATAACTGATTTTTCATTTAAATGAAATATTACCACTTCTGTGATTTGATTTTCAAAAATCCGACATAAATGGTTGTCATTAAAAAGTAAAATGTGGTTCAACAAGATTAAAATAATTTTTGGTGAATAGTAACTTTTAAGTTCTTAATCGCGATTAGAGGTAATTAGTTTAGTTTAAGGTAAAAATAATGTTTTAATAATATGAGATGAGAATGAAACTTGTCCTACTACTATTTTATGAGTCATGTCCGACCAATACAATCCATGGGTCAACTTGGAGTCCCCATGGAGCCACTTTAGTTAGAAAATGACATAAACACCTTTTATTTAATGTTAAAGTAAAAAATGACACAAACATAAAATGTTTTACTAAAACAATTTTTACGTGAGGTTACACAAGTCCAAATTTTGATTATAAATATTCATTAGAAATCTAAAAAGATTTTCTACATCATAGTATTTTTATTATAATTTTTAGACATTAAATAAATTAAATTATTTATGACATCATTATGATCCAGCGATGACCTCATTATTTAACGATTTAAATAAAATGAGAAGATAATGCAAAATCCAAGGCTTACACTTGTCCAAAGCCTATTGGATGAAGATATTTCTAAACCTTATCACCTTAGCCTAGAATTATATAATTGTGGGACCTTTATAATCCGAAAATCATTGTGTAATAATGTAACATTTCAATCTTTCCAAAAGTGCCCCTCCTCACCACTTATAAAAGGCCCCCACCTCTCCCACCTCATTTACACTTTCAAGCCATTTGGCTCGGCCAACCTCTGCCCAAATACTCTCCCAACATCCCCCTATTACTCCTAGAAGCCTCACTTTGGGCAGAAATCTTCTCAAGGAAGCCTTTGGCTCAAATCAAAAAGAGTTACCCGATTTTGAGGTAATGTCTTCTCTAATGTTGTTTTGTATTATTTTTCTTCTCCAACCCCCTAAACTCTTTTTATTAATTTCTTTTGTAACAACACCAGTATCCTAAATATACTAGGTTGTTTTTATAAGAAGGATTCGAGCTACACTTACACACACCTACATCTAATGGTTAAAGAACATACGGTTTCTGTGGATGGCGAATTTCTGCCTCACGAAACGATGATTGTTCAACACTCATATAACACCTTCAAAGGTGGCCATTAAGATGTCACTATTTTTATATATGATATATAATATGTTTATGTTTTACTTATGCTTCTGTATTTCTCATTTATGGCATACTTTATGATTTCCATTATGGGTAAAACGCGATAATTTCATTTTAGGAAGTGCGGACTACCGCCCCCTCAAAGTGATTTGAATCGTTAATGCCATCTGTGGGATGTATAAAGGATGGAGTAAATGTTATCATACTCTATATTATACTGGAATTATATTATACACTTATATCATTATTATTTCGTTCCATTAAATATGAAATAGAAATGAAAGTAGCGTTCATGCGTACGTACGTCTTACCGTCTCCATGAACGGTGCATTTCATTTCTTACCTCTAAATGTTACGTAATATTATAAATGAATGTATATACTGGATATATATGATATATATGACATCTAAATCATGAGTATAATTCTGGAGATAATGGATATTCTACCACATAAACAACTTGTAATTATAAGAAATTTATTGTTGACTCAAGTAACAAAGATCGACAAAACGACCGTTATTAACTTAAATAATTACATAATGTTCATAACATTGTAATAAATGATATAAAAAGGATAATGAAATTAAAAATGGTTCTTAATAAGTTATATATTAACTCTAGTTTATTATTCAGGAGGTTAAAGAACGGTTGAGTCAAGTCGGACACGAGGTAAGGGAATTTCTTAACCCAACTTCCATTCTTTGGGTTAATCTCCTACTTTCAAATTATGTCATGATATTATTTTGTCCTATTTTGTATTTTTACTTTCTTTATGTGTACCTATAGTGAATACACATAATAGATCTATTTTATTTTAAAAATGATCTTTTAAGGACTTCGTCTCAATCTCCTTTCATTGAGGCATATTTGGTTTTATACACAACTTTCTTTTATACGGTGTATAAACCCCTTTGACTTTTACATTTATTCAAAAGGAATATTTTTTATACAAAGCGTTTTTCTAAATGACAAAATGGAATGTTTTTCTTTCCGTACTTATGCGGCGACAATGACTTCTCCTCCGCCATGACCATTATTTGAGTTTCGGCTTCCTCTACAAGCCATCATTTTTTTAATGAAAAATAAATACAAAGTTTTAACTTTCTTTTATTTTGGTATTGAAAATGGTTTTGAAAGCATTTTTATTATATCAATGTGTTGTATTGATATCTTGTGATTGGAATGTGGAAATTTTATGTTTCCTTTATGCATGTTTTATGTGATACGATTATGTTATGGTTTATGATGTGTTTAAACCTATTCATATGAGGAATGTATTGGACTTAATAAGTGACGGGTGGAGCCCGCTATAGCTCCTCGATGCATCGGTAGGTCTCATGAGAAAACTAGACGTGGAATTGGCCGAGGCCCTTTCCCAATTTGATTTATGGTTTTGGCCGAGGCCTTAATCATTTTAGACGTCCTGGCCGAGGCCTTGACAAAATGTTTCAGAATGTCCGGCATTATACATTCCCTCGTTATGAATGTGGTTATTGATATTTCATGTGATTATTCGACCAGTAGAATATCCATGTGAATAAGTGAATGGCATTATCTCATTTTACTTTTTCCATATTATGTTGATGTTCAAGTTTAAAAGGCTTTTGTTTTAGTTATACATTGCCTTAAATTTTTATGTTTATTTATGAAAGCTTCCGCAATATTGTTATCCTTACTGAGCATCTGAGCTCACCCCTTTCAATGTTTTAATATTTTCCAGGATGTGAAGAAGTATTTTATGAATGACCTACAGGGGTAGTCAGAAAGGGATATGATTGTGGAATATGAAGACTATGTTATTATAGTTTTTCACTTTGTGATGTAATGTAACATTTATGAATGTATCTAGTGTTTCCAAGGCTACTAAACTAATCGGTCTTTCGAGACTTGATCTTTTGTGATCATGCCAATGTTACGAAGTAATGCACCGACTCTGGGTAGCTGGGTTCGGGGCGTTACAGTTGGTATCAGAGACGATTTAGTACTAACCTTGGAAGCTAGATTTAGATAAACTCTGATTAGAGCACGTAGACCTAAGATAGACTTTGAGGATTAGTATAGAAGAACTTCCTAGAATTATGGTATTGTAGAGATGTTATGAGGTTTCCGAGCAATACATCCCTGTCTGGATACGAGCAGGTAGAGGCGGCTCTGGCACAGATGTACCTAGGGGTAAAACCCGAAAACACCTCTTTGAGCTAGACTCGAACGGGAACTGGTGCACGACAACGGGCCTTGCTGCACTCTTGGTTACGACACTCCCGGGGGATATGCTTAGGATAATTCTCATTTTATTTACAAACCACTATGAAGGGTTATGAGTACATACTTCCTCAAAGAAAACATTTCTTTTTATGATTATGGATTATATCCATAAATTGTTCAATTTATGTAAAGTGTTTAACAAGTATGGAATTATGTATTTTGATTCATAAACTAATCCAGTTTATGCCATTGTTTTGAAATGGCGCCTAGTGGAAGGAATGGAAACCGTATCAATGCACGAACTCCGTGTAGGGATTTCCCTCCTGCTCAAGATAATTATTGTGGATCTGGAGATACAACTGGTGCTGATCAGCTTCTCACCGTACTGGGACAACTCACACAAGTTATGAATAATAACCTTACTCGTATGGAGCACCCTGATCCGCAACGTGGAGGATCAATGCTAGACCGTTTCATGAGGCAACAACCACCAACCATCAATGGGAGTGCAAATCCTACTGTAGCTGAGCAATGGATAAATTCCTTAGAGAAAATATTCCATGCCTTGGGGAGTAGCGAAAGGGAGAAGGTTGTCATGGCAGTTTACTGCCTCACTGGAGATGCCGATCAGTGGTGGTCGCTGATTCAAAACACAAAGGAAGATGATGACGTATAGAATATGGAATGGAGGGAGTTCAAAGAGCTTTTCTTAGAAAAATATTTTCCTCGTGACCATCGAGCAGATATGGAAAGGCAATTTCTGAGTTTGAGGCAGAAGGAGGATGAGAATGTCGCAAAGTATGAGGCTAACTTTACATGGTTAGCGAGGCATGCTGCCGATTATATACGTAAGCCAAGGAGTAAGATTGATCGTTTCTTTGATGGGTTAAAACCATTTCTCCGTCGAGCTTTAGTATCACAATCATTCTCACCATACGAAGATATTGTCTCGTGTGCTATCAAGACAGAAAAGGAATTCTCTAATTCTTATGACAACAAAGTAAAGTAAGAGAAGAAGAGAACGGTGGAACAAGAGACAGATAAAGGGAAAAAGGGAAAGAAGGATTTTCCATTATGTGATAATTGTGGGAAGAATCACCCTGGTACTTGCCTAAAAGGAATGGGAGTTTGTTATAAATGTGGAGAAAAGGGTCACCAGGCTCGTGATTGCAAGGGAAAGAAAGAGGCTATCAAAGTTGAATGCTACAATTGTAGGGAAACAGGGCATTATGCAAATGAATGTCCTAAGCGTCAAGGAAACTTACCTCAGAAAAGGCCAAGGTATCAAGGCCAATCTTATGCTGTGACTACAGTTGAAGCAGAATAATTAATGTATTGGTGCTTTTCGACTCAAGAATTATATTCTGGTTATAAGAATAATGTGATATATATATGGATTGTACTGCAGTACTTGTTGATTTTAGTAAGGTTTTAATATGATTAAGGTAATCATATTTTTAGTATGTGACAATAAGAGAAACTTTTCTTTGTTTGGGGAATCTGATGTTACAATTGATTCTGGAATTTAGAGACCTTTTAGAGAAAGTCTGGATGAAGATATTTTGGACAACTATAAAGGTTGGAGTGGATTAAGTTGAACTTTGGATAGTATTGTTTATGGTTAAAACATTTATGAAGATTATTTTTGGAATAGTATAGTACTATATTTTTTAGGAAAAGGACAACCTGCATGGTGGGGAATAACCCATCGCGTTGGACAAAGCTGCAGGAATCGAACCCACAACCATAGTGCGACAAGCTTTTATTTCCTACCACTAGCCTACAGGAAGTCCCTGGTTATTACAAAATAGTTTTACTAATCTAAATGGTATGTGTTAACATTTAGAACCTTATACAATAAGGATAAATGGAATATTTTTGAGTTCTGTTACCATTTGGAGTAAAAGTTGGGTTTGTGGTAAAAATATATTAACGAATGAAAGTATACATAACGAGTATGTATATTCCCTTACGTTCTTAGTAAATCTCCTAAATAAATTCCTCAACATTATAAAAGGTAACTTAAAACACAAATGTTGTCGGTTAACTTTTCCAACTGGGGATTCAATGACCGTTTAACCAATCACAAGTTTGTGATTTTCTTGTGGTTAAAATTTCTCCTAATCCTGTTTTCTATAACTCTCCATCAGACCTTGATGGTTTGTTTTTCTTCCATATTCATATTTTCATAGAATCCTAGAATGGGCTATATCGGGTGACCTTTGTACTTATCCTGCCTTCTTTTAATGTTATATATTTATTAAACTTATTTCCGATGTGGGTTTTCCTCAAAGGTATTTTCTCTTTTCAACCTTTTATTTTCAATTAAAAATATCAAATTGCAAGGACGCAATTTATTGAAGGAGGGGAGAATGTAACACCCCGAGCTTCCACGATACGCCTCTCTTTCAATAATGCAATAGCTTGCAATGTACGCAAGTTCGAGTTCTAAAACACCGTGACTAATCAAAGTAGCCGTTATGAATAGTAATAACCACCTTTTAAAATTATAGAAATCTTATATTTCAAAATGGACTTCATTTTTGTATTCGTAATATCGAAATTAGCCTATGTTGAATTTTTGGTATTTTTCTGAGAACTTCTAATTTTTTATGAATAGTGAAAAATACTTAAAAACAACTTTTTAATGAAAATAATTTATAGTGATAAATTATACTATTTAGTGGTTTTAAAGTATAATTAGAATATATTATTACAATTTTATCCAATGATGGTCATTAGAATTAATTTAACATTGAAATTGGACATAAACAATTGCCAATCTTTTGATATAAATTGTTTCTTAAAAAACACGCTATTTGTTGTAACAGCGGGAATTGATAATAAAATTAATTAATGCAACTTATATGATTGGAATTTTGTAAAATAGACATCATTTTTGAATTCGGAATATCAATTATAGCTTAGGGTGAAATTTTGGATTTGTTTTGAAAAACTTCAATTTTTGATGAATAGTGAAACCACTAAGTGGTAGTTAAATAACTGATTTTTCATTTAAATGAAATATTACCACTTCTGTGATTTGATTTTCAAAAATCCGACATACATGGTTGTCATTAAGAGGTAAAATGTGGTTCAATAAGATTAAAATAATTTTTGGTGAATAGTAACTTTTAAGTTCTTAATCGCGATTACAGGTAATTAGTGTAGTTTAAGGTAAAAATAATGTTTTAATAATATGAGATGAGCATGACATTTGTCCTACTCCTATTGGATGATTCATGGCCGACCAAGACAACCAATGGGTCAACTTGGGGACCCCATGGAGCTACTTTAATTAGAAAATGGCATAAACACCTTTTATTTAATGTTAAAGTAAAAAATGACACAAACATAAAATGTTTTACTAAAACAATTTTTAAGTGGGGTTAAACAAGTCCAAATTTTGATTATAAATATTAATTAGAAAGCTAAAAATATTTCCTACATCATAGTATTTTTATTATAATTTTTAGACATTAAATAAATTAAATTATTTATGACATCATTATGATGCAGCGATGACCTCATTATTTAACGATTTAAATAAAATGAGAAGATAATGCAAAATCCAAGGCTTACACTTGTCCAAAGACTATTGGATGAAGATATTTCGAAACCTTATCACCTTAGCCTCGAATTATATAACTTTGGGACCTTTAGAATCCGAAAAGCATTGTGTAATAATGTAACATTTCAATCTTTTCAAAAGTGCCCCACCTCTCCACTTATAAAAGGCCCCCACCTCTCCCACCTCATTTACACTTTCAAGCCATTTGGCTCGGCCAACCTCTGCCCAAATACTCTCCCAACATCCCCCTCTTACTCCTAGAAGCCTCACTTTGGGCATAAATCTTCTCAAGGAAGCCTTTGGCTCAAATCAAAAAGAGTTACCCGATTTTGAGGTAATGTCTTCTCTAATGTTGTTTTGTATTATTTTTCTTCTCCAACCCCCTAAACTCTTTTTATTCATTTCTTTTGTAACAAAACCAGTATCCTAAATATACTAGGATGTTTTTATAAGAATTATTAGAGCTACACTTACACACACCAACATCTAATGGTTAAATAACATACGGTTTCTGTGGATGGAGAATTTCTGCCTCACGAAACGATGATTGTTCAACACTCATATAACACCTTCAAAGGTGGCCATTAAGATGTCACTATTTTTATATATGATATATAATATGTTTATGTTTTACTTAAGCTTCTGTATTTCTCATTTATGGCATACTTTATGATTTCCATTATGGGTAAAACGCGATAATTTCATTTTAGGAAGTGCGGACTACCGCCCCCTCAAAGTGATTTGAATCGTTAATGCCATATGTGGGATGTATAAAAGATGGAGTAAATGGTATTATACACTATATTATACTGGAATTATATTATACACTTATATCATTATTATTTCGTTCCATTAAATATGAAATAGAAATTAAAGTAGCGTTCATGCGTACGTACGGCTTACCGTCTCCATGAACGGTGCATTTCATTTCTTACCTCTAAATGTGATGTAATATTATAAATGAATGTATATACTGGATATATATGATATATATGAAATCTAAATCATGAGTATAATTCTGTAGATAATGGATATTCTACCACATAAACAACTTGTAATTATAAGAAATTTATTGTTGACTCAAGTAACAAAGATCGACAAAACGACCGTTATTAACTTAAATAATTACATAATGTTCATAACATTGTAATAAGTGATATAAAAAGGATAATGAAATTAAAAATGGTTCCTAATAAGTTATATATTAACTCTAGTTTATTATTCAGGAGGTTAAAGAACGGTTGAGTCATGTCGGACACGAGGTAAGGGAATTTCTTAACCCAACATCCATTCTTTGGGTTAATCTTCTACTTTCAAATTATGTCATGATATTATTATGTCCTATTTTGTATTTTTACTTTCTTTATGTGTAACTATAGTGAATACACATAATAGATCTATTTTATTTTAAAAATGATCTTTTAAGGACTTCGTCTCAGTCTCATTTCATTGAGGCATATTTGGTTTTATACACAACTTTCTTTTATACGGTGTATAAACCCCTTTGAATTTTACGTTTATTCAAAAGGAATATTTTTTATACGAAGCGTTTTTCTAAACGACAAAAGGGAATGTTTTTCTTTCCGTACTTATGCGGCGACAATGACTTCTCCGCCGCCTTGACCATTATTTGAGTTTCGGCTTCCTCTACAAGCCATCATTTTTTTAATGAAAAATAAATACAATGTTTTAACTTTCTTTTATTTTGGTATTGAAAATGGTTTTGAAAACATTTTTATTATATCAATGTGTTGTATTGATATCTTGTGATTGGAATGTGGAAATTTTATGTTTCCTTTATGCATTTTTTATGTGATACGATTATGTTATGGTTTATGATGTGTTTAAACCTATTCATATGAGGAATGTATTGGACTTAATAAGTGACGGGTGGAGCCCGCTATAGCTCCTAGATGCATCGGTAGGTCTCATGAGACAACTAGACGTGGAATTGGCCGAGGCCCTTTCCCAATTTGATATATGGTTTTGGCCGAGGCCTTAATCATTTTAGACTTCCTGGACGAGGCCTTGACAAAATGTTTCAGAATGTCCGGCATTATACATTCCCTCGTTATGATAGTGGTTATTGATATTTCATGTGATTATTCGACCAGTAGAATATCCATGTGAAGAAGTGAATGGCATTATCTCATTTTACTTTTTCCATATTATGTTGATGTTAAAGTTTAAAAGGCTTTTGATTTAGTTATACATTGCCTTAAATTTTTATGTTTATTTATGAAAGCTTCCGCAATATTGTTATCCTTACTGAGCATCTGAGCTCACCCCTTTCAATGTTTTAATATTTTCCAGGATGTGAAGAAGTATTTTATGAATGACCTACAGGGGTAGTCAGAAAGGGATATGATTGTGGACTATGAAGACTATGTTATTATAGTTTTTCACTTTGTGATGTAATGTAACATTTATGAATGTATCTAGTGTTTCCAATGCTACTAAACTAATCGGTCTTTCGAGACTTGATCTTTTGTGATCATGCCAATGTTACGAAGTAATGCACCGACTCTAGGTAGCTGGGGTCGGGGCGTTACAACATTTAATGATATGTGTGATTGAAAAACATTTCCCCTTGCTTCACGAGGTAGTAGTTTGTTGTACACAGGTTAAACATTACCATATCCCCCATGTAATGGTAATTAAGAATTTATATGTTATATGGTAATTATATAAGATTAATTATGATAAAAATATCATATATTATCATTTATTATTTCATAATAACCATCCATGTATATTATAAATTAAATACAACAATACATCAGTTTTGCGATTCGGCAGTCTACCATACAGATGGAAGAAATTATTATGTTCAAAAGTTTTAGATGGTAAGAAGGTGTGTGGGATGTTATAATTAAAAAGTATGACATATTAATTAATATTGTGTATAATAATTAAATCCTACATTAAATAACTGTAGGATATATGTTCATGTAACCCAAATAAAATGATTTCGTGAGGTTGTTGTCCACAGTACTCATGGTGGATGGTTTCGTTTCCTATTTGGTGGAAGAGGATATAAATATCAGTTATTACATTAAAAAATAATATATGAATATTTTAGATATATTTGTGTTAATATATTAGAATAGTGGATGAAAATATATATTGATTTTGTTAATCAAATATAATGAAAAATAATTTTTATGTATTATGCCTATTTTTTGAGAACATTATTAAGATAAAATCATAGTTGTCTTATAGGGGATTCCTAATAAAAAAAGAACTATTGGATGAGGGAATTTATTTTAATAATATATATTTGTATTTAATTTAAGAAAAAATGTTTTTTATTTGTTTAAAGAGGATATGAGATGTGGTGTCCTTTTGTTAGTGTGGGTGGGGACACACATGAAATTTTAAAAGGAATAAAGTGTACCCATAAATTTTAAAGGGAAAACGTATGAATAAATGGTTTTTATACAAATATAGATATTACAAGGTCTAAATATGGATATAATATTTTTCTAACATGTTTATTGGTCAGTGGGAATATTATCTTTTATGTTTAAAACTCAATAATCCTGTTTTTACATTAATATTGGTAATAAATTTTCAATACTTTTACTATTCAATTTTTCTAAATATTTATGTTGATTTATTAATATGATAAAAATTATTATGATATTAATTATGAAATTTATTTTTTCAAATTTAATTCAAATAAGTGTCAGAATTATATTTATGATTAAACCCCCAATGGTGTTGAAATTTTTTTTTTGATAATTTTTTTAAATGTTAAAATTTTTTTGATATAAATTATGTATAAAAAATATATTTCAATGACATAAAATGTAATAAAAAATATCTAATTGAAATAATTTATCAGTTTTATAAAAAGAAAAATTAAATTTATCATGTCAATTTAATGAATAAAATGTAATTTTCTAATGAAAATATATATTTTATTACAATTCAATGAAAAAATTAATAAAAAAGAAAAATATTAAAAAATTAATATAAGATAATTTTTAAAATACGATTTTAATAATTGGATAAATTTTTTATAAAAAATTCTCAATAAAATCAAAAAATATATTTAAAATAATTTTGTAATATTAACGAAAATAACTTTTTTGAAAAATACAGTTTTTAATAGCTATTTTGGGAATATTCTTGTAAAATCTATAGAAAACAAATAGGATGTTTATTAAAAAATTTGTTTATTATTTAATAGACATATTTAAAAAATCATTATGGTATATTGTTTAATTTATTAATGTAAAAATTACATGCGTGTAGAGAATTAGTTTTTCAGTTAATGGTTTTTTATCTAACAGTTATTTTTTTATTTTAAATTACCAGGTCTACAAAGTGTTAATATTATATACATGTTTAAAATATATATTTTAAAAGTTATCCCTATTCATACCATCTGTTCCAATGGATAGGTGATAAATATTATATTAAACAATATTATTTTAATTGTATCTCATTTATCATTAAAACTCACTGTTTCTAGTTGCACAACAAATCAAATAATATACATTTAATAAAAACTATTATTTCACAAAAACCCAATTCTTTAGTGAAACTATCTCATTATTCCATGATATATATTGGTTCCAAAAGTATACACCTATAATGTTGTAATAGGAATATCATATAGAATTCCATCGTGCAACACTTATGGAACAGACAACATCCCCTAAAATGAGACCTAGTTAGGACCATCCTTCCACCACCCCTATGAAGATTCATTATGATCAAGACAATCAAATATCATATCTACCCTTATGTGTCCTCACTGAGACTCCTCTAACTAACAAATAAAATAAAAAACACAATCATCTAACAAAAATAGACATGACCAATAATATATATGAAATTAGGATCTATTAATGATAGCTCTACCATCCCATTTCAATCATCTACGGAAACCCTATCCGGATATCCACAATAATACATAATAATTGCATTTTCAAAAAATTAATATTCACTAGGGTTTAAGAGATATGAAAACATGAATCTTTAATAATCTTTATCTACCTCAATGAGTGTATATTTATATCCCACTGACAGAAAAAAAATTTATTTTATTTTATTATATGAAATCTAAAATGTGCTCACCAATGTGGTAATGTCACCATAGATTCAATGAAAACACAACTGTAACTATATCCAAATTATGGTGGAATATTTATTATCATATGTAAATAAATTCCAGTAACTATAATATAATACTACCAATTCCATAACTCACATACATCAAAAGAATATGTTGAAGTTTTCTATAAAAAATCACACATTACACCCTCCCCGAGGTTCCACTACTCCTCTCTCAGTTAGAGTTAGAGAGATGGTTACACATGGGTTTTCGGCCATATGGGTCGGTGGTCAAGATGTTTTTTGGGGTTCTTTCCCATATTTCTTTATGATATCATCCCAAGTCATGTTTCTATTTTTTTGTTCTCTTTGTTTTTGGTAGTTATTGCACTTATTAGTTGTTTTTTCTCTATTTTGGTTGTTTGATTCTTGATTATGAGTCAGTGAATTATGAAGGTGTTGTTTATGGGTTTTGGGGTTTCATTGGGATGTCTGATTGGGGACATAGGTGGCATTTTTTTTCGGATATGGTGGAAATTTCGGTGAAGTTGATGATGATAGTATTGAAAAGGTGTGGACGAAAATGACAAGTGACGATGTTTAAATCCTCCATGTAGATATAAAGATATTGGATGGTTTTTTGGATGTTTGGATTCTTTATTCTCAACACCTATGGTGATGGCCAATGGTGATGGAACTAAAATATATTGGTGGTGATGAAGATGGTGTGAAAAATGTTGTCAAATGAGTTTTCTGAAGAGTGAAAGAGATGGGACTTTGATGAAGGTGCGAGTGCAATATTTAGTCGGGTTCTCGATATCATGGTAACTTAGGAGATGTTGGAATGATGATGACAATGACGAGTGTTTTCCTTTAAAGAGTAGGATTTTCCAGATTTTTCATTGATATGCTGGCCACTACAGTGACATCAATTTTTTTTGAATTTTGAATTTGGGACTTGTTTTATGTTCTATATTGTATGGTATAATATGTGTAGTTCCTAAATTTCTATGAAATTTGAATTTCATGAAAATTAAAAAATATATATTTAGATAGATAAATTATAGGGATACCTAGGAAAAAGTGTTCCCCTTTCACCTTAATTAGTGATTCAAATAAAATAATTTCCTCATCATTGATTTTATCTACTAAAACACCCCACATATATACAAAATTTACATGGAAAATAAAAATTGACATTAGAAAATATTACACAGATATCATGCAATTGACCGAGTGGTGTTGATGGACATATAAAATATCTCTGATATTATTAGATTTATCCTTTATTGGATTTATGCTAAATAAGTTATCATCGATGATTATGTCAAAAAACAGGTCAATGAATACAAAAAACATGTATTTCGTAATCCCCATTAACATGGTTGGTGAATTAATAAAAATGAATGAAATAACCATTAATAGTGCGTGATCATATCATCACTTGAATGAAGTGTTCAATATATACTCTTCCATCTACCACATATAATAATTTTTCAAACACAAACCTATCATTTAAAACTAACTATATCCTCACAATAGGTTTAATATTTCATCGAAGTTTTTAGGTGGGTAACAATCTGTGATCATAACATAATTCATCCTGTAGTAATATATTCCAACATCATTCTGTCATCCTCGTTTTTGGTAAAAAACATTAGATACCACATGGAGGTACTTTGGTGTCAGATGATACCTCAATACATCAGATCACCCCCTACAGTCTCAACTCATATAACACTTTTGGTTACATTTGATATGGATACATAAAAATCATTTAATTACATTATTGAAATTCAATCACAAACAAGGTATCATATCATAGTGTTGTTTCATAAAATTATAAAGGAATAAATTTATTAAATCACACATTCCTATACTAACATACCTTTATTAAGATTCCACTATTATATCTACCAAATGCGAAAAAAGAGCCTCTGCTTTCCAACCATGCATAGGATAACCTATCTTGTGAAAAAACGCCACTCAATGGCCATATATATCAATAAATGAAACTCTCCGATATGATGTAGTTGACGAATACAAGAAAGTAATACAACTGAAAAAAGAAAAGGGTCAAATAATAAGTTTACATCTAAAATAGAAGCAAATATCATAGGGCTTCGTGTTTCCCCCCAAACCAGCGTACATCACTTGCACCGATCAAAAAATTTAGCCTCACATCCCACTAGAATAAATAACACAAATGTCACCAGAAGCCTCTCCACTTATATTCCCAAATCATGCACCAAAATAAGACAAAATAGAGTGATTGGATAATAAATTAAACAAGGTAGAAACATGTTTTTGAAAATAATCTAATTTATCCCTTAAACAACTCCATGAATTGTTGGATCTATATCCTTCAATACATTCATCGGAACATATCTAACCCCTATTCCTCTCTTCTATATACCTCAATTACTACACTATATCTTGGGTCTCGATCGATAGAGACCATCACGTGGCAAACCAATAACATATACAAATACTCCTGATATTAAAACAAATTGGTGGTACATGTTGTTAAAACAAAAATAGAAATAACTGCTTCTATCACTGAATAGGGTCATAAACCCCCATATGAAAATATATTCCCTTTGATGCTAGAAACTGAGCCATGAAATATCTATATTTCGAGAATCTAGCATGGAAAATGTAATAATCTACAAGATTTTCAAATTCCTCCTAGCATTAATAACTGAAATATATCATCCATGTTTGGTTCCATACTGGATGAAACCCTAAATGGATGAACACCCTTGACCCACTCCCAAAACACCTTTCCATGATACTCCCTACTAGATAGTCTATCTTGAATCATACTTAATATTTTTCATTATATAACAAAACCTATGCATTCTTATACACAAAAAGACACATAGACATTGAGAAAGGGGTTACCATTTATATAATCACTTAGTATAAACCTCTTGAATATTCCATGGTGTATATTTCACCTACATAAAAGCTTTATGGACAAAGAAAAGAGGGGGCATAAATATAATGTAAATCTCCCACACCATCAACATCTACTAATGAATTGAGATAAAACATTTTCTATTTTTTCCTTATCCAACAGTGATCATATTTATAAATGGATATTTATTTTTATATCTATTAAAAACACATCTACATTAACATGGTTATCCAGGACCAACTTTTACTTTTAATTTTAACTCCCATAACTAAATATTTTTGAACGAGACTGAGAAGCCATCATATTCTTGTATATTACCAAATGTGATCGTGATATCCTCGAATAGTCTATCAGTATCCATATACATGATTCTACGCTCAAACATTAACCATCATTGCTTAAAAAATACATCAAATTCCATATGCTAGTCCTCATCCTCATTTAATGTTCAATCCTTATATGATCAACTACATCATCACGCAAGACCTCAACTGCATAAGTTACTCATTAATGATAATAAGAATCCATTAAATGAAATAATGTAGAACACCCTAATCCTGGTAACATGGAATTTTATCACATGTTCATTTTATTAATTCCTTAATTATATTTCAATTTTTTAATAAAACACTTGAATCAAGAACACAATCAATTATGATGCAATTATGACTTCTATTTCTTTTTCTCAACAATACATTTAATTAATATAGAGTCTATGAACCAAATCAAAGGGGGTGTAAAATCGTATGTCATTTATATAATAATTTTTAACTATCACATACAACGATAACCTAGTTATGTTTCCCAACTAATGCTTTCAATTATCACTATTCCCAATTCTAAACACCATCTTATATATCAAAAAAGCCTTTATACCACAATGGTAATACCCATTCCTCCATATATATCCCTCCCAGGATCTCAATGAAGGAGGAGAGATAATGAACGATGACTCCCTACACTAGTAGACCCCGTTATGGATACAAGATTCATGTGTGTAAAAATATCACACAACAGAAATAATTACATATAATAAAAGAAATGAACAAGATATAGTAGAAAAACAAAAATGAAGCTCTAGTAAAAATTATAAAATTAACCCAAGACCATCCCATATTTCATTATCATTTTCAACAGATACAAATAGAAGCCTTCAAAGTAAAGATTATAATAAATAATATTAATATAGGAGTGACTGAATAGAATATACTACACAAGATAGAATTATTAATCTTGATTCCTTAATTCTCATTTGATACATAAAATCCAATGTGTATACATAGGTTGATAATAATAGTATACTCAGTAGGACCATACACAGTGTTTCATGTTAACATATCAAATGAGAATAATAATGTGCCTAAGAACAAATATTAGAAATCACAATCACCTATAAAGGGAAAATAAATATTCCTATAATATCCATGGTTCACTCACCAAATCATGAATCAAATATTGGAATATACCCTCGAGCTCAAAAAAATGCATGGTTCCACACAGGAGCATCCATAATAACTTTTTTACATCATTCCCCAATAAGATACATCATATACACCATTACCACCACTAATATCACTCCTCAAAACACATATTTGAAGTGGGATGGGACAAATACCTACATTAATTTCTATAGAATGGTCTGTAATTTCATTCATGCTTTAGGAATCATCACATCACAACTCATCTCGCTTGAAAACACCTCAAATGAATCTTAATATATTTTCAATCCGCACATGGGACATCACAACATAAATAATTACATAACCATAGAATTAGGGTTTCAAGAAAATTGTGGACATAAACCTCATTATCTCCTCCTGCAACACATGACTGGCACCATATATAATGTCCCATAACATAATTATCACAATATTTCTTTCTCATAGACACTGTGGTCATCACATTGAATCCCAAACGAATATAGATAGGGCATGAAATCAAACATCTATTGGAGACACATATTCCATCATAGGTAAATGGCAATTGATGAAGATTTGGTAGCAACCATATATATCTGACCTATACTGTAAGTTGGGTAAAACAATTGAAATCTATAACCAATTAGGGTCACTATTTTTATCCAACATTTATTGGGTGTTTATAAAAAAATAAAATTAATGATATATAGGTATCACACAGTACCAAGAATATGGATTCACATGCACTACACTAGATCACACCACAACACCCCCACCACACCTCAAATCAACCAAGATGAAAAATAATTCCACTTTAGAAAAACACACCATAGAAATACTATAAAATCATTATAATTCTAATTTCATTTATAACACTTGACTAACATTCACTAACTTCCATTTCACACACATTTACACTTACCATTTTTTTCAAATTCAAATATTCACTTCATTTATCATTTTCGGTTATTCCATGGCTACCCATGCGAATAACATGACCCCATCATAGATAGCTAGACCACCTCACATATATATCTCCACAACATTACACATCCAAAATCATCATCATAGTAGATCATATTAGAAATATCACTAAAAACCACACATCAAAAATACAATTGTGATGACCCAGACTCTCTTGGTCCTTCCCTTTGCCAAAATCTGGGTCGCGTCTCGGTGAGACCGATCGGTGAGACCGATCGGCAGGAGACCGATCGGCGTCAGTAGCGCTCTTTTACGAAAGTAGGGTTTTAAACCCTATTCTGACTCGTTTAAGCATGTTTTTTAAGACTTGTAACGCGCATAAGAGTTTTAATTAAATACATAATCAATTCATGAGTTGGCTTAAACCATCCGACCCCCTTTTTGTGACGAGTGGAGTCATGTGGTCATCCCACGACCCAAGTGCCTTACGCGGTTTCACGTTTTCACCTCAACCGTCCTCGGCTCTTATAAACTAAGGGATAGCCGTGGTTTCTCTTTTCCACGATTGTGGCTTTTCACAAACAGCTTCTGGTGCATCGCACGCATCGTTATCCGTAAAGTTCTGTGCCCCCATCCTAAACGTCGATCATTTATCAACATGTAGGGAATTTATCCTTCGCCTCTCTCTTTTGTGTATCATGAGGGGTGGGCATTCTTTTGTTTCTATAGAACGTGTTGGACCGGACTTAATAATGATAATGAACGAACTCCATCAAGAAAGAGGGGGGGGGGGCTGTGTTTGTTGATGCTGTCTTATATTTTGATGTTGTTTCTTCTATGACCATCTTGTTGATTTATGATGGCTTATGCCTCCTGAAAATCGAGGCCGTTGGTGGTTGTTGTTTGTGCACTAATGAACCCTGATGATGTTTTAAATGGCTTGTTTGTGGTTGTAAACTCCTACTGTGAAAAGTGAATTGGTTAATCACATATATTTGGCTGAATAAATTGAAAACACCAGGATCAACCCTTCTGTGATAACTCCCGGTTAGAACAAACGGAATTTGAATAATGGAGTGTGTTAAGTCGTTTAAATCTGATAATACCGACAAGGCCCTGCTTGTGTTGGTGGTGTTAGTTGGTTGTGTTCCTTTCAGGCTGATTACTGGAGATGTGGGAGGGGATGGGATCCCCTGTTCTTTTATACTAGCGGTGGTTGTGTGAATTTGGGGGATGGGATCTCCTATTGGTATGGATTCGCTGGTTGCGAGTTTTAAATCTGGGTGGTTACTTGTTTATATCACGAATTGGGGTGGAATCCTCTGTTGTTGAGAAGCAGGTGTGGGCGTTTTGGTTGATGTTTGACTGTTTACTTTCCTGGACTTAGGCCTATTTCTACTAGTTGCCCAGTAGTGCTTAAACATAAATGTTATTACTGAATGCGAAATAAGAAAGGGGACACATGGGTTGTTAGCGTGATTCGTGACTCGAACTTGAGTGTTGTTGTGATCTGTAGGCTGTCTGAAGAAAAACATAGCTTGGGTGAGTTCTTGTTACCTATATATATATAATTGTAGCTTTGTGTTTCTTATTCGCGCCCCACCCAAGTTCATCACTTAGTGCCGAACACCCCCATTTCATGGGGGAGGGTTTCTTTCCCAACACTATTCATAGTGGCTTGTTATTAGCTCTTTTTCTGCTCCCTTTCCTGGATAGCCCAATTATCTTTAGGCAGGCTGTGATATCCTGAGGTCCATTATTAGCCCAAGAACCTTCGGCGGGGTAGTGTGGTGGTTGGCTAGGTGTGTGCGGCATGTGGTTGCCCAAGTGTCTTCGGGATGAGGCCCAGGTGTCATCGGGTGTAGCAGTGGATCCTTTAGCCTAGGTGTCTTCGGGCGTGGTGGTGGTTGTTCTGGCCTAGGTGTTTGCAGGCATGGTTACTTGTGATAGTTGTGGCCCAGGTGTGTGTGGGAAGAATTCAGAAGTGGGACTGTGTGTGGTTGAGTCCCAGGTGTGTGCGGGCGGGATTACGGCAGTGGGACTGCGTGTAGTTATGGCCCAGGTGTGTGCGGGCCGGTGTGGCAGTGGGACTGCGGTGAGAATGGCGGGATTGGTCCGATGTGTAGGATGTATCAATAACCAGTTGTAAAGTGGCACGGGGTACCCAAACATCGATGTTCTCTTATTGTATATATTACTCGACTTGCGTTATTTGGGGAGTGTGCCTTGGTGAGGCCTAGGGTGGATATTTTGCCTTGTTAGGTGTTTGGATTACTCTTTTTCTCATGAGACTTTAGTACGTTCCCCCACTTGTGCACGAGAGTCTTTGGTTTTCCCTACTAAGTGTACTTGTATGCTCACCCTACATATATAAATCTGCTTTCAGGTTTCCAGTAGGAATTCGGGGATTGCGCAGGACCTTACTTGCTCGGACCATTGGATTAGTTGTAGTTGTTGTTTTCTTTTCCTCTTTGGTAATTACCTTGTAGTCACCTTTTGTACTTGTGGCTTTACTTTTGGAACATGCATGTGGGAATGGTTTATTTTTGGCCTTATTTTTTCCTTTTACCTTGGTGATGTGGGGTTTTCCTCTCCTTATCTCTCGATCCTATAAAATAAAAAGGGTAATGCCTTCCATTTTTGAGAGATTTCTATACCCTTGGAGCTAGTCGCCACTCCAGGACCTATTGAAGGAGGGTTTTGTGTGTCATTATCTCTCCTTAAACGTAAAGAAGGAAGGGCCTAGCAATCTACTGACCCTTCCCTCCTTTTGGTGAAGGCGGGTCGTGACAGAATGGTATCAGAGGCAGGTTGAGAGATAGGATGGAGTTTGGAGTTAGGAACGGTGAGGATTGCATGGGATGGTAAGGAAACAGTGTTGGGTGACCTTGGCGCGTGAATTACGCCAGGGAATATTGGCTAGGAAACGAGATTTTAAGGCCCCCCGTGATCCGATGCAAGGACTCTGGTCCTACCAAATGACCAAGTGAGGCCACACTGATTGCAGGGTAGAGACCCTAGGAAAGGTACATGCATCATAATGACTTGTGTTCTTTTGTTTCTGGGATGTCTTGGGAATTAAGAATATATAAAATTTTAAGATGTTTTAAGAATGATATTCTGCACTACTTGGGCTTAGGCATTCCTTGTTTACCTTGCAGTTATGGCACCTGGAAGGAAACCACGTGTGGTACAGGTGATCGAGACCCCAGAGACTACATTGGCCAATCGGAATGGAGCTTATCGAGAGGAAGAGGGCGACCAGTGGCAGAAGACTCTTTGAGCCTTCCAGCGACAGGCCCTCGATAAGTATGAGGGAAGCACCTCTGATATGAAGACGGAAGGCTGGCTAGAGGAGCTAGTTATAGCCTTCAGCCTGATTCGGGCCCCGACCGAGTACTGGGTTCCTCTGGCCATTAGCTATATGCGGGGAGCGGCACGTCAGTGGTGGATAATTTACCTGGGAGAGAGGAGAGAGTCTGAGGTGGCTTGGGTGGATTTCGAGAGGGAGTTCCGGGAGGAATTCCTCTCCTCGACGATGAAGGCAGAAAAGAGGCAGGAACTACTCTCCCTCCAGCAGGGGAGTATGTCTGTGAGGGAGCTAGGCAACAAGTTCAATGACCTCCTACGTTTTTCTCTGGACCTCTTTCCCGACGAGGATTCTCAGGCAAGACGTTTGGAGGAGGCACTCTGACCCTCCCTCCAGTATGTTGTTACCCCCTTTACCCTGTCGACGTACATGGAGGTCTAGAAGAAGGCCGAAGTGGTGGAGCGGATGCATGCTCTAGGGGGAGTGTCTCGAGAGGGGATCCAGCTAGGACCATCGAAGGGGAAGGCCGTTAGAACCAGGCCTCCAACGTCAGGACCCTCTAGGTTCCGACCCGCAGGGAGCAGGCCGCAGCAGTTTCAATTTTGATCCCCTGGCCCTCGCCCTTTTCTTACGGGACCGGGACCGCGATGCTTCATCTGTGGGAGCCCTGGGCATCTCCGGAGTCAGTGCCTCGACCGGGTGCAGTACAGCAGTGGCAGTCATCCCCAGCACCCGCCCTAGCAGTATCTTCCAGCCAGACCTTTCCAGCAGTAGCAGTAGGGACAGTGAGCTCCCGCTCCTCTGAGGGCAGACGTAGGAGGAGGAGGCCGACCTCAGGGAGCTCCATAGGGACCTCGACCAGGGCGTGGTCGGGAAGGTGTCCGACATCCGAGGGGCAGGGGAGCTGGGCATGGATAGTTTCACGATGCAGAGGTAGTAGTTCCAACAGGGCCAGAGGTTGTTCGAGGTACGATCAGTCAGTTTAGCACTCCTGCTTATTCTTTGTTCGATATCGGAGTGTCTCACTCCTTCGTTGCACCCAGTCTAGCCCGTGCCTTGGGTCTAGATGCCGAGAGACTTCCAGTGCCCCTGTTGTTGAGCACAACAGTTGGAGGTCAGACCGACTTGTTGTTCATTTTTCGGGGATGTAGACTGATGTTAGGGCCACATCAGTCGGTTAGGGATCATCTTCTGCTACAGATTCATCCATATGATTTCATCCTAGGCATCGACTGGCTATTTTCTGTGTGCGCCTTCATCAACTGTTTTCGAAGAAGGGTGGTGTTCTCAGACTTGGACAACCGGCGTGTTACCTTCACAGGCGAGCGGAGTTGTCCAAAGGGAAACAAGAGAGAGGAACCTCTTCTCTCCTTATTGACCGAGATGACAGTGGAATCAGAAGATTCTGAAAATGGTGGATGTGCCAGAGATCGTCCATGAGATTATGGAAAGCTTTCCTGAGTAGGTGACGAATCTACCCCCTCGACGTGATATCGAGTTCGGGATAGACCTGTAGCCTGGCGCTCGTCCAATATCGATGGATCCTTACCGGATGGAACCTTCAAAGCTACGGGATCTGCGGATAAAGATTGAAGATCTAATGAAGAGGGGTTATGTTCATCTGAGTGCGTCACCGTGGTGTGCTTCGGTCTTGTTTGCAAAGAAGGCAGATGGTGGTCTTAGGTTGTGCATAGACTACAGGAGGCTGAATCAGGTGACGATCAAGAATCACTACCCTCTCCCAAGGATAGATGATCTTTTTGACCAGCTGAAAGGGGAAGGATGGTTCTCAAAGATCGACCTGCGGTCTGGGTATCACCAGCTGAGGTTGAAATAGAGCGACATCCCAAAGACAACATTCAGGTGCAGGTATGGACACTTCAAGTTCGTAGTCATGCCCTTCGGTGTTACGAACGCCCCGACTGTGTTCATGGGGCTTATGAACTCCATCTTCCGGGAGTACCTGGATCGATTTGTGGTTGTGTTCATCGATGAAATCCTGGTCTACTCTAGATCATAGGGGGACCATGCAGAGCCCATGAGGATATTTTTGGAGGTCCTCCGACAGCACCAGCTCTATGGGAAGTTGTCAAAATGCAAGTTCTAGACACAAGAAGTGCACTTCCTTGGGCACGTAGTGTCTGAGCAGGGGGTAGCGGTCGACCCATCAATGGTTGAGGAAGTTGTTTCTTGGGAAACACCCAATAATGTGGCAGAAGTCAGAAGTTTCCTCGGGCTGGCGGGTAACTACCGGAGATTCGTACCCAACTTCTCCCGGGTAGCAGCCTCTTTGACGGCTCTGACCAAGAAGGACCAGGCCTTCATATGGAGTGAGCTGTGCCAGTCAGCCATCAGCAATCTGAAGGAGAAGTTGGTCAGTGCCCCAGTGTTGAGATTACCAGAAGAAGGGGTGGCCTATGAGGTATTCTATGATGCTTCGGGACAGGACCTGGGATGCGTGTTGATGCAGCGACAAGGGGTGATCTCTTATGGGTCTAGGCAGCTGCGTTCCCATGAGCGTATTTACACCACCCACGACCTATAGCTTGTAGCGGTCGTTTTTTCGCTTACGTTATGGAGGCACTACCTCATCGGGGAACGCTTTGTGGTATTCACGGATCACAAAAGCTTGAGGTATATCTTCTCCCAGCGGGACTCAAAATTGCGACAGCAGAGATGGGTGGAGTTCCTCCAGGATTACGACTTCGAGATATCTTATACTGAGGGAAAGGGTAATGTGGTGGCCGATGCCTTGAGTAGGAGGATGCAGAAGGATGCGGTCCGAGATTCGGTAGATGTCTGTAAGGCAATGGAGGAGTTGGCTGCCTAACACCTGGATGTGAAGATGGATAGCGGCATAGGCTGCCTATATCAGATGACAGTGCAGTCATCCCTATTTCAGCAGGTGGAGGAGTCTCAGTGGGGAGACCTAGAATGTGAAGTGATGCATGACCAATTTGACCAGGGTAATGCTATGGAATGATGGATAGAGGATGGTCAGAACCGGATGCTTTTCCAGAAAAGGTTGTTTGCCCCGGAGGCGATGCGCGGCAAGGTTCTCAGTGAGTTCCACAACTCACCCCTGGCGGTACACCCAGGAGTTTCCAAGATGCACCAGGGTTTGAAGAGGTAGTTTTGGTGGCCCAGAGATAAGCGAGCGGTGGCAGAGTTTGTGGCCAAGTGCCTAGTATGTCAGCAAGTGAAGGCTGAACACCGAGTTCCAGGCGGCCTACTACAGCCCCTAGATGTCCCCGAGTGGAAGTGGGATGACATCTCAATGGATTTGACCACGGGACTACCCAAGGCCCAAGGAGGGTACGATTCCATCTGGGTGGTAGTGGACAGGTTGACGAAATCGGCTCACTTTCTAGCAATCAGGGAGTCGAGTGTTGTGGATGCTTTGGCACGAAAGTACGTGGATGAGGTGTTGCGGTTGCATGGAGTTCCGAGGTCTATAGTCTCGGATAGGGATGCATGGTTTATCTAGCGAGTCTAGAGAGGATTCCAGCATGCCTTTGGCACCCAGTTGCGCCTCATCACTGCTTTCCATACCCAGACGGATGGACAAACAGAGCGCACTATCCAGACCTTGGAGGATATGATGCGAGCATGTGTTATGGACTCAGGAGGAGCATGGGTGGAATACTTTCCTCTAGTATAGTTTTCCTACAACAATTTCTACCACTCTACCATTGGGATGGCCTCGTTTGAAGCTTTGTACAGGAGGCCATGCCGTTCGCCTGTGTGTTGGACCGAAGTAGGAGAGCCAGGTATCCTTGGTCTGGAGGTGGTGCATAACATGACAGAGATGGTTCAACTCATACGGGAAAGGATGAAGGCGGACTAGGACTGACAGATGTCATATGCTGATACCAGGAGGAGGCCCTTGGAGTTTGAGGTTGGAGACCACGTGTTCTTAAAGGTCTCCCCTCGGCGTGGGCACCAGAGGCTTGGCAAAGGGAGTAAGCTTTCTCCTAGATTCATCGGACCCTTCCAAGTGTTGCGGCGGGTCGGCGAAGTGGCTTACCAGCTAGCATTCCCACCGACGCTACTAAGGATACAAGATGTATTTCATGTGTTCCAGATCCATTGGTATCTGCACGACGATTCACACGTCCTTGATTGGGGTGAGTTGGACATCGTGGACGACGTCACCTTTGTGGAGAGACCAGTGGCAATCGAGGATCGCAATGAAAATGGGCTTCACGGGCGAACCATTCCCTTGGTTCGCATGTTGTGGAGACATGGTGGGTT
Source organism: Viscum album (assembly GCA_963277665.1). Lineage (NCBI taxonomy): Eukaryota > Viridiplantae > Streptophyta > Magnoliopsida > Santalales > Viscaceae > Viscum > Viscum album. The sequence continues at coordinate 1,676,199,057 of OY728161.1, read as the reverse complement.
ATAGGAGAGTACGTGGGAGAGGGAAGCACAAATGTGTACCCATTAACCAGAGTTGTTTTAAGTTTTGTTCCTTGTTTTACCTGTTGTGATAGAACATTTTGTCTTTTGTCTAGGAAATGTACTGGTTTTCTTCCTCTACTTGTGTGTGAAAAGCCCCAGCTATGGGGAAGGAGAGAATGTAGAGACCCAAAGCTTATCGTACATGGACATTACATTACTTTTGCATAATACTTAGTGCATAACAAAAACACACACACAAGGATCGTAATATTTTAGTGTCTTTGGAAACTCGAAAGGTAATCTTCTAATCGTGGTGAAAGATCTTCAATATCTCCCATAAAGATCTTCCCTTTTTTTACCTAAAACCGTTCTTTATATCCTGGGGAAAATAAAACATAAAAGGGTGATCTCAAATTCTCAGTAAGGATAAACAAAAGAAAAATCAATCACATCATATTCGTAAGAACATAACTTTTGAAATCTTAACATGCAAAAGAAAGCATAATTTCATAACATGGGATAAATCATAGTAGTGAAATGAAATCCCAATAAGAATAACATAAAACATGAAACTTTGTGGCATACACACATAATCATAGAGAATAATTTCTTGTTAGTCATGACTCATTTCCATGAATATCTTAGTGGACAAAGTCCCTTTCTGAATCGAGTCACCCTCGTTTCAGTCCTGTTTCACTGAACCGGTATATCCTACCATTCCAGCCATGTGTATATCATGAGATATGAAATCTTTACCCAATGAATTGGAGGGAGATATAGGTCCCACCCATCTCATAATGATATCATTTATATGTGTGCCACAAAATCATAAATCATACATCATTGCATAACCCATGTAATAAAAATGGGAATCTTAAACATCGTGACACCATAAAACAATTCATATAAGATAAAGGAATTAATAGAAATATAATTCCATCACAGCATAATCAAATCAATGTAATAATAGGGATAAAAACAGAACCCTTTATTATTTTAGATGGAAAATAATTTTGATAAAACACTTGAACTCCATTCTTGAGGAAAATATCCTTTCTACTTTAAAAACACTTTTCCTTTCTTAACATGTCGTAAAATCATAAACTAAAAGAAGTGGATTAAATATAAACTTGAAAAATTGTAAAGGAATATTCTTGGAAATAATGTTTTAAAAATCCATTCATGCCGTATAAGTTAAAAAAACATTCTTCGTACTTTTGTCGGAAAAGTCAAAAAGTACCTCGAACGAACAACGAAAAAAGATTCCTTTTATATCTTTTACTAAAAACTCGCCGAAGGGTAAAATTGGATTTAAAAAATTTTAGGTGGATTTAAATAACATTACATATTGAGGTAAAATGGATGTGGATGATAAAATACACCCCAGTAAATACCAAAGTATAAACAATCTCAGATAAAAATGAGATTGTGATATTTCCCTTACATTAGGTCCGACTTGCTTTGTAAGTGTCCGAACCTCCTTTATAATGATTTAAATCATGTTATTGACTTATTCCAGAATCATATTCATTGTTATTATATCATATATGGTCCACTTATGATTTTATATTACCCGTTCTTTTGTAAATTCATGTTAAAGTAGTGTTTTGGGTAAAATCGTCTCATTTGTCGTTCGTGTTTTTAACTTGTAATTATTCATATGATTAATTAGATCATTATTACTTAATTCCAGAATTTAAAACATGATTTATATATATATTCAGAATATACATATATAATAAATTAGTAAATGGAAAGAAATACACCATTCATGGAGACGGTAGTCCGTACGTACGCATGAACGCTGTTTTCGATTCCTTATTGAATTGAATGAAATTAAGTAGATGATATACATATAAATATAAATAATTCATGTATCATTATTAGGTCATATATTTAATTAATACTTATTATATATACTTTATATTCATTCATGAATGGTTAATCATTGAGAATGAATCTCATCGCGTCGTGGAGACGGTAGTCCGTACGTACGCACGAGCGATGATATCGTTCCCATGGTCGTGGAATAATGTTGAAGTGTATGTATACTATTCCTGTATCAATATCACTTTATAATAATCATATATAGTTACTCATTACACCTTTATACCCATCCAATTAAGGTGGTGGCGGAAAACAGATTACACCACGGCGTGGAGACGGTCTTCCGTACGTATGCACGTGCGGTGATTTCCTTTTTCCGTAGGATGGATAGAAGGTTAATTAGAGTTGTTTCATATTTATAATAACATATCAGTATATAAGAAATACTGATATTATTACTTTATCATGAAACAACTAAAAAGAAGAAGTTGAAGAAGAAAGAAATTGAAAAAGATCGGTAATGGATATTACCTCTTTTTGACGCGCCTTTTCTTAGCCTCCACGTAAAGAACTAAGGATGGTCTTTGAAGAAGACCAGGACCTCTAAGATGATACTAGGGAAGTGGAGAAGGGATTTCGGCAGGGTTTGGCCGAGCTTGAAGGCTCAAAGTTGTGTGATGAAGAGAGGGAGGAGGTGCCCTTTTATAAGGTAGGAGAGGGGCACCTTAGGAATATCTCAAAATATTATTTTATATTAAAGTCAAAATCTGTTTATAATGGTTCAAAAGGGTCTTATTTCGAAGCTAAAGTGGGGATGGGTCTAAATCCTATCACCCAATAGGATTTAGACAAGTTTAGGTTATTATATTAACCTTATCAATTAGATTGAACTCTAAGTTAAATAATTTAACTTTAACCGTGTCTTTTTGTTTTCTTACACTCTATGGTTAATACACTAACTATAATATTCCAAACGAACCCCAAATTGTTTATTATTAATATATATATCCTTATCTAAGTCATTTGGCCGAACCTTAGATTTTTAGGAATAAAATAACAATTAATAATATAATATTTTATTTAAAAACTATTTTGTTTCAATTTTGACACTATTTGATATATAATTTTTTTGAAAGTCATAACTGAATTATATGTTCAAACCATGTTGATTAAATAAACACTAATAGATCATAGTAACCTATAATATTTGTGTAATTCATAAAAAGTCTTAAATTACAATTATTTTGGTATTTATAATATCAATTATGTCAATATTTCATTAATAAGATAAATACTGCATAATCTTTGTGTCATAAATAAATTAAATTATTTGATGTCTAAAAATTACAAATAAAATACCATTATGTAGAAAATATTTTTATCTTTCTAATGAATATTTACAATCGAATTTATCTTGTGTATAACCCTATATTAAAAATTCTTTAGTAAATAAACTTTGATTTTAACTCTTTTAACTCTTCTTTAAATTAAATAATAATAAATGTCCTAATCTACTCCAAGTGGGCCTAAATGATAATAGTTTACACTTAAGGATGTTTTTGGTCGAGATACACCTGTCCAATAGGATTAGGACATGTGTTAGGGTAATATTAATATCATTTTTACCCTTAATTACCCTATTTACTTTTAACCGTGTTATATAAAAGTAAAAAGTTACTATTCACCAAAAATTATTTTCATCTCATTGAACCACATTTTACTTACTGACATCAACCGTGTCTCTCGGATTTTTTAAATCCCATTCACAGAAGCGGTAAAATTAAGTTTTATGAAAAATTCAGTTTTTTTAACTACCACTTAGTAGTTTCACTATTCATCAAAAATTGATGTTTTCAGAACAATGCCAAAATTTCATCCTAAGCTATATTTCATATTCCAAATTCAAAAATGAAGTCTATTTTACCAAATTAATAACATAGAAGTTGCATTAATTAATTTTATAATTAAATCCCGCTGTTAAAACAAATAGTGTGTATTTAAGAAACAATATCTATCAAAAGATTGACACTTGATTATGTCTGGTTTAAATGTGAAATTACATCCAATAACAAACATTGTATTAAATTGTAAAAATATATTCTAAATATACTTTAAAACCACTCAAATTAATGATTTATCACTATTAATTATTTCGATTAAAAAAGTTGTTTTTAATTATAATTTAGTAATTTTCACTATTCATCAGAATATGAAAGTTATCCAAAAACTACCAAAACTTATCCTTAGGCTAAATTCGATACTCCAAATCCAAAAATGATGTCCATTTTGAGAGCTAAAAGTTCTAAAATTTAAAAAGTGATTATTACTATTCATAACGGCTAGTTTTAATAATATTTTAATAGCATATCGTTGTTTCGTGAAACTCAGTATTGCGTACTACACACGCTATCGAGGAAGGTTGTGATTGCGTGTAATGCAAGGCAAGTCAAGGATGCGTGTTGTGAAATCTACTTTTGGTGTAGCGTACAACACAAGACATTAATAAAATTAAAAAGAATATTTTTCAGAAAATCTTGGGCTGTTACATTCTACCCCCCTTAAAATGAATTTCGCCCTCGAAATTCGTCAGGGTTATAAATGGTTTACTATTCGAAAGTTTCGTTAATAGAAACCCACATCGTAAAAAGGAATATCAAAACCAATCTTTAAAAACAAAAGTATGAAACGTAACGGTTACCCAAATAAACTAATCACTGGGTTTCCACATAGGTGAAAATATGGATATGGAAGAGAAATCTAACCATCATGTTCTGATGGAGAGTGGTAGAGAACATGGCTATGGAAAAGCCAGCTATCACAAATCCATAAATTTGTGACGATCTAAGGTACCATCTGATTCATCAGATATAAGATCACTAGGACAACATTTTTGGTTTTCAAGGTCGTTTCCCTAAAGTTAAAGAATTTGAATTAGAATAAATACTTACTTTATTTTGGTACAATCTCACTGTTTTTCGTGCCTTTAACAATTTCTACTTCATCTCTTAAATAAATGAAGTTGAATTTGTTATTTGTGAAGTGTTAGCAGATCATGTGATAGAATGACGGGTCATTCCATCTGTCTCAAACAAAAGGTTAGCAAAAGTTATTAAATATACATAAGTAATTCTATAGTGATATTAATCATATATGGTTCCTAAAATGGACTTATACTTCATATATCATACTGCTTAATATAATAAAACAAGTTTATACTAAACAGGGACTTCCTATAGGCCAGTGGTATGCGATAAAGGCCAGTCGCACTTCGGTTGTGGGTTCGATTCCCACATCCTTGTCTGATGCGATGGGTTGTCGCCCGTCCTGCAGGTTGTCCTTTTTCTAAAACTATATTACTATAACATCCCATCAATAATATCGAGAAAACTTCGATCCTTAAACAATACTAACGTATGTCCAACATAATCCATTCCAATCTTTAGGCTTATCCATAATACTGCAGTCCACTCTCATAACATAGTGAAAACGATTACCAGAGATTTTACACCATCGTCGATCCCCATATATCATAAGATATGTTTTATTGGTCACATTCCGAACATTCAAAGTCCTTAATCATGTATTCTCTTGAATAACATAGTGAAAACATGAATGCAGTTAAAAGTTAACACTTTCCAAATACCAAAATCTTCAAAATTATATATACTCAAACCATGATATCACTTAGTCCTTATATCAATCATGAGCTCATGAATACTGTTAAACATTTAATTTTCTCCTTATCCCTTCATTATGCGCATATCATCTAAATTCCTAAAATATCTGAATAACCTTTCATTGTTACTCATACCATTCATCATAAACTTTCAAAACATAAGGAAAGACAACAGTGTAAAAATCCTTAGATGTCTTTTTATTCTATAGTACAACATTACACTTGATAAACATGTAATCATTCCACTACATTCTTAAACCATTGACCGAGCTTCAACAATTCTTTCATCTCACATATCATTTGTAGTCTCTTCATCATCATCAACATAAATATTTCCCATACGACCATACTGATTCTCTTAATGAGACTTTCTGTAAGGGCATTGGTTTGCATAATGCCCGTACATTCCACATTTAAAAAATTTAACCGTTGTTGATGTCGTAGCAATACCATTATCCTCATCCATGGTGTTAACTGAACCTTTTCCTTTTCACTTACTTGCTTTGTGTCCTTCTTTTCCACACCCAAAGCATCTTCCAGTTCCGTTGAAACATTCTCCTTGATTCCTCTTCCCACATGATATACATAGGGTAAATTGAACTTTCTTTCCTCTATGATCATCATGAAACTCCATCTTTCTCTTATTAGCCGAGTCAGGAAACTTACCAAATTTTACATTATTGATCATATTATGAGATTTCTGATTCGGCATAACAATGATGTTTGGACTTTCAAATCCCATTTCATTTGGTTGCTCATGAAGAATATCATTCCATTGTCCACCATATCCTCCATTATCATGGATCATCTTGTTTCCAGCCATTTTCTAAAACCCAAAAAGAATAGTGTTATAGGAAAAATCATAATAAAGGGGGAGTAACCTCAATATCTAACATCTTAGGTTAAATTCTAAGATCGTTACCATAGTTCTAGGACTATATCCAATACGTATACTTATACTTAGGCACATCCCTAGACATACCTTAGAAATATCTCTAGGGATCTCACTAACGTTTTTGCGTCCTAGTTTCCAAAGGTTGACTAAATCTTTCCTCTGATACCAACTGTAGAGACCTGAAGCTTATCTTACATAGACATTACATTAATTTGGCGGAATACTTAGTACATAACAAAAACACACACACAAGGATCGTAATATTTTAGTGTCTTTGGAAACTCGGAACGTAATCTTCTAATCGTGGTGAAAGATCTTCAATATCTCCCATAAAGATCTTCCCTTTTTTTACCTAAAACCTTTCTTTATATCCTGGGGAAAAGAAAACATAAAAGGGTGAGCTCAAATTCTCAGTAAGGGTAAACAAAAGAAAAATCAATCACATCATATTCATAAGAACATAACATTTGGAAATATTAACCTGCAAAAGAGAGCATAATTTCATAACATGGGATAAATCATAGTAGTGAAATGAAAACCCAATAACCATAAACTAAAACATGAAAATTTTTGGCATACACACATAATCATAGAGAGTCATTTCTTGTTAGTCATGACTCATTTCCAAGACTATCTTAGTGGACAAAGTCCCTTTCTGAATCGAGTCACCCTCGTTTCAGTCCTGTTTCACTGAACCGGTATAACCTACCATTCCATCCATGTATATCTCATGAGATATGAAATCTTTACCCAATGAATTGGAGGGAGATATAGGTCCCACCCATCTCATAATGATACCATTCTTATGTGTGCCACAAAATCATAAATCATACATCATTGCATAACCCATGTAATAAAAATGGGAATCTTAAACATCGTGACATCATAAAACAATTCATATAAGATAAAGGAATTAATAAAAATATAATTTCATCACAACATAATCAAATCAATGTAATAATAGGGATAAAAACAGAACCCTTTATTATTTTAGATGGAAAATAATTTTGATAAAACACTTGAACTCCATTCTTGAGGAAAATATCCTTTCTACTTTAAAAACACTTTTCCTTTCTTAACATGTCGTACAATCATAAACTAAAAGAAGTGGATTAAATATAAACTTGAAAAATTGTAAAGGAAGCTTGTTGGAAATAATGTTTTAAAAATCCATTCATGTCGTATGAGTTAAAAAAACATTATTCGTACTTTTGTCGGAAAAGTCAAAAAGTACCTCGTATGAAAAACGACAAAAGATTCTTTTTATATCTTTTACTAAAATGTAACGCCCCGACCCCAGCTACCCAGAGTCGGTGCATTACTTCGTAACATTGGAATGATCACAAAAGATCAAGTCTCGAAAGACCGATTAATTTAGTAGCCTTGGAAACACTAGATACATTCATAAATGTTACATTACATCACAAAGTGAAAAACTATAATAACATAGTCTCCATAGTCCACAATCATATCCCTTTCTGACTACCCTTGTAGGTCACTCATAAAATACTTCTTCACATCCTGGAAAATATTAAAACATTGTAAGGGGTGAGCTCAGATGGTCAGTAAGGATAACAATATTGCAGAAGCTTTCATAAATAAACATAAAAATTTAAGGCAATGTATAACTAAAACAAAAGCCTTTTAAACTTGAACATCAACATAATATGGAAAAAGTAAAATGAGATAATGTCATTCACTTCTTCACATGGATATTCTACTGGTCGAATAATCACATGAAATATCAATAACCACTTTCATAACTAGGGAATGTATAATGCCGGACATTCTGAAACATTTTGTCAAGGCCTCGGCCAGGACGTCTAAAATGATTAAGGCCTCGGCCAAAACCATAAATCAAATTGGGAAAGGGCCTCGGCCAATTCCACGTCTAGTTGTCTCATGAGACCTACCGATGCATCGAGGAGCTATAGCGGGCTCCACCCGTCACTTATTAAGTCCAACACATTCCTCATATGAATAGGTTTAAACACATCATAAACCATAACATAATCGTATCACATAAAACATGCATAAAGGAAACATAAAATTTCCACATTCCAATCACAAGATATCAATACAACACATTTATATAATAAAAATTCTTTCAAAACCATTTTCAATACCAAAATAAAAGAAAGTTAAAACTTTGTATTTATTTTTCATTAAAAAAATGATGGCTTGTAGAGGAAGCCGAAACTCAAATAATGGTGAGGGCGGCGGAGAAGTCATTGTCGTTGCATAAGTACGGAAAGAAAAACATTCCCTTTTGTCATTTAGAAAAACACTTCATATAAAAAATATTCCTTTTGAATAAACGTAAAAGTCAAAGGAGTTTATACACCGTATAAAAGAAAGTTGTGTATAAAACCAAATATGCCTCAATGAAAGGATATTGAGACGAAGTCCTTAAAAGATCATTTTTAAAATAAAATAGATCTATTATGTGTATTCACTATAGGTACACATAAGGAAAGTAAAAATACAAAATAGGACATAATAATATCATGACATAATTTGAAAGTAGGAGATTAACCCAAAGAATGGAAGTTGGGTTACGAAATTCCCTTACCTCGTGTCCGACTTGACTCAACCGTTCTTTAACCTCATGAATAATAAACTAGAGTTAATATATAACTTATTAAGAACCATTTTTAATTTCATTATCCTTTTTATATCACTTATTACAATGTTATGAACATTATGTAATTATTTAAGTTAATAACAGTCGTTTTGTCGATCTTTGTTACTTGAGTCAACAATAAATTTCTTATAATTACAAGTTGTTTATGTGGTAGAATATCCATTATCGCCAGAATTATACTCATGATTTAGATGTCATATATATAATATATATCCAGTATATACATTCATTTATAATATTACGTAACATTTAGAGGTAAGAAATGAAATGCACCGTTCATGGAGACGGTAAGCCGTACGTACGCATGAACGCTACTTTCATTTCTATTTCATATTTAATGGAAAGAAATAATAATGATATAAGTGTATAATATAATTCCAGTATAATATAGTTTATAATATCATTTACTCCATCCTTTATACATCCCACATATGGCATTAACGATTCAAATCACTTTGAGGGGGCGGTAGTCCGCACTTCCTAAAATGAAATTATCGCGTTTTACCCATAATGGAAATCATAAAGTATGCCATAAATGAGAAATACAGAAGCATAATTAAAACATAAACATATTATATATCATATATAAAAATAGTGACATCTTAATGGCCACCTTTGAAGGTGTTATATGAGTGTTGAACAATCATCGTTTCGTGAGGCAGAAATTCGCCATCCACAGAAACCGTATGTTCTTTAACCATTAGATGTAGGTGTGTGTAAGTGTAGCTCGAATACATCTTATAAAAACATCCTAGTATATTGAGGATACTGGTGTTGTTACAAAAGAAATTAATAAAAAGAGTTTAGGGGGTTGGAGAAGAAAAATAATACAAAACAACATTAGAGAAGACATTACCTCAAAATCGGGTAACTCTTTTTGATTTGAGCCAAAGGCTTCCTTGAGAAGATTTCGTCCCAAAGTAAGGCTTCTAGGAGTAATAGGGGGAAGTTGGGAGAGTATTTGGGCAGAGGTTGGCCGAGCCAAATGGCTTGAAAGTGTAAATGAGGTGGGAGAGGTGGGGGCCTTTTATAAGTGGAGAGGAGGGGCACTTTTGGAAAGATTGAAATGTTATATTATTTCACAATGATTTTCGGATTATAAAGGTCCCACACTTATATAATTCAAGGCTAAGGTGATAAGGTTTCGAAATCTACTCATCCAATAGGCTTTGGACAAGTGTAAGCCTTGGATTTTGCATTATCTTCCCATTTTATTTAAATCGTTAAATAATGAGGTCATCGCTGCATCATCATGATGTCATAAATAATTTAATTTATTTAATTTCTAAAAATTATAAAACAAATACTATGATGTAGGAAATCTTTTTATCTTTCTAATGAATATTTATAGTCAAAATTTGGACTTGTGTAACCCCACTTAAAAACTGTTTTAGTAAAATAACTGATGTTTGTGTCAATTTAATTTTAACATTAAATAAATATATATTAATGTCATTTTCCAACTAAAGTGGCTCCATGGGGTCCCCAAGTTGACCCATGGGTTGTCTTGGTCGGCCATGACTCATCCAAGAGGAGTAGGACAAGTGTCATGCTCATCTCATATTATTAAAACATTATTTGTACCTTAAACTACACTAATTACCTCTAACCGCGATTAAGAACTTAAAAGTTACTATTCACCAAAAAAATTATTTTAATCTCATTGAACCACATTTTACTTCTTAATGACAATCATGTATGTCGGATTTTTGAAAATCAAATCACAGAAGTGGTAATATTTCATTTAAATGAAAAATCAGTTTTTTAACTACCACTTAGTGGTTTCACTATTCATCAAAAATTGAAGTTTTTCAGAACAAAGCCAAAATTTCACCCTAAGCTATAATTGATATTCCGAATTCAAAAATGATGTCTATTTTACAAAATTCCAAACATATAAGTTTCATTAATTATTTTTATTATTAATTCCCGCTGTTACAACAAATAGCGCGTTTTTTAAGAAACAATTTTATATCAAAAGATTGGCAATTGTTTATGTCCAATTTCAATGTTAAATTAATTCTAATGACCACCATTGGATAAAATTGTAAAAATATATTCTAATTATACTTTAAAACCACTAAATAGTATAATTTATCACTATAAATTATTTTGATTAAAAAGTTGTTTTTAAGTATTTTTCACTATTCATAAAAAATTAGAAGTTCTCAGAAAAATACCAAAAATTCAACATAGGCTAATTTCGATATTACGAATACAAAAATGAAGTCCATTTTGAAATATAAGATTTCTATAATTTTAAAAGTGGTTATTACTATTCATAACGGCTACTTTGATTAGTCACGGTGTTTTAGAACTCGAACTTGCGTACATTGCAAGCTATTGCATTATTGAAAGAGAGGTGTATCGTGGAAGCTCGGGGTGTTACATAAAAACTCACCGAAGGGTAAAATTGGATTTAAAAAATTGTATGTGGAGGTAAATAACATTACATATTTAGGGAACATGGATGTGGATGATAAAATACACCCCAGTAAATACCAAAGTATAAACAATCTCGGATAAAAATGAGATTGTGATATTTCCCTTACCATAGGTCCGACTAGCTTTGTAAGTGTCCGAACCTCCTGTATAATGATTTAAATAATGTTATTGAATTTTTCCAGAATCATATTAATTGTTATTATATCATATATGGTCCACTTATGACTTTATATTACCCGTTCTTTTGTAAATTCATGTTAAAGTAGCGTTTTGGGTAAAATCGTCTCATTTGTCATTCGTGTTTTTAACTTGTAATTATTCATATGATTACTTAGATCATGATTACTTAATTCCAGAATATAAAACATGATTTATATATATATTCAGAATATACATATATAATAAATCAGTAAATGGAAAGAAATACACCATTCATGGAGACGGTAGTCCGTACGTACGCATGAACGCTGTTTTCGTTTCCTTATTGAATTGAATGGAATTAAGTAGATGACATACATATAAATATAAATAATTCCAGTATCATTATTAGGTCATATATTACGTTAGTACTTATTATATATACTTTATAATCATTCATGAATGGTTAATCATTGAGAATGAATCTCATCGCGTCGTGGAGACGGTAGTGCGTACGTACGCACGAGCGATGATATCGTTCCAATGGTCGTGGAATTATGTTGAAGTTTATGTATACTATTTCTGTATCAATATCACTTTATAATAATCATATATTTTTACTCATTACACCTATATACCCATCCAATTATGGTGGTGGTGGAAAATAGATTACACCACGGCATGGAGACGGTATTCCGTACGTACGCACGCCCGGTGATTTCCTTTTTCCGTAGGATGGGTAGAAGGTTAATTAGAGTTGTTTAATATTTATAATAACATATAAGTATATAAGAAATACTGATGTTATTATTTTATCATGAAAAAACTAAAGAAGAAGAAGTTTAAGAAGAAAGAAATTGAAAAAGATCGGTAATGGATATTACCTCTTTTTGACGCGCCTTTTCTTATCCTCCACTTAAAGAACTAAGGATGGTCTTTGAAGAAGACCAGGACCTCTAGGATGATACTAGGGAAGTGGAGAAGAGATTTTTTCAGGGGTTGGCCGAGCATGAAGGCTCAAAGTTGTGTGAGGAAGAGAGGGAGGGGGTGCCCTTTTATAAGGGAGGAGAGGGGCACCTTAGGAATATCTCAAAATAATATTTTATATTAAAGTCAAAATTGGTTTATAATGGTTCCAAAGGGTCTTATTTCGAAGCTAAAGTGGGGATGGGTCGAAATCCTATCATACAATAGGATTTAGACAAGTTTAGGTTATTATTTTAAACATATCAATTATATTTAACTCTAAGTTAAATAATTTAACTTTTACCGTGTCTTTTTGTTTTCTTACACTATATGGTTAATACACTTACTATAATATGCCAAACAAACCCCAAATTGTTTATTATTAATATATATATATCCCTATCAAAGTCAGTTGGCCGAACCTTAGATTTTTAGGAATAAAATAACAATTAATAATATAATATATTATTTAAAAACTATTTTTGTGTCAATTTTGACACTATTTGATATATGATTTTTTTTAAAGCCATAACAGAATTATATGTTCTAAAAAAGTTGATTAAATCAACACTAATATATCATAGTAACCTATAAAATTAGTGGAATTAATAAAAAGTATTAAATTACATTTATTTTGGTATTTATAATATCAATTATGTCAATATTTCATTAATAAGATAATTACTGCATAATATTTGTGTCATAAATATATTAAATTATATGATGTCTAAAAATTACAAATAAAATACCATTATGTAGGAAATATTTTTATCTTTCTAATGAATAATTACAATCGAATTTATCTTATGTATAACCCTATATTAAAAATGTTTTAGTAAATAAACTTTGATTTTAACTCTTTTAGCTCTTCTTTGAATTAAATAACAATAAATGTCTTAATCTAATCCAAGTGGGCCTTAATGATAATATTTTACACTTAAGGTTGTTTTTGGTCGATATACACTTGTCAAATAGGATTAGGACATGTGTTCGGGTAATATTAATATAATTTTTACCCTTAATTACCCTATTTACTTTTAACCGTGGTAAATAAAAGTAAAAAGTTATTATTCACCAAAAATTATTTTCATCTCATTAAACCACATTTTACTTACTGACATCAACCGTGTCTCTCGTATTTATGAAATTCCATTCACAGAATAGGTAAAATTAATTTTTATGAGAAATTTAGTTTTTTTAAGTACCACTTAGTAGTTTCACTATTCATCAAAAATTGATGTTTTTCAGAACAATTCCAAAATTTCATCCTAAGCTATATTTCATATTCCGAATTCAAAAATGAAGTCTATTTTACCAAATTCATAACATAGAAGTTTCATTAATTAATTTTATAATTAAATCCCGCTGTTAAAACAAATAGCGTGTTTTTAAGAAATAATATCTATCAAAAGATTGACACTTGATTATGTCTGGTTTAAATGTGAAATTACATCAAATGACCAACATTGTATTAAATTGTAAAAATATATTCTAAATATACTTTAAAACCACTCAAATTAATGATTTATCACTATTAATTAGTTCGATTAAAAAGTTGTTTTTAATTATAATTTAGTAATTTTCACTATTCATCAGAATATGAAAGTTATCTGAAAACTACCAAAATTTAACCTTAGGCTAAATTCGATACTCCAAATCCAAAAATGAAGTCCATTTTGAGAGCTAAAATTTCTAAAATTTAAAAAGTGGTTATCACTATTAATAACGGCTAGTTTTAATAATATTTTAGTAGCATATCGTTGTTTCGTGAAACTCAGTATTGCGTACTATACACGCTATCGAGGAAGGTTACGATTGCATGCAATGCATGGAAAGTCAAGGATGCGTGTTGTGTAATCTCCTTTTGGTGTAGCGTACAACACAAGACATTAATAAAACTAAAAAGAATATTTTTCAGAAAATCTCGGGTTGTTACAGAGAACCTGACCCCTAATCAAGACACATTAAGGTGGATGCGATTAAACCCGTGCGGGCGAGTTAGTGCCACCCAAATAGGATAATATCTTGACATGGGGGAGGAGACTCCCCAACCCACATGCCCGGGCAGTTTGGCATGGTATGTTGCTTGGTTCGTGACATGAAGGTGTTGTTAGTTAACGATGAGGTTCACTCTTGAGAGGTATCTTTTGGGGTGGTTGTTCGGACCCGCCCTTTCCTTCTGAATTGATTAAATTATTGGGGAAGAGAATAGTTTGAGTGGTATCTAATGTGATTACCCATACTCTCTTGGTCCTTCCCTTTTCCAAAATCCGGGTCGCATCTCGGTGAGACCGATCAGTGAGACCGATCGGCGCGAGATAGATCAGTGAGACTGATCGGCGTCAGTAGCACTCCTTTGCGCAAATAGGGTTTTAATCCGTATTCTGACTCGTTTAAGCGTGTTTTTTTAAGACCCGTAACGCACATAAGAGTTTTAATTAAATACTTAATCAATTCAAGAGTCGGCTTAAACCACCAGACCCCCATTTTGTGACGAGTGGAGCCGCGTGGTCAACCCACGACCCCCGTGCCTTACGCAGTTTTCCGTTTTCACCTCAACCATCCTCATCTCTTATAAACTAAGGGTTAGTCGTGGTTTCTCTTTTCCTCGATCGTGGATTTTCACAAACAGCTTCTGGTGCATCGAGCGCATCGTTATCCGTAAAGTTTCGTTCCCCCAGCCTAAACGTCGATCATCTATCAACAAGTAGGGAATTTCTCCTTCGCCTCTCTCTTTTGTGCATCTTGCGGTGTGGGCGTGCTTTTGTTTCTATAGAACTGGTTGGACCAGACTTAATAAAGATAATGAACGAACTCCATAAAGAAAGAGGGGGGTTGTGTTTGTTGAAGCTGTCTTATATTTTGATGATGTTTCTTCTATGACAATCTTGTTGAGTTATGCTGGCTTATGCCTCCTGAAAATCGAGGCAGTTGGTGGTCGTTATTTGTGCACTAATGAACCCTGTTGATGTTTTAAATGGCTTGTTTTTTGTTGTAAACTCATGTTGTGAAAAGTGAATTGATTAATCACGTATATCCGACTGAATAAATTGAAAGCACCAGGATTAACCCTTCTGTGATAACTCCTGGTTAGAACACACGGAATTTGAATCATGGAGTGTTTTAAGTCGTTTAAATATGAAAATACTGGCAAGGCCCTACTTGTGTTGGTGGTGGTAGTTGGTTGTTTTCCTTTCGGGCTAATTGTTGGAGATGTGGGAGGGGATGGGATCCCCTGTTCTTTTATACTAGCAGTGGTTGTGTGAATTTTGGGGATGGGATCTATTGTTGGTATGGATTCGGTGGTTGAGAGTTTTAAATCCGGGTGGTTACTAGTTTATATCACGAATTGGGGTGGAATCCTCTGTTGTTGGGAACCAGGTGTGGGAGTTTTGGTTGATGTTTGACTGTTTACTTTCCTGGACATAGGCCTATGCCTACTATTTTCCCAGTAGTGCTTAATCATAAACGTTATTAATGAACGTGAAATAAGAAAGGGGACACATGGGTTGTTAGCATGAGTGGTGACTCGGAATTGAGTGCTATTGTGATCTGTAGGCTGTCTGAAGAAAAACCTAGCTTGGGTGAGTGCTTGTTACATAAATATATATATATAATTGTAGCTTTTTGTTTCTTATTCGCGCCCCACCCAAGTTGAGCACTTAGTGCCGAACACCCCCATTTCATGGGGGAGAGTGTTTTTCCCAACACTATTCATAGTGGCTGGTTATTAGCTCCTTTTCTGCTCCCTTTCCCTGATTGCCCAAGTATCATCGGGCAGGCATTGATAGCTTGAGGTCCATTATTATCCCAAGAACCTTCGGGTGGGGTAGTGTGGTGGTTGGCCAGGTGTGTGTGGCAGGTGGTTGCCTAAGTGTCTTCGGGATGAGGCCCAGGTGTCTTCGAGCGTAGCAGTGGATCCTTTAGCCAATGTGACTTCGGGCGTAGTGGTGGTTGTTCTTTCCTAGTTGTTTGCAGGCATGGTTACATGTGACAGTTGTGGCCTAGGTGTGTGCGGGTGGAATTCAGCCGTGGGATTGCGTGTGGTTGAGGCCCAGGTGTGTGCGGGCGGGATTTCGGCAGTTGGACTGCGTGTAGTTGTGGCCCAGGTGTGTGCGGGCGGGTGTGGCAGTGGGACTGCGGTGAGAATGGCGGGATTGGTACAATGCGTAGGATGTCTCAATAACCAGTGGGAAAGTGGCGCGGGGTACCCAAACATCGATGTGCTCTTATTATATATATTACTTGACTTGCGTTCTTTGGGGAGTGTGCCTTGGTGAGGCCATGGGTGGATAGTTTTCCTTGTTAGATGTTTGGTTTACTCTTTTTCTCACGGGACTTTAGTACGTTCCCCCACTTGTGCATGAGAGTCTTTGGTTTTCCCTACTGAGTGTACTTGTATGATCACCCTACGTATATAAAACTGCTTTCAGGTTTCCAGGAGGACTTCAGGGATCCCGCAGGACCTTACTAGCTCGGACCTTTGGAGCAGTTGCAGTTGTTGTTTTCTTTTCCTCTTTGGTACTTACCTTGTAGCCACCTTTTGTACTTGTGGCTTTACTTTTGGAACATTCTTGTGGGAATGGTTTATTTTTGGCATTATTTTTTCTTTTACCTTCGTGTTGTGGGGTTTTCTTCTCCTTATCTCTCTATACTATAAAATAAAAAGGGTAATGCCTTCCATTTGTGAGAAATTTCTATACCCTTGGTGGTAGTCGCCACTCCGGGACCTATTGAAGGCGGGTTTCAGGGGTCATTATCTCTCCTTCAACTTAAATAAGGAAGGGCCTGGAAATCTGCTGACCCTTCCCTCCTATTGGTGAAGGCGGTTCGTGACAACAATAGACCCAAAACCAAAATTCCTCACCACCACTACGCACCAAAAACACAATTTTCTCCATACACATTGCTCCACAACAATTTATCACCTTAACCACTTCACAACACATCATATAACATCCCCCACAACATTCATTCAAAAAGACCATTGCATCAAAGCACTACAAATCACATAACAAATTCATTAATATCCATCACCAATGAATAACATAGACCAAAAAGGGAAACACAAAAAGATTGAGGCACACATAATAACCACACTTCCAAACATCCCCCATTTATTAATAAGTCATCATCACATTACTATTATATTTAGCATGGGTATTAACAAAAAATTGATTTCCCTGAGCATCCAATAATCATCACTATTTTTTCCAGTATTCATTTAATATTTGTGTGCTTAAAATTAACACCAAAGGGGTCGCAATAGTTAACCAGGATTAATTTACATGGATATTACATCATTTTAGATGAATATTCAGTATATTACAATAATACATTCCCAATGACCATAATAGTCTAGTGTATTTGGAAAGATAGAAATAAAATCTTAAATAATGGTTAAATTTCATCAACTTATCCCATGAATATCCACATCATTAGTACATATACATAAAACTGTTCATCAGAAATTGGGTAAAGATAACATATGAATTGGTTAAGATCAGATGCATAGTAAGGGTAAATAAAAGGAAATGTGTAAGAATAAAATTAAAATAATTGAATGGAACATGAACCTAATATTTTATGATCATAAAACCCATATTAGATAATATAAAAAAAATTGGTAGTTCATAGGAAATGAATCATAATAAATAAGGAACATGAGCCATCAAATAATTATATATTGGAATAGAAAATCGAATTATGGAAAACTTATAATAATATAAAAAAATATTGTCAAGGTGGCCTACCAAGGGCTATGTAACATTTTAGGAATGATTTAATTACCATTTTACCTATTTAGGTCTTATGATTAACAATTGTGTACCCTCTTGTTTAGGGTATTTATTGTCCTCCCATTTAACCTATTATTTTGGTCATGGGATTAACTCTTATTTACCACCATGTTTTGGGCTTGGGATGTTCCCCTATTTACCCTCTTGTTTCAATATAGGGATTTCTTCCCATATACCCTCTTATTTATGGATTAATATTTCCGCCTATATGACTTCTTGTTTTGGGTTTGGGATGCCCTCTTGTGTGCTCATTGAGCTGAAAAACATTTATCATTACCCAATGCATTTGAGGGAGATATATATCCCTCCTGTATCATAATTAAATCATACATGCGTGTTCTAAAAAAAATCACAATATAATGTCCCATGAAATGATATGGGTGTTATAAATATCAAATCATAACCCATGAAATTAATTGGGAATTATTAACATTTCAACAAATCGTATCATATGGAAAAGATATAGGTTTCACAAAAATTTCGTCGAAGAACAAACCATGATGAGAATTGGGATTCATATGTATATAACCCATAGAAGTTAAATGGGTTTCATAAGAATTATATCATAAAATTTTAAACCATTGTAGAAATTATATTAATGGAACCATTGGATCTTTTCTTATAAGGTATTGATAAACATCAACATATTTCACCATAAATTGACAATAACCTATAAAAATATTTTGAAAATATTTCATGAGAATGATATCATATCCTATTTGAAAACAATATTCTAAAACATAATACCTTTTTAAAAAATATATTATTAGAAAATAAATTATAAACAATGAAATATATATTTAAATAATTTTTAAAACATTTTACTTTGAAAACATATAAAATAAAATCATAACATTTTAAAATCAATTTTTCATGAAAAGTATTAAAAACTTATACTGAAAACATTAAATCATTTTTAAATCCATTTTATTGAAAATTTATTTTAATGTTTATAAAGAAATAATAAAAAATTTATGAAAACCCTCTTATTGAAAGTTAATTTGAAAACATATAAAGATAGATTGAAAATCTATTAAAATAATTTTTAAATGAAAATTCAATAAATAATCATGAAAATATTTTGAAACCCTTTTCATATAAATTAATTTTAAAAATAGTTTCTTCAAAATCTCCCTTTGAAACATGAACAAAATATTCACATAAATTTCTTGGGTAAATCCATACATGTCATACGAGTTTAGAAAAAAACTGATTTTGAATTGTAAAAAGAGTAAAAAATGCCTTTTTCGGAATGCGACAATATATTTTATATGAAATAATTGGTAAAAAAAATGAAAAAAATATATTATTTTTTATAGTATTATAGTAGAATATTATTCAAAACACTTTTTAGAAGACTTGATTTTGGAGGAACACATATTTTTTATAGAATATACGGTAATGTTGGGTTTTCATATAAAAAAAATATTAAATATCTTATGTACAAAAGAGGGAAATAATGGTACTGATACATTAATATATTATAAATTAGCTGTCAATAAGGAAAAATAAGAGTTTTGTTGTGATATGTATCATAATATTTAATCAATGGAAACATAATCATTAACAATCATGAAAAATGATGATATTATTTTGATCAACACTTTCTTTTTTGTTACAATTGATGAAACTATCCATGTAATAAAATAAGTTGAAATGAATCATAAAATAAACTGGATATAATTATATTCATCATATAACATTCAGAATGGATTTATATACACATTTAATGGTTTTGGTTATAACAAAACATGACTATCAATGAAGTCGAATTGAGGCAAAACAATCTTACCAATTTCGCAACTCATTGAAATTTATTCCCCCTAAAATAACGTTCATAAAATGAATAGTAAAATACCAATGAAATTATGTATTAGATGCATATAAAACATTCATGGTTAGTACATACGCCACCAAAATTATGTGAGTCGTGATTAAACCATATAACTCACAGAAATAAAAAGTGAGATGAAATCCCCTTAACTAATGTCTCGAATCATTCCATACTCATTAAAAAGTCCATTATAAAAAATATAAATTTATTGTAAATATTTTTACTAAACATAATATTTTATATATTTCCAAATATAGTTTTATAGTGACCTTATATTTCCATGTTGTTAATAATCCTATGTTAAGGTTTCATTTTAGGTAATATTCTCTTTGTTCATTACATATGTCGTAATTTGTAATATCGTCGATCCTTATACAAATATTATGATTAATAGAATTTACATCCTTATTTAAATGTCATGTATATTCATTATATGTGTATTATAATATTCTATATATAATAGTAGTATGCAATGAATTACTCTTTTCATGGAGACGAAAATCTATATTTACACATGAACGATGTTTATTTATTTATTATTATGTAGAAAGAAACAATATATGTGAAATATATGTACATATATGTATATGTAGTAAATTATTATAGAATAATTAATATATCATATATATCATATAATGTCACTAAACCAATACATTATACATTCCATGTAGTTTTTGAATGAATCCCATAGCTTTGTGGGGTTGTAGTCCACACTCCCTATAACGAAATTATCATATTTACACAAAATAGAATGTATGAAATATAATTTCTATGAAAGGAATCATTAAGATGAAATAGATATAAAATAAAATATATTACATATATGAAAATATATTCCATCATAATTTCCTCAATGAGGGAAGGTAAGGGAAAAATGAACAATCATATCTTAGTGAGGAGGTAGATCTTTGTAACGATAAATAATATGTTAATTACATTATAGATGGATGGGTGTGTAAGTGTAAAAGGAACCCTTATAATGAAAAAAATAATATTATGCTTAAGATAGAAATTTTTTTAACAAATAATGTAATATATTTAGTTGAGGCGGTGGATAAGGGAAATAAATGAAATGAGTTTGAGAGAAGAGGATACCTCTTAACCAGGCAACTCCATTTTGTTTTTGCCAAAATCTATCCTTGGATTTATTTCTAACCAAAGAGAGGTTTATATGAGAAATTAATTGTTTCTTATAAGTGTATTGGTAATATAATGGTATAAACTAATCATATTTAGAAGTTATAAGTGGAGTTAGAGGTGATGGCCTTTATAGGGAAGGAAAAAGACTCAATTGGAATTTGTGAAAACATGATATGTGTACACTTGTTATTACAAGACAAAATACACACAAAAACATAAAAATATATAATTTATTGTTTATGAAATAATTATATACATCCAATGGGTTTTGGAAATGTGGATAGGTCATTTGGAATTTTATGAATAAGGTTTACTCCCATATTATTCTTAACTTGACCATAATCGAAGTGATTATATTTAATCACTATTACATATACTGTTGGTCAAAGATTAATATGGTAAATTTAGAATATAAATATTATACTGAATAAAATAATGTATTAAAATTTTATAAAATTTAATTCAATGTTTCGAAAATATTAATATTAATACAAATCCTATAAGTGGGATGAAATAACTGGGTTTTTAAGTAGAAATTTTTTCCAAAGATTGTTAATATTTAATATTCAATTTCAAAGTCATTTTTTTTATAATTTATTAAATTGTATTAATATAAGAATAATTTATCCAATTTGTTCTAGAAAAAAAATTATATTATAATTCATCAATAATAATTATTTAAATTTAAATGAAATTATTACCTAAAATGCAATATTTTTAACTATTCATAAAAAAATGACGTTTTGAGAAAAATTCAACACATTGAGCATAAGAAAATAAAACATTTAAAAATTTTGAAATATGTTTTCTTTTAAAAAATTGAATTTTTAGATTTATTCTAAAATTAAATTTTGTTTTCCTCACAGAAGGAAATGAAAAACAGATCACTCGAGAAAATATTATTGTTAAACATATAAATACCTTTCAAAAAATATATATGTCATCATAAATATTATTTATTTATATACAGACCTTATATATATATTTTAAAATTAGTTAATACTATTCTTATTACCATGTTTTTCATATGGGTTATAATAATCTCCTTTAAAAAAATTTAACACAGAAAAAGATGTTTTGTAGAAACTCACGGTTGTGTATAACGTATGCCAAGTCGGTGTTGCGGGTAACATATTCCAAGTAAGTGTGGTGTGTAATTTATTATAAGTCGGTATTACATGTAGTGTAGTCCAAATTATTGTCTTGTTAATGTAATGATTGACATATTCCAATGAAATATGTTAGTGAAAATTAATTCATTTTATGAGAAACAAAATTTCCCAGACTCTAATTGTGTTTTATTCTACCTTCATTAAAATGAATTTATTGTTCAAAAATAATCTTTGTTAAAAATGTATTAATACTTGAAATATTCATTTATATAATCCCACATTTTATAAATTTATTCCATAAAAACACTTAAAAATGGAAATTTAAAAAACTAATGGTTACACAAAGTAATCCATAATGATATTTCAACATAAGAAAATAGAGGTGGGAAGTAAAAACATGGAAGTTGAAGAGAAATTATACCATTATGTTCTTCTAGACAGTGATAGATAACATGTTCAAGAGAAATATATTTATCAAAAAACCATAAATATTTGATGACCTAAGAGACCCTTTGATTCACCAAAAAGGAATGAACTCCGAAAACATTTTTTGATTGATAATACATTTTCTTAGAGTTAAATAATTTTCATGATAAGTTATATATTCTTGATTTCAGTATAATTTCACCATTTTTAATCATTGATCCACTTAACCTATTTCTATATAAATGAAGATGATTTTTCATTCTTGAAGTACTAATTGTCCGTGAGACTATTGATTATCATAAAAAAAAACTAGTTTGAATTGACTATCCAGTATGAATAAATACTCTTATAAATGGAAAACATTTTAATCATAGTGAATTTGTCTGATGTTTAACATAAACATTCCATAAATGGTTATACTTATAACCTTTCCAAAATATAATTCACTCTACGTTCCATACATAAGATATTATCTTAAAACAATAAAATTAGTAGATATATGGGTCCATTATTATATTGGTAGAATATAACATGAGATTTTATTGTTCCATAATCTATGTAGGGAAATATAATCACATGAAATATCACTAATGGATGGAAAATATGTTTTTCATAGAAATTAATCATAAAAAATATAATATAATTTACCCAATTAATGGTGGATTGATAAGTAATTATTAATTTTCATGGGTTACATCATCCTTTATGATCATAGAAGCCTCAACATTTTCATTTTTCATCAAAGGGTTTGATGGATTATCATTATAATTATTCCATGGATTGGGGAACATGTTAGGGTAATAATAAAACTCCATGAAATTGAAACCCAAATTTGTGGGAGGTGAATTATTTGGGAATTTCTCAATATTTTAAACATTATATAACTTCTTCCAATTTTTCTAACAATCAGCTTATTGATGTCCATCACATACAAATATAAAACATTCAGTATCCCAATTAAGAAAATCAACTTCAATTTTCATCCCATAACTTGCGTATAACAAAAGGTTCATTTTATTTTCTCCAAGGTTGTTATATTTTCCACTAAACACAGTCATCCATTTCTTGTCAAAACCATGATATTGATAAACAACTAAAACGTCCATTCCCACCTTTAAAAATTATATAACCACTTTCTCAAATATTTTAAGGTCCATTGTGTCTATAGTGATTCCAAGACAAGGTTTCTCAGCACCAAATAATAGATCAATTTTTCTTTTATGTTTAATTATTATACCTAAAGAGTATATTCCTTTTAAAATATTTTTTATATGAATGATGAGATTCACCACCCTTATTAATTATTATCTTTTAATTCGTTTTCCATATTTGTATGATCAATTTAAAGAAATTAAATTTTAAAATGTATGTTTTGGACTCATCCCAATCCATTGATTAAACATCATCTATCGCCTTATATTTATTTATTAGAGTACACCAATAATCCTCTTCAACTTCTATCTTAAAGACAACTAGGATGGATTTCTCATGTTCCAAACACTAGAGAATGGAAAATATATTTCCTTTGTACTGATCCATTTTTAGCAACAAACTGATTTGATGAACCACTAATTGAAATAAGAGGTTTTATAAGTATGGATTCAAAGTAATATTGTTCCCTATATTGATCATTTGGGAATCCATCACGGTTTATATGTAATGAAAATTGGGAGATTATGGAAACATGAATTTTCATTCTACTCCCATAGAAATTAGTTTATCAAGAAGATAGTAAATGAATTATCCACTTCAATCACAATTATAATACTTATCTTGTGTTTCATAATTTGACTAAACAAAACACATAGAGTATGAAATAGTTATCAGAGCGAGGAACAACATAATCATGAATACCACTTATACGATGATTAAATTATGAAACCTTTCATAATATATGTCACCTTAGGTTTATCCATGATTTTTTATATAAAAATTATATTTAAATCCTTCATGATGGGTTGTGTAGATTTTTTTGTAATTCCCAATTAATATCCAAAGAATCCTAAAAAATGTGTGTAGCATGGCATGTCGACGAGTAACAGATTAACATAGTTAGGCTCGGGACATCATGTCAATGTTATTACCCCAAATTACATCTGTTCCATATAAAAATACACTTTTAGTATACATTTAGTGTAGTATTGCAAGGAAACCACTTTCTATATACATTACATCAATTCCATGACTTTTTCCTAAACATTTACTCATTCAAATTATTATCCTTATATACATCCCTATACATATTTTTAGAAATACTCCATGGGATAACACTAATGTTTTATGATATTGGATTCTAATGTTTTACTAAACCATTCACTTGATATCAACTATTATAACCCAGTGTTAACAAACATGGAAATTATATCATTTTAGATTAATATTCAGTACATTACAAAAATGCATTCCCATGGACTATAATAATTTATTTTCATTTGAAACATAGTTGAAATTTATGTATAGGGGTGAAATATCTTCAAAATATCCAAATAAGATCCTTATATTTATAATTTATAACTAAAACTTTTTTTCATAAATTGTGGAATGGAATCATAATAAAGTGGTGAGCTCAGATTCTTAGTAAGGTTATATAAAGTAAATTCGTAAGAATAACATGGACAAATGGTATTAAACTTGATCATAACATTTCAATATCATACACTACATATAATAGAATATATGAAATGTCTAGATGTTCATAAGACTTCAATTATAAGGAATTGAAGAACATATGCCATGAAATCATAACATAAGAACAATACATGGAATTATTAAAAACTCATATACATGTAAAAAAAATCTGTCAGGGCGGCCAACAATGGACATTGTAACATGTTAGGCTTTTTTTAATCACCCGTGTATCTACTTTTGGATTTTGATTCCCTCCCATGTAACCTATTATTTTTGTCTTGGGATGTCCTCTAATGTTCCCTCTTGTTTCGAGATTGGGATGTATTCTCATTAACCATCATGTTTCAGGCATGGTAATTTCTCACATTTACCCAATTTTTGGGATTCAGATTTCTTCTCGTGTAACCTCTTATTTAGAGATGGAATTTCCTCCCATAGACCTCCTTGTCTCATTCATTGGATGCTTCCCACGCAACCTTCGATCTCTTAAGACATTTTTCATTAAATAATTCTTTGGAGGCAGATATTGGTCCCACCAATCACCTAATGAAACCACACATCCTTTTAACAAAAAATTCACCATATCATGAACCACTAAAAGGGATAGGTTTTATAAATATTAAATCATATTCCTTGAAATGAAATGGGTATCATTAATATTTTTTAACATTATAAACTATTAAAATTAGAACAGTTTTATAATAATTTTATCAATGCACAATTCATGAAGAGAAGCTAGTTCCCAAAACGTATAACATGTGGATGTGAAACAGGTGTAATAATAATTATTCTATAAAAAGATAATCCATTCACAAATGAATATTGATTGAACCTTGCAATAACTACATATAAAGGATTGATTAAAATCATCTGATTTCATTTTAAATGAAGTATAACCTCTAAATATATTTTGAAATTGTTTCTTGAGGAAAATTTAGTGTTTTGTTAAAAAAAGTATTTTAAAACATAAAACCTAGATGAATGAAATTTTCAGTGTCATTAATTTTAAAACATATAAATATGTCTTGAAACCATTTTAAAAACAATTTTCCATGAAAACATATTTAATAATCTTAAAAAAATTTAAGAATCTTTTTTATTGAAAATAAATTGAGAACATTTAAAGAAAGATTGAAAAAAAATAAAACAGATTCATTTTAAATGATGTAGAAAATCTATAAATAAAGCCTGATTTTTTTTTAAATTATTTTATTAAAAATATCATTGAATATATATAAATACATAAATAAAATTTTTTTAGAACCATTTCACTTGAAATTTAGTGAATAAATATTGATTTGTTTTGAAACCCATCTCATTGAAAATATTTTTAAAAACACTTTACAAAAAATTAACCTTTTTCCATATAAAAGAAGCTTCATAGAAATGATTTTGGTTAAATCTATATAAGTCGTAATAGGTAAAATGAAAATTAGTTTTTATTGGTTAATAGAGTATAAAATTTCCTTTTTCATAAATTGATAAGAAGATTACATTGAAAATTTGAAAAATGAAAAAAATGGGAAAATGAATTTAATTATTATAAGATGGTGGTGAATATTCTAGGAATCCTGTCTTAGAAAATATGGTATTATAGGAACATATATTTCTTACCAATGATAGAGTAATGTTGATCATTCTTAGATACACATTATTAACTATATTATTTACCAATGTGTGGAATAATTGTTCCAATAGATGAATATATCATGAAATAACAGTGTAGAAGCTAACTTGTGAGAGTTACTGAGTGATGGATCTTATGATTTCCTAAAATGATTCTTAATTATTGACAATCTAGAAAAATGATGAGATTGTCTCAGTAAAAAAATTACTAATTAGTAAATTGGGATCAAAATCTATATGTAAGAAAAGGAAATTAATATAAGAATAAAATATCATTAAAATAATGATATATATGATATAAAATTTAAAATATAATTATAAAAACCTAGAAACATAATTTAGGGGAATATAAAAACATGAATCTCAAAGAAGGTGAATTGTGAAAAAATTATCTTACCAATTTGGTATATTTTTGAAACATAAACCCCATTAAGGATACATCATAAAATGTATAGGTAAATAAAAAAATTATTTATAATATATATATAATACATTCATGTTTAGTATATACACCACAAAAAATATTTGAGTTGTGAATAAAGAATGTATATCAGAGAAATAAAAATTGATATGGGGTCAACTTACCATAGGTCTTGATTCAATTCATACAAATTTAAAAAACTAATATAACAAATAGAAATTTATTAATAATATATTACAGAACAATATTATTATAAATAATACAACATATTTTTTTATTGTGACCCTATAATACATACTTGTTAAAAATATTATTTCAATATTTCACATCGTGTAATATTCACTTTGTTCTTTGTATGTGTTTTAATTTGTTATATCTTTGGTCCTTATAACTATATAGTGATTATCATAATTTAATTTATGATTGAATATGATGAATAATCATTATATTTTTATTATAATAATCTATATAATATTTAATTATGGATTTTAATATATCATTCATGGATATGGTAATCTATATGTATGCATCAACACTATTTCTTTTTTATTATCATATTGAATGAAACAAATTTCTTGACAGATATGTACATCTATTTATATATATCACTATTCAGTTAGAATTATTATATCAAATATATCATATATGTTCACTAAAACCATCTTTAATACATTACATGTTGTTTGTGAACAAATCAGATCACTTTGAGGGGGTGATAGTCTACACTTCCACAATAGTAATTACAATATTTACTCCAAATAAAATGTTAAAAAAATTATTTTCTTTAAATTGAATAAAAAATATCAAATAAATAATAAAAATAATATATTAAATATATAAATAGAGTTTCCATAATAATTTCTACCATGACAGGCGGTAACTGAAAAATGAACAATCATCGTTTAGTGAGGTTGTTGTTCTCCATACACATAAAAAATAAGTTTGATACCTGTTATATGTGTGTGTGTTTGTAAGTGTTGGTTAAAACATTAGTATAAAAGAAAATAGATTATTTTAGATACTATTTTCTTTATAAAAACATGGAATAAATATATTTGAGTGTGTGTAGATGGAAAATAAATGAAATGATATTGAGAGAAGAGTCTACCTCTTAATTGTGTAACTACTTTTAGTTTATACTAAATGGATTAAAGGGATTGGTTTTGGCCAAGGATTGGATTCTAGAAGAAAGTGTTGTATGTTTAGAAGTGTATTTGAATGGGAATTGTAAACCCTATGTTGTATTAGAGGATTTAAGAAGATGGAGATTTCGTGTACTTTAATAGGGAAGGAAAAAAAGACTCCATGGGAATTTTTGAATACAAGCATGGTGTAAACAGGTTCTTACCTACATGAAGTCAAAAAAAAGAATCAAAATATAATAATAAAAATTCTATATCTGAAACATAGCCATAATATTTTTTAGTACTAGTGTACATGTCATTTGGTCTCCTATGATTATGGTTTTGTTCATAATTAAAGTTAATTTGACCTAAATCGCTATTATTAATTTTATTCCCATGTAATGATTGATTATCCTAAAAATTTACATAATATTATTCACATGTAAATATATTACTAATTTAAGTGGTTTATGTCTATTATTTAAAATTTTATTTATAGAAGAAACAATATTATGATTAACACAAATACCATACACATGATTAAATAATGGGTTTTAATGTAGAAAACTGTTCAAATGTTTGTTAATTTTTTATATTAAATATTAAAGTAAAATTAATTATAAATAAATAATATATTATTATTAGATTTATAATTGATCTAATTCGACCTTAAAATAAATTTAATGAAAAATATATCATTAATAATTATTTAAACGAAAATGATGTTATCATCTAAAATTCAGTATTTTTCATTATTCATCATTATATGCTTTTTTCTGGAAAATCACAAAAATAACACCCAGATAACTTCAAAATTATAAATTAAAAAATAATTTCTAATGATCAAAATTATTTTTCTAAATGGATCTATGATTAAATTTTTATTCTTTACAGAAGGACATGAAGTGTAGTTCAATTGAGAAAATTACATTTTTAATCATATAAAGACTTTAATAAAAATTATATTTTTCATTATATATATAATATACTTAGTTAAAAACATAATATAAATATTTTCAAAATAATTTATTTGTATTACAAATAAAAATTTTTATGGTTAGGTTATAATTTTCTTCTTTAAATAATTAAATCATATAATAATTATCTTTGTAGAAACAATGTGTTGTGTGTAACGTACGACAAGTCAGTGTTATGTCTAACATACACCGAGTCAGTGTTGTGTATAACATACATCAAGTTTGTATTTAATGTAATTAAATCCAAATTTGTTACATGCTAATGTAATATTTTACTTAATCGTATGAAATAAATCAATGAAATAAAATTCATTTAAAGAGAAAAAAATAAGAAAATATTATGGTGTTATAGTATCAAAATATATCATCTACAACATAAGATATGATCCCAAAAACATTTATTTACTAAATAAGATACTGATATGAGAAATATCATTAATAAATTCTTAAATTCATTAAAAATGGTTCCATTACTCCCTATCCTCATAAATTTCATTATATGAAATTTTATTTTTTATATTTTTCAAACACATATTATCATCCTAATGAAAATAAATTCCATTCAATAACTACACAGAGAATATTCATTAGCAATAATGAGGATTCCATACCTTTAAAAAGATTTTATGATTCACTATATACCAAAAGGTCTATAATAATAGATGAATAACCTTAAAAAGAAGAGGGGAAAATTATGAAATTTAACAATATAATGGATCATCAAAACTTAGCACATGATGCACCAGAAACAGAGACAATAACACCACATTTAATATTTATGGGTATATGTCCTGAAAATAATTTATATTTATGTATAAGGAAACAATGTCAATTTCTAATTGAAATCATCTAGAACCCAACGATCAAGGACCTTGATGATAAGCTAAATGGTCTCCCAAAATAACATAGGGTTAGTCAAAAATTGAGTGAAAACAATAGCAGGATAAAGAATCTATCAATTCAAAATTGATTATACAAATCTTTGAATCCACCCACTTTTATTAATAGATTAAAAATTATTTTTTTAAAGCAATGCTTTAAAGAATTTTCATGATGAATTTTTTTTTGGTTTTTACTCCTTTTTCAGCAAAAAACATGACTCTGTGTACATATTATAATTACACTATAAATATTGGTTTTACAACCACACCCCATTTCATGATTTTACATTGAGCACATATATGAAATACTCCACTGAAAACACATGCTATAAATTATAAATTCATAAAATAAATCCGACATTTAAATAATTAATTTACTAGTATGTTTCAAATTATAGCTCTAAATCTTTAATATCCTCTTCGACCTCCTCTATAAACTATAACCAAAAAACAAGCTACGTAATGTAAAAAAAATCATATATTAGTTCATTATGTAACATAGAAATGTTACTCAACCTATAGAATCTAAACTAAGGAAAATGAATGAAAGAGGTAAAAACACACACCAAGTATGATTTAACACATATATATATCATCACACTAAAATGGATTCCACAAACATATGAGACAAAAATGAAATGTGTACATTAAAATTCACTCAACCACATCATAAGCTATCATCAGGATCAATAAAATGTCATATAGTACAATTTAAAAGACCATCCTTCCCAAAGAACCATCATCACAAACATCACAAAATCAAAAAATGTCAATCAAAAAACAATAATAAACAATTATAATCATAAAATAGAGACCATAAATAAAGTAATATCATCTTATATGTTATGATATTATCTTATTTGGTGCCACTAACTCCCATAATTGATATTAATCATTTTAAATTACTAATACATCCTGATTGGGAATCATTTCACCAACTCTTCATATAAGGACCTTACCTTAAATATAACATAATATTGAATTATGTGACTAAATCACATTGATGATATTTTTATGTTTAGATATTTATAGAATTAGTCCATAACTATTATTTCTCAAAAATTAAAAACTAGACACTTCTGATTAGTTTCTAATTTTTTCATAAAATAAAAACTCATAAAAAAAAGAAACTTTCTTAGATCCATGTTTTAGAAAGTAGGACTTTTCGTTGACCCCATCCTTAACCCTATTCAACATTATGTCCTGTGAAAAACATTTGAAATCATGGGAAGAGCATAAAATGCTCAGTAAGGGTTATTAATTAAAGAAAAAACATTATCTAGTCAATAAATAAAAATCAATGAAAACATAGTTTTCAATTATAATGTACCTTATAAAATCTTAAGATTTATGAATAGAAAAAAATCATAAATCATAAATTTAACTTGTGGCATCCATAACATACTTACGTTTTAGCTTTCACAACTACATAGGGAGTAAAATTTGGAATACCCATCATAGTATATTACTTAAATCTCACAGGAGAATCATTCACTTTTAAGTCTACTACATTACAAAATGCAATAGAGAGTTATCTTGGGCTCACCCACCCAAATATTATCACAGAACTAGTTGTTTACCTAAACAATTCCCAATAACCCTTACATATTCGTAACACATAAAACAAAAATAAAGGAAAAATTAAATTCAAACATTTCAATCACAATATATTATTTAAATATATTGACATAAATTATCCATTATCAAAACCATTTTCAATAACAAAATATATAAAACTGTATATGGTATTTATTTTCCTATTAAAACAATTACGTCTTGTTAAGGAATCCATAGATCATATAGTACTCGTGACGGTAGAAAATGTTGATGATACCACTTACATTAAAATAAAAATTATTTTTTTATCATTTACTAAAACACCTCGTAGAAAAATATTCTCTTTGAATGAAATGAAATTTAAATAGTGTTTATACACCGTAAAAAATAATGATGTGTATAAAAAAAATATTACTCAAATAAAGGAGATTGAGACGATGTCCCTTATAATGATTATATACTTAGATTAAAGTCAAATCAATGAAGTAATTATGTGTGAAAATTATGAATACAGAAAATATAAGTGAATATTATGTGTAAAATAATCAGATTTCATTGACACATATTCGTAGCATGAAATAATCAAGAAGTCGATGTTTTACCCAATGAAATGGAATTGGGTTAAGAAGTCATCTTACCAATTTGGTATCTTATGAAACATACACCACATGAAAGAAGGGTAATACAATAATGATCTAAATACCCATTAATTTTATTATATTACACAATTAATAAAATATTGGGTAGTACATACACAACCAAAATTGAAATAGTGGAAAATATAGCATGAATCTCAAAGGAATAAAAAGTGAGAGGAAAACCCCTTAACATGTTATAATCAATCGATTCGTATGACAAAAAGCTAAAACCACAGAATAAATCAAATAATACCATTAATATTAACATATTAATGATAATTAATATCAAATTTCAATACACAATACATCACATGAAAAAAAATATGTGGCGAAAAATGGAAATCTCACAGAATTAAAAGTGAGATAAGAATCCCCTTACCTCATGTCAAACTTGACTTGTATGTTCTGTGTTCTACCTGAATAATAAACATAAGTAAATTTATAATTATTTAAGAAAATTACTCGCATTTATTATTTCTTTTATATCACTTATTACCTTGCTATAACAAATAGTTAATTATTTGAGTTAATATTAGAAATTTTGTTGATGTTCGGAACTTTAGTCAAAAATGAAGTTGTCAAAATTAAAAATTGTCCATGTGGTCAAAATAAGATTATATCCAGAATGATATTCATGATTTATATATCATATAATTAATATATATATATATATTATGTATTTATAACATTCCATATAATATTGTGTTATGAAATGAAACTCACAGCTCATTGAAACAGTAAGTCGTACGAACGCATCAATAATACATTAATTTCTATTTTATATTTAAAGGAATGGAAACATAATAATATATAGGTATATTATAATTACATTATAATATATATGTTAGGTAATTTAACTATCCCCATATTTTATACGTTCCACTTATTAAATGAATGAGGCATATCACATTGAGGGGGCGGTAGTCCACACTTCCTCAAATGAAATTATCATGTTTAATCATTATGGAAACCACAAATGTATGATATAAATGAAAGATACATAAGTATAGATACAATATAAATATAATATTTATTTCATTTAAACACATTACCATCATAGTGGCCACAATAAGAGGTGGTAGTAGTGGATTGAACAATCATTGTATCGTGAGGCAGTAGTTTGCCGTCCACAGAAACATTATGTTCTTTACCCATTAGACGAAGGTGTGTGTAAGTTTAAAATGAATCCTTATCATAAAACCACCTAGAATATTAAGGATAGTAGTTTTGTTCTAAAATAAATGAATAATCAGAGTTTATAGTGTATGAGAAGTAAAATAATATAGAAGTACAAAAGAGAAGGCATTACCTTTTCTAGGTGTGATAAATTGGTTATAGGTGAGGGCTTTTATGGGGGGGAGGAGAGGTTCATTAGAAAATATTGAATATATTATTTTATTATATAATGATTTTCAGTTTCTATAGGTCCAAAACTTATTAAATTAGAAGACAATATGACACTTTCTCGAAATAAAACAATCCAATATGAAATGGAAAGGTTTTGTATATTGTTACTATTTTTATAATCTTATTTGTATAAATTAATCCTTAATGAGGTAAAAACTGCATCATTATTGTGTCATAAATAATTTTATTTATTATATGTCTAAAAATTATAAATAAAATTCAATGATATAGGAATTTTTTACCATTATAAATAAAATATACAGTTAAATATATCAATTATATAACCCTATATTGGAGTTGATTTAGAAAAATAATACTTTTTTATATTTTTATTTTTTACTTTAAATAAAATGATAATAATGTCATTATCTTACCCAAATGGATTTCAAATGAAAAAATACTTACCCATGTATTTTCTTGGTGGCCATTACTCATCCAATAAGGTTAAGAATACTATTAAGGTAATTTTATATTATTATAATATTAATTTTACCTTGAATAACCCTATTTAACTTTAATCACAGTAAATAAAAGTCAATAGTTACTATTCACCAAAAATTATTTTCATCATATTAAACCCCTTTTACATAATAATAATAACCATTTATGTTATATTTACACAATTCAATTTACAGAAGTGTTGAAATTTAATTATAAGAAACTGACCGTTTTTTTAACTATTACTCATTGTTTTCACTATTAATCACAAATTGATGTTTTCTAGAAAAATATCAAAACATCATCTTAAGCAATATTATAAATTCTGAATTAAATAATGATTCCTATTTTATAAAATTCAAAACATATAGTTTGAATTAAATAATTAAAAATTAATTCCTTCTGTCAAAACATAATTTTTTTAGAAATAATAATTACCATAAGATTGACACTTGTTTATGTACAATTTCAATGGGAAATTACTTCAAATGACCAAAATTTGATATAATGGTAAAAATATAATAAAATTACACTTTAAAACCATTTAATAAGATAATCTAACTATATAAATTAATTATATTAGAAAGAACATTGGAATTAAAATGCAGTATTTTTCACTATTCAGAAAAAATGAACATTATCAGAAAAAACCAAAAAATTACCCTAAGTAAATTTTGATGTCCCGATTCTAAAGAAGAATTTTTTTAAAAAAAATATAATGTATAAAAGTTACTAAAACTATATTTAAATAGGGATAACCATCAAAAGGTGGAAAATCATCCTTATAATGAATATTAGAATATTTGTGATTAAAATTAGATTCATTTACATTTTAAGCACCTAAATTTTATTTGATTAATGTTAAACCATTCAACAAAAATGTATATTCAAATTTTAGTTTGTTCTATTAATTTCTACCATTACAACAGCTAGGCGTTAACTAACATTTAAAATAATAATAATATATTATTTTTTAGTATGACCCAATGTTGTGTGCAACGTAAGATTTCAAAGAAACTTGTTGTTGCATATAAGGAATGCCATCTAACATAACATCCCCATTAAAGAAATATTAATAATTAATTAAAAAATATAAATAAATATAAAAATGTTTTATTCATTATTTACTTGGGATGTTACATCCTTCCCCACTTTTAGAAATTGCATCTTCACAATTTCAAAATTGGGATTCGATACTTCTTTGAAAGTCCAAAATCGAAAAAAGATTAAATAATACTATTAATTTAAAAGAAAAAAAGATAAGTTCAATGGTCACTTGAGATAACCCATACATCTATTCCATGAAAACATGTATATGAAGGAGAATCTAAGTTTCATGTTCTAATATAGAGTGATAGAAAACATGATTAAGAGATAGTTGATGCGTTAAACGGTCATCAGTGTCCCAGTAATAAAAGTAAATGGAAAAAAATTTTATGTTACTTTTCATAAATTTGAAGAATTTACTTTTGATATTGACTAAGAACACAAGGACACTTACTTACTTAACATGTATACTTTCTTCAATTACAAAATTTCTACCACAAAGTCATCTTTTCTTCAAACGATGAGTATTCAAGATGACTTGGTCACAAAAAAAATTGTAAAATAATTATCTATAGAATTACATGATCCAAAAAATATTAACCATATATTCCGCCTATCTTTATACCTTTAGGAAAACCAAAATTGGTTAGTACGAGATCATATAATCCCTAAAAGGTTAAACCTTTATAAAAAGAAATAATACACTTAATCTATAAAATTTCAAAAGAACTTACCCAAAGTTCAATAAATACCATTAAATATAAAATTGTCCATAAAATTATTCAAAATAACCAAAAATAACATTGTAAACAAAAACTATGAATGATTTAATAACATAGTCTTCTACATAAAATCTTTACATTTATCTATAAAAACATCGACTACTCTTAATGTGTCATAGTAAAGTATAATTAACCAAATCACATATTCTCTGTGATAGGTTAATCATTTCCATAAATAACCTAAATCAACATATGTTCACTATAAAAACATACAATATTCAAACATAATATATCACCCCTTAATCAATAAATTTAATCCCACAGTATTCTATTTTTTTTAAGAATTTAGTGTTCCCAAAAATAGAATTTCTTCCAAAATAACCAGTGTCACATAATCACAAAATCATTTTCTTATACTATGGATATCCATTTTATAAAAAATAAGAACCCAAAATACTTATTTTGATCCATAATATTTTTAACTAAAAATAATTAATCATACTAACCAAGGATTTCACGTAGTCCAGTTTTAGGGGATACATCCCAATCGCACTTTGATTGTGGGTTCGATTATTGTAGCTTTGTCCAACTCGACATGTTTTCACATAGTCTACATGTTTTCCTTTTTCAAAAATAATAAAATTTCATTACTTTTCAAAAAAACATACAAATTCTTCATAAATTACCATAGCATATTTTATCCTCAAAGGTTATCTAATACCTTTCATTTTTCACCTCAAAATGTAATAACTATTTATCAACACTAAAATAACTATGACTCTTTCTAATATACTAGTAATTATGGTTATGTCACTTATGCATAAATGACACCAAAACCTCTAATGTTATGTAAACCAACCACTAATACTAGCAATAAGGACATGGACATAAACATTACATAATTTTTATTTAAGTGAATAATTCACAGTGAGGATCTTTTGAGGTTTAAAGTTTTAGAGAATTAGGCTATGACTATTAAATCTCAAGAATTACAAAGTATACACTTCTAATAAATTTTTTTTTCATTAAATGAAAAATATTTAAAAAAAATAAAATTGTCATGATCCATGTTTAAGACAGCATGACTTATCCTTGTTCCAATCCTTGACCCTGTACATCCTTAAGTCCCATGAAAAAAAATTCAAAACATGGGATGAGCATAAAAAGATCAGCAAGGGTTATAAAATAAGGATAAAACATTATCCTATCAATAAATACAAATCGAAGATACCATACTTTTAAATCATAATATACAATATGAAATCATAAGATTTATTAATAACTCACAGAAATCATAAGTCATATAGGTAACATGTGGCATCCATAAAAGTCTTATGTTGTATCTTTCACAGCTACATAGGTAGTAACATTTAGAATACTCATCATAGTGTATTCCCTAATTATATTAGGAGAAATATTCATGTTTTCCTCCATCACGTTACCCAATGAAATGAAAATCTATCTCAGGCTCACCCTCCCTAGGTTAATCATGGAACCAACAGTATAAAAAAACAATTCCCAAAATAATAAAATATTTATAACACATAAATGAAAGATAACATTTCTACATTTCAATCAAAATATATCATTTTAATATACTGAAATAACAAATCCTTTATCAAAAAATATTCAATAGATAAATAATCAAAAGATTATATGGTTTTTATTTTACTTTTAAACACTTTAAATCTTGTTAAGGAAGTCATAGATCAAATAATACGTGTGGTAGTAGAAAAGGTCATTGTCAGCACTTACGTTAAACGAAACAGAATTTTTTGATGTTTAGTAAAACGAATAGTAGAAAAATATTCCCATTGAATGAAATGATAGGTAAAAGATGTTTATAAACTGTATAAAAATTTCTGTTATAAAACAAAATATGCATCAATTAAAGGATATTGAGATTAATTCCCTTACAGTGACCATATCCTTATATTAAAGACAAAAAATGACATAATTATGTGTTAAAAATAAGAATACCCATAATATAATTAGATATTAAGTGTGAAGCAATCAGATTTTATTGACACATTTTCATAGAATGACATAATCAAGATGTAGAAGTTTAACCCAAATAATTGAAATTGGGTTAAGAAGTCCTCTTACCTATTTGGTAACTTCTGAAACATAAAACACATGAAACAAGGGTGATTAAATAACGATGTAAATAACCATAAATTAATGTATATGACAAAATGAATATAATTTTTGGCAGTAAATACACCACACAAAAGAAAATAGTTGCCAATATAGCATGAATTTCACAACAACAAAATCTGATATGAAATCCCCTTACCATATTGTAATCAATCGAGTCATATGACAAACATTTAATAAAAACAATATGAATCATAGAGTAAAATGAATATTTATAGTTTCAATATAATATATATCAAATGTAATTATTCAATACACCACATGAAATAAATAATTGGCGGACAATGGAAATCTCACAGAATTAAAAGTGAGATAAGAAACCCCTTACTGCGTGTCCGACTTGACTTGTATGTTGCGTGTTTTTACTGAATAATAAAAATATGTTAATTTTCTACAGTCATAAGAAAAATTTTCTTGTTTATTATTCCATTTATATCACTTATTACCTTTCTATAACAATTCGTTAATTATTTGACTTCATATCGGACATTTTGTCGATATTCGAAACTTTAGTCAAAAATGAACTTTTCATAAATAAAAACTTTCCATGTGGTACAAATACCATTATATACATGATGATATTCATTTTTTAGATATCATATTATATATATATATATATATATATATATCATTTATGTTTTTATAATATTCCATATCATTTGGACTTATGAAATGAAACATACCGTTCATGGAGACGGTAAGCCGTACATACACATGAAAGCTACATTCATTTGAAATTAATATTTAATTGAATGAAAAAATAATAACAAATTGTTATATTATAATATGATTATAATATATATGTTATGTAATGTAATTAGATCCATCCTTTATATGTTCCACGTATGTACTGAATGAGTCATATCACTTTGAGGGGGTAGTAGTCCTCACTTCCTCAAATGAAAATACCGTATTTACCCATTTTGGAAACCATTAAAGAATGATGTAAATTAAAAATATATAAGTATAGAAATAATATAAATATAATATATTGCGCATGTAAATAATGTTCCATCTTAATGGAAACCATAATAGGTGGTAGGAGAAGATTGAACAATCTCCGTTTCGTGATGCAATAGTTCATCATCCACAGAAACAATATGTTTTTACCCATTTGACGGAGGTGTGTATAAGTTTAGTTTTAATAAAGATCATAAAAACAACCATGTATATTTATTATACTGGTTATATTATAAAATAAATGAATAAAAAGTGTTTAGGGGTTTGGAGAAGTAAACAAAGGACTTAAGAGAAGGCGTTACCATTAAATCAGGTACCTCCATTTGGTTTGAACCAAAAAGATTTCTTTAAGTGCCATATGCTAAAGGTAAGGCTT
Source organism: Viscum album (assembly GCA_963277665.1). Taxonomy (NCBI): domain Eukaryota; kingdom Viridiplantae; phylum Streptophyta; class Magnoliopsida; order Santalales; family Viscaceae; genus Viscum; species Viscum album. Next base: position 1,676,159,197 of record OY728161.1, on the reverse strand, counting down.
CTAGGTGGAAGAGAGGGATATAGATATAATATTATGGAAGAGTTTGGTAGAGCCAATAGGATTTAGAGGTGTGATTAATTGGTTATTGGTGATGGCTTTTTATAAGGGGAGGAGGGGTTCTTTAGGAATGTTTTAAAATATTATTTTATTATATAATGATTTTAGATTTCTAAGGGTCCAAAACTTATTAAATTATAAGATAATTTGACTCTTGTTTTAAATAAAATAATTCAATAATAATTGGGAAGTATTTGGATATTGTTTTAATTTTTATAATCTTATTTATTTAAATCATTCATTAATGAGGTAAACACTGCGTCATTATTATTTCATAAATTATTTTATTTATTTGATGTGTATTAATTTAATTAAAATACCATAATGTATGAAATATTTTTATCTTTATAGTTAATATTTATAGTAAAATATATAAATTATATAACCCCACATTAAAATTATTTTAGTAAATAAATAAATGTTTTTGATATTTTTATTTTTACCTTAAATAAAAAGATATTAATGTCATTATCTTACCTAAATGGCTTTCAAATACCAAAATTCATAGCCAAGGATTTTAATGGTCGACCATTACTCATCCAATATGGTTACGACAAGTGCTAAGGTAATTTGATATTATTATAATATTTTTACCTTGAATTACCATATTTACCTAAAACCATGGTATATAAAAGTGAAAAGTTATTATTCACCAAAAAAATATTTATCTTATTGAACCACATTATAATTTCTGATAACAACCATGTATGTTAGATTTCGGAAATTCAATTCACAGAAGCTATAAAAGAATTTTAAATGAAAAAGTATATTTTTTAACTTTACTCAGTGTTTTCACTATTCATCAAAAATTTATGATTTTCATATAAATAAAAAAATACCCTATGATATACATGATATATTGAATTCATAAATGGTGTCTATTTTATCAAATTCCAAACATAGAAGTGTAATTAATTAATTTAAAATTAATTATCTCTGTCAAAATTGAAAATGTGTTTTTAAAAAATAATAACTATCAAAAGATTGATATTTGTTTAGGTCCAATATCAATTTGAAATTATTTACAATGAAAAAATCGGATTAAATTATAAAAATATAATCTAATTAAACATGAAAAACAATTAAAAATATAATATAATATATATATATTTTTGTATAAAAGGCCGTTTTGAATTAAAATGCAGTATTATACACTATTCATTAAAAAATGAATTTTATTAGAAAAATAAAAAAATAACCCCAGGTAAAGTTTGATGTGATGATTCTAAAGAAAAATAATATTTTGTCAAATTGGACATATAAGAGTGACCAAAAATAGATTTAATGAGGGTTCTTCATCAAATGGTGGTAAATCGTCGTTTTAAAAAATATTAGAGTATTTATGCTTAAAATTAGATTCATTCGCATTTTAAGAAACTAAATTTTATTGGATAAATATAAAAACATTTTTCAAACATGCCTATTCATATTGTAGTTACTTCCCTTCATTCCTTCAATTAAAATGTCTAGGCGTTAACTACCATTTATGATAATTATAATATATTATTTTTTAGTATGACCCAACATTGTGTGCAACATAATATTTCAATGAAACTCATTATTGTGTATCAAGTACGCCATCTAACATAGCATCCCCATTAAAGTAAAAATAATATTTTATAATCAAATATTAATAAATATGAAAATGTATTACTCTTTATTTACTTGGGATGTTACACTCCATGTTCTAGAAACATTTTCTCACATCACAACGTCATGAAAAATATCTTCTCACAAAACATCCACATCAAATCATCACATCATAAAAAAAATAAAACCAAATAGAAAACGTTACTGGGAATTAATATCCATCTCCCACTCCTCTTTTATCTCTTATAGGATAATAATAAAATATTTTACACAAACTAATGGAATTCTTTATCCACAAAAAAACTTCTTTTGACTAGTATTCACACCATGACTGTTGCATCATCCTTGATTTCCATCTCTCCTTATTCATTAAGAAGGGAGTTACTGTGATGAAATTTATAAAGTTATGAAAACTAAAACACATCACAGTTCCTCTATAGCTCTGGTATCATCACTGACTGATAAAACACCTTTCTAACATTCAATCACACCAAAATAGTCCCAATGCACTAGTTAGAATGATTTATTCCCTCAATAATCATCCAATAACCACATTGATGGTAGAATCTTAAAAGTACATGGTCCCCAACCTAGAACTCCAATGGCCTTATCCAATGATCAATATAAGTATTTGGATACATCTTGTTTCTCCCTAATCAGCTCATTGTCTAATTAGATCTTCTCAGTCATCTTATATGCCACATCAAAGCTAAGAATTGGTGTCTCCACAACCACCATCCAACACAATGTAGAATGAGACAGTCATTTATATTATTCTTAAAATTTATCATTCTAAATGGATTGGTGATAGATATTGTTGAATGAAAAAATAATATATCAAGGATCCTTGGACCTGATACAATAATGTCTCAGACAGAATCCCAAATGTCCTCTAGTGTCTAGATAGTCCACTTTGTCTTCCCATTAATCTGAGTGTGGAGATTAGTGAAAAAGATTAACTAGGAGAAAAAATAATGTTTTATTCCCCTATAAAAATAGAGGTTAAAATATTATATATAATGTAGGATATTTTCAAAGGTCCCTTGTGAATCATAACCATTTAGTAAACATTCCACTTCATTAATACATCAAATATCCTCATTGCAGGAATTACTAGAAAATGATCCCACATCATTTGTTAGACCACTATCATCCAAATTACATCAAAATATATTTGATGATATTGTAACACATAGAAGACATCATACGATATTTATTCCATTTTCCACCTAAGAAAATCCAAGTCAATGAAAAATTCTTAACGAACATGGTTCCCCACCGTAACCTACTAACAAACACAAAATTTTTCCAAAAACTATTCTATCCAATATCTCATCCCTAGTCAACTGATCTATATCCTAATGCCATATTAAAGCATGGACACATAGGGATGTGTGGGTAAATTAAAGGAATGAAAGTCTCAAATAAATATCCAATACAATGCATTTGGTAAAAAAACTCTTAAAATGACACTCTTTTATGATCATTGTCAGACACTCCCTTTAGAGCCTCCCTTTTTCCAAAACAGTCACATATCAAATCTTCCTTTTATTCACCCCTTGAGATACCTCTTTATAATTAATTAAGTAAATTTCCCTAATCATATGACCGGTATATACTCATACACTATTCTCAATAATATTATGAAGCATCATTAGAACAAACTATAAACAATTCCTATAATCTTGAGACTACTAAAAAATATCCTTGAGGCTTCTGAATCAGTACATTGGAATACATATTTACATTCCTGATATATAGGATACCTCAAAATAAACTACAGAAGAAAATCCATCCACCACCACTAGATAAGATTTTTCTACAATTCAATGGAATCTTATATTAGGAAATTATGGTGTGTGAGATCCACAGTACAATAATCGATGAGTTAATTATACCACAACATGATTAAAAAAATAACTATTGTTATATCTATATTAGGGGTGGAATAACAATTCCAATGGGATGTTTCTAAAAAGAAACATAATTTATTATACCAATATAAAAAATTAAAATAAATAAAATTACTATTCTAAATGAATTACAAACAACATCAAACATCACTACCTACACTATAGTCCCAATCAATTCATTAATTACTAAAATATTATTCGTGTAACAAAAAACCACCTAGAACAGATCAATATAAATAGTAGTATTTCCCTTAATAGTTAAAAATTTATTGGGGATCAAAATTTAGTGAAGCTAGGAACAATACATGGATAATAACCTTTGAGACAATGAAAAGTGTGAATATATAACATGATTTTTGTGGATTTCCAAGAAAAACATTCATCAACATTCAATCGGTGTACCTCCACACTCAATTAAAAAACATGTAAAATAAATATAACTATTTACATCAAAAAATCAAACATGGATAACATCCCATTATTCTAGTGGTCTGAGAAGGAATAAAAAATATATCTGAAATCTTGGTGTCATCAACCTTTGACTTTGATTATATCACGATATAATTTTGAAAACATTGGTTAACTGAAACTAGAATTCATGAAATTTGGATTTCATGAGCCCAATAAATATAATAGGCATGTTTTAAAATCCAAATGTTATGTCCATGAACTCAATATTTTCAAACATACAATAGAAGGAATTTATTCGGATATCATCATCCCACACCCTCATCATGTTAATTTAGAATGAAAAATGAACCCAAAAAACATATGTATCTTATGAATAGGTCAAAAAATATTATGGACCCTCAGAATAGGGGAATATATATTGATCATCACCTATTTCACCCTAGAATTGTTTATACAAAACACCATATTACTAACGACCTTCTGGGAAAACAACACTAGGTATCCCAACAGTGATAAACTAGGTTAGGTGAAACCCCTCTACATCAAATCATTCACCTATAACCTAAAATCATGTAACTATATAGGAATCAAATTATATAGAGATATCAGATTCATGGGATAACCATGTTCCTAATGTATCCCAAACTCAAAATTTCTTTTTTGGGGTATTTAAATAAGAATTCTTAGAAAAAAAATTCAAAAACACCACAAATGATTAAAAAAACATTTCACGATTCTTTATTGAAATCAATTCTAACATAGTTAAAAGAGCCTATATCTACCTACCACACATTTGAAAAATAATATCTATACTATAACCCACTAAAATAGAATCCACGTTAGAAATTGAAACTATCCTTTTAAAATATTTGATGAATACACACAAAATACATAGGATCAATTCCAAAAATATCATTTTGTGGTTATATCATTAGAATGAATAATCCTCACATGGATTGGTTTTACCCCATCACTATAATTCATAACTAGAACACATCAATCAAGGTATCATGAAATCCAACTGGTGTAGATAGCACAATGGGAACTACAAGACACTCAACGTCTAGTCCCAATGCAAGGAACAAGGTGGGAGAAACAATGGATTATGATTCTCATGAATCTAATAACCCAAAAAAGAATATATAATGATATAATTGTTCCAAGAATGATCATATATTTAGGTGAAATAAAACCTCTAATGAATGGAGCTGAATACACCAAACTCTTCTACCCCAATATTGAAAATTGACACAATCATGATATGGGCATGGCCCCTTTGTATATGGACCATCACGAGGCATCCCTTTTCCAACTCCCCCTTCTCTCAACTATTTAACATGAACTAGTATTCCATGAAGCTGAAACTATTGTAGAAAAAATATTACTAACTGTAAAAAGGGGAATCAATTCTTTTCTGAAAATAGCATCACTCTGGGGTCATAAACTCAGCCTGGTAAAAACCATGCCCTCATATGAACTATAAAAAAAATAAAAGGCCCTTGAATGTTTTTATGATACCATCTTACTTAGATAAATAAAAAGATAATTCACATAATTGATTTCAAATTATCTAAAACCTTGATTGCCCGAATTCCCAAAACACACTTCCCGAAGCACTTCCCCTTATGATTCTATAATTTACACCCTCTTTAGGTTGAACTCCCTGATAAATCATATTCTTAATAAATTGTTTTTTATAATGCACCTACAGATACACTGGTAGAATAATCTTGGTAACCACATACCTGGTCATTGTGAATAAAGCCTCTTCTATCTATCCTTCCTTATACTCCTGATTTAAAAAAATATATGGTTAATGAAGAAAATATTCTCAAATATCATCCAAATATTCTTTACCCTTTTGATTCCAAGATGCATAATGAGTTACTTTTACTTCATTGAAAAAAAAATCCTTGATGGAAGGATTTTTTAATTAAAAATATTTTGTATGAGTCTTCACAACACATCCTCCTCCCTTTTATCGACAATAAAAAAATTCCACTACAATTCAACAACTCATCATATCTATATAACATCCAATGACAACCAAAACACATCATATACTCGAATTAGACGGAAGGTAATCTTGAGATCTAGACATCATCACTCCACCTCCACATCTAATTTTATCCCCTTATAAATTCATAAACAGTGATACATTAGACACAAACATATCCCTTTCCAAGTACACAAAATACTCTATGGATTAAAAATATTGATAATCAACTAGATCATCTGGATAAACCTGATTTTATATTACTACTCGGGGAAATTTACCCAGAAAAATTCCAAACAATCATGGAGAACACCTCATGAAAGTAGAATATAATTTTATAAAAAAAATCTAATTAATTAATTTCATTAAATAACATTCCTCTTTCACACACTCCAAACATAAAACAATCAATCATGATGAATTTACTTCTTCTAGGTATCTAACCAATAAGTAGTCCATCTCACCTGATCATTAAATATGCTTAGAGACTATGAAACATATCATATAGGGACATAAATTCTCATGTTGTATCTCATATCCCGTGAATAAGTCATGTAACAATATCAGCAAAAATAGTAACCCTATCTACGTGTGAAATTATAATAATAGATAAATCCAAAATCGATGTTATCTCTAAATACAAACTCTTATCTAACACTATTTTCTAATTCCCTACCTCTAGAGGAACCCCTAATGGGATGAAAATGTAGGAAGAGCAATTATGAATCATGTGTCCTGCCTCATATAGTAAATGAATTTGTGAGAAACACCATGAATAAGAATATATATTTTATTAAAAGAATTAGACTCTATTAAAAATATTATTGGGAGATACTGTAATAAACACATTGAAAATAAAGAAGATATTATTAAATAATCACAATATCATCCACAAATCATGTTGAATTTTTAAATATAGAAATAAATATCTCTATGGATAAAATTAATAAAATGAAATTCTAATAGCATCCACCTAATAATAGCAAAATCTCAAGATAAATATATCGACCTCAATCCACGTATTCATCCATGAAACTAGAAAAAACATTTATATATATTTTTGAGTATAAATGTATACTATCAAGTAACATACTCATGGTTTCATGCACAAATGGGAAATGATCTAGCTATTATTCTAGAAAGAAAATAGAATACTCTATTAGGCCTTATTTTGGTTATCTACTAAATACTTGCCTCACCATGGTCTTCTCACCAAATCATGCCGCCCATATATTAATATTGAAATGAGATCATAAATATGAAAAGAAGAAAACACTTCTTCACCATTGATTTTTCTCTCTCACTTCCCAATATCAATCATCAAATGATTCCATACCTTCAATACATATCAATTTTGAAAACACATATCTGATGTAGGTCAGAATACATACCTACCTACCCAAACCTCACATGGTATATAATTTTTTCTATCATAAGGAATCATCTTATGATATCTTATCTATCCTAGAGTCACATGGGCCATCACATCACATCAATCCAAAAAACACCTTGTCCATCAGAGCATTACCAATCACATAGACATAGAAGCGGGTTATCATGTAACTGATGTATATCAGCCTCACTACCTCATCATACTATACATGATCCCCACAATATATCATGTCATGTCACTAACTCAACTGATTCCATATCACCCGAGGATATATTGGAAATTTAATATCATATATCTTGAAGGCACCCTGGCCATAACTCCGCATATCACCAAAAGACACCTTATTTATCATAAATTATGAATGTAGGGTAAATATGTGGTATCCATCCATCCATATCAATAGTATAACTATTTTTTGGAGAATCACCCAGAACCAATAACCTCTGATATTTCATAAAGTTATCCAACACATGTGTCGAACATATAAAAATAACAAAAAAATACATTATATATTGATAGCACACAAAACACAGTCTATGTGTTCACAACCACTACACTAGTACACACCACAACAACATGACTATGTCTTATGTCAATCATCAGAGTTTCTTCCATTAAAATATACACTAAAATACATGACGACTATACATGTCACAAACATCCAACTTATATTAAAACAACCCACTAAAATTTATTCAAAGAAAATTAAATTTCATTCACACAATCCATTATTCTATTAAATTCATTTGTTCATTTATTTCTTCGTCATCATTTATAGTATGAATAAATGAGAACTAGACATAGGAATACTATACAAATCTAACCCACCGTACCCAACCATCAAACAAACACCACGTATGTAACATTATATCCACACTATATAATCTAAATTATCTCAAAACAAAACATTTCATCAAAACCATCACACTACAAAAACAACTTTTCACCACAACTACTACACAACATAACCACTTCCCACCACAAACACTATGCTCTAAAGAACTATGCATAAAAAAATTGTTCATAACATTAAATAATCACCACAACCAATACCCACTAAGACCAATGTGTGAAACATCCACTATGCACCATATCACTTAACGTCCCATATCATATCCTTTCTAGCAAACCACCATGTCATATCCAAACATTTAAAGCATCCAATCCTTAAACCGTGTTCACTTCTCTATATCCCAAACTATTGAGGGAAAAAATAACATGAAAACATAATAGAAAAAATCCACAAATGCTCAAATTAATAAAGGAAATTCAATACATTAATTGTTTGTTTTTCCTTTGTATCATCACTGAATAATTATATCCATGGAAACCAGTTATTTTCCCTATATATGTCACATAGCTATTTATTTTTGTCTTGAAAAAATAATAACAATGAAAGGATCTAACAACATATCATTTACTAAATAAACAAGGATCCATATTAACATTATTTTCATAAATAGAATCAATTATTAAAATTGTCATTAGTAATAACATGTAATAAATAATAGACCATGATTACCCTCCATCCCCATCAATTTTAGTTTTTGAAAATTTAATATCAGCATTACGCTATCCCTTACAATCATTCCAATGGAAATAAAATCTTGAAATCAAAACACATATATTGTAATGAATTTAAAATTAGGATATCATGCCTCTAAGAATATATTCTCATTCATTTTGTGAAACAATTAAATCATGAAAAACCAAAACTACACAAAATAATGACAGGAAAATATTATAATCATAAAAAAACCATGTATAATATAAAAAATGACATAAAGAAAATAAGAACTATCTGAAATCCAAAACTAAATGGGGGAAACATAATAATTCTATATTTCATAAAGGATTATCAAAATAAATCCCATGATGCACCCCATACTAAATTAACAACAACAAAATTATTCTACATTCTATGAATGTTGTGACATCCAACATGTTTATTACAAACCATTTCATTACAATTTACAAACAGAGGATCTTTAAAGTCTACTGTCTTGGAAATCAGTGAAATAAAACATGAAAACAACATAAAACATTCTTCTAATAATCTTTTAAGGATTAATCATATGTCCATCCTTTGTACAGATACTGTGTCTCATATCCTGGAGACATACATAAAATTAAAGGGTGATCATAAGGCCCTATATTTGTGAACAAGGGAATCAATATACTTGTGATATCAATAAGAACCTGAATAAAAACATGAAGACATGAGAAATGGAATTATAGAAATTTCATAATGAAATAAACTTGAAATATAACATGAATAAGTGGATACAAAATTTCATTTAGACATTCATGAACATAACACCATGGTTCATCCCTATGGTGTCATTAAAATTACCAAGGTTAGTCACCAAGGTATCGTGAAACATGTCATCTCTAGAGATTAAATCATTACCCAATGCATTGGAGTGCTATCCGGGTGCAACCTTATAATTAATTTACAATCATGTGATCGACATATATTATAATCAGACATTTCATAGATAAACTATGGAAAAATAATGAAATGGAACCCTGCCTTTTAATTACATTACTTTTCATTAAATTTTACAAACAGAGGATCTTTTAAGTCTAGTGTCTTGGAAATCAAGGACATAAAACATGAAAACAACATAAAAATTCATATAATCCAATTTTAAGCCTTCATCGTATGTTCATCCTATGTAGAAATACTGAGTCTCGTATCTTGGAGACATGAATCAAAGTAAAGGGTGAGCAGAAGGCCCAGTAAGTCTGATCAAGGGAATCAATGTACTTGTGATATCAATAAGAACATGAATAAAAACATGAAGACATGAGAAATGGAAGTTTTGGAATATCATAATGAAAATAACATGAAACATAACATGAATATTTGGCTACAACATTTCATTTATACATTCATGAACCTATCACATAGGTCCATCCCCAATATGTCTTAAAATTACCAACATTATCCAACAAGGTATCGCGAAACTTGTCATCTCTAGAAATTAATACTTACCCAATGAATTGGATGTCTATAAAGGCCCACCATTAATAATTCATTATATTCAAGTTATCTACATATATCAAAATCAATCACTTCATAGATATCCCATGGAGAATAAAAGAAACGGGTTTTATTTCCATGACGTGACGTTTTATAAGTTCTTAAAAAATAAGATCATTATGTCATTTGTAATCCATGGAAAGAGAGTGAGGGTAATATTTATGTCAATTAGAGAATAAAATAAATCATATTTATATATTTATTAACACCAAAATAAACTAAACTTGTCAGGGTATTAACATAAATAAGACAATAGAATTTCTGGATAGAAAGAGATAGAAATTTTGAAATGAAATGTTTGCAGCGTAACATCTATATAACATGGTTTTAGAAAACATTTAAAATAGTGGGTACAAAAGTAACCCACTAATAAATAAAATATAATAATGTATAAATACATAATAACATAGGGATAAGAATGTCGTATGGTAATTTGAATCCCATACCACATGAAAAGGAATAATGAATGAAAAGAGAAGACATGATTCCTTTTACGAAAAATTCGGTAGCCTAACGGCGTCACGTAAAAATTTAGAAAACAAATTGATGAGAGAAGAAAGGGTCACTGAAAAAGTAGACATAAAATGGAAAGTAATGAGAAAATATAAGAACATACCCTCTACAAAAATAGATGGAAACTAAAAGACACAACATAAAGGAAGTCGTGGCTTAAAAGAGGAGGGTGAAAGAATCCCTTACCTTGAAGAGTAACATCAAATACATGAAGGTTGGGACCTTGGGAGGCTTGAGGGGACCTTGGGAGGACTACCTGGGAGGTAAAAATACCATAACATCATTTAGGAGTATTTGGAAATGAAATGAATGAGGGAATGGCATTGTATTTATAAGAGAATTGAGGGAACAAAGTAGTAATTTCCTAGGGACACATCATCATTAGTATTGGAAAAACCATGGGCTAGTTGCATGGTATTATCCAATGCTATTATCCAATTGGGACACCTCATATCTTGTCATACTATTCATAGGTCGACCAGAGTGATTAAAAAATTATTACATCCTTACTGATGTTATTAAACACTCGAAACTAAAACTATATTTTCTCTATTCACCGAAAAATCAACTATTTTAGAAAAATCCCTAAAATTCACTAGAACCAAATATTGATGCTCTGAATTAGAAAATGAACTCCAATTTATGAAAATAATTTTCTAAATTTTTTAAACTAAATTTTTATATAAAAACACTATTCCATGAAAATTCAACAGTTTTAGAAAAATCCCAAAAATTCACCTTAACCAAATATCGATCATCTGATTTCAAAAATGAACTCCATTTTATGAATATAATTTTTTAAATATTTTTATTTTATTTTTTAAATAAAAAAACTATTCACTCGAAAAAACTAATACTTAGCCCATAATTTTTAAAACAGCTATTTACCTATTTCATTGAATCACATTACTTAATCAATGTGCCAAAATTATATTAATTCTTTCTTAAGTGAGGTTACATTATCCATTTGGTCACATTACTAATCATAAGTGAAAATCACTATTCATAAATTACTATTCACAAAAAATGTTGATCTTATTAGAATCTAAATATTATACTAAAAACAACTGTAGAAGACAAATTTTTTGAAAATCATTATACATTTTTAATTATTTAATATTTACATAAATATTTTAAAATATCAGTTTTCCAAAATTCATCAATAATATACAACCTATATTTATCCAGACATTTGATATTTACCAACTTCACCATAAGAAGAAATAACAATTTTATTTATATCAAAAGATTACACAAAGCAGTTATGGTCTTGTTACATAGTCCCTTATAACTCCAGCATAGGACCAAAGTATAAGGTGTGCTAAGGTGATAGAATCTTGGGGCGGCTCGGCCAACATTTCCTGATTGGCTATTTCTATTAGCTTGAACTTATCCCGTAGGTGATTCCATTCCAGCTTCACAAGATGATGTTCGGATTGGGTTTGGTCCAAAGCCAAGCCTAGTGGTGCTACCTCCTTCCCACGTTCTGTCATATAGGCTTGGATCTGCCCGAGACCATTGGATGAGGACATCGAATCTTCTTTCTGTATTAATTAACCAAGATCATTTGTATTTATAAACAAAAATTGTATCATTAATAACATTGCTTCTAACAGTCATATTGACCAAATTTCATATAATAGTCAAAACCCAACAGTCTCAATTAATTATACTGACTTTATTAATTAAATTATATAGTTTTGTTGAGTATAAGATAAAATAACACACAAAATTTGGATAAACATTATTCAAAATTTCGGGTCGTTACATTCTTCCACCCTTATGAAATTTCGTCCCCGAAATTCATAACTCGTACACTTAGAAGATAAAAGATGTGGATACTTTTGCCTCATAAACTCTTTTGGTTCCCAAATTGCAGATTCATATTTTGGGTTCCTCCACAACACCTTAACAAGGTGGGTAGTCTTCTTACATTGATCCTTGTATCTATGATCCATGATGTCCACCGGTTGTTCCTCATAAGAGTGGTCATGTTCCAGTTGTACCACTTTTGGTTTTAGTACATGTGAAGGGTTAGGTATGTACTTCCTCAAGAGGGACACGTGGAAGAAATCATGAACCTGTGCTAGATTTTGAGGGATTTCAAGCTAATATGCCACGGCTCCTACGCGATAAAAGATTTCATAGAGGCCATTGTACCATGGTATTAGCTTCACTTTCTTCCCAAACCTCATGACTCTCTTCCATGGTGATATTAGATGAAAGGCCTTATCACCTATATAAAACTCCATGTCCCTTCGAGGATTCTTGGCATAGCTCTTTTGTCGAATCTAGGTAGCCTTATTGTGTTATTGGATGGCATGGACTTTTTCTGTAATCTCTTGCACAGGATATAGAACAATAATCTTTCTGTCACTAACTTCATCCCAACATGTAGGAGTTCTACATCACTTCCTGTATAGAGTTTCATATGGTTCCATTTGAATGCTCTATTGGAATCCATTGTTGTAAGAGAACTCAATTAATGAGAGATTTTTATCCCAACACCTATGAATTCCATCGAGCATGTTCTAAGCATATCCTCAAGTGTTTGAAAAGTCCTTTTATATTGAACGTCAGTTTGGGGGTGATAGGCCATACTAAAATTCAATTCAGTGCTCATAGCATGTTGAAGACTTATCCAGAATTTTGATGTGATCCTTGGATCATGATAAGATATTATAGAAAGTGGAACTCTAAGAAACCATACCACTTCTTTTAGATAAATCATGGCATGTTAATCAAAAAGAGAAATATTCCTGATTGGAGATAAAATGGTTAGCCATGTTGAGATGGTCCACAATAACCCATGTCGCATTGTTTCCTTTGGATGTTCATAAAATATTAGTGATGAATTCCATACTGATATTTTCCTACTTCCATGCTGGTATGGGTAGTGGTTGCAGTACCAATTTCCGATGTTGTTTCTCTACCTTCACATGCTGACATACAAGGCAACTTGAAGTGTAGTCAACAATGTCCCTTTTCATTTTAGCCCACCAAAAATGATCACAAAGGTCCATGTACATTTTTTTCTTCTAGGATGTATATCGAATATAGATCTATGAGCTTTATCCATCAAATCCTTCTTTATTTCTGAAATAGATGGAATACATAGCCTTGTATGACATTTCAGTACACCTTCATGATCAATACTGAACTTAGGAAAGTTTCCATCCATCACAGCTTCAAACATCTTCTATAACAAAGGATCTTCTTTATGATATTTCTTGACCTTCTCCATTAATGATGGTTGAGAAATCATTCGGTATAGGTTGATGATGTTCCTTCTCTTATAATTATCATGTCCTACATGACTGGGTCATTGATCAAAAGATCTCTTTGAATCTTCATCATGGAAAGAACAAATAGGTCATTCCTGATCAATGTATCAGCAACATTGTTTACTCTTCTAGGATGATAATGAATTGAACAATCATAGTCTCTATGTAGTTCCAACAATCTCTATTGTCTCATGTTCAATTAATTTTGTGTAAAATTATACTTCAATCATTGATGGTCTGTGTATATATCACATTTCACCTCATAATGATAGTGCCTCCAAATCATCAGAGAAAAAATGACCGCAACCATCTCCAGTTCATGCGTAGGATAATTCTAATCACGAGTTTTCAACTGTTGAGATTTATAATCTATGACCTTTTAATTTTTCATGAGGTCACACCCAAGCCCTTTCAGAGATGAATTGATGAAAATAATGAATCCTTCTCCACTTGAGAGTACAGTTAACATGGGTGGAGTAACCAATCTCTTCTTTAGCTCTTGAAAAATTTCCTCACACTGCATTATCTAGATGAAATTGTCCCCTTTTTGAGTTAACTTGGTTAATGGATTATAATGTCATCAAAATTTCTTCACAAACCATCTATAATATATTTTTAATACATGAAAACTACAAATTTTTGTTATTGTTGTAGGTTGAGGCCACTCCTCTACAACATTTTTATTTGCAGGGTCAACTGGGATTCCTTCATTCATAATAATGTGCCCCAAGAAAACCACTTGTTGTAACTAAAATTCACAATTACTGAATATTCCAAAAAGAATATCCTTCCATAGTGTTTTCAAATAACCCTTATATGTTCTTCATGGTCCTCGTGACTTTTGGAACATATCATAAAATCATCAATAAAAACTACCATATTGTTATCAAGGTAGTCCTTAAATACGATATTCATCAAATCCATAAAAATAGAAGGTGCATTAGTCAGTACGAAGAGCATAACAAAAAACTCAAAATGCCCATATCTTGATCTGAATGCAGTTTTTGGAATATCTTCTTTCTTCAACCTCAATTGATAATAACCAGATAAAAGATGAATCTTGTAGAATAATTGAGCACCATGAAGTTGGTCAAATAAGTCATAAATTTTTGGAAGAGGGCATTTTTTCTTCACTGTGATCCCATTAAGTTCTCTACAATAAATGCATAGCTTCATTGATCCATCCTACTTCTACACAAATAGAACTGGTGATCCCCAATGAGATACACTAGGTCGTATATACCAATACTCCAAAAGATATTTGAATTGTTTCTATAAATCATCTAGTTCCACATTTTCCATCATATAGGGGGTCTTCGATATCAGATGAGATCCAGTTATGAGTTTGATCGAGAAATCTACCACTTTTTCTAGGGGAGGTCCCAGAATCTCCGCAGGAAATACATCAATGAATTCTTGGATGATGTGGACATTTTCTCTCCTCAAACTCTCATATACCTCTTCTTCACCAATCAACTCCATAAAGAATGAAATAGAGTGTTCTATTAGACAAAGATTAGCATGAGATATCTCTCTGTAGATGATAACTGTAGGGTTTCAATTTGAGACTACTGATATTTCCTTTCTTCTACAGTTGATCATAGAATTATACTTTGAGAGCATATCCATCCCTAGTATAATGTCAATTTCTAGCATGAGAATGACTACTAGATTTGTGATAAGATTGTGCTCACTAATGTAAATACTATAGTTTCTAAACAAAAATGATTCTTGGATAGTTCCACCAGGAGTCTTGACTGGTAACTCTACTTTTAGAAAATCTGGGGTTTAATCTAAATTCTTTTGCAAACATGGATGAAATAAAGGAATGCATAGAACCAGAATGAAACAATGTATTTGTTAACTTTGAGAGGACAACAAGAGTACCTGCTACCAAATTATTTGGAGCTTCAAAATTAGATGACTTGATAGAAAAAGCACGACATTGATCCCTTGGCCTTTGCTGAGGCTGATGGTAGTTCCCCTCCACTTCCCTTGGATTTGGACAATGATTGTCAATGTTCCCATGTTGTCCACACTTGAAGAACTAAACATAAGGTATGACCTACACCATCTTCCCCTTTTTTATTTGTGTTTGGAAGTTGAGGTTTCACCTCACCATGAAAATTCCTCGCAATGTGGCCATCTCTGCAACACTTGTAGCACTTCCTCCTCCCGAACAGGCAGTTCTCTGATTGCTTCTTCCCACATTTTTTACACATGGGAAGTTGTTCTTACTTGCCTCCTCTTCCCTGATTGAAGCCCATCCCTAAGCTTGGGTCTAACGATCTCTTCTTGTATTCTGATTTATGATACCACTACGTCTCACCAAACTATAGCTCGGAATTCATTGCACTCTCCACGATCTCCTCGTAGCTTCCATAGTCTCGGTTGGGTAGATTCTTCTGCTGATGAGGTCTCAGTCCACTGAAGAATCTATCATCTTTAGCATTTGGATCCACGAAAAAGCTATAGTTATATAGTGATTGCCTTGTGAAGTTCATCTCAATGCTTCCCAACGATTTATTCTGCTTCTTCTTTAGCTCGAGAAACTCTTTCTCCATTCTTGATCTCATGGAAAAAGGGTTATACTTACTGAAAAAGATCCCTTTGAACTCTTCCCACTCCATAACCTCAACTCCACTCTTTGCCTCATTTTTTTTATTAGTTCACACTATTGACTAGATTCTCCCTCTAAGTGGTAGACAGTCAGGGTGACCTTCTCTTGCTCTGAACAACGTAACAAAGAAAATATTTTCTCTATAGAGCTGATCCATTGATCAGTAATCAATGGGTCTGTAGATCCACTAGAGGTTGGTGTAAATTGGTACATAAAGGACTCAACCGAATGTAGTTACCATAGTGGTGAGATCAACCTCTCAGAATGATTCAAGTTATTACTCGTAACATGAGTCAAATGGTTGATCATTCTTATCAATGTTTACAATCTGGCTTCCATCGTAGGGTCGTCAGTGCAAGGTCTGTTGCGGTAACCATTTGCACGGTTCCTCGAATTGATCATCATTTTCTATAAGAATAAATCCTTCGTGAGAAACTTATTTCATTTACGAATGTTTTATATAAAATGATTTTACGTATTAAAACATCATGCTTGAACAACTATATTTCTCTATAATTGCTTCATAATGATTCATAAAAACATTCAATTAACCCAACATATCCCTCGAGAGTGTCGTAACCAAGAGTACATCAAGGCTAATTGTCATGTACTAGTTCCCATTCAACTCTAGATCAAAGCGGTGTTTTTGGGTTTTACCCGTCCGTAAATATATCCCAGATCCACCTCTTCCTGCTCCTATCCAAATTGGGGTGAATTTTCTTCATAAACAATTTACTCAATACTCACCAAAATACCAGGAAGTTTTCCAATTATTAAATTTTTCTATATGGTTCTTCCTAATGTTTTCATGTCCTAATTTCCATAAATAACTAAAGCTATCCTTTGATACCAACTATGGCATCCCACCTTTTTATTACATAACTTTTCATTGCATTTCACAAAACAGAGGATCTTTAAAGTCTAGTGACTTGGAAATGAAGGACATAAAACATGAAAACAACATTAAACATTCTTTGAATCCACTTGTATAGATTCATAATATGTTCATCCTATGTACAAATACCTCTTATCATATCCTGGAGACATACAAAAATGTAAAGGGTGAGCAGAAGGCCCAGTAAGGGTGAACAAGGGAATCAATGAAATTGTGATATTAATTATAACTTGAATAAAAACATGAAGACCTGAGCAATAAAAGTATAGGCATATCAGAATGAAAAAACATGATACATAACTTCAATATGTGGATATGACATTTCATTTAGACATTCATGAACATATCACCATGGTCCATCTCCAATGATTCATAAAAATTACCATGGTTATTCACCAATGTATCGTGAATCTTGTCATCTCAAAAGATGAAATCATTACCCAATGCATTGGACCACTATCAGGGAACACCCTTAACGTTTATTTACATTCATTTGAGCCTCATATATCATAATCAAACATTTCAAACATAACCCATGGAGAAAAAAAGAAACGTGTTTTATTTCAAGATTGTGACCTTTTAAAAGATCATAAAAAAATAAGATCATTATGTCATTTATAACCCATGGAAAGTGAGTGATGGTTTTCTGTATGTAAATTACAGAATAAAATACATCATATTTATATATTTATGAACACCCAATGAAACTAAATAGGTCTGGGTATTCACATAACTAAAATAAGAGAATTTCTAGAGAGAAAGATATTGAAATTTTGAGGCAAAATTTCTACAGCATAACGACCATATAACATGGTTATAGAAAACATTTAAAATAGAGGGTACAAGAGTAACCCACTAATAAATAATGTATAATATAGTATAAATACATAATAACATGGAGATAAGAACTTGGTATGGATATTTGAATTCCATACCACATGAAAATAAAACATGAAAGAAAAGAGAAGACACGATTCCTTTAACGAACAGCCTACCAACATCACATAAAAATTCAGAAAACAAATTGATGACAGAGGAAAGAGTCTCTCAACAATTAGACGTGAAATGGAAAATAATTATAACATATAACAATAGAAACTCAACAAGAATATATGAAAAAAAGACGAAACAACATAAAGAAATTCATGGCTTAAAAGAGGAGGGTGAAAGGATCCCTTACCTTGAAGAGTAACTTTAAAAGCATGATGGTCGGTACCTTGGGAGGCTTGAGGGAACCTCGAGAGGACTCAATGGGAGGTAAAGAGACCAGAACATTGTTTGGGAGGGTTTGGAAATGAAATTAATGAAGGAATGGGTTGGTATTTATATGAGAAGTGAGGGAAAAGAGCATTAATTGCCAAGGGACACCTCATCACTGGTATTGGAAAAACCATGGCCTTGCCCATGATATTTTCCCATGGTATTGGCCACATGGGACACCTCATACCCTATATTACTATTCATAAGTAGACCTAGGTGACTAAAAAATTATTACATCCTTAATGATGTCATTAAACACTCGAAACTAAAAACTATATTTTCACTATTCACCAAAAATTCAACTATTTCTGAATAATCCAAAAAATTCACCTTAACCATATATTGATTCTATGGATTCAAAAATGAGGCCCATATTATGAAAATAATTTTCTAAATATTCGTAATTTAATTTTTAAATAAAAACACTATTCAATAAAAAGTCAAATGTTTCAGAAAAATCCCAAAAATCCACCTTAACCAAATATTGATGCTCTTATTTAAAAAAATGAACTCCATTTTATGAATATAATTTAATAAATATTTTTAATTTATTATTTAATTCAAAAAAACTATTAACCTGAAAAAATTAATACTTAACCAATAATTTCCGAAACAGTTATTTATCTTTTTTAATGAATCACGTTAATTAATCAAGGTGCCTAAATTATATTAATACTTTCTTAAGTGAGGTTACATAATCTATTTGGTCACATTACTATTAATAATCATAAAATCACAATTCATATATTATTATTCCCCAAAATTATATGTTGATCTTATTAGACACTAAATTTCATACAGAACACAATTGTATAAGACCATTTTATTGAAAATCATTTAAATTTTTATTTATTTAAGATTTACATTAATATTTTAAAATATAATTTTTCCATAATTTATCAATAATAAGCACCCTCTATTTTTCAGGACATTTGTGATTTACCAACATCAATATAAGAAGAAATAAAAATTTTATTTATATAAATGGATTACAGAAAGTATCTAAGGTCTCGTTACAAAGACCTTTATAACTCCTGCTTATGACCTAAGTATAAGGTTTGGTAATGTTATATAATCGCGTGGCAGCTTGGCCAAAATTTACTGAGTGGTGATTTCTATTAGCTTGAACTTCGCCAAAAGTTCCTGAGTGGTGACTTATGTAATTCGGCTTGGGATTGGGCCAGAGAAAGCCCAGTGGTTCTACCTCTTTCATAAGATCCATCAGATGGGCTTCCATCAGCCCGAGACTACTGGATGAGGCCATGGAATCCTCTTACTGTATTAACTAACCAAGATAACATGTATTTATAAAAAAAATTAACATTAAGAGTTTATCTTCCAATGGTCATATAACAGTCAAAACCCAACAGTCTCAATTTATTATACTCATATTATTAATAAAAAATCGTAGTTTTGTTAGTTTTAAATTAATCAACAAGAAAAATTATGAAAAAAAAATTATTCAAAATTTTGGTTCATTACAAATGTAGGAAAAAATGGACAACGACTGAATAACATACCACTAATCACCAATCAAAATCCCACTAGAACCCAATGATCAAGGATAAGAATGAAAGAATAAGAGTTATCTCAAAATAACATATGGTTCGACAATAATTTCAGGAGATTATTTGAATAAATGAAGGAATATTAATTTGAAAAAGGATATAAATAGCCCAAAAATATCCTATTTAAATTATAAATTAAAACATTCAATAATAAATTTAACAGAAGTTGTAGTTCAAATTAAAAAAAATATATTTTTCAACTGTGAAACCTTTTTAAGCAAATAACATATTTCCATTCCTAGAATATTCTTTGGATATGATTTTTTGTTTTATGAAATGAACCCTTTTCACAATATTCCATTTTCCATACTCAATCCATAATGGTCCTACCATTCAAGATACAATCCAATTATTCATGATATATGTCCCAATTTTACATTGTGAATTTCACTATAGTAGCACAACATGATTTCAAACTCCAGCATACCCTATAAAACCTCCTCCATACAATATCGAACAACAAAACCAGAATTGTAATTGGAAAAAATGTAGAAGATGTTACAAGTCCTATAAAAATTATAGTGATAAAGAATGTGGTTATATAGAAACACCTCTATATTAGTACACTTTCCCAAATCACCCACTAGGATTATTAAATATACATAATAAAAAAATAAAAAAAATAATATTGACCATGTACTACTAACTCTATGAAATTACTCGTCAATATCCTACCTTAGTTTTTTATTATATCTTCAAGCAATCAATTCAAGGCCACTACCAAACCTATAGGTCTTGATAGTGATATCTTCTCAAGTTTCCATCTGTAAAGGCCTACAAAGCATGGCATGAGGAAAATTTATTATGGGAAAACCAATATGGTCCCCAAAAAATCCAACAAATGTAGTATTTACTTTTGGGATACATCATAATAAATAAAAAATATTAAAATTATATAGAAATATAAATATAATTATCCTTAATGATTAATTTGTTCTAATGTAAAAGATGAAATTGAATATACCGATTCTACACAATAAAAATGTGTCTCTAATAAAATTGTATAACCTTGATAACTAATATCAATATGAATGAAAACATAGTAGTACATGAGATTATACTCTTCATGTAATATTTATCCATTCATGAAAACTGTTTAAAGAATCATGATTGTTAGTAATTTGAGTGGAATTATTAATAGAATTATAAAATCAATTTGGATTTAACTATCAAATATATTTAGATGTGTATATATATATAAGATCAAATTGGGATTTTGACTCGTGGAATATGACTATAAATTTATTGTTATGTTATCATTTGTCAATATTTCCATTGTTCATTATTTCCCTTATGCATTATGGTATTATGTAATGTAGTTGTTATAGTGTTATTGTATGATTTAGTGTATATAAAGGATAATGTTAATAGATAATTGACTGTATATGGGAAAACCAATGTCCTCGCCTAGTGGGATTCTTATTTATGATGCACATTTATTTGATCAAGGGTGGGAGGAAACATTATGAGGTGTTCCCTTATCCATGCCCCAGTATAGCATCATTAAATTTTCCCAAATGAAAATTCATATAAGTGATCTTCCAAAAATTGGAGATCACCGTTTCGTCAGTGATTATTGATCCATCCCATGGAACTATAACCATTACAAACTTTACCCTTTGGGCGTTTGTTTATTTAATAATTTTTTCTCAAACATATACATTAGCATCATAAAATTATTTGTTATATAACAAAAATATATATTTCAACATTTCCTATTTTCATGATTATATATTTTTTAAAATATATAAGAATATAAAATGAATATGATTAATAGTTAAATAAAGAAAATTTGTTTTTTATAAAATGTATACACTTTTATAATAAATTCATTAATTATGAAAAAAATTATTTTCAAAATAAATTATTTAAAAAATAATTATTTTAAAAATAAAAATAAAAATTATTTTATAATATCTCCAATCATTTTTCAATTTTTTATAATGTTGATATATATTATGCATACTTTATTAGTAAATAATTATTTTATTTTTAAAAGATAAAATTCTCAAATTCATAATGTTTTTGATAATTTCAACATTCTAGGATAAATAACCACATTTAAATTAGGTAAGCGACAATATTTTTTAATTTTCCAAATCATGTTATTAATCAGTGAATCGTAAAAATTAATTACTACTTCTTAGTATTATTTTTGAATATTTAAAAATGGGATAATGTTGTAATAATTTTTTAAACCGAATCCACAATTAATAATAGTTTATTTAGAAATTATAGGTATTAAAATATATTTAAATAAATTTCAATACTAAAAATGTCATTCCATACTCAAAAAAATAATTTAAAATTATTTATATAGTATTTGATAGAATATTTACAACTACATATAAAATGTAATTAAATAAAATGTATTTCATTTATAATTACATAAAATATTATAAAAAATTTACATGTATAATAATATAACAAAATCATATGGGTATGAGAGTGGTTTTTCATTTCCCACATCCTAGATTTCAATGATGATGGTTAGAAATTATTAAATAGTTCATCCTATTTTTCTAAAAATACATACCCATTCCCCCATTTCCTCTCAACTCCAAATCCATTATGGATAACATTATGATCATTTAATAAATTCTGAACCCATAATAATAACACGTTCTTTAGAATATAGTCATTAACAAATAAAAATATATTTTTATAAAAAACACATCATAAAATTGGGTTCCTATAAATATCTAAAAAGTGATAAATGAAAATATGATGGTTAGATGAAATTAAACAAAATTATGATTCCAAATAAGAAACAAGTTCTTTGAATAGAATTATGGATGTGGAAGTGAAAATTACTTCTATGGAATTTTTATAGAGTGATATAGAAATTCCTCACGATAAATTTAACAAAAATAAAACTATAAATTTGTGAGGACGCAAAAGAACGTTGATTCGTCATAAATAAAATTCAAATAAAAAACATTTATCATTTTTTAATTCATAAAAATGAGAAAATAGTTACTATAATGATATAAAACATGATAAAATACACTTACATTATTATGATATATTTCATAAAAACAATATCATACTGTCATTGTGTTTGGATCAGTTTCAGCTTCATCTCTTACTCTAAGTAATGAAGAATAATTTTTCTCTCATTAATCATTGACAGATCATATGATCCAAAAATCAATGATATCGTTTTTCCTATTATCATTTGTTATCATAAAAACAAAAATAGATATAACAAATCATCATACATGAATAAATCATTATATTATTTAATAAGTAATAAATATCTGAAATCTGACACAAATATTAACAAAAACTACTTCAAAAATGGTTATACTATAGACCCATCCATTTTTATATATTTTAATATAAGGTCAATAAATTTCAAAATCAAGTTCACAGTAATTATCCAAATTTAATAAAGTATATAATAATTTTCTAATGATAAATATATTAGTACCTTGTTTATATATTCTCTTAAAACTTGGTAATAAATAGAAAAACCAATAATCTTCATTGTAAATACATGATTCTTCATTCCATAAAAAATATAATATTATTAAATATATTACATAGATAAAAAATTCTATAAAATGGAACTACTATAACAAAAATAAAATTCATAAAATCAAAAATCCATTCTAGGGTCACTGATACTATTAATGATTCAATATCCATATCAATCATCTCTTTATATCAACTAATTTTTTTCTCAACACTGAGATCATATTAAGGGTTATGAATCTCTTAATCATGATTTTTTAACAACATAAAAACATTCCATTAAATCACTTTTCATGGTCATTTCTAATAATAATCATATTCATTAAAATCAATAGTTAATTTTTTTTATAAAATAGTGCGTATATATTTAATGATTACCCTCCTATAATTCTTCAACTCCAATGAATAAATACATCATTTTCCCACTTCATTCCAAAATAATTAACGTGGATTCATTATTTTATGACTTAGAACCATGTACTTTTTATATTTCATATTTATTAAAATAATAATAAATAAAATATCATTTATTGTAGATTCTTTTATATCATCATATCTATTTCCCCATTCAACATATATTTTCATAATTCTCATACTTTATTCATTTAATACATTAAATTATTTATCATTCTTAAGAAAATCATTATCTTTATCCATTATATTAACTGAAAATTTCATTTGCTCAAAAAATATATCATTTGTTTCCATCATTTAAATACATTAAAAATTATTATCACTTTTATAATTTATATTGGGTATAATTTCCCACATTTTTGATGTATTGGAAATTGAATATTCTTTCATCCATGGTATCCACCAACTGAACTATCAAAAAACTATTTCATCCTCTTTTTTCCTATGTTCAAGAGTTAGTTAAGGATCATGTTGTTAAAAATATATCACGATAAAATATTATTAATAATCAAAATATATTTCATTTCATCTATAATTAAATTTATATTCTCATTATCACTACATTTTTATCACTATTAGTGATAACTTGGTAACATCATTAACCTAGACAATATTAACCATGTAACCATACTGGTTGACAAATGGCATTAAGCGCTCTTCCCTGTATGATAGATGGTACTAAATAGTAGAGAGGGTCTAGTGGTGGTATAGTAGATATACTAAAGCCTCTTGTTTTTAGTAGCATAATGGTGTAATAATAAGTAATCAACAGACAATATCATAAGTATAGTAAATAAGAAACAATCAGTCAAATAATAATACAACAAATGATAAAATGGGGCTAATTAAAATATACTTCAATGAATTAATATATATTAAATGATACAAAAATAAGAACACACATCATACAATATAGTAATATAAAAAAATTCAATAATATATTTATAATTACTTAAGGGTGTTCTCTACGAGCATCCTGAGTACATGCTCGGTCCTGTGATCTTATCACCCATCTATAAGTGTGACAAGACAATATATAGAACTCATACATGAAACCATTATGTCTGTTTGGGCACCCCAGTTCAATGGTGGCATGAACAAGGTGTGAGATATACTTATTAGTCCACTACCAACAGTGTACAAAATATAATCTTGTTCATTTGTATAAAATAATAAGTAGGCATGTATATTAAATATAAATAATAATTTTGAAATAAATAAAAAACCAATTTAGACCAGATTACCCAACGACACCGAGACCATACATAAATGCTTCTTTTAACTATGGAAATGATTGAATTGCATGAAACCCTAACAAATGAGATATTGTGTACATGATGTAAAATTTCAGATTATTGTAATTAATATATAGACCAATCCCAATCAAGTTATTTGAAATTGTAGACACATCCCCTAGTTAACAAACTTGTATTATTATAATGTATTATAAAAGTTACTAATATTGTAGAGACCATAATATTGACGTACATGGACAATACATAACGTTTGTAGAATACATAATATATAACAAAAACAGACACACAAGGACCATAATAGTTTAGTGTCTTTGGAAACTCAGAATAAAATCTTCCAATCGTGGTGAAAGATTTTCAACAACTCCCATAACGATCATCCCATTTTTGTTTCATTACCTAAACATTTCTTTACGTCCTGGGGAAAATAAATGATAAAAAGGGTGAGATAAAATTCTCCCTAAGGGCAAACATAGATAACATAAAATAATCCATAAATATTTGGAAGCAAAAACTTGAACATGAAATTTAAACATCAAAATATTGAGAAAAGACAAAAATCGTGGAAGTACATAAGGAATATATCATAATAGAACATCAAACATGATAAAATGGGAATAAAACATGTAATTTTTCCAACCATTCAGCACATTTCATGATTTCCATAGTAGCCAAGGCATTGCTGCCAAGACCATCTTAGTGGGCAACATCCCTTTCTGAATCGAGTTCACTCCTCGTTTCAGTCTTGTAACACTGAACCAGATTAACATACCATTCCAGCCATGTCTATCTCATGAGATATAAAACATTACCCAATGAATTGGAGGGATATATAGGTCCCACCCATCTCATAATGAAATCATTCTTTCGTGTTCCACAAAATCATAAATCATACATCATAGCATAACCCATGTAATAAAATGGGATTTTTAAACATCATACTATCATGACATAATCCATAAAAGTTTGATATCATTCCTTCATAAGAAAATTGAAACCATTTAAATCATAGAGACATATTACTTGAAACATACAAATATGAAATAATGTCATCTTATATGAAAAATAGTTTTGGCAAAACACTTGAAATGAATTCTTGAGGAAAATATCCATTCTTCTTTAAAATCATTTTCATTTCACAAAATTCCATGCAGTTTTAAAAGAAAAGGGTTTTGTTGAAAATAATCATGCAATCTTGTAGAGGAAGCTTCTTGAAAATGAGGTGTTATGAAACCGTAAAAATCCGTTCACGCCATATAAGTTAAAAATAACATTCTCCTCATACTTTTGACGAAAAATTCAAAAAGTACCTTATATGGTAACCAATGGAAAGATTCCATTCATACAATGTGGTAAAAATTCAATAAAGGGTAAAAATGACTTTAAAAATTCATGGAAGAATAGTAAACATTTAATGAAAACATTTTTAGAATACATGGTCATGGATGATAAACATAACCCCAGTAAATACTAACGTATAAGTAATCTCCGATAAAAATGATATTGAAAATTTATCCCATAGCTTATGTCCGATATGATTCGTATGTATCCGAACCTCCGGAATAATTATTTAAATAATATCATTGACTTATTACAGAATCATATTCATTGGTATGATGTCATATATGGTTAACTTATGACATTATATTACTCGTTCTTTTGTAAATTCCATGTTAAAGAGCATTTTGGGTAAAATCGTTTCGTTTATAATATGTCTTTTGACTCATCATTTAAGATATTATTACTTATAACCTTATTTAAATAATTCCAAAATGTAAAAAATGATTTATATATAATATATATTCATTATATACATATATATTATAGATCGATAAAAGGAATGAAATACATCATTTATGGAGATGGTAGGTCATACGTACGCATGAACGTGGTTTTCGTTTCCTTATTGAATTGAATGGAATTGAGTATATGACATAAATATATATATACATAAATCCAGTTGCATTATTATGTCATATATTTCATTATTATACATTATATATACTTTATAATCATTCTTGAATGGTTAATCATGGAAAATGAATCTCATCGCATTCGTGGATATGGTAGTCCGTACCTACGCAGGAGTGATGATATCATTTCCATGATTGTGGAATTGTATTGGAGTGTATGTATAATATTTAAGAATAAATATCACTTCAAAATAATCATTTATTTTCACCATTATACTCATCCATGTATGGTGGTGGTGGAAAAACAGATTACACCACGGCGTGGAGACGGTAT
This sequence comes from Viscum album, assembly GCA_963277665.1. Classification (NCBI taxonomy): domain Eukaryota; kingdom Viridiplantae; phylum Streptophyta; class Magnoliopsida; order Santalales; family Viscaceae; genus Viscum; species Viscum album. Next base: position 1,676,131,260 of record OY728161.1, on the reverse strand, counting down.
TCCGTACGTACGCACGCATGGTGATTTCATTTTACGTAGGATGGATAGATAGTGAAATAGGGTTATTTCATAATTATAAAAACATATCAGTATATTAGTGATACTGATGTTATTACTTCATAATTAAACAACTAAATAAGAATAAGTGGAAGAAGAAATAATGTTGAAAGAATCGGTAACGGGCATTACCTCTTCTTTGAAGTGCCTTTTTGAACCCTCCTCTTAGGGCACTAATATTGGACTTTTAAGAAGACCAGAACCACTAGGATGTTTATACGGAAGTGGATAAGAGAAATTGGTAGGGGTTGGCCGAGCTTTAAGGCTCAGAGTGGTGTGAGGAAGAGAGGGAAGAGGTACCCTTTTATAAGGGAGGAGAGGGGCACCTTTGGAATAACAAAAACTATTATTTTATTATAAAGTCAAATTCAGATTTTAATAGCTCCAAGTTGAGTTATTTAGAATCTAAGGTGGGGATGGGTCGTAATCCTCTCATACAATAGAATTTATACAAGTTTATGTTCCTATTTTAAACTTATCATTTCGATTTAACTTTAAGTTAGATAATTTTACTTTTATCGTGTCTTTTTCTGTTCTTACACTATAAGGTTAATAAACATACTATAACAAGCCAAAATAACCCAGAGTTGTTTATTATTAATATATATATAACCTTATCTAAGTCATTTGGCCGAACCTTAGATTTTTAGAAATATAATAACAATTAATAATATAATATTTGTTTTAAAAACTATTTTATGTCAATTTTGACACTATTTCGTAATTGATTTTTGTGAAACTCATAACAGAATTATTAGTTCGATAAAAGTTAATTAAATCAACACTAACATGTCATATTAATATTAAAAATTATTTTAATTCGTAAAATGTCTCATATTACATTTATTTGGGTATTTATAACATCAATTATGTCAATATTTCATTAATAGGATAATTACTGCATCATCATTGTGTCACATATAAATTAAATTATTTAAAGTCTAAAAATTAAAAATATAATATAATTATATAGGAAATCATTTTAACTTTCTAATTAATATTTATAGTCCAATTTATCTTTTTTATAACCCTATATTAAAAATAATTTACTTATTAAACATTGATTTTAACTATTTTAACCCTTCATTAAATAAATTAATAATAAATGTCCTAATCTAATAAAAATGGGCCTAAATTGTTATATTTTATTCCTGATGTTTTTTTGATCGAATTACACTTATCCAATAGAATTAGGTCATGTGTTAGTGTAATAATAATATCATTTTTACCCTTAATTAACTTATTTACTTTTAACTGTGGTAAAAAAAGTAAAAAAGTTACTATTGACCAAAAATTATTTTCATCTCATTGAACCACATTTTACTTACTAACATCCACGGTGTCTCCTGGATGTATGAAATTCCACTCACAGAAGCGGAAAAATTATGTTTTATGTGAATTTGGAAATTCTCCTAGGAGGTGGGTAAAAGGCGTTCAAAAGTTCAATAAAATTTTATATATCTAAAATTATTATAAAATGACTCTAATGAATTACATTGAAATTATATAGGTATTATGTGTCAATTTAGACCTAAAATAAATTTAAATAGAATAAATAATTATTTAAATAAACAGTCGGTATTTAAATAGTAACCTAGTGTTTTCACAATTCATCAAAAATTTAATGTTTTTAGAGAAATACCAGAATTTCACCCTAGGATAATTTCGATATACCGAATCCAAAAATGAAGTCCATTTTGAAAGATGAAATTTACAAAATTTCAAAAAGTGGTTATTACTATTCATAAAGGATAGTTTTAATAAAATTTTAATAGCATATCGTTGTTTAGTGAAACTCGGTATTCCGTACAACACATGCTATCGAGGAAGGTCGCGATTGCGTGTAATTTAGCCAAGTTAGGGTTGTGTGTTGTGCAAGACACCATTGTTGTAGCGTACAACACAAGACATCAATAAAAGAATATTTTTCATAAAATCTCGGGGTGTTACATTCTACCCCCCTTAAAATGATTTTCGCCCTCGAAATTCATCGGGGTTATAAATGGTTTACTACTCAAAAGTTTCTTTAATAGAAACCCACATCATAAAAAGGAATACCAAAACCAATCTTTAAAAACTAAAATATGAAACATAACGGTTACCCAAATTAACTAATCACTGAGTTTCCACATAGGAGAACATATGTGAAAATATGGATATGGAAGAGAAAACTAAATATCATGTTCTGATGGAGAGTGGTAGAGAACATGGCTATGAAAAATCCAACAATCACAAAGCCATAGATTTGTGATGATCCAAGGTACCATCTAATTCATTGGATATAAGGGATCTAGGACAACATTTTTGGTTTTCAAGATCATTTCCCTAAAGTTGATTAATTAAAAGAAATACTTACATGATTTTGGAACAATTTCACTGTTGTTCGTGAATTGAACAATTTATTCTTCATCCATTAATGAAATGAAGTTTAATTTGTTATTCGTGATGTGTTAGCAGATCATGTGATAGAATTATGGGTCATTCTATCTGTTTCAAACAAATGGTTAGCAAAACTTATAAGTCCATCTTATGTTTAGATTAATCGTATATGGTTCTAAAAATTACATTATACATCATATATCATACCTCTTGACAAAATAAAACTAGTTTCTACTAACCAGGGACATCCTGTAGGCCAGTGGTAGGCTATAAAGGCCAGTCGCACTTCGGTTGTAGGTTCAATTCCCACAGCCTTGTCCAACACGATGGGTTTTCGCCCATCTTGCAGGTTGTCCTTTTTCTAAAACTAGATTACTATAACATCCCATCAATAATATCGCAAAATTTTATATCCTTATACGATACTAACTTATGTCCAACATAATTCATTCCAATCTTTAGGATAATCTAAAATACTTCGGTCCAAGCTCATTGTATAAAGAAAATGATTACTTGAAATGTCACATAACAATCATGTGAATGCCATCATTTATCCCCCATATATCATAAGATATATCTTGTTGGTAAAATTACAAACATGGGAGTACCTTAATCATGTATTCTATTGAAGAATGAATACCCATTAAACCTTAGTGAAAACATGAATGCAGTTAAAAGTTAACACTTTCCACGTACCAAAATCCTCAAAATTCATTATACTCAAACCATGATATCACTTAGTCCTTATATCAATCATGAGCTCATGAATACAATCAAACATCTTATTTTCTTTTTATCCCTTCATTATGCGCATATCATCTACGTACGAAAATTTCTCAATCACTTTCCATGGTTTCCGGTACCATAAAATTATTGAAAACCACAATTGACTAATACATAAATATTCCAATATTCCACGATACTATATACAACATTATTTTGGAATCCCATTACATAAACACTTAATCATTCCACCACATCGTTGTCATATTCAACATCTCCAACAGTAATCGCATGTGACTTCCCTTTGTCCTTTTCCTTATGTTATTGCTCATGTCGATCATCATTAACCCTTGGACTAGGGAATTGTTTTGAATAATTCCCCATTTCATTGCACTTGAAGCATTGAAGTGTTATTGGTGAGTTCACTGCAGTCTTTTAATTATTCACACCATTAGCAACCATTTTTCCATTACTTCGACACTTTGCTACTCGATGACTTTAATTTCCACACTTAAAACATTTTATAGTCCCTTTCAGACAATATCCACCATGCTTCTTTCTACACTTTGAGCATAAGGAAACATTCATCTTCTTATCACCATTATTCTGAGATTTCACTTTGACCTCCATCTTTCGTGTCTTGTCAAAACCATGAGATGGATATGTACCACCAACTTCCATTTCTCCTTGATATCACAACACACAATTTATTCATAGCTACTGAAGTCTCTTATTGCTAATGCCCTTCTAAGATTTGGTTTTATGCCACTAAAGAATCGATCAATTTTACTTTCAGGTTGGATGATAAAGCTAGATGCATACCTCGAAAGCCTTGTAAAATTCACTTCGTATATACCAACAGATTCATAATCCTTTTGCTTTAGTTCAAGAAACTCCTTCTCCATATTGGTTCGAAGAATACGAGGGATGTACTTATTGGAAAATATGTTCTTGAACTCGTCCGATTCCATGGACTCAATTTCATCACTTGTCCTCGTATTCTTGATAAGATTCCACCATTGATCAGCTTCACCTTCCAAACCATATACTTATAAGATGACATTATCATGTTCAGAACATTGAAGAATTGAAAATATATTTTCAGTGGTACTGATCCGTTGTTCAGAAACAAGTGGATTAGAAGACGCACTGAAAGAATGTGGGTGTTGCCTCATGAAGGACTCAATAGAATATTGTTCCCTTATCTGCTCATTTGGAAGTCCAGAATGATTCATAGATTGTGTAAGTATACAAACAAGATTTTCCACTCAATATCCCATAACAGTTGTTTGTTCCGGAGGAAAATCATTGCATTTTCCATTAAATTTATCAACACGGTTCCTTCGGGTTCCATCCATCGTCTAAAACCCAAAAAAATAGTGTGAGAGGCAGAAATCAAGCTAGGGAAAAATCAAAATAAAGGGGGAGTACCTTCAATATCTAACATCTTAGGATAAATTCTAAGATCGTTACCATAGTTCTAGGACTATATCCTATACGTATACTTATCCTTAGGAACATCCCTAGACATACCATAGAAATATCTCTAGGGATCTCACTTACGTTTTCACATCCTAGTTTCCAAAGGTCGACTAAACCTTTCCTCTGATACCAACTGTAGATACCCGAATCATGACGTACATGGAAAATACATTACTTTTTCAGAATAATTAATACATAACAAAAACAGACACACAAGGACTGTAATAGTTTAGTTTCTTTTGAAACTCGGAATAAAATCTTCTAATCGTGGTGAAAGTTCTTCAACAACTCCCATAACAATCTTCCCCTTTTGGTTTCTTTACCTAAAACCTTTATTTACTTCCTGGGGAAAATAAAACATAAAAAGGGTGAGCTCAAATTCATAGTAAGGGCAAACATAGATAACATAAAACAATCCAGAAACATTTGAAAGGAAAAACTTGAACATGAAATTTAAACATCAAGATCTTGAGAAAAGACATAAATCGTGGATGTACGTAAGGCATATATCATAATAGAACATAAACCATGACAAAAATGGGAATAAATCATGTAATTGTGGAAACCATTCATCACATGTCATGAATTACATAGTAGCCAAGACATTGCTTCCAAGACCATATTAGTGGACAAAGTCCCTTTCTGAATCGAGTTCACTCCTCGTTTCAGTCCTGTAACACTGAACCGGATTAACTTACCATTCCAGCCATGTCTGTCTCATGAGATATAAATCTCTACCCAATGCATTGGAGGGAGATATAGATCCCACCCATCTCATAATGAAATCATTCTTTTGTGTGCCACAAAATCATAAAGCATACATCATAGCATAACTCATGTAATAAAATGGGATTCTTAAACATCATGCCATCATAACATAATCCATAAAAGTGTGATATCATTTCATCATAAGAAAATTGAAACCATTTAAATCATAGAGACATATTACATGAAACATACACATTTAAAATAATTTCATCTTAGATGAAAAATATTTTTGGCAAAACACATGAAATGAATTCTTGAGGAAAATATCCTTACTTCATTAAAATCATTTTCTTTTAACAAAATTCAATGCAATTTTAAAAAAAAGGGGTTTTGTTGAAAAGAATAATGCAATATTGTAGAGGATTATTCTTGAAAATGAGGTGTTATGAAACCGTAAAAATCTGTTCATGCCATAAAAGTTAAAAAAAACATTCTCCGCGTACTTTTGTCGGAAAAGTCAAAAAGTACCTTATATGGTAACCAAAGGAATGATTCCATTCATACAATGTGGTAAAATGTCAATAAATGCTAAAAATGACTTTAAACATTCATGTAAAAATATTAAACATTTTATGAAAACATTTTTAGAAAACATGGTCATGGATGATAAACATAACCCCAGTAAATACTTACGTATAAGCAATCTCAGATAAAAATGAGATTGAAAATTTATCCCTTACCTTATGTCTGATATGCTTAGTATGTATCTAAACCTCCTTTATAATGATTTAAATAATGTAAATGACTTATTAAAGATTCATATTCATTGTTATGGTATCATATATGGTTCACATATGACTTTATATTACTCGTTCTTCTATAAATTCCATGTTAAAGAGCATTTTAGGTAAAATCGTTTCATTTATCGTATGTGTTTCGACTAGTCGTTCTTGATATTATTACTTATATCCTGATTTAATAATTCCAGAATGTAAAACATGATTTATATATAATATATATTCATTATATACATATATATATTATAGATCGATAAAAGGAATGAAATACACCGTTCATGGAGACAGTAGGTCTTACGTACACATGAACACTGTTTTCGTTTCGTTATTGAATTGAATGGAATTGAGTATATGAAATACATATATATATATAAATAAATCCAATAGAATTATTATGTCATATATTTCATTATTATTCATTATATATACTTTATAATCATTCTTGAATGGTTAATCTTGGAAAATGAATCTCATCGCGTTCATGGAGACAGTAGTCCGTACGTACACACGAGCGATGATATCATTCCCATGATTGTGAAATTGTCTTTAGGTGTATGTATACTATTGTAGAATAATTATCACTTTACATTAATCATTTATTTACACTATTATACCCATCCATGTAAGGTGGTGGTGGAAAAACAGATTACACCATGGCGTGGAGAGGGTATTCCGTACGTACGCACGCGTGGTGATTTCGTTTTCCGTAGGATGGATAGATGGTGAAATAGGGTTGTTTCATAATTATAATAACATATAAGTATATGAGTGATACTGATGTTATTACTTCATAATGAAACAACTAAATAAGAAGACATGGAAGAAGAAATAATGTTGAAAGAATCGGTAACGGGCATTACCTCTTCTTTGAAGCGCCTTTTTGAAACCTCCTCTTAGGGCACTAATAATGGTCTTCGAAGAAGAACAGAACCTCTAGGATGTTTCTAGGGAAGTGGATAAGAGAAATTTTCAGGGGTTGTCCGAGCTTTAATGCTCAATGTGGTGTGAGGAAGAGGGAGGAGGTGCCCTTTTATAAGGGAGGAGAGGGGAATCTTTGGAATAACTAAAAATATTATTTTATTATAAAGTCATATTCGGTTTTTAATAACTCCAAATTGAGTTATTTAGAAGCTAAGGTGGTGATGGTTCAAAATCCTCTCATCTAATAGAATTTAGACAAGTTTATGTTCCTATTTTAACCTTATCATTTAGATTTAACTTTAAGTTAGTAAATTTTACTTTTAGCGTCTCTTTTTGCGTTCTTACACTATAAGGTTGATAAACATACTATAACAAGCCAAATGAACCCAGAGTTGTTTATTATTAATATATATATAACCGTATATAACTCATTTGGTTGAGCATTAGAGTTTTAGAAATATAATAACAATTAATAATATAATATTTGTTTTAAAAACTATTTTATTTCAATTTTGACACTATTTGGTAATTGATTTTTCAGAAAATCATAACAGAATGATTAGTTCAAAAAAAGTTAATTAAACCACCACTATCATGTAATATTAACATATAAAATTATTTTATTTCATAACAAGTCTCAAATTACATTTATTTGGGTATTTATAACATCCATTATGTCAATATTTCATTAATAAGATAATTACTGCATCATCATTGTGTCATAAATAAATTAATTTCTTTAAAGTCTGAAAATTAAAAATAAAATATAATTATGTAGGAAATCCTTTTATATTTCTACGGAATATTTATAGTCGAAGTTATCTTATGTATAACCCTATATTAAAAATTATTTACTTATTAAACTTTGATTTTAACTATTTTAAACCTTCTTTAAATAAATTAATAATAAATGTTCTAATCTAATCCAAGTGGGCCTAAATGGTCATATTTTAATTCTATGGTTGTTTTTGGTCGAATTACATTTATCCAATAGAATTATGACATGTGTTATGGTAATAATATTATCATTTTTACCCTTAATTACCTTATTTACTTTTAACTATGGTTAAAAAAGTAAAAAAGTTATTATTCACCAAAAATTATTTTCATCTCATTAATCCACATTTTACTTTTTGAAATAAATATTGTCTCTTGGATTGTCGAAATTCCACTCACATAAGGGTAAAATTATATTTTATGTGAATTTGGAAATTCTCCTAGGAGGTTGGTAAATGACGGTCAAAAGTTCATTAAAATTTTTTATATGTATAAAATTATTATAAAACGACTCTAATGAATTACATTGAACATATATAGGTATTATGTGTCAATTTCGACCTAAAATAAATTTAAATAGAATAAATAATTAAATAAATAAACAGTCGGTTTTTAAATAGTAACACAGTGTTTTCACTATTCATCCAAAATTGAATGTTTTCAGAGAAATACCAAAATTTCACCCTAGGCTAATTTCGATATTCTGAATCCAAAAATGAATTCCATTTTGAAATAAGAATTTTACAATATTTCAAAAAGTTTTTATTACTATTTATAACGGCTAGTTTTAATAATATATTAATAGCATATCGTTGTTTAGTGAAACTCGATATTGCGTACAACACACGCTATCGAGGAAGGTCGTGATTGCGTGCAATGCAGCCAAGTTAGGGTTGTGTGTTGTGCATGACTTCTTTTGTTGTAGCGTACAACACAAGACATCAATAAAAGAATATTTTTCATAAAATTTCGGGGTCTTACAACTATAATAACATAAGAATCATCTTGGGTAGCCTAAGTTAGACCATAACAAGGAACCCTTTTATTGCATCGGGAGTACCATAGTTTCTCACTACCAACAAATTTCGTCCAATGTGTTACATGAATGGACTCACATATATCACTTTTGGTGTAATGTGAATCCTCAAACTCTGAGTTCTTAACACATATGATAATATAGGGATACTACTGTCACTCATACCCTAGTGTAAAAATCTTTCCACCGAGCCTATCCAAGGTGCCTTCCATAGGAAATTGAAATTGCTAAGAATCATGTAACAAGAAATCATTGTGATCCCATCTAGGTGTACCTATATTTCCCCCCAATGTAGACACAATATGTTGGTAAATTGATAAGAAGCACGATGATATCTTCCTTGGAATTAATTTTTTGAAAACCAAAGTATTTACCACATTATTCATATTTCATTTAATAAAATTAATAAAATATTTATGAAGACCATAATAGTAATATTTCCATAACATTAAACCTTGATTCATTATGAATCCAACACCCATATACCATTAAATGTTTGAATAAAAAAGACAAAATATATATGTATGACAGGTCATGAAGATATAACAGAAGATAATGCCATATAAAGAAAAATAATATAAATTTATAAAAAGTGATATCACGTATATCACTTTTCCAATTTGATTAAAATATACCTATTCAAGGGATGTTTTTTTAAAACACAACATTATTATTTAAAAAATTTAGTTAATTCACATGAAGAAATATATTTTGATCAAAATTCAGAATCCATAAAACATCAATGGTGGTTTTAAAAAAGGAGAGAATAATAATTTAATATACAAGTAAATTTCACACCAAAAGTGATGAATCTAAAAAGGTCATGCATCATTTATAACGGATGACCGAAAAAACCTACCATATATTTGGGGTTTGGTTTGATGTTATAACCTCCAATTACAACCAGAAGTGTCTAAACAAATCCCACAAAACTACTAGGAAAATAATTTAAAGAAGTATTGTATTTAGAATAGGTAGTGCGTATGTTTAGTGTGTGTCATAATGATGATATTTTATAAAATATAGAAACCTCAGAAAAATTATATAAACCACATACCTTAAACAAAGGGAACTTCACTCATCCAATATCAAATCTTGATTGGGTGCGGTTTAGGATAAACTGATTAATTGATGAATTTCCAAAAAAATATCGTGAATTATGTCTTATCTATATAACATAGACGAGGATAATATAATATATATGTGGAGATAGTGGCTTATAAGTACTTATTATACACAAATGATGAGACCAATATTTCTAGATTCATTCATTGAATGGTGTAGATAGATCCAGGATTAAGAGTAGGTAAAAAGGGAGCATGAATGGAGGGGATATGATCAAAACATGGGAGAGGAAATTCTGATGACTATATTTAATTAATATATTTTAAAATGTTAATTTCATCTCCTTTAATGAGGCACTCATTTTTTCCCAAAGGTTCACCAAACCTTGTGAAGACCATTCTGGATATTCATTATAATGAAGGATGTCACATAGTTCATGGGAATGGTTTAAGAAATCATGAATGTCTAATTTATAAACAATATCTACCAAGGTCTATGTCCATTCAAAATAGTACACATAGTCTGACTAAATAGTTTGACACCCTTATCCCCCACCCAAAGTAGGGTGCACAGATACTACTAAACAACTGCACAGTTTCAAAAAAACCACATTCCCAATTTAACCTTTCCCAAATTATAGTTTTTGGTGCCAAACACTCCTAAAACTCAATTTTACACCCACAAAACCACATTTTATTTCATCCAAGAGTGAAAAAACACATTTAAGCATTCTAGCTTTTAGAATTTCATTCAAGATCGTAGTTTTCAAACTGGCACATCCACCAAATAGAAAATTTTTATTCTATTGGAATTTCAAATTGACAAAAAAAAACGGGATTCTACAACCTCCACAATTTATAAAATATAATCCCCTAAGAATTATTCGGTGAACATCCAAAATAATCATTAATCCAACGTGTACCAATAGTTTCCATGAAATCAATTGTTTTGAATTCATAATTTCTAACTCACATCCAAGATGATATTTTAGAACATGGTACATTGGAAATAAAAAATAATGGTGTATCTCATATTATAAACTAAATCACTTAGGAGAAGATTACCCGGTCCCATCCAACTCAAGACATTGTCACATTATATGAATGGGAGTTGGGAATTTAGAATGAAACATCACATAATGTAATATGGGAATGCCCGCTATAGGTTTAACCATTTTAATGGTCCATAAAAAATAATAACAATGACAGCATTATAATTTTTAAGCATTTCTATTGCATCATAATGGTTCTCATGACACATTTCGTAGCATGACTAATGGTCAACAGAAAATTGACCACATTTCGTTGGTTTGATACAATTTTTCATAAAGTGCTCAACCGACCCAAACTAAAATCAAAATTCTTAGATAACATTACAAAATTGGTTTCTCACTAACCACATTATATAAGAGAGAGAAATATGATGTCAACCCGTCTTTTTTCGAATTCCCTCAAAACCCGTATTTTAGATAATCAGTGAACATTGTGCATTTTATAAAATTTAACATCAATATTTTCTCTGTTAACTATCATGTAAACTTATAACTATCATTAAATGAAGTCCATTGATAAAACAAACATATATGTTTTCATGCATCTACAAGACAATGGGTGTTTACACAGTTTAGTATACATGGGTCACCGCTCTCAAAAACCACATTTAAGCCCAAAAGAAGTCCAAGAAAACATCATAACCAACAACATGAGTTCAATAAGATCATCTATGTTAGTTCATTAAATAAATTTATAAGTGATGTGTCGGTACAACATTTCACGTCTACTTATCAAGAGCACATAATAATCCCACATTTCATCCTTGATGATATAAAGACATAGGAATCAATTTGATCCCATGTTTTAGTCCAATGATTTCTTATATGGGAACCAATGTATCAATCAAGATTAACCATTCCTCTATGAAAAAATACTATTTCAATAATAATCATTTATGGAGACTAATTATAAAATCCAATTTCTTCAAAATTATACATGGTATATAATCAAAACTCTCAAATTATACATGGTAAATGTTATTATAGGGGAAATTATCATCATTAAGATGATATTAACCTATTTGAATATCAAGAGATATAATGAAGTGACGAGAAACTCTCAGTATATAAATAATAATGTGCTGAGTAATGATTCCTCCTATCATAAACAACATTTTAATGGATGAATAATCTAACATATGATGGTGTAATTGTTGGGAAAAAATTACCCAATTCACCTTCTGACACATCCTTTATACTGACCATTAGGCCATTATCAGTTATGGAATCTCGGTCATGATTAAACACAACCACCCAAATCCATCCCTGATTAATGAAATTTTATAAGTTTTTATACACATGTAACCACATCATCAGAATTATTTCCCACAATCACATACCTAAAGAATGCATACTAGGCTCAATGGAACATATGATCAGCCATAACCATTTCTAAATGGTCATGTTCTTTTGTGTTCCTCCTACTCATAGGGAAAAAATTTATTTTGATTTATGTGACACTACCAAACTTCTAAGTGTAATTGACATCAAATTTACTGAGAAAGAATTATCATCCCATGACACACACACCATCAGCCACTGAACATGGGTCCCAGATGTGGCCAACTCTATTTTAGAATTTTTTATCCAATAGATGATGAATGTGACCTCATAATGGAATAAAAGACCACATTTCCATTTATTTAAATGTGTTTCACTCTTATTTAGTTACATACACATGGTCTATATCCTTAGACATAGAAGCCCAAACAGCCGAATGATGTTTAAAACACCTGATCACATTTAAAATATTATCTCATGAATTAGGACTACTTATATTTCCTTAAAATTAAGGTCACCAAACTCTATATATTAACATTTATTGAATTGTAATAACTCATATCCAAAATTATTTTTACCAAACTCATAAAATCTATATCATCATTTCACAACTAAAAGTTATTGGGTGTGTCAATTCTTATTACCCAATGATTTCATAATAAATAGAGCATCCTTGATAATATCAAAAGGAATATCATCCTTATGAATCCAAATATCAAATTTTCAATAAATATTACTATCTAAGAGTCTCATTAAACCATATGTAAATAAAACATGTGGCTGACCGCCCGAATCATCCAACACTATTCAAGAAAAATAATCACACTCACCTAACCTGTTAAGTAGTTTCCTATTCCATAGGCATGAATATCCCATTGAAACCATGCATTACATGATTCGATTTACAATAACATTAGTCAATGTATCGAATAAACATTAGGCCAAATGAGGTGATTCTTTAAAAGAACAAGGAGTTCTACACTGGAAAAATAGAACATGAAAGGAACTGCTCATATGAAAAAATATTAAGAATTTAATGAGGCTGTATTTATTTTATGGGGATACCTACCACAAATAATCCACTTACTAAATAGAAAAAAACACCCTTACTGGATTTTAAAACTAGTAAAATGTAACTTGGCTCTACCACCAATCATTTAGATTCATTATTTTAAAACAACACACATCATGGTAACAATAAGGCTCCTGTTTCACAAAAAGCTGATGGAACCCTAAATCTACAACTACACATGGGTTAATGCTAATAACACCAAATAAAGTTTCTTATTATATCTTTACAAAATTTCAAGTATTATTCCGATAACATTTTTAGGGGTTACTTTTTAAAAAAACATAATACCAGTCATAATAAATATGCACTTTCTACATGGTATAGATAATTACACAAAGAACCATTTGATAGTTTTTTTATAAACCACATTAATCCTTATTTTTTTAAATTAAAAACCTTATAAAAATTGGAATATTAATACATAAAACCTATTTTAAATTTCATTCATTTATTTATATTCTTTCACAATTTTCCTAGTTAATGAAAATCTATATTTAAATCTAGATAGTAAAGAAACCTTTAGATTGAAATTGGAATCTTAATTAAGAATGTGCTCATATATAATAATTGAGAAAAATAATTGATAATTGGTATTTTATTAATTAAATAGGGAACGGATAAAATAATTTTCCATCATACACATATAAGTATTCGAACATTAGATATAACCAACATGTTAATTAACCACCCATATGTAATATTAGTTTACACCAATGGGGTTTCAAGATGAAGAATAATATGGAAATGATACCTACTAGTGTCCTTATAATTCATTCAAATTTCATCAATAACTATACCTATTTTATTTTAAACATTGATATTTTTATAATTCTTATTATAGATTTTCCTCGTAATTATAATTCTCAATGACTGACCAATTTCGGTCAAGAAAAATATATCTCAGAAAAAGAATTCCTTAATTGACCAACATGGGTACAATTATGCATATATAAATTGTCCATATAGGTCATCATACCCATTTATTAGTGTTAGTGTCTTTAATAAAATAAATCAAATCATTTTAATTTTTATTTACCAACATTTATATTTGGAAAATATTAAAGTCATGTTAAACAAATATATAATGGTTCAATTTTTAATGCCATTTTGTCACATTTTTTATAAAGAGACATTGACCTTTATAAATTTTAAATTTGATTCCATGTAATATAAATATGTAATTTAATTTTGCATTTCTCTAATGGATCATGGATTAAAAAACTAAGGATTGCTTATTTTTGAATCCTCCGTCAATCAAGATGGGAAAAATTATTTTGTTTGATGGTGGAATTTTAATAAACAACACATCAATGAATTTATTATTAGGTATTTTACTAGAAGTAGTAATCAAGGAAATCATTGTAAATAGGAATGAAATAATGACAAAGATGGAAAATAATACCTGTTAATCATCTAAAATGGTAAAAAATTTCCAAATATTAGAAATGTCGAAACATGATATGCAAAAGTAGAACAATAAATAAATCAAAGAGGACTATTGTAGAGGAAATAATACTAAATAAATCACAAATCTTGTTATATAAATAAGGAATATAATGGAATATATAATGATTTATATGCCTAATAATGTTTCTAAAAATACATAAAATGTCATATAGTATGAATAAAATAACACAATATTCACATCAATAAATATCAAATATTAAAAAAAATCAATCTTCATGGTAAGGAATATTCATCGAATGTGAATATCTACATTCTTATAATGATTCATGTAATGTTACATCCTTTCCATACTTGGACCATGGAAAATGATTCAAGTATCATAAATAAATAAGAATTGGAAAGTACTCAAATCACAATTATTTACATTGAGATGACACATTTCTAGTCTCCTATTTACCATCCCAATACAATATTTTAAAGGAAAAAACTCATGATAACATTGTTTAATGTCCCGACCCAACTATCTACAAATCCAGTAGATGGACCGATCACCACATGGTCTTAATCACACTTCCCATTTGATATAAGATGTCAACTAGTAGATATGATTTAATATTTCTATGATAGTGATACTACACCAATGTATTGAATGTAGAATAATAGTATAATAGTATGTAAAAAATAGAAAATAGTGGAGGATGAATAAATAAGAAATTGGAAGCCGAAAAATATTACAACAAATGATTAAATTTATAGAAATTCCAAAATACCGCTACGTAGGAATATCCATGTAATGAAAAAAAATTAAAATAAAATAAACAAGAAAAATGAATTTTGGTACAGTACAATGAAATAAATAAAAAATATAACAATGCCCATGAGGGAAATATCCATGATAATAATTAGTACCGGCTTAGTACTATGTTTCTAACCCCATCTCTATGTGAGACATCAAAATCTTGATAACCTAAACCTGAATCCCTGATGCATGTTGAAGTACTTCAGTGAAAAAATGGCCAAAATAAGTTGTGACATATACTCATTAGTCCACCACAAATGGTGTATAATTCATAATATAGATCATGAATATATAATAAGAAGTTTATAGGTATTTACAAAAAAATATGCAATGAAAACTAAAAAATAACCATGTAGTTCTTATGTTCTTCAAGGAAACATGGCCCAAGAATACCTAAATTTCCAAATATTGTGAATTATAAGAATAAGAACCTAGAAAAAACCATTTATTGGTGATATGATAAAAATATCATAAAATAGGTATCAATAGATGGGTATAGAAAAAGCATGTGATTACACCATGAAGATGCATCCCATGGTGAACAAACCATTATTATGTTATTTTAATATAAATATAACTAATAAATTTATTTAAGAAGTATCATGTGACCATAGAAGGTAAACCTTAATACAGAACCCAAGTATCACACTAGGAGAACTATAAATGATCACTACCATCGATGTCCATCCAATTAGACAGATGAAGGGCCTCACAAGTATCAGTCTGGATATAATGTGATAGGAAAAAAATTATCTTATATCTGTTACCATAATGATGGGGAACAAGTCACACTCATGGGATATGGTGACTATCTTTCCTCTATTACCATCAACAATGTATTTCAAATGGATCCAATATCTCTCATGCTAAGGTCAGAATAACATAGGGTGAGCCCATCATGAAATACTAGTATTCCTCCCTGACATAGATAGAATACATTAATAACACTTATAAAAAGAAATATGAAACCATACTTAATTTTTTGTGGAGGGAAACCCAAGTAATTTTCATAGTGTTCATAATTATTTTAACAAATTAAATTAATTAGGAAAAAAAGAAAATTTTAATGTGAACATAATAATATGAAAAAAAGAGTCCATAAGATGGCCTCTCCAATTTACCATTTCAATTTAGAATAAAAATAAAAACATAAAAAAGTAAGAAGCATCGTAAAGAAAGAACATATAATATTTTCACGGAAACACCAATACTATAAATATATTAAAGTTATAAAACATATATCCCTTTTCCAAATTGTAGATAGTGAACCTGGTCGATGGGTTTTTTTAGAAAACATGATATTGTTATCCAAAAAAATAATTTATTCACTTTATGAAACATAATACCATCATATGTCATAATAAAACCCACCTCAAGATTGTTTTTAAAATAGGAAACATAAAAAAATATTTATATAAAAATAACCCCTATATGCGTGGTACTAAAATGGGAAGAAAACATTTAAAAATAGAGATTGAACAAACCGACCATAAAGAGGTAGTTCTTGTTGAGTAAATTACCTATAATCACATGAATAAGGATATAATCACATCCAAAGGAACATATAGAAAAAGTCATAGAAATTTAAAATTTTGATGTAAAACCATGTATCTATGGTGTGATACAGAATGATGGTATTTAATAAATTATGCAATCGTGATGGAAAATATATAGACCACTTACCATCAACAATAAATGATTAACTCATCCAATATTGAGGATTGATTTAGTCAGGTTCATGCGGAATCATTGAAATTGAAGAGTGTTATAAAATATGTATTATTAGGTCACACCAATATAGTTTAGATGACTTGAATAAAAACAATGGAAGTAGATATAGGATTGACTATCATAATGTGATGCATATGTCAAGAAAAAGGATGCTTGATTATGTCATGGAATAGAGGTGGTATATTCATCCCGTGGAAGACGCCAATGGGGAACTCAAATATAGGTGATTGGATGATCAAGTGGTAGAGGAAATAATGAGGATGAAGGTTAAAAGTAATATATGAAAAAGGGTAATTTCACACCAAATAATTAGGAACATTGTTTGGAAGCAGAGTTAGTGAAACCAAGAACCATACTAGTTGGAACTGATGTCTAAGTGGGGTGGTCACATGTATCGTGGGGATGGTTTATGAATCCTTATAAACACAAGAATGTTTCCTTTTTACAATATATATATCAAGTCACACATCCATGAAACCCAGTGTGTATAGTATGAAAAAATAGTGTGAAACCCTTATCCCCTTGAGATGTAGCACATTTAATGATGGAGGTCCACATGGATTAAAATAAATAGTTCACCCAGGAATGATTTTTTCCTCTTTGATATTTCAGATCCACACTCCTGAAACATTAAGGGACTCCCAAAGAACACCTCATGATTTAAAAAACGTAAAAAACAATTCTTGTATTTTTCCTAACATTCATAATTTCATTTTGATTCACCATTTTTAAAATATCCCATCCACCCAATGAAATAAAATCAATTTTCATTGAAATCTCATTCTTAAAAAAATTCGAGGATAATTAACCTAAATAAACCTACTTCGATCCATGAAATGAAACCAAAAAGCATAGAATGTGGTATTATTAATATGATGGGAAATCACATGATCATTTATAGTATTTCCAAATATTGGTAACTTTTTTTCAATATATGTGGCTTTATTGATTAATCTATATCATTCATGGTGATAATCATTCAAAATACTTAATTAAGTTTCATAAAGAGTTTATAAACATCCAAATCATATCCCTTGGGAGTTAAAAACATTGTGTGCTTCAATGAACATTATAGGTAACCATGATAATATGTTTTGGATGAAAATTCTACAATTTATAAATCATTACCCATGGGTAGGAATGTTCTAAATTCATACCCAACTATAGTATGTAGAATTTGATGCAATTTCATGTAAACCACTTTCAATATCCTTTACCATACATTGAGGGAATTTTACTTTAAATAAACTTATCATTATGATTCTTAATAATTTTATCAAAAAATGATGTCTAATGATTTCCTAAACACTGATCCAATACCAACTATAGAGGACCAATGTTTTCATTGTTTAAAAATTATTTTTTTAGATAAATATTTAAAAAATTCAGTAATACAATCTAACATTCCTTATTTGTTTATTATGATAATTAAATGATTATCAATATTCTTATTTTAAAAATAACATTCAAATTATCATATAAAAATCCAAACAGTGTACTCTTTATAGATATATCCTACACAGAACCAATGATAAAAATATATGGGAATAAAAATATATGAAAGGGTGTCCTGATATGCTATTAGAGGGAAAATTGTGTTGATATCAATGATCAATTATTAATAACATAACCATAAGTGTATTGAAACCAAATATTAATATTTAAAAATAATACCATGCATGATGTGGATCATAATACTATATAATGTGATTAATCATAAAATTTCATAACACATGAAAAAAAAATTAACTCAATTAACTTTAACATAATCATAGGAAGGTGAAAAAACACAATCTTATAAGATTGTGGACATTATTTTTAAAAAAATAGGTTAACTCATAAAGTTATGTATCTGAATTATGGACCCCTTATAACCTTATAGCCATGAAAATTGATTATACAAATATTATTTTGGACATGAAATCCTTCCCAAACATAACCTTATAAACAAGAAACTACTTCCACACAAACCCATATTTTCATGATATTAGGTCTACATATAACATTGTGAACATGAATTCGAGTTCACACATAACATAAATAACTTAGTAGTCATCAATATTTTCTCAATGTATACAAAATCTATACCATTCTCACCTATACCTGGATTATAAAATAACCACATGTACTTCGTTAATAAAAAATTGAATCATACATGGTTTATAACCTAACCACCATTCCAAGGATTTAGTATAACATTTTTACTGGGATTATAACTTATCAAAGAATCCTTGATTTATAATAGAACACCCATTCCACTATTATAACGTAACCACTATACATAGTTTATACTTTAACCACTCATAAAATAATGAAATAAAATCATATGTGTTCCACAATACCATTAAACATTCATCATATTATAGAATATTATCTTATGTTAGGGAAACAAGTTTCATAAAAATTTCATTAATTTATCCTAGCATTACCTATAAACGCAATTGTATTCATATAAATTTCATCATCATATTTGAAACCATATAGATAAATAATAAAGATGTTTCCATTAATTAATATCACTAATAAAACCTAATCACCATGAAGGATTTTTTAATAAATGAATAAAATATCAATAAAATGATCATTAAAACATTCTTCTGAAAAATATTATTTCAATTTTGAAAGAAGACATTTAAAATATAAATTTTTCATGAATAATTATATATTTGTCTTAAAATTACCATTTAAAAATGTAATTTAGTATTTAAATCATTGAACTATCAGGAATATGGAAAATAATTTTATGTCGTTCATGTTGACATGAATATTTCATTCTAATTTTTATATATTTTCAATGTTTCCAGGATTTAGAAAATGTAAAATAGAATAAAAAAAATCATTTAAAAAAAATAAGTCTTACATGAAAATTTCCTTAAACAATAATTAGAGAGTATTAAATTATTTCATTTAATCATTTTTAAACAACATGGACAAGGATTAATAAAAATTACTAAATAGATAAGTAAAATTCATTATCGAAAGTGTAATTTCTCTATATATTTTGTTTTTAATGATAGGAAAATGAAAGGGGGTGATGTATTATCTATAAAAGAACAATATATAATATAATTCATTTGATTCCTAAGTGATATACCATATGCATTTATAATTGAATTCATAATCATAAATAATCCTATTAAACAGTGAGACTGGAATATAAAACCTTTATGATCTTAGAACCAATTGAATAGTATGACCAAGGATATAATGAAACTTACATGTGTAAATAAATCTAGAAATATTTTTTAATATTAATTTAATAAACCATTTTATAAAATTATATAGACTACCCAATTGAAAAAAGTGTTGAATATAAAATGTGTCTCATATAAATAAAAGTAAGATAAAAAATCAAAATTTTCAAGTCTCAACATCTATAATAAATTTTCAAACATAATTTATAATAAAAATTGATTTACTATAAAAATATAATAAATACATAATCAAATAAATCATATATTATATAATTTATTTGAAAAAAATATCACATATTCATTAACAATTGTTACTAATGATTATAGTTTTTAATAGAAAATGCTTTATTTTTCATGTCTATTTTGGATTTTATTCATTTTACATTGATCATTCCTACATAATATTATGAATTTCATTAAATATTTTATTATAATATGTATTATCTATATACATATATATTATTCCAAAAATTTATGCAATATGAAATGAATTACATAATTTATGGAGATGGTAGGTTGTATATATACATTTTTCTTGTTTGAATTCAATTAACATATGTAATGAAAGAAAATTAAATAATAATTATCCTTTATATGATAATTTTTAAATTATATTCATAATATGTTTTCAATTAATCTAACCTACCCTGTAAATAATTAAATGATTAATTAGCCGCATCACAATGTGTATATTATAGTCAACACGTTCATATAACTGATGTTATTATTCTGTAAAAAAAGGTCAGTATGAATGTAGATAAGATATTATAATTAAATATGTATACTACTTTCACAAATTTCATATATATTCATTAAATATATTATTATAGTCAACAATGAGAGGTGGTGGTGAAAAAAATTGTATCTATTCACAAAGTTGGTTGTACACCATTCCCAAGATTTCTAGTTTCATTTCCCATTTTATAGAAGTCGATGGGAATATATTAAATGAAATAAACATAATAGAATATATATATATATTTTACATTTATTATATTGGAATTAACAATACATCAATGATGGTGGTAATGAAAGTAGTAATAATGAAAGAGAATATAGATAAAGATTACCATTGCTTATAGAACCACACTTTTATTCTCTTGTAAGGTTGAGTTGGTTGGTCTTTTGGGAATCCCATAATCTATATAACATTTATATGTATATTTTGGTGGTATATTTTTATGGTATAGTCATGAAAATTGGAATAATATATTTGAGTATGTTAGGGATAATTGTGGGCATTTATTAATTTGTAGGAGTGTTGTTGTTGTAAATGAACAAAAACATTAATAATTGGATGTCAAACTAATTACAAGTGCCTAAAAATTTAACAAAATTGGATTTTAGTGGATATATGGTTTATCCAATCCTTTAATACAAATATCATTTTTATACATGTTTTTCTTTAACGATTTTGATTATATACTTTTACTGTTTTAGTTTTCACCATATTAAAATTTTTATTTATTTATTTATAATAGTAATAGATTATTTAATCTGATATATAAATAAACCTTGTTAAATAATTTGGTTGTAATTATTTAAAATATAAAATGTAATTTTCGAAAAATGTCCAAATCGTGTGAATAATTATAATTACCCAAGATGCAAGTAATACCCAATGTCATATTTGAACTCTAAAAATAGTAGAAAATTTCTGGTTTTTTCCTCTATTAATAGAATATTAAAACTAAATTATAACATATTAATAAATATAAATTTTTATTATTTAATATATAAATTTTTCTTAATTAAAGTTTGATATTTTTTTAATATAACATAAAATTAAAATAAAAGATGAAAGGAAAATATTATTTTCCATTGAACATGTTTTGAAAAGTATATGATGTTTTTATTTAAAAAATAAACATGAATTTTATCAACATGAAATAAGTTGGATAATTAAAAAATCTACTTAACTTATATTAATTTTAAACCATATTATGGAAAAATATAACTTTTTATTGATATTAATATGAATGATATAAATTAACAAATATCAACACATATAAATATTCCTAATGAAATTTCAAAATTTAGAGAACACCAAAAACACCACCATGTGATAATTTTCAAATTCTGAATTAAAATTGATGTTCAATTATTTAAATAAGATATTTAAGAGTTTTATAATGTTTTTTTCTAATAACTATGAAATACATAATTAATCATGTTAAAAAAATACCCTTTTATAACTAAAAGACGATTTATTATTCTCATATTCCTATAATAAATCATATATTAATGATAAAAAATTATTTAATATTAAACATAAAAGTTTTCATAAAATTATTCACCAATAGTGATTAATTTAATATATTATCATAATAAACCTATTGTTGGCTTAATTGCACAATTTCTTTTAAAGAATCACTTATATTCAAATAAATAATTATTTACATTTTGATCTACTTTTATCCAATGAATATATTTTGTTAATTTTTACACCATATAAATTTAATAATTTTTATTTTCCTATTGAGACATATAATATTAGCGTCTATGTTATAAATGTCAGATGAAATAATAATAATTTTATAGTATATTGTAGTTCATTTAAAACTAGTGTTATGTGTAATGAATGATATTGATGGAATTAAATTTATTTGAAAAAATTTATTATAAAATTGTTGGTTGTTACAACACCTCATACAGTTTTCATTTACAATTTTCTTGACCATTAAAAATTTATAAAACATACTATTATATATAATTGATGAATTTTAATTGTTTTTTGGAAATCATGCATCATTCTTGCAATATAGAAAATTTAATATTCAGGTCAAATGGATTTTCATTTAATTAAATTAATTAATAACTCACATTGGGATTTCCATGAAAATGAATTCTCAATAAAAAAATATGTAAAAATCCACCACACAACGTCATGATCTATGGAAAAACAATTCATGATTTTTCTATAAAAACACATTCATTTATTATTGTCTTATATAATAAAAATAGAGAATTGTATATAAGTTTCCCATAATTAATCGACATAAAAAATATATTAATAAATAAATAAATAATACCTTTTGGTCTATATAATTATAGAATTTCTACAAATAATAAAAATATAAATCTTACATTATTCTCAAATAGGGATATTTTATTCTACTACATAAAAATTACATAATCAGTAATCAGACATCCTCGTATGGAAAAAATATTCCCACAACATGTTCTACATGACATATCAAGTGTAACATATTTTTTTATATCTAATGTAATTGATATCAAAATAAGGGGTGAGATCAAGAAAAAAAATAATTGTAAACATATGAGAAAATAGCCAATAATCTCATGTGAGCATAAGATGAGTATAAATAATATTTTAGGATGTTATGATACAAAAAATAGCAAATTTAATTAAAATGAAATCATATTATATATAGGGATTAAAAACTAAATTGAAAGTGAAAATGGATTTTAGATAAATTTCTATGGTGATAAAATTAATATTGATGGATATTTAATTTCCGAAAATTTGTAATGACATCATTATAATTTACATCACAATATTCTTAACAATTTTCTAGGTCTGAGGTATATTTCTTCATGTTCAATAATATACATAAAACACACACTAATCTATCTCTTAAGATTTATTGATTCATGGATTACAAATTATGATACTTAAAGTTAAATAATAATTTCAAATTTCATCATCATGTGTGATTCTTCGATGACGAGTGGTTGATGTTGCATTGCCTCTTACTCGACCACCTATTTTATGCTCTGATCTCACAGTCATCTGATCTTTTCCAAGTCAGATTGGGAGCGTTCGATTCAAGAGTTTCTAGGCTTTGCAGTCCGATGGTCGTGGATCTCCAAGCGTCCCCGTCTTCTTTTAGGTTTTTGATCCCCTTTCTACTTCATTCTCTCTTTCTATTTTTCCCAGGGGTTTTAATGCATGTTTTAGTTTGGTATTTGGATCCATGATTCGATGTGTCTTTCAGTAATTTTTATTTATTTTTTTGTTTTTGAAATGGGGTTGGTCCCATTTTCTATAGGTTGTTCACAGCGGTTGTGGGTCATCGGAGTGAAGGTTTTTGGGAAGGTTTTTAGGGCGGATTTGTGGTTATGGATCTTGATAAGCAGAGAGGTGGGTTCTAATGGCCTCTCAGATGGAACAGATGTATTTTGGTTTGGACTGATTTTAATGGTGCAGCAGGGTGTGCTTCTCGTGTAGCTCTTGTTTGAACCATTATGGTCATAAACATAAGTGTTGTGGGGTCTCTTTCAGTGAATTTTTTGAATTATGATGAATGTTACGGAAGCGAAGGTGTATGATTTATTTTGTGTCAATAGTTCTAGGGTTTCTTGCTGTTGTTTCAGCCTGAAATCACCCATTTCATTCTCTACTATGGATCCAAAATGTCCTTACTATTTCCAGGGTGGAGCTACGCAGAGGAGTTCAATGATCATTTAGATGTGAGTTTGAGCAGGTATCATCGGGGAGATGATGGTGATGAAGACTTGTTTCTCAATGACATGGATATGTTAGGCTTTGGTTTTGATGATGTCAGTCATTGGAAGTGTGTGATCATTGGTGAGTGTGGGATGTGGGTTGACTTATGGTTTTAGAATGGCGGTGTCTGATTGGTTTTAATTTTGACCTTCTGAAATTTTCTCTCGGTACTTTGAAATTTGAATTTTCTATGGGTGGATCATCTAGTGGTTGAATTTTCAATGTTTTGGAATGTTTTGGTTCACACATACACTATAAAAGTATCTTTAAAATATAAAAAATGCATTATATTGATATAATGTTAGTGAGTACACTATATTACCGAAATGATGTTGTATAATATGAAACATAACCTCTTGAAATAAAAATATTAACAAATAATCCCGAACAACAGTATAACCATTCAAGATGAAACTCCTTGAACATATTATTTAAATTGACACAGTAAAATATATATATTATTATGATATGATGATACATTTTATTTAAGAGGATTCATATACACAACGAATTGTTAAACATTGTGTATAATAATAAATATGACTCAATGTGGGAATATTATAAATAATAATACCTTACTGTAATTGATAGATTCTAAAAAAAATGAATCCATTATACAACAAAATAACATTAAAAATCATAATTTAATGGAATAAAATTACATCTATATCATTTTATTAAATTAAATTACAAATTATCCTTACACATATATTAGTTAGTTATTTTCTATTTTTTATATTGGGAATGAGATGTATATATAATTTTGATCTTGTAAAAAAACAATTTTCTATTATATATACATCATCAAATGATTATCATTATTGGAAAATTTATGAAACTATTATAGATTAATTATATTTAGTTATAGTTATTTTGTTTCAAATAAATATTTTTTACTTATGTTGCATCAAAATGGAATCTTTTTCATCTTGTTATGTAATTTTGGGAAGGAAGATGTAAATCTAAAAAAATATTTACTAAATAATATACACATTGTAGAACCATAAATAAAAAAAATATTGTCTAATTAACCAATTATTTTTAATAGTATTTAGGTTCCAATGGTCATCCATCATAAAATGTTATTATATTTTAAATGTATGTGGTTGTACCAAACCAAACAAGAACATGAATTAATTCAATGGTTTTGTATGGAAAAGAATTGTTTTTTCCCATATAAAATCATTATAAAACTAATTTAATTATATTAATTTATTATTATTATTAGTTTTATATCAATTTGTATGGATAAATATTTGAAATTTATAAGATAGTGGGGAGAAATTAATTAATGGACACAATAGTCCACATAACATACTATTAATGTTATCATTCCTAGATGAATGTTAGAAGATTATAGTGGATTATTATATTATTTATTATTCCAAATAACATTATATGTGTCAAAAATATTCTTCCATTAATTTAATATATCAATTATAGTGATTTATTTTTTAAAAACTGATGATGTCACATCATT
Organism: Viscum album; assembly: GCA_963277665.1. Taxonomy (NCBI): domain Eukaryota; kingdom Viridiplantae; phylum Streptophyta; class Magnoliopsida; order Santalales; family Viscaceae; genus Viscum; species Viscum album. The sequence goes on along the minus strand of OY728161.1, from coordinate 1,676,104,829 downwards.
AAGGTTGTAGCTTTCAAAACCCAATATCCACATTATTTTGATTATTCAAAGGATGTGATGAAATAAATCAGATTCTTCCCATTTTTATAATACAACATAAATATATTCATGATATATACTTAATTATATAAATATTATTATGTTTTATTTATATCTACAGAAAAATAAATTATTAACGATTATGTAATAATTAATTTGAGGAATTGAACATTCTCCTTGTGGATGAAAAAGAATTGAATAATATAGGATATATTTTATAGACCATGGGATTTAGGAAATAAAATAATAACTCTAGGAGTATAATATTATGTTTTTTTCAGTGATATTTCAAAAGGCTTTGGGATCATTGATTCGGTGGATTTGATCCCATTTTATATGAGATGAAATTTGTTCATTTGTATACTCCCATTTTTCAATGATATAATAATATTATTAATGAATAATTTATTCAAAAAGAGAGAAATAATGTATAGTGGGGTAATTATTTGATTTTAAATATTAAACATATATTTCAACTCTTTTTATAAATTTGTTGGATGATATTTTTCTTTATATTTATACTAATACATTTCTTTCTAGAGTAACATTTATTTCTGGAAAAAAACACATGTTTTAATAAATATATTAAATAGTATCTCTTATAATCTATGTGATTGGAAAATAATTATAATATTCATTATTAATAATATAATTTATATTTAATATAAACATATCATTTCTATTAATATGTTATATATATTAAAAAAATAGTTTGTTGGAAAATATTTTTTAAGAGTATGTTTTGTTAATCATATTTAGCAATTATTTAAAATTGAATTGGTGAAAATTTATTAAATTATTTTATTTAAAAATATTTCAAATTTAATTTTTCGATAATAAAAATTTACATTATTAGATAAAAACATCCCAAAATCCATAATATGATTTTTTTAAAAATAGTTTTGCTAATACTATAGTCATTAACTATAATATTCGTAATTGTAATTTTATGCCGATAATTTAATCATTATTAAAATAATATGATAATTATATAGAAAATTTTGAAATAATTTTTTTATTTTGTATCTAAATTTGATTAATAATATTTTTTCATTTGAATGAGTGGTTTAGTTTTTATATTAAAATATTATTTTATTATTCCAAAATGATATAAATGCATATTATAAATAAAATATATTAATTTCAAATGATTTGTAATTAATATATATGTATATATTTTAAAATGGATTTAAAATTATTTCAGACATTATTATCTTATTTAATTGCCCTAAATTAGAAGGTTTTATCACTCTATGAATTTTTTATCATTCCTTGTCAAATCAATGAATTATAAAAAACCAATTCTTACTTAGAAAATTATATAATTATATATTATAAAATGAATATATTTTTTATTATTGAGATTATAAAATTTGTATAATAATTTTATAATTATGAAATATATAAGGAAATATTTTATATTGAATAATAATTGTTTATAAATGTCAATCTTTTATATTTGTGTACTATATGTGATAAATAATATTTTAAATTAAAAAATATATAATTATATCATCTAAATTTCAACTCAAATTTCACCTGATGACCTACACATATTATATCTCAATAATTTATAAACTAATGTTAGTCAAGGGTGGTCATTTTGCTTACATTGAAAACATGTCAAAGTTGACGATCTTGAATTTTTCTTATATACATTTGTTCCCAAATCATAGTTTTAATCAACATTAATGGTATTTTATTATATAATATCCATCTGATGATAAATACTGCTCATTATTATATAATTAACATTCACAATAGTGACATATGCAACTTGATTATGTTTCATTCCTTCTTGTTTGTAAATTACGAAATTAAATGGTTACATGTTTTAATAATATCTACATTAATAGTTATATTGTACTATCCGTAATTTTTATTTACATACCATTGATTAATATTAATATAGTATTGAATTTTACTAACATAAAAAACTCCTCAATAAAATTCATTGTGATCTTTCTCATCATTACATTATCCCCACATCAATAATTTCTATTTTAGAAATTTAAACTATTCATAAAAATTTAAAAGGATAATTTTGTTTTAAAAAAATTAAAAAAATAGAATATTGTTCTAAAAATTTATCTACAGATCTATAATTATAATTTATTTAGAGGAAATATTTTATATATAGATTTAATATAGTATAAATTATGTTTAATCCTCCTATATAATGGAAGGAATATTTAATAATGTTTTTGAAAACATCCTTGTAGTAATAGATGTTCATGTATTGATATAAATATGTTATTTTCAAATCATAAAATATATAATCGAAACATTATGAAGTGAAAAAAATCCATGCGTAATATGACAAAAAATGTATATATGTAAATGATACTAGTATTATAGAGAAACAAAATTACAATAAACATCTATTAGAGAGGAGTTATATATGTGAAAAATCTTAAAACTTTTTTTTGTTACCAATTCAACGTAATATAATCCAAGTGGTGATTTTTTTTTCATATGAAACATTCTTCGTATAGAGGACTAGTTTAAATAGGATGTGAATAATATAACAAAAGTAATTGTTTGAGTGATAAATGTTCATTACTCCATTATATCTTCAAAAAAATTCATTATATAAGTTGCGTTTTCATTTCCATTCCATGGATTTTTTATATATGTTGTGTTCTATGATTTACCATATTAAATCATAAATTATAATTTATGATGATTTCTTCTTTCATTCATTATTCCCAATCATCTTTTCACTTTTTAATAGAGAGTAGTGTCACTTTGAAATATTTTCAAATAGATTTATATTGGTCAAGTTACATTGTTGAATTTTCAATTTTCATTCATAATTAATTTTTATATATGGAGGAAAGTGAACCTATTTTACTTATATTTATCACATAAACAGTAATAAGCCTTCATGCATCTATTATATTGTTTTCTTTGAATCGCATCAATGTTCTCATTTTCTGTAAAAGTTATTAATATTTGTTTTTGTATATGTATAAGGATTCTAACTCTGGACCCAGTCAATTTGTATTTCATATTTTGAGAAATATTATTATTTACTTACGAAATTAAATATTAACATTTATTCATCAATTATTTTTAATTATTACCAATAAATTGAGATAATCAAGAGGGATGAGTAATTGACATCATAATGGTATTATAGTGAGATTATTGCCAAAAAATAAAACAAAATTAACATACTATTAAATAATTTTTACATTAAACATATGTATAACCAAAATAAGTCCTGATTATATCTGGGATTCATTAGGTTGTTTTACCGAAAACATATAATTATAATTCTGTAATATAATAAATCCATCATACTATTTTTTATTTTAAACAAGGTTATATAATTTATATCCCCATTGAAAACAAAAATAGGTGTGTATTGTTCATTTTAATTATGTATAAGGTGATTATTGAATAAATACCCAATGTAATTTTTTTATTATTACCCCTAGGTACAATGATGCTAAAAAGAGTATACAGTGTTATTGTCTTTATAAGGATATATTTGGTAGTAAGACCACATTTTGTCAATAAAATGGAATGTTATGGATTTTAAAATATTCATATATTATCCCGTATATATATCCTCAAATATTTTCACTAATTTTTTTCTGCATAATCATTTAGTTATTTTTTATTATTTAAAATAACCAAAAGGTGATTTTATAAAATTTAAAATATGTTCAACATTAATATATCAATCATTATATTATCACATATAAACATGATAACATCTATGGCATTATAAATTCTACTCTAATACCAACTGTAATTCCCTGGACCCACACTCTATATCAATTATATATAGAAAAAAATTACATAATTTAACATGATAAAAATAATTTATTCTACTACGGTATTTTCCTTTAATTTACAGAATTAATGTAAATATTCCATGGAATAAAACACGGTGAAAATTGTTTCTATATATTTAGAGATATTTGATAAAAACAATATTAATAAATCCTCTATCATTATATATTAATATAAATTTCATGTACTGTATCCATTGACAAATAAATTTTTTACATTAATATAAATAATATTAGTTGAATTTTCTATTCACCAAATTAGGAACACTGATATAAACATAAATATAGGTTGTAATTAAAATCATTATACATAAGAAACGTATTGAATTAATGATAACAAAAACTTCCTATATTATTATTCAATCATAATAATATTTATAAACCAACATAAAATATTTCATTATATCCTAGGGAATAAAAACCAATTAAAAAATAATTTGAGGTGATAAATATGGGTAAAAATAATAAATATCAGACAACGATAGAAACTGAACAAAAAACAGGAACATGGGTATAATAACATGATCATAACATAAAATAGGCATTCATAATCAATCAAATATCATTAATCATGAGTCAATGAATAAGAATTTTTATAAAATAATACCTTACTCATATGAGTGGTAAATCATCCAAAATCGTTTAAGAACCATTATAACATATCCTATATTGTATTCATTAGTTTTTGGAATAAAGATAAAAAAATATCCTCATTCATGTATCTCCACCAAATTTGTCAAATTGTATTCGATTAACCCCCAATCTATCATTTCAATGGAAAAGGTTAACTGCCAATACAATCATATTGGGCAATTTCCCTTCATAAACTATATTAATTCCACATTACAGTACTTATAATATTATTATATTTTCACATATACTTGATTAATTAATGAGATATATAATTTCCTTCCCACCAATAATGTAATGATACAATATTCTATTATGTTCTACAATATCCATAAAAATATTAATAATAATCAAATTATCAAATCATAACCTTTGAAATGTAAATAGGTTTCAAAAACATTTGATCAATTAATTTTTTAATATCATTTTAAAAATCAACATATTTTATATACAACTCATCATATTAATTATAATATATTAATTGTAAAAAATATTACATCATTAGATAATTTTCCCAAAAATTTATATTAAATTTAAAATGTTTTTATAGTATATTAAAAATTCATTTGAAATATTAATGGAATATTTATATGAGAAAATACAAATATAATTTTAAAATCAATTATTTTATATCAAATTATTTCATAAATATTATTAAAACATGTTTCCTTTAATAGGTACATGAAAAAATATCATGTAATATTCAAGTTAATAAAAAACCCTATGGTTGGGAATTTTGGGTTATACCATAAACATTATCTAGGTACATTATCATAAAATTTCCAAAAAACGATTAAAATGTATTGTCTGGAAAATTATTAATTAAAAAAAATATTTAATCCCTATTAAAATTGATAATTTTAAAAAAAATTAACAATATTTAAACATTTAATGTATAGGTAAATAAATTTAAAAAACCATATTTAAGAATATATACATGTAATGGAATGTGTGTCGACTAATATGGAAATAAGTTCATATTTTCATTAAGAAAATTATATTTTACATTATATATTACAATTATTGGAAAATATTACTGATACATTGATATTAAATGAGAATCAAATTAATAAGAAACATAATGTTGGTAAAATTATAAAAAAGTTATAATTTTTCTTTATTAATGACTGGCATATAAATCTCGAAAGGAAATGATAACATAACATAACCAATTCCTATTTTCAATATTTTGATTAATAGTGCCCATGAAATTATTATCATAAAATGAATCAGAAAATAAAATTATTGAATGTATATTTGTTTTGTCTCCTTACAAATGGTAATTACATACAATGAAAAATTAAAATTAGTTTATCATAAAATATATTAACTAAAAAAGGAAATTTGAGATAATAAACCCCTATCACATTGAAAAAAATTTATATCAAAAACCCTTAGAATATATATTTTTATTTGAAACATTAAATTAGAATAATTTTTAAGAATAAAAGAAATAACATGTTAATGGAGTACTATATAATCTGTAAAACCTAAATAGGTGGATAATATAAAACATATCTTTATCAAACACAATTTATATGATGAACCCTGAATTATTTAGAAATAATTGAATTAATGTACCATGAAATTTAAAACATTCAATGTGTTTTTAATTATAGATAATTTATATGAGAAGAATAAATATATAAATTATATTGTATTAAATAAGAAACAATAAAAATAAATAAGTGGTTAATATATAATATGTCTCACAAAAATTAATGTTAGATGACATATTTTTACCACTTGTTATGTATTCGTTCATAAGGGTCAAATATATAATATAATAAATATATATTTATTAAACATAAATTATAGAAATCATTCATACAAATAATGTAAATGTATCGATTTTTTTAAACTTTATATTATCCTTTAATTATTCTATTTATCATTATATTGAAATATTGGGTGTGAAAAATTCTAATTTCCCTCAATTTTCAGTTTGATAGTTCTTATACATGAAAAATGGTTATGGATTCATAATATCTAGAATCGTAATAATTAAATAATTATCATATATATTTATAATTTACACTATATTAATTATTTATATGTTGATCTGATGAAAATTAACTTACATCATGTCCTCGAGACAATAATTCATACATATACTGGATTGATGTTTTCACAATTTGTTGGATGGAAAATTGATAAGAAAATTATAACAATCCATTGAAAACCCATTATAATAATATTAAAATACTATATATTTATTAAATATATCAATATTAACATTAATATAATGGTAATATGTTAGATAAATCACATCACGTCATAGAGATCGTACTCCACAAGCACACCTGAGTAACATAATCTTTTTTCAGCAGTCGGAAATATATGAAGGTAGAAAAGTTCATATAACACTAAGGAAATATGTTTCCATAAATATCATACATAAATATTAAATCCATAATTGTTAATGACCATTAATGACGGTGATGACAAATGATTCTTATTTTCATGTGAATGTAGTAATCCCCATATACACACATGGGATATATCAATTTCCCACATGAATAAATGGAGATGAATAATTATTATTCCATAAATAAATTAACATCATACTATATGATATATATATATATATTTTTATATTTTAATGTAAATATGAAATTTATATAATTTATAAATGATGTAAAATGAAATTTTTTGGTAAGCATAGTAACCTCCGCTTTAACAACAATCATTTGAATATCAACTCAATAACTCTAATTATTGTATTTTATTGATACAAAAACATTGAAAACATTGATATGGAGGCTTATAAGTGTTTTTATAATTTAATTATTGATTTTACTAGCTCACAAAAGTTTCAAATCATGTGGTATTGGGGTTTCCTTTTTTTGTGATGGAAAAAACACACATGGAATTACTTATTTGATTTAGAGACAACTGATAATTTTCTATGTGAAATAGTAACTAAGTAACCATAGTCAATATTTTTTGATAGTTTAATGTTTAAATCCATTAAAATAATTAAATTTGGATATATATATATATACACACATTCAAATCACATCTTTTTTATTTACCCCTGCTTTTTAAAATTTTATCCTTTCTGGTGCAAACAACTTGTTCTATGTGAAAGGTTTATAAATAAAATCCCAGGGTAAAAATTAGAAAAACATTCAAAATGGAAGAAATGTGGACAATATATCATCTCACATTTCCTCTTTAATTAGTTTTATTATTTTTAAATAATTATTTAAATTATTATATGACGAATATTATAATTTTTTATTCTTTGTGACTGTTCATTAAAATTTATTATAAAGATATGAAAATAAGAATGGATGAAAATAATAAAAATACTAAAAATAAATTACATATTATAATTAAATATAAAAAAAATTGAATTGGATAATTAACAAAATATTTTTTTAATTTATTATTTTGAAATTATTTATCAAATATTTATACATTCGGAATAATAACTGCATCTGTAGTGTGTACAATTTTATTGTAAGTATACCATAACTAAATATGTAAAATAAATAACTATTATATCATAAATTAACATTCAAAATAATTATTTATAACTACCCAAATTCTCATTTTGTCCTTAAATTAATTATTATCATTTTTAAAATATTATAGAATGAATATTTTTTTATTTTATTTAATTAATATAGTTTATAAGTAATTATCAATCATACAGAGAAAAAATTTGTATAACATATAATTAATTTTTGGGATTGTGTATAACCACTAATTAAATATATTAATTCCAATTTCAAGGTTATTTTACAATCTTATCTATTAGTTTTAAAACTATTCCTACCGTTTTACCCATACTAAAAAAACAAATACTTTCCACGATTACTATATGTAATGGCCAAACGTATAATCCTATTATTTAAATAAATTAACCTCAAATTTTAGAATATAGAATACATTTTTTATGATTAATTTTCTTGAAGTTTACAAAATTAATTTTAGTCTATATTTAAAAAAACAATGAGTTCTTTTAGAAATGCATTTAAAAACATTAAAGTTAAAATCATAAATATTTCTCAGCCCAATAGAATTGGAAATATATTTATTGATTAAAATAAACTACTATATATTAATAATAAATAAAAAAATATAATATATTACATTTAAATGACATTATTTAATGAAAATAACTGAGAGAATTTGAAAAAACTATTTTTTCACAATTTATGGAAAAATTTAATAATTATGAAAAATTTAAAACTTTTACCCTAACAAATTATACAATCACATTAAATTTTGTTCATTTTATAAAATAATATTTTTTTAAAAATGTATATATTAATTATAATATTTGATAAAAAATTAATATAAATTCATTTTTGATTAAGATGCCTTATTTAATCCTAAAATGGATTTATTTTTTAAAAATTATTTTTTCTTTACTATTCATTAATTAATACATTTAATTTTATAAAAAGTTATGTATATTTTGTAATATCATTATTCTTATTCATACACTTCAATTAGATGACAAATTTATAATACATAGATTTTTTAATCACAGAGTTTCATGACAGAAACTCTATAGACACTCACAATTTATATAATAAGAAATATATTCTAAAATATTATAGTGTGACATTCTACCACCTTTAATAAACCTATCCCTTTATATTTTAATTAACACATTCATGAATTATTTTATTAGGTAATTTTTATATTATATATCTTAAATTCTATAATGAGAAGCAATCTCTATGTCACATTTCATCATATATAATTTTAACAATGAATAAAAAATATATAAAATTTCCCATTTAAATGAAATTAATAAATGAAAATAACTTAATGTATTTGAAAAATATATATATTTCTCTAACTCGGAAAAAATTTATTATTTTAAAAAAAATGAAAACATTCACCCTGAAAAATTATAAATTTAGATTCAACATTATCGATTTTATATAATAAAATTTCCAAAAATGGAGATATTAATTCTAATATTTTCCAAAAAATGAAAAGAAAGTCATTTTTTATTATGATACCTTTTTGAAGATTAAAATGGATTTCTAAAAAATTATTACATATTTACTATTCACTAATAATTACATTTAATTTTTTAAAAAACTATATAAACCTCATAATATTATTAATCTTATTCACACTCTTATGTTGAACAACTAATCTATAATACATTAATTTATTATTCATATAGTTGTGTTCCCTGAATACTAAAAATAGTAAAAATTTATATAATGAGAAATATATTCTAAAATATCCTGGTGTTACATTCTACCACCTTTAATAAACCTCTCCCATAAAATTTTAATAAAAACATTCATGAATTATTGTATCTGGGAATTTTTAATAAATATATCATAACTTCTATTATGAGAAATAATAACTATGTCACTATAAGAAAATATATTATTTCATAATTTATTATATAAAATAGAAGTTATGAATCATTATAATACATGATTTTTCAAGTAAATACCTTGATATCAAACTAACACATTCCAAATAAGACACATTAAATTTAATATCCACTTACCAATGCGGTAGTGAAAAAAATAGATACATATTATCATTCAATTTCTTATGGAATGCCCACCTCTGAAGATATTGGACACCTTGCTTTTCTAATGGTGAACTGATGAAAAGAGTGTGATACTCCATCTCCTGCATCATTTTAAAACACTATCAATGCATGTGATGTCTCTACTAGCTCTACTCAGAACCAGGTGGGTGACATTGCTGAGATGAGGAACTCTGCATATAGCCACACTAGATTCTCTTGCACGGAGTGAAGATGAGCCAACTAAAACTCCCGAGAGCTCGATGATGGCCTCTAATAATTAAAAGAATTGTGTAAACTATGAGAAAAACATATTATTATCTGGACAATCCTCTGTAAACATTGCAGATATGCCTTTTCTGAAGAATCCTACTGTAAAACTACAAACCAAGGAAACTGATACAAATTTTTGTTCAGTGGCATGGGCCACAATGACACATCTGCTACTATTTTTTCTGAAATAGTGTCCTCAGACAAAGACACCATATCTACTGATTCTGCATGCTCTACTATAACAAATGATAAATTACCTATTATGCCTCAAAATGAATGTCCCGTGGATACACATTTGGATGCCAAACCATATAAAATAAATCAAAATGATGAAAATACATGTACTAATAATATATATGTTCATGACTCTATGAGTAAATAGGGAACAGAATCTATCCCACCCTCATCTAAGGATATAAAAAGATCAAAGAGGAATAAGGTATCATGTGGATCAAAAAAAGGTAGTGCTAACTCCCAACACATGTTCCAAGGATTTTTTTAGAATTGTTAGGGGATTTTTAACCCTGAGACATATATCATTCTTATAAGGTTTTTTAACTCGCATATAAAAAATCTATGCTATTGTATTTATAAAATTTATTTTTCATTGAAATTATTTGAACTCTATTCTTATGGTTATAATTTCATTGGTTATTGCAAAGATGGCCCAAAAACTAATCCATTCAGATCTTTTATCATCCATCCTTGCAGGTTTTCAATCCTTTCAATGTTTCTGAGCATATGTTGACCTGTGATTTTTTTTCTGATGTTTTACACTATTTTTCAATATGATATATGCTAAAAATACATATCAAGATAGAAGACCACATTGGTTAGATCTTAATTCTTTAGCATACATTATCAATAATCCCAGGTTTGTGATTGGGGATTTCAATGCTATTCTTAACTCTAGTGAGAAAAATGGGCGAGCCCGTTCTCCTATATCTGTAAGAGATTTCAAATAATTAATTGAGGATTTTAATCTTATCGAAATCAATCTCACTGGTTGTATGTGCACTTGTTATATAAGATTCTACAATAGTGTAGTGGCTTCAAAACATGATTGGTCCGTCACCAAAATGCTCTACTCTTGATAAATGGGACACAATATCAAGTATTACTCTTCTTATGATCAACTCGGATCATCACCACATTCTTTTCAGTTTTTCGACTAAGAGTTTTAAACCCACTCTTCCTTTAAAATTCAACAATTCATGGGATGAGGATCCTGATTTTACTAACATTATCAAAAAAAATTGGGGTGGAATGGGGCATCACAGTGATTCTTTTTCCTACATCATTAAATTGAAAAACAACAAGTAATTATTAAATGGTTGTTGTGATTCCAAATAAATAGAGCCTGATAATGACATATCATTTATAGAAACTATGTTTACTCAAAGTCAAAATTCTTATACTAACTTTGACATCTCTTCAAATCTTCAACTAGAAATAATACCTATATAAAACTAAAATCTATATGTATCCTCAAAGATAACATGCAAAATAAAAACTTCCAAACTAAATGGATTTCTGATAGAGATAGAAATACAGTGTTCTAAAATTCTATCCAAACAATTAGAAAAGTCTTTAGACCATTAGATTTTCTCAGTGATGATAAATCATGAATTCATACTGAGGAAGATATATCTAATCACGTTGTCTATTGTTTTCACAATTTCTTCCATGGAATGGCTATTAGCAAAAATCTCCTACCAAAAATCTTACCTACTTTGGTGACTGGAGAAGAAAACTATCATCTTTTAAGTCTCCCAGTTAATAATGAAATCAAAGACACTGTCTTTAGCCTCAATCCTGATAGTGCATTGGGTCCTGATGGTTTTAACAATGGTTTTTTTCCAACATTATTGGGAAACTATTCAATATGATGTTTTCAAACATGTCAAAACCTTCTTTTAAAATGGTATTCTTCCACATGGTATAAATGCCCATCTCTTGGCCCTTATTCCTAAATTTTACAACACCTCTAAGATTTATCTCTTTAATCCTATTTAACTTATTAATTATATATAAAAAATTATTTCTAAACTCCTTGTTAATATACTTTATTCCATTTTCAATAGATTTTCTTCTTGGAATCAATTTGTTTTTATCAAATGTTGTTCTATAGAATATTTCTTTTATATTGCCTCAGAATTCACTAATATCTTAAACAAAGTCACTAGAGGAGGTAGGGTTTTCATTAAACTAGATATTAGGAATGCATTTAGTACCATGGATTGTAATTTCATTTTTAAGATTCTCAAAATCTTTGGTTTTAAGGACACATTTACTGGTATGATAAGCACTTTATTCAATTCAGCCTCTATCTCTGTTCTTGTAAATGGTTTCCATAAAGGCTTTTTAAGTGAACCAAATGAGTTAGGTAATGAGATCCCCTTTATGAAATTATATTTTCCATAGAAGAAGATTACATATACATAACGCTTACTCAACTTGAAGATCAAAATAAGATTATACCGATTCATGATTCTAGAAAATTAAGTTTTCCCACGCTTCATTTATATGTTGATGACATCATCATATTCATAAAAGGAGATAAAAAAATATTCAAAATCTAATAAATGCTATGTCTCACTGTGAATATTTTTATGGACAATCTATAATCTAGAGAAAATCTTTTGTTTTTTTGGGATTTTTTTTACCGGTAATAGAAAATGTAATATCATTTATTACTTATGTATCTTGGATGGCTTATTCCCATTAACTTATATTGGTGTCCTTATCTTTTGGGGATGACCTAAATCTGGTTACATCTATAGTGTTGTTGATCAAATCACCAATACTCTTTCATCATGGAAGGGAAAATCCCTATCTATGTCTGGGAGAATTTGTCTTGTGAAATATACAATTGTCTCAAAAATGGTCTACTCGACGATGGTGTAAAAATGCCCAATGGGTCTCTGTAAGAAAATTAACATTTTCATTAAAAATATTGTATTTAATTTAAGCATTATTGAACGAAATCATGTGACCTCCCCCTGGGATACATGTTGTATACCATTATACAAGGGTGTTCGTGGAATCCAACATATTAAAATCTTTAATGATTCTATCCAGGATAGGTTAGCCTGGTGGTTGCGGTATAATAGCTATGATTGCACTATTTTCTCAAGAATAAATTCATCAATAAACATAAGAATGGAAATTAAAACAACATTACTTCTTCCATCTGGACATCCATTAGGAATTCTTTCAACATAATTATGAATAACTTTAGATAGAAGGTTTGTAATAATTACTCAATAAATATTTGGCATGACAACTAGATTTTTGCTCCATTAATCTCCATAATACCTCCCAATTATCTTCCTAATAATAAAAAATCCACCATGATATATTTTTTCAATTCTACCAACATCAATCTTCTTGATAATATTGACTAGATTATTAACAGCTAACCCTTATCCAACATTGAGGATTTTTTGATTTGGGACCCTGCTGATAATGGTGTTCTTGACTAAATTTTTTTTATAATTACAATTCAATTAGATCGGATTCATGATTTTGTTGGTTGAAATATTTTATCAAACCTTGGATTAATCCCTCTACATTTACCCTTTTTTGGTGTTTTTCTTATAAGAAGGTCTCCATTGTTATTTTTCTACAATCTTTTTGGATCCTACTTTGATCTAAAGTTTACATGTGCAATCAACATCGAGAAAATATTATATAACATGTTTCATGTCTAGTTCTACTACTACAACTATTTGGAAGTAAATTTTTTATATTATTTGTTGTAGATGGTTATTTCATGATTTTATAAGATTGAAATTACAACATTGTGTAGATTTACATTCTTCTCAGAAAATCAAGAATCATTTCTTATCTGCTATTGCTGATCTCTTTCATTTGATCTGGAATGATAGAAATTACATTCTTTATAATAATTTCTCATTCATGAATAATTTATGTAGGATGCAAATTATTATTTCCATTCGTGTTGCTTCCTCAATTTAGACAACATATTTTAACAACATTTTTAATGATTTTGAGATAGTTTGCTGCCTCAGGATTGATGTCTTATACAGACATCATTGACACAACTTTGATGTATTCTCACAAGCCCCGCTTCTAGGATGGAATAAAGGGAATTTCGATGGTGCCTTCAAAGGAAACATTGGTCCTGTAGGAAGCAGTGCAATTTTCAAGGACTATCTTGGCAGGTTTCATGGATACTTCTCTAGCAGGTGTGGTATAGCCTCATATCTGGAAGTAGAAAGGATGTGTGTGATCCATTCTGTTGAATTTTCCAAGAAAAAGAGTTGGAAATGAATTTTTATTGAAAGGTTCTAAACCACCTTTTTTAAGCTATTTGGAAAGGGGTGGTGCACCTTTTCTGACTGGTTACTTCCCATTTTATGAATTACCTTGCTTCGCTCATGGAAATAAAATAAATTTCTAATTATGCCTTTTGTGAAGTGAACATGTTTTCTTATGGTCTTCCCAACAAGGGAGTCAACCAGATCATTACATGGCTGGGTGATTTACTAGGTGACTTTCTTCATTTATATGAAAATGATTAGAATAAGATTCGGTCATTCAGACTCATGTAATTTGTTTCTTCTTTATTCAATAAATTATGACATGGTCTTTGAGTGAGGCATCACCTTTAAAAAAAATATAAATGTGTGAAAAATATAATTCAAAAAATAATTATCCTTAATACTCTTCTAAAATATGTCTAACAGAGTTTAATACCCAAAATTCTAAATGATTTGATGATATTTTTTCGAGGCTAACTATAACATTAAACATTATCAAAAAAATGTATCTATTGATATCATATACTAATAATATGAACTATGTGATAATTTATTCACTTAAAATATTCTAATTAATTACCAGAAAAACAACAATAAAAATAAATCCACACAAAATAATATGTGATTAAATAAATTGGGTCAAAATAAAATCCCCAAATTTACATTACATTGATTTTATGACATTCCACATATAGTGTATTTCATAAATCGAAACTATATTCCCTTACTCACTATGTATACTTTCAATCCAATTTTTATCTATACATTTAAAATATAATTCTAAAATAGATTAATTGTTTTATCCAAATTAACCATAATTAACCATTCATTAAAGAATATATTGACCCTAAATATATTTTTTACTTGATATCTTCGATAAACATAATATAATATTGTGATTATGAAAATAAAATTTTATCTGAAACACATTGTAATAGAAAATGTTTTCTTCTAATAAATTTCATCCAAAATATCATTAATATTTCTAAAAATCCATTGCATGAAATCTAAAAAATTGTATTACTATCAATTAAAAATAATATAAACCATTGAAATAAAAACTTTGGACAAATTGTTTATCATTAATAAATATGAAATATCATATGATTTGATATGTTATATCCAAGAATACATCAAAAGTTTTCATAATTGAAAAGATAATTAATCCTAGAATGTCACCAGTGAGTGCCATACTAGGTTATTAATAATGAATCATTCAATGTGAACCATAATAATGAACAATTTATGCGAAAACATATCATGTTTTGGTTATTAAACATGTATTCATATTTAGAAAATCCCCATCAATTTTTAGTATCCTTAAAATGATATATTTCTAGGAAAAACCCTGATATCTACCTTTGAAAAAATATAGAATGATATATTATACATAGGATTATCTCTATTGATTTTTAAAATGTTTTCATAACCTCATATCTATATATTATCTAAAACATGCTCTGATTCTGTCTATTGTGATCCAAAATAATGAAACCATAATATTATATCTTATTTATTTAATATTCATTAAATAATTAAATGATTCATGGTATGATAAGTATGTTATATATTTATTGTAGTCCAAATACATAAACATCTTATTTCACAAACTATTATCAATATCTCCATGAAAATTATTCTATTATCATATCCTATTTGGAATACACTGTATAAAACATTTCTCTATCAAATGTGGAATGGAAACATTATAAAAGGAAATATTAGATTCCCAATAAGGGTAAATGTCAGAAGTGTCAATTGTTGACCATAAATTGGAATTATATAGCGATATTAATAAGATATTTTTATAACGTCATAATAATTTATTAACTAATTTATTATTTATCATTAATCATCAATCATAGAATACGGTTTTTTATAATAGAAAACACAATTCTTGATATTATTGGATTATCCATAATAAATATTGAGTTAAAAAAATATAAAATAAACTTATGTCTTGGTCATTTGGAAAACTATAAAAAATATAGAAAATAATTTCCTTGCATAAGAGTCACTACTCTGGTTGTCGTAGTGAATTAGGATCACTCCCCATTCCATCATTATATTATTTAAGATCACATTGAAAATTATTTTAGGGGATAACAACATTCACATAATTGGATTAACTCCCCTTTCGAGAACTTATTAGATCATGAGAAATCTATTTTTTTCAATGAATTGTAATAAAATATAAATATAGTCCCACCCATCATGTTATAAGAATCTATTAATATTAGTTCTATAATATCATGAAATATCAATCTTATCACCATATCATTATCCATGAAAAGGAATATATACTTATAAAAATTTCATCATGTCATCATAGAGATTGGTAGAAAATAAATGTGTTTCATATACATCCAATCATAAATGTCATAAACCATACATATAATGAATTTTTTTAGCAAGATAAAACCTCCTTTAAACGTATGTATCATCCAAGGATTATATTATTAATGAAAATTTCTATTAATGGATCATTGAAATATTTTTTGGGGAATCTAAAAATTTCATTTTGAAATCACATATATAAAAAAATAATTACCAAAAATGATTGAAATATATATTTTTTGAAGATATAATTGAATCTAATAAATTAATATTAAATAAAACTAATGCTTAAGATTTTTGGAAAATCATTTTATACAGTATTCAAAAAATGATCATTCATATCAAACTTTTGAAAGATATGTTAAATAAATTTTTCGGAATATAAATTATTAAATTTATGGAACTTAGTAATTTTTATAAAAATGAAATTGTAATTAAATTTTCATTATAAATCATTTCATATATTGGTTAAAACATCCGTAATTTTCTTTGATGAATATGTACATATAAGAAGAAGATTATATACCAAATTGGAAACCATATATGATTTTTATTAAAAAACACTCCTGATCATTTTATATAAAAAATAAATAAAACCATTACAAAAAAACATCCTAGGAAAATCCAATTTAGAAGATAATTCATGGATATTAAAATATATGATTCATATTATTTCAATCATTGAAAATTTATCAGAGCCCATCCCAATGGAAATGATATTGTTGCACATCTCATTCCTCTATAGTAAAATGTAGTCCTAAAACCTAAGAATGATAAAATTTAAACATGAAATTACATTAAAAAATGATATTCATGATAAAAATAACATAGTGATAGTACATACACCTAATAATATAATATAGGAGTATAACGTTACATATCTCTTAAATAATACAATTTGAGATGATAAACACTTAAAACATTAACAACATTCAAATAACAATCCATTGGATGTAATAATTATAAGTGGAGCAATAAATACAATAAGGTAATTGGAATCCATGATTTAAAATGTAAAATAAATAATATATACCAAAAATAATCATAAATTGGTTATAAAAATAAAAAACATATCAATGGAACAATATTGAGATGAATAACCCATACAACATTTGTAGTCCTAGAGTCAAAACCCCATCAAATAGATAACCATATAATGATTTTGTTATAATAATTATTATCAAGAGAAGATACATAAATGAAAATAATGGGTAGTATATACTTTATTTCATATAAATACTAGGATAATATGGAGCATGCCTCATTTATATTAAGGTAAGACAAGAAACCCTTTCCACATGCCTCATCTAGCATTGAACACTTTCAGTTATCATACATAAAAACATTCGAAATATTATATATATATATTTAATAATTATTACCTTATAATATACTATTTATTAATTTTATTTAATTTCCTATAGTTAATTTATTTGTATTTTATTCATTTAAATGAACATTTTGTTGAAAACTATTTTGTTTTCATGATTGTTTTGTTTGATTATTGAAGTACATGAACCTTAGTGATGGAATCAACATATATAGAACAATAATCAGTAAATAAGAATCATATTTATATATAATATATAGATTTATAATTATTCAGACAAATTTATCAGAAAACATAAAATACATAACTTCGTGGATAAGGTAATATATACATCCACGTGATTGATGATTCCAAATTTCGATGGTATGAAAATAGTAAATAATTATTCACCCTTAATGAATAATTATTATATACTATATATCATTATATATTTTTTTAAATTATAAAAATTATAATTATAGCTACACATCACATCCAAAAGTTAAAATGATTTATTTCACTCTTTGGAGGTGGGTGTCAACACATATGCACAAGCGATATTTCCATTTTTCAATTGATAAAAATGTATGAAAGTAGATAAGATAATATAATTATAGAAGCATAATTATGTGATAAATATAATATATAAATATAAAATCAGTCATATTAACTATCCACGAAATATAGTGAATAAAATTAAATATGAAAACTATGAGACTAATGTACTCCCCATTTAGGAAAAAACGATATATTATGTTTTCACGAT
This sequence comes from Viscum album, assembly GCA_963277665.1. Classification (NCBI taxonomy): domain Eukaryota; kingdom Viridiplantae; phylum Streptophyta; class Magnoliopsida; order Santalales; family Viscaceae; genus Viscum; species Viscum album. The sequence continues at coordinate 1,676,085,868 of OY728161.1, read as the reverse complement.
TGTTTTAATGATAACAAAATATTGTTAATTAATTATTTAATGGTTGAAATGTTTTATGATTGAAATTTATAATATAAGTTAATATGGAAATTGTATTTTATATGTAGATAAATTACTCTGAATGAAAATTAATTCTCATTAAGAGTGACTCACCACCGAAAATGAATCACTCTAGAGATAAAACACCACATGAAAAGTCTCTCCATTGGGATGAGTCCCCACCTGAAATGAATCAATTTTTAGATGAATCACCTCCAGAAAAGAACCACCATTGAAATTGAGTCACCATAATGAATGTATCACCACCAGGATGACCTACCACATGAATCTACCTTCCATCAGATTAATCAATATTGAGATAAGTCTCAATTATGATTATTTTCCACTATGAACAAGTCTCTGATTAAATGGGTCACCACTTAGAATGAACTATAACCAATTTTACAATAATAATCCTAACTCAATATTGTCGTAACAAACAGATACTCATTAATCTTCTATATTTTTACTACTCATTACTATTCTTGAATAATTAAATTAAATAATCCTACTTGATATATTAACTCAATTATGTCCAATAATTATATTATAAATATTTTATTAATTAATTTATTAATTATGAAAATCTATGTCCAACTTCAATATGATGATTCAGAAGAACTTAATGGTTATAATTTAAATGAATGTCCATCATGAAGCACCTTATATGCCAATGAAGTCTCCCACCTACTGATTAATGACCTTCTTGTGGGAAAAATATTGATCTATAGTAGTTCCCCTCGAGTTGTTATGTATGATCTTCAGAAAAACAATTAATACATACCTCTCGAAAGATATTGAGTGGATGACATAAAGTGTGTACATAATTTCAATTAGTTTGAAGAGAGAGCATAAAACACTATAGTTTACATTTATTTCAATGTAAACTAGTTGAAAATCACCCCAATGTAGATCCAAAGAGTATCAATCCTCTAAAAAACATCAGACTGGATAATAATAACTTTTTCTACATATTATGTTTTCTCTTTACACTAGTTACTTTACATATAGATAATTTTTTATTCATCTTTTTTATCATAATTCACCATATTATGTAATAAAATATAAGAATATATGATATTTCCTTAATATCACGTTACATTTTCTTACCCTTCAGTGTTTTGGAAGAGGTCCTTCTGTGGTTTGTATTTTTCTAACCCCATGGTTTTTGTGGAAGTGATATATGCATGGAATGGAAATCATCATAGCTATTTCATATACCAAATCTGGGTTTTAGATTATGATTATATTTATATAATATTATAGGTGGTTTGTGATTTCCATGTATTAGGGATTAAATAACATAACTTCACTAAACCACTTGTGATGATTCCAATATGTGTATTTTTTTATTTAAAACCTATAAACTGAAATTTTTAACTGTAAATAAAACTTCAACCTCAATAGTTTATCATTACTATTCCTTATATTAGTATTTTTTTTGAGTAAAATGATTTCAAATGATAATATAACTACCATATTGTTTTAACTAGGCATTAATTACGATTATAGGAATCCATTAATTGATTAAAAATATAGTAGACACAAATTTTGACAAACATGGTGAATTAGTATCTATTAGGGGATTTTATTTAAGTGTTGTTAATAGAAATTTGTATTGGTTACTCAATTTAGCCACCTATTGAGTTACTCACATTATCTAGTACTTCATATCTAATGTATCTTTAAAAATCTTTTTGACTGTGATTTAAGTTGTGTTTTAATGATCCAAAATGTTGATTAACTCTAAATTTAGTTATTTAAATTTATAATAGAAAATAATGTAACTCTACCAATAATCCTCCATTATTATTTGGAAATAAATCTTCTTTATGTAAAATAATGATTTAATTTCACATTTTAATAATGGTTTTTGAAATATGGACTCCCATTAAAAATAAATAAGAAATACTTGGGAAATATAGAGTTACATGGGTAGATTCCACTAAAATTTACTATAATAATAACTTTAAATCCATTAGTGCTCATTGCTATGATTTTGTAGACAAAGTGATTAATAAAATATCTTCTTATTATACTGCATCTGAAATCTGGTCTATATTAGTTATTTCTCTTGAAGAATAAGAAATTGTAATGAAATGATACTAAATTACTATACAATCAAATATGAAATAATAAAGATAAAAAAGATGATATTATTTCTGATATGTATCTTAGGTTTACTGTTATTGTGAATACAATAGTTTCATTGGGAAATCAAGTGACATTAAAATATTAATTCATGTGAATGACGATTTTCCTTCCAGAATGATGGAGGGGAACATCAGTTTCAATCAGAGAAACTTATGAAATAATGAGACAAACATTCAATGAATATTTTGGAATATTAATAATTTATGAGTAAGATATTAAATTTAATATAGAAGAGGAAGATAATCATGAAAGTAAATATGTAACCTTCAATACCAATGAATCCAATTAGATAGAAAAATTTCATGCTGAATACTCTAGTTTTGAGGATTCACTTATCAAAAGTGATATAGAGATATACCATATTGTCAAGAGGACTAAGAAATTATATAAGAATAATAAATTATTTAGTGTAATGAGAAAAAATTTAATGTATTATAATAGAGTAAATTTGATGTGATACTAGAAGAGAGACGATAATTAAAATGATATTACATGTTATTAATGTAAAATAAAAGTAAATTTCAATAATGACTATACTAAGTATATATAAAATAAGAATAATTATGATAAGGATAAAAAATATAATAATGTAATGAAATCTATTATGATTTCCAATGAGAATAACTATAGAGACTCATAAATGACTCATGAATAGAATACTGATTATGAAAATATGTGCTTCATAAAAAACATATTTGAGGTACCTACTATCTCTCATATATATTCTAATCATTATTGGGATGGTTATGAAGATAAAAAATTAAATAAATACAAAATCATTAAACATTTTAATATGTTAGAAAATAAATTTAATAAATATAAGGAAAATGATAAAATAAAAATTAAAACACATGCCTTATCTTCTAGTGTTAAATCATATTCTTTCTTATGAAAAATAGAAAAAATACTCTACTGGTGACGAAAAATACAAAAATGATATTTTATATTAAATTAGTTAAATACATAAAGATATTAATCAATGGAATATAAAATTTTCACTCCAATACTATGAAACAATAACACCTATGTATATTTTTATCTTGGGATCCTAACCAGTACAAAAGTTAATTTTCAAAAAAAATTTATTCCTAAATCCCATAATTGAAATATTATTGTCATTTGTTACCTAATAGGGTAATATATTGTCTTTATTTCCAAGATTTTATAATCTATTTATAATGAGCGCATTAAAAATATATGGTTTCTTAAATCCCAAGTCACAATGATATTTGGGTACCAAAATCATTTTTGGTATAAAAATTGTGTTCAGGGAACGTTCATGATGATATTATATAAATGTATATGGTATATAGAAAATGTTTATTATAGACATATCCCATGAGACTAATAATTCTTGAAAACCCTTATAATGTTTGATGGTGGACATGTTATATTTGGTTACAATTATATTGCGAAAATTTTAGGCCTTATATAAATAAGTAACTGTAACTCTATTTCAAAATCTAAAACACATTTTTTTATTTCTTAAAATTAAAATTTCTAAGAATCATAATTCTATGCGATGAATATTTTCAGATGATGTTTGAAAAGAATTATTGTAATGTTTTTATATATAAAATTTTCAAATCATTTACTACTTAATGTATTGTAAATTCATATGTTTTTTATCTCGATTATTTATTTTTGAAAAATATTTCCTCTTTATTATCAAGTCATAAGGAATATTTTCTTTTTAATAAAAAATTATTACACTGCAAAATTTTCTCAAATAAAAAGCTAACTAGGAAAGGGTGAGTTAATGATCTATAGAAACTTTAATTCTAAAATACTAAATTGTGTAACCCTTATCCGATAGAGAAAAAACATATAATATATTCTAATCCAAAGAACTGAGTATCATTTTATCAACCCATATAACTGGTTAGAATATACTTGTTGGTAAATTATATATTGTCATGTTTAAATGTCATTAACTATGACTATTAGTTGTATAATATGTTTTTGGTTTTATATGGATATTATTTGTAACTCAAAAAATTGAATAATTCCCTCTCTATACCAAGAATGAATTTTTTTTTGAAAATCATATTTGGAATATGATTAAGATATTGTGGAGTGACCTTGTCCATGAATTTAAAATAATTAAATTTATTTATTCTTACCAATAACTGAAAAAATCTATATATTTTCAACACATAGGGCTCCCTGAAGAATGGAGTTTTCTAACGATGAAATATAAAACATCTAGGGATTCTTTGAAAAATGATAACTGACAATGTCTAAACAGTATACTTTTAGGTAGAGGTTATCAACACAATTTCAATATACTGAATTATGTTTTAATTTAAACTATATTGAAGAAAAACCCCTATATGATTTGGAATATAAGAGATCCTAAGGTTAATTACTTTAGATTTTATATTTAAAATGTATTTATTCATAATTAAAAGGATAATCTGTAAAAAAAATTACAAGAGAGATGACATAATTTTCCATGGTTATTCAACTACTAGTAAGTCCTATTGTGTTTTTAGAAAACAAACCAAGAATATGGATGATTATATACATGAAATAATTTATGAGATAAACAACATGATCTAAAACCCCATTATAAAACCTTCAGAATGAATTTTATCCTCTAGATATCAATCCCAAACCAACAAACACTACTGTAAAACACGAAGAAAGAAATATATTTTTAATGATAATACATAACCAAAACATGATCCTATAGATTGACATGATATGAACAATAAATATTTTCCTAGATCCAATAGAACTCATAAATACCCCACTCTTGAAGTTGTTTTAGGTTACCACTATAGATTTACACAAACTAGAGATTCACGTAGGGACTAGGCTGAACATCCATAATTCTTATCAAAAAATAAACCTAAAAAATCAACAATTGATTCAATGATGAATTATGGGTAACATATATGCAACTATAACTTATATAAACTGAAAAAATTATGTCTAAAATCATGTTAATAAACCTTAATAAATGTAAAATATTAACACTAAATGTGTATTTATAAAGAAGGATGCCGAATATAATACCCAAATTTGAAATACCATTATACTTGGAGAATAACAGCATAATCAATAAGATGGTATAGACTATGTGGAAACTATAGAACTTGTATCTAGACCTGTACCCATTAGAATAATTATTTAAATTGGATCCCATTTGTATTTTAAACATTATCAAATGGATGTCAAATGTGAATTCATTAATGTTTATATAGTTGTGTTTATTTTTATTAATAATAACACGATTTCATGAAAATATCCTTTTCCGAATCATGTTTTTTAATCAGGAAAAGATTTTTTTTGATTTGAAATAATATCATAGATCATTGTATGATATGGTATGATCATTTCTTCTTTTAAAAGGATTTTAAAAATGTATAACTAATCTGACTGTCATTATAAAAAAAATTCTGAGGTCTTTTTAATTGTTCATTTGTTTGTAGATTATATAATCTTTGGATATTCATAATATAATGTACAAAATTTTAAAATATGAATTAAAATGAGTTAGATTAGATTTTAATTATTGAACATAAATCCTTTATAGTTTATTAGATTATTCAATATAATGGAATAATTACTTTTAATCGATGTCACCACCCCAAATATCATTCAAAATGATTTGATTTGTATTTTACTAAATGTATTGACACCTCCATGAGTACCCCATGTATATTGGATCTTAGATATGCTAGAAAAGAAGTAGACTAAACATATTTTAGAGGTATGATATGAATTATTATCTACATAAATACTATTTAGAAAATATTTATTGTTATTGGGTGATTGTGTGCTCATTTTCATGAAATCTGAAAATATTGAAACTTAAAAGATGTTAATAAAATTTTTAAATTCCTCAAAAACACAGTATGTTTAACATTTTTATTTTCTAGAGTAAAATTATTTGACTAAGTTAGTTTTTCAAAGGAGGTTTTTTTGTTAAATGTTAGATAGAAAATTCATTTTCGGAATATTTCAACATTTAGGAATTTCTCTATATTCTTAGTGTAGTAATAATAATGATATTTTTTCACTATCTAGGGATGAAGATGAAAACATAGTGGAAGGTAGTTTTTCTTCTCAAATCTCATGGATGAAACACATTCTAAAATACCATGGATACCAATTCAAACATGTCCTTATAAATTTTGAGAACACATGTGATAAAAACATATCTATGAATCATATGTATCAATATAGAAAAAACACATTGACGTAATACATTAATTTTTACGAGATCATTTTAAAAATAGTGATATTTATCTTGTATACATTGGTTCTGAACATCATCTGGTTTATATAGTCACTATGATATTTAGTTATAAGATATTAATATACATCAAAAATGAATTTGCAATGATAAATGTATGGTAGACTTTAATTCCAAGTACCAAACTTTATAGATTACTCACCTTTTGAAATTAATCATAATTGGAAATTACACCCCCATAAAAATTATTAATAATTAGAAATTAACCACCATTGGATGTCACACAACATTTTAAATTACCCTCAATTGTAAATTACCCACCATTTGAATTTACCCACCATTTTAATTTAAATTTTGTTGGATAATCCACCATTAAACAACACATTGTTGGATAACCAACTTTTTCATTACCCACCATGGGGAATCCCACTACTAGATAACCCACTGTTTTTAATGTCCCACTATTGGAATTAACGCACCATTGATAATTGTCATTTCATATTGGGTAAATTAAATATAAATATTTTATTTTACATCCAGTATTTTTGAATCCCAAATATAATATAAATATGACCCTAATTCTACTTTTCAAACTTTGTCTCATGGATTTTCCAATTAAAACATTAAATTAACATTTCTACCCTCAAAATACACATACCCTCAAAAACATCATATCCTACTAAAGAAAATATTCAGAAGTTAGAAAAATATATCTACTCTATCATATCCTGAGGTGTCCAATCCATATAAGAAGGAAAAATGGTATATGATCAGACTACTTTTCAATACGTGAAACCAAAACATTCAAACAAATAGTGGAAACTAAGAAGTAAAAAATGGTATGTTTTTTATTTTTAAAAAATCATTAGAATTTAAAATAATCACCAACTCGAGATGTTCAGATTGGTTCTAAAATAATGTCATATTGTTTAATCCATGTATAATTCATCATTTTTATTGAAATGCTAATTTTTTTGGATAATATAGAAATTTTGAATTTGATTCATAATAAATGGGTATAAGGATATTTTCTATTCAACTAAATGGGATAGATTTTATATAGTTCATAATGAATAAGTCTCAAATGACTATCACAGATAAATTTCAGGTGACCTATTTTTTTAAATATGTTAATTCGATGGAAAATATTACTATAGATGGATCCTTAAGGAGACCTACTACAACCATGTTATATGGTGAGTAAAAATTCTATTTATGATTATTAAACATATTTTTATCATAAAAATAGTTTTTTTTATGATGAGATTCCAAGATGTATATCAATAATAAATTAATTGAAGATGAAGTATAAATGTTTTTAATGATATTTGATATTTCTTATGATGGAATGTGAAAACCAACTTCTCTGAAAAGTTCCTGAATTTATCATATATTCATTTCATCCATTCTAGAGGGCTTGGATTTGGATGATAGGTAAAAATATAAAATTATAAACTATGGTGGTTTTCATACAAAATTCATTTGTAAGATAATGAAGGAAAATTAGAACCCTTATAAGTGTAAATTAGCTGATGATGTTGTTATCAAATATGAAAATATCAATCCAATTAATCACCCTTATAGACAATATGATCTTTTTCCTCCCTAGATTATATCCAGTTGAGGTTGTTTTATATAATAGTTAATAACGAGATTATGAGAAAGTTGCTACATTAGGTAAATTTGAAAAGGAGTTTTTAGATTAGGAGGGTAGTGAACCAAATATTCCAAATAGCCCATCTATCATCTATGTTCCTTCGTAACCACATTGGTATCTACTAGTTAAATATACAATATTCTGTTAGGAGAGTGAAGAAGAATAAAATAAAGAATAATGAGAAGTGAAATATAAAACATAACACTTAAAATCATGAAATGATATTTTTGATATATAAAAATAATTAGATTGTAGTGATAGAGTAAATTTAAATGGTGCATGTATTGATGATGAATATATATGATATTGAAAATAATAAGATGATTATGAATGTGGTCGATATATTAAAAATAAATGAGATGGTGATGGAAATGGTACTGAATATGTAGATGGTTATCATGTTGATAGGATAAAATATCATGATATCTCTGATGAACATGTTTCTTCTCCAATATTTTTTTCTACTAATTGATTAATAAATGAAGAATCCTTGTTTTTGATATGGATAAAATCGATAGGAATTAGTTGATGGAATTAGTAGAGTGGGAGGAAGCCTATTGTTTTTTCAGCCACATAGTATGTATTATAGATGTAGGTTATGATGATGGTAAATATGTTGAGCCTATATTTTTCACTTCTAAAAGGTTGTGAGTCTTACCTATTGAATTATGGTATAGATATAGAATATTTTTGATACGTAGCTTTGATTAATTAGAATCTTAGGATTATGTGATAATTACACCAATGAATTTTGGACTTCATTCTTCTGTTTCAGTTGAGAATGATCATATTGGATCAATGGCTGGATAGATAGATATATTCCAAGGAGTTTCGAATATTTTTGTTATGAGTTCCTGATATATCAGAGCTAGAAGAATCTAATTTTGAGAGAGTATCATAATATTATCCTATTGTTTCTCCTGTACCTATTAGTTTGGTTTCCTAATATGTTATGGAGTTAATTATAGAAATAATCTTTCTTAAATTTATGGTAATATAAATAATCATCCTCCACTGGTCAAAAATATTGGTAAGAAAAATTCTATAACCAATTTGATATTTTTATTCACCACATTCATCTCAAGATGATTGATCTTATTCTAGAATTTTAGAGAGAAAATATGATGTTTTTAATTAATATGACGTCATGAATAGTAGGATGTAGGATATGAAGACAAATTTTACTAAGAGTTTGGATACTATGTTGGATTGGTTGTCTTTTCTATCATCAACAGCTTCAACTTCTAGTTCCCCACAACCCCTCAAGGATATTTAGTTGATTATATTAATTGTCAGATAAGTGATTTGATCTTTCATAGGGGATGTTCCTGATATCCCTCAACATAGTTTAATGAAGACCATTCATAGTAGTTATCATGTAAATAATTTTCTTTGGTAAATTATTAATTATCATATAAATGATTGAGAATTAATCACAAAAGAAATTAATTATTATCCTTCATGATATAAAAAAATTATGACATAAAATCAAACTTCATGTTTTTTTTGAGAACCTCTAGATACCTCCAGTGACTCAGCCATTCATGGATTAGTTCAATGACTATAAATAAATTACTATAGTGTTCATGTTATTTAAGGAGGACAAAGTATTTTCTCAGTTTGAATGAGAAAAGTAGAAATGTCATCATTTATTTAATGAATATGATGAAGCTTTTCTACTTGTGTGTGGCACAACACTGGTAGCGTAGGAAGATATTCCAGAGAATTTTACTCTGAATCCACAATCCAATACTATAATGATATTCAAAATAGAAGTTACATGGGATATAAATGTTATTTCACCTACTCACTTCCAACCATTCATCATGTATTCTATATAATCTTACTAGCATCTTAACCTTTTTATCATATGATATCCACACTCTCTCCACGTAGTATATATAGATGCCAGCACAGTTGCCTTAACCTCGAGCTTGACAACTATTCCCTCTACCTCTGACAAGGGAAAACATCTTTTTGTTCCTAGAATTGAGACTGATAATTATTAAAATTAGACTTTTCTTTTCATAAATACATATGTATGATTTTTATATATATTTTTTAATCTAATACCATTACTTTATTCTTGAGTGAAATGTCTCTTATTATTCATCTTTTTAGACATTGAATTTATTTTTTCTTGTCTTATATTTTTGATAATCCCAAAATTGGACAATGTTGATGGAATTTATGTTTAATCCATGTTATTTCTTTATAATATATGTATATAATGTATTTCCTGATATGATATTCTTGATATCATAATTATTTAATTTCATTCAGAACACCATATACTTCGATACCATTTTCATTAATTATATGTAATTTATTTATTTAATATTATGATTATGCTATATCATACCTCTAAATGACCATTAATATCAATTATATTTAAAAAAAAATATATTTATTTTGAATTATTCTTCTATTTTAGTGATTTATAATTTATTATCAAACCATAAAATGATTTTTTTCAAAATAGTGATAGGTAGATATATTGAACCAAAATATTATTTCATATTTGGTTTCTATAATTCCTTGATTTTTATCATGAAATAGGGGAGATTTTTTGAACCCTCAATACAATGATCAAATAATCATGTCAACAATGTTTTTAATTTCTTAACTATTTTATTTCATTTAATAAAAATATAAAATACTAGTGAATTTTTTTTATTTATTATATAGAGTCACAGCTAGAAAAGTGAAAATTTTTATAATGATTCACATTAAATAAGAAATTATCGTTGATATTATTCACAAATAAAAAAATTATAATTTTTGAGTTGTGTGAAGACCTAAAATAACTCACCGTTGAAATTGGTCAACTCTAGAAGAGACTTAATACTGATGTTGAGTCACCCCCAGTAATGTCTCAACACCTAGATGACCTACCTCTAGACATTACTTTCTATCATTTGATAAACTATTGTGATGAGTCACTGTTGAGAGGAGTAACCACAAAGAATGTGTCAAAACTAAGATGAGTCAATTATACCATCTTGGATCAACACTGTCTTGACTCACCTCCAAACACGAATCGTCTACAGATTGACTCACTGTTACTATTCTAGAATATTTAAATTAATTTATCTGAATATCTATAATAATGAAATAATTTATAATAATTACTTTATAAATATTTTCTTAAAAATTTTTTGGTTTGTTAAATTCAATGTTAGACATTGTTACATCGATTTAGATGATCATGATGATTGTTATTGAAATGAATCTCAATAATGAAGCACCTTTTATTTCATATAAGACGCCCCATAATGAGACAAAATATTACTATTAGAATACATATGACAAGGAGTGCTACCTGTTGAATAATTTTGAAATAGATTAATATGAATCAAACATAACAACATTTAGATTGTGATGGTGTGGTGTTCATGGATCAAACATATCCTTTATTTTCTAAAAACAATGAGAGATTATACTGATATTTTTTGAAATTATTTTTATAGAAACCACTTGACCCTATCTCCAAAAAACATGTGAGGAGTCTTGTTATTGTAGAAAAAATTAGAAAATTAAATTTAAACATTTAAATATCATTATACATAGCCTTTCTACTTTTTTCCATTACTTATCTATAAGGGTGTTTTTTTATCTTTTTATAAACAAGTAATGTGACGTGTACTACTACTCGAGAACATGTGATATTTCGTTACTCTCTCAAATAATTTTTATTACCAAAAAAATATTATGGAATAGGTTTTTATGTGGATCCTATTTGTTTTATTCCTATTGATATTGTGGATTAGGTCTCTACATGGCATGGAAATATTTTTAGTTGTTTTGTATAAAAGTTACAGGTTATGAATTAAGATTACAATCATATCATCTTATATGAAGGGGGATATTTAAAATATAAGGGAATTAGGTATTATCATGAGACTAAACCCTATTTATTTGATTGCTTTGTGTGTCATTCTCTATTTCATTTGAAAAAAATTAAAATTAAATTGTTTTAAAATGTAATGAAAATCATTAAGATGATTGTTAATCTTAACAACTGTTCATATAAGTAGTTCTTTGGGTAATTTTATTTCAAAAGGTAATGTAATATCCATGTTGTTTTATCTAAGTAGTAATAAATGTTTTATTATTATTTTAAAAATGAAAATAATTATATTGAAATACCATGTAGATTAATTAGATTATTTATTTTTTATTGGGGGATTTTATTGGAACCCATTATAATAATAAACTACAAAATAAATTTTATTATTATTAAACTCATCTAAGGAAAAATGTGAGAAACCAAACTTTCAACAAAAAAATAAATAGTAGATCTATTAATATACAATTTAAACCACCATATTTAATCTCCCTAAAAAATCTAGGATTGATTGTTTACCAAAGAGTTTCGTTCATCGAGTAAGAGATCATTGAACTGAAACACAAGCGTATCACAAGACTGGATGTACTCCTAAAGGATGATCTTCCAATTATTGAAACCCCCAACAGAAATCAGGCCCTTCATGCCAATCCAGTTGTAATGCTCCACATAGACATTCACCCTCAAACACCTCCCCATCATTTTGATGGATTTATCTTTAGTAGAATTGAATAAAAGAACATGTTCTTCCATTTATTCTTCTGAGCTCGTAAGCATTTATAATGAGTGATCAAGCAGATGACAAGGTTTTCACTACTGAGAAGTATCCTTAGGATGGTGGGTATTATTTTCCATCTACTTGAATTTCATCGTCTTCATAGATCGGGTCTCCTTTGGAAGTGAAAAATAAGAGTGATCTTTTCTCTATTTTTGTATACATTTTTGGATTCTACTTCTCCTTAGCCTTTGGAGATTAACACCATCAACTGCTTCCTCTTCATCACATGTAGAAAAATATTCAATTGATTCATTTTCATAAATTCTATTCACATCCATGGTGGTCCTAATCAGTTCTTACATGGATCCCTAAAGAAGATCATCATTACAAAATCATTCAAGGAGATTTCCCAACAGAATGGCATCCACCTCTATATGAGGACTTATCCAGAATCCTGTAGAAATAACTTATAAAGGTTATTTAGAAAACTCATCCTATCCTATAACACTATTACCACTCCCTGGGAGAACCACCTCAGTAAAAGAAAAACCCAATAGATTCATTATACCTCCATTATCCACCATTTTAGACTTTAGTTTAAGAATATGCCCACTTCCATCCTGGGTAACCATAAGCATCATAGGATATTAAAAGGAACCAATGAAAACCATAATACAACCTGAAGGATATATATTAACAAATTTACATACCATTTTGGGGTAGTATACATTAATATACAATAATCCTCTACATTGGAAGCTGGAGTCACCAAATCTGATCCCATACCCTCTGAGAGTTTGAACATTTGGATTAGTAACAATGACTCAAATGGCCACACTTAAACCCTCTAATGCCATACCCAAAAGCTTCATGATCACATGGAATGGCCAAATCATGATTTATCCTATAGGAAACATCAAAAACCAGGGGTTCCATTACTCTCAGAGACACCGCTTTCATGGTAGATACTGGCTAAGCCGTGTCAAATGACCTGTAGCTTCCAAGGAAGAAGATGGTAGTGGTTCAAAATGGACTGCAACATATAGAGCCTATTGTAAAATATTATTCATATAAGATTGGACGTTGTCTCTATCACCTATCCCATACATAGCTTCCTTTGGACCAAAATTCAAAAACCAAAACCTACACATTTCCACCCAATGATGAAGGAAAATACAAGAGTAGTAATCTTCCCTTTTCTCATAATTGAATGGCAATTTATATCGATGTTCATTACTGTCCAATTAAAAATAAAATTATCTATCTTTTAAGCGACATCAACTTCAATGCAGATTCATTGATAAATATAGCAACCAACCACCCTGGTTTTACTATCCAACCATATGTACCGACCCACTATGTCCACTAATATTCAATATATTCTTGGTTCTTCAAATAGAAGAGGGAGTTCAGAAAACCATTCCCCAATTTCTGTCATTGATGGATCATAGTGGAAATGGAAGTTGTAACACCATATAAACAAGTATAGTAAAAGATCGTTGGAAACATTGGGCACGCTGGACTACACCATAATTAGATCCTCCTCAGAAGAAAACCAAATCATATTATAATTGTTATTCAAAAGTCTAACTATTTCTCACTCATGTACACCCTATGTATTGAAGAAAATTTTTCAATAATTTAGACCGATGGACATCAATACTTTAAATGAAAAACCATTTTCATGTTAAGAAGAGATGAGGCCATGGTAAATACTGAATTCTAGAGAAAGATCTATGGAAATCTATTGAGCATTGTGAAATATAAAACTATTGACATTAATGCCGCAGTCCATTTTCCTAAACTCCCAATGCCACTACTGATCAAGCCCTTCATCGTCCACCTATTCACATCGACTATCACCCAACAACACTTCTACTATGTTTTCTACACACAAGAACAAGACCACTCTCATTTCATGACCAACAATTATAATTAGGTTAAAAATGAACCACTAATACCATGGAACATAACAACTTCATACTTTTGAACATAACTATAATAGAACTAGAAAAATCAAAATTCCATAGTCATCGATCAAAAACCCCAACACCAAGACATTGAACTGAAAAATTGAAACTAAACACTATTGTTTTTATTTAGGATTAAATACTGAAATTCACAAAACCAAACAATCTTTAAAACATAATAACCAAATCCACCATATGTGAAACAACAAATAGATCTAAAACATCCAAATGCTAAATTAAATTCAAGACTGAATAAAACATAAACAAATATAAGGAAACAATAAAATATAGGAGAATAAAAACAAAAAGATAAATAAATTTGAATCTTAGTAGAAGAGAAATAACAAACGAGTTTTGAGACTCAACAAATACTAGTGAACTCCCAACAAACATATCCTAAAAAACAATTAAAACTACTACGATAGAACACAATGGAGTATGGTGAAATAGATATTGATATAAGAGAAGAGGATGAGACAAATACGGATTCAGGAAGTAGAAATCACAGTAGAGAGGAAACTAACGAACTAGAAAACAATGATAAAAACATCATAAAAATACGACACCGACCAAAAGAGAAATGATCACCCAAACCTCCCTAAAGAACATAGAGTTGGACTAAAAGTTGGTTCAGGAATGTTCGATCAACACTAATGGAAATATGGGTTTTACTAACACCCATATACCAAAAATTAATTGAATCCATTGGGATAGGGTAACCTTTCCAAATTGTTTTCTTAAAACCATTAGGAACATGTTCTTATTATTACTATTTCACAAAGGTTTTCAAAAAAGTTGGAGAATGGGTTGTTGAACCACTACATTCTGACAATTTTAATTAACTTTTGGTAATAAAGATAAATAAAAATAGTTTTAAAGAAATTTTGGGATTGATTTAACTCAAATGCAGTGTGATCTGCCTCCTCCACATTCTTGATCAGTTCTTTTTTCATAATAGTGCACATCTCCCACATCCATTCAATGACCACTCTTCCCCTGCAAATCCTTTTTTGTTTTCATTCGATTTATTCCACTTAAAATTGGTTTCATCCATTTCGAATTGGGTTGTTCAAATTCAAATATTTTTTTTTCTTATATTTATCTTCAATTTTTTTACTATGGTTTCTTCTATTTATTTTATATTTCCACATTAGTCTACAATATCTCATCATTTAGATTTATAAATTATGTTTTATATCCTATATCTGTATACACATAATTTCATTGATTATGTTTCATATACAAAATGTTTATACCCTTATTTTGTAAAAAATAACTATATTGTATCTGCATATAGACACTACCTCTTTATAAAAATAGATGTTGATACACATAGATTCTATTTCAGCATAATTATACACATAGATTCTGATTTTGAGTGCAATTAAAAAAAATCTCACCGTCTTGGACTAGGCGTTTAACCACCCATTGTATGTGTTATGGGAATTTCTTGGAATGTTATAAATTATTTAATAAATTGAAATATGTTTTGAAGAACCCCCTTGACCTTGATATCTTTCATTATACATTATGATCATCAATTGTTAAATATTAGTATTTTAATTGAATTATAATTTGTAAAATAATTTTTTTGTGGAATGATATTAAGGAATATATGATCTCATTGGTTTTTTCTTATAATTTTAATTGTAATAATATAATTATGTTAGACTGGAACTTGAGAAATGTAGGTTCTACTTTTTGGGTTTCATTATATAAGTTATCAAATATAAAGTGAGACTATATTATACGTAATAATTATAATGGTAATGTGGTTAGTTTTGTGGACATATATTTTAAACCACACTTGGTATAACATGTTTGACGAGGAATTTCACATCACATAGGTTGTTGGGAATGACATTACATGCCCCTCTACTGAGATGATGGGTGTGAACACTATAAATTGTATTTATAGTACTTGGCATGGAATCCAACATTGATTATGTTACTCAACATGATATCCTATATTAATTTGGAAATTAAATCTTTTATCACATTGATTTTTTTTGAGATAGATGGGAATGCTGACCCTTATTTGAATTATGAGACTACTATTATTATACAAGGATACTAGATTAAGGCCTTGAGTATTGGCTAGAACTATATATCTAAATATATTAGTGTATATTTTACTAAAAATATACCGAATATATATGAGTACATTTATATATATATACCAATATAAATGGTGACACATAAAAAGAGGTATTTCATCTTAGAGAGAAGTGGGCATAGTAAAAATTGTGTCCCTTATGGAACTTGGGTGTCCCTTGAATATATTTTTATGTATGGGAGTATGGTAAATATAACACATTGGGGTATTCAATGAAGTCTTTGAAATCATAAATAACTAATCATTCTGAATTGATATCATTTTCAACGAGGTCCTACAAATTTCTTTTTCATGACACGAATATGGACACCTTTTAATAACAACCCATATAGAAATTATCATTGATCACTAATAATAAAATGACACCATTGATCATAAATAATTAATTAATTATGAAATACAATGTTCTATATATATTTAGACTTAATGCCAACTATTTCACCATAATTATCCCCGATAAATCATTCATTATACAACAATTTTCTGTCATATCCCCCATGTTTAAATTAAAAATCATTATTTATCATTATAGAATTTATAAATATATTTATAGTATATGGTTTTCAGTCATGTTATGGTTCTCTAATAGGGTAGTGTGTGAGTTATGTTTTTATATAATCTAAAATATTATTTTTTACATAAATATATTTTCAATTGAACAGCAAAAATATTGAAATGATTTCAAAAAATTACTTATTAGAATTTTTTTGCGAATGGAGAAAAGGTAGATATATGAATCTGATCATTTATAATGAAAATTTCAAATCTATTTAGAGATATTTTTAGATTTCACATTTGATAATGCTTCATTTAGTGGTCTCATACACACCCCATGTCATAATTGTGTTTGAAGACCTTGGTTGAGCCATGAAGAAGTTAGCTACCATATAACCAAATGTGGGTTTCAAACTAACTACTATTTGTGGTACCGAAAATTGGGATAAAATTGAATACCAAATTACTGATAATCTAAATGGGATGAATGGATTAGAAATTTTATTTCATGGAAGGATGATGAATCATTAGATGAAATATTTATGACATTCACTTAGATTGTTTAAGGGCTATAATTATTATTAAGTTCTAGTTTACTCAAATGATTTAATAATATGTTCACATACTAGTTCTTGAATATTTAATAGGTTATAATGAATATACTATAGTTGGGATAAACCATCAAAATTATTTCATGAGCAGTAATAATGGAGAAATTGAAGAACAACACTTCATCATCTGTGAAGGTTATAAATTGTAACATCATGGATGTTTATTTCATTTATAAAACGAATTAGGTAGAGAGAGTTGGGATATTGATGATTGTTTTTTCCATTCACCTGATATAATTCAAGTATATAGATGATACTGGATCTATCATGGTCATTTAGACGGAGGAGGTGAGGAGAGGATAACAAAAGAAGATAAATTCAAATGAAACTAAATGAAAAATAAATGTTCTTTAGATCTGGAAATTACCACTTTGATAATATACATAGGAGATGGTATTTTGGTCTTTTTTCAAGACCAAGATCTTCTTGGATATGGGGAGTGACTATGGAAGGGTATTTGTGAAGAACAATTAAGAGATTCAAGGCATAGAAAAGTGAAGATAAAAGGGATTGTGGGTGAGTTTATATTGGAGGAGGGGAGGGTTTTCATACTTTTTTAATAATGAGTTTATTAATTTCCTTAAATACTAGCAATAGTGATGATTACATGACCATGAATAGTAGTAAATGCATTTTAGTTTGAACCAAGTGTTCTTACATCACTTATGATGTCATAACTTGTGTATTTAATTGATAATTTATATATACATTATTTTACCATATTTCAATATTTTTTAAAAAATTTAGTGTTTCATATATATTCCAATAATTCAGCCTATCCAATTTTTAACATGTAGAATTCATAAATGAATTCCATTTTTTAACAAAAAATTTATAAACATAATTAATTTAATATTTTATTATAATAATAATTTATTCTAAAAAATAATTTTAAATCATTTATTATCTTATTCCAAAACATAGGTATATCGTACATTCACATGAATATTATTTATATACTAATATAGGTAACATTAATATAAATTATCTTATATTGCTATTTGTAAGGTTATGACACTATTAATAAGGTTGGGATACAATTCACTAAAAATTCTGTTATTCTTATTAGACTCCAAATAATATACTGATCACAAATGTTTATGTCAGATTTTTGAAATTCAAATCACATAGGTGGAATAAATTATGTTTACGTGAATAGGTTATAAAAAATGGTGTTATTTAGAGACTCAATATTTCAACCATTTTGTAATAAATATATTTATAAATTCTATTGGTGGTACAATATACCCTCCTTAAAAAATTTCATCCTCAATATTTGAAATTTATCTTTGAAAGTTAATGGTGGATACTTGTAAATTCCATTTCTGGAAAACCACATCCAGAATATTGTTAAAATACCTTTTCATAATAGAAATTTGAAAAGCATCAGTTACAAAAAAACAACACATTGAAATTGGAAAACATGGTCATGTAAGATTAACCAAACAATAATTTAGAGACATTAAACTCTAGAACACACACAATGATCAACTTATACCATTTCATAAATGGTTAAAATTTTTAAAATATAATGATTCAACACATTATAATGGACGCCTATAAATTTCCATGATGAACTTATCATTATACCTAAATCAACAAAAATATGCTCTAAAATTAACATTAAAAACATGTGAAAGACATCATCATCTGTCCTCTTGAAATATGGTAATAACATGAGTTACCATAAAATCCATATTGGAAACAAGAATTACTCAGTATTCATCATGTAAGATACATGTTATTGTATATATTACATAAATCCAAAAGTGATGTAAAATACATCGATGTTATCATATACCACATCTCAACATTTAAATAATCAGTTCCAAGGTAGTAAGTACATATCTGAATCAATCATTTTTTTCACCATTATCTCTACATGAGATATATATTAAGGGTGGTCTTTCCCTAAATCATTTAGTTTATAAAAAGTTAAATTTTTTACAAAATCACTTTCTTATTGATCCATTTAGCATATGATGACAAAGATTTAATGAAATAATATTGTAGTAAAATCTTTACATATCTCATTATTATTACAACATGTACATTTCTGAAAAAATATTCAAATTAAATTATTCTTGATTAGGAATATTAATTAGTGAACATAATTGTTGGTTGAGTCATAACACGATAACTATCCAAAATCTTCAATTTTGGTATATTCCTTTGATGATTAGGATATTGACTCACATAGTGTCCCATCTACATTTAATTGGAACATTTACTATAAGAAATTTTTTTCCTTGTATTGAAATTATGAGCATGGTATCCTTTTTCTCCACACATGAATAAAACTAATTTTCCTCTCAAAAATATCCCAAGGGGTTTCATTTAACAATTATCACATGTAGGAAAATACATCTTTCCCTTATTCTATATATCCTTGTTTTTTTGCGACATCCACTTGTTATTTTTCTTCACTTAAAATCTATAGGAATTAGAGAAGTATCTAAATTAATTTTCAACTTAAGATACTATCTCCTCATATGATGAGGATACATGGGAGAAAATATTCCTCTAAAATGATGGTTTAATACCATCATAGATATGATACTTCTTACTCTATGCATCACAAGAATTAGTGATGTTCTCATTTTTTCTTTGAGGATTCATTTATAATAAATTCAATATTTTATATTATCTGGTATCATTATGAACTATCTATGAATATAAACATGTTATGGTTCATAGCATAAATTTATGCATTGTAAATAATCGAACCATATACTTTGGTTACATTGGTGAAATAAATACTTCATAATTTTGGGTAAATAAAATCTGAATTATCCTATGAATGTCCTATGGGTGTGCAAAAACTAAGAGTGCATCAAGGCTCGTGGTCATGTACCAAGATACCCATGGTAAAGCCCAAAACTACTTGTCGATGTTTTCACTTTTAGGTACATCTTTTCCAGAGCCACCTCTACCATTTTATTTTTATAAAGGGATATATATGATAGAAATATCCACATAATATATTCCATAAAATAATTTTAGGACATTTTTTTATGTTTGTCCTCAAATAATAACTTATAGATTCATTCCCTAATATACATTTTCTAAACTATATTCTATGTGGGTACTAAAATTCTTCTAATTCCAACAATAAGGACTTGACCCTTGTTGCCCAGATTCGGTGCCAATTTTGATTACCTTGGCATATAAACAAGAAATATTCATCTCAAAAGACCTACTATTTTCGAATTATTTGAAACGAAATATGTACACAATTTCAACATTAAAAAATAGTAAGAAATACAACATAGAAAATCCTTAGAAAACATCCATAACTCTGAGGTGATTTCAACATTCCATTCATAATAAAATAATTCTTGTATTGATAAAGTGAAGAATAAAAAATGGGTGAGATCAAATTCTCAGTAAGGGAATGAAATAAAGTGGAAGATATATAAATATTAGGAAAGTTTAATAACTGAAAACATTTACATAAATAACATGAACATGTTATGACAAGAATGAAATGTGAGTAAGTAGTGCCATAATAAAACATAATCATGGTTATTCTACTAGCAGAATAACAACATGAATAATCAATACTATTTTTATTAGGAGGAAATTCATAATGTGGGACATCATCAACATACCTTCAAGATCTCATGCCGAGACCATAATTAATCATTTTGTCTACGGATTGTACCAAGACAATAGTGTGTCTCATGAGACATATCGATTCACTGAGGTGCTATAGTAGGCCCCACATGACACTTTCCAAGTTCAATGAATTACTTATGTGAATGAGGATAAATATAAACAACATATACATTAATATTGAATTTAATATATGACATTTAAATAACTTTCCCAAAACATAAAGAATAAACATTAACCATTCATAGTAAATTGGTGAATGGTTTTAAGATAGCACATCCACAACCAAAATAATCATAATCCATTAAATTAAATATATTAGATGATAACATGAAATTTTAATCCTAGTAATAAATATGAATCAACTAGAGTGTTGAAATAGATGAACATGATCTTATAAAATCTTCGAGTAATTCTTGAGATAAACACCCATTTACTTAGGACAGAATTGTTCTATTGGAAAAATATTTTTATAAAACATGATTTGAAGTATGATAATATTTTGATAATAAAATCAGTGATTTACTAAATATAATGGTTTCTAAAAACATATTATATTGTTCCCATGAAAATAGGTCTGAACTTGAGAAATTTCCTTGAATCAGGCTTGTACATCGGGAAGGATTTTTTAAGGGATCTGTTAAGAACATATAAATCCCATTAAATGAAAGTAGAAATATTGTGGGTAAAAAAATATATAACACTCACAAAAAAATTATGAGGAATACATAATAATAAATATTAATTTAAATGAGGATATTAGACAATAAAAATAACCCTAATGAAAATGAAGGTTTGGGTGTAAATACCCTTACCTTAAGTCAGAATGTGGTCCACTATTGAACTTACGGTCCTAGAATATAGAATTAAACCTATAAATAAATTATTTGAGAACCTATTTGAAATTTATTTAGGATTTATTAATTTTTTTTCTTCATTTATTTTCCTATTTATAAGTTATTATATTAAATTTCATTGTTCGAGAAAGTTCTTTTTCATCAGTTTCATAATCGGTTCACTTGTTTCTATGTAATTTAGTTGATGTGGAATTGATATAAATATCCAGAATTGAAATTAAATATTATTAATTATTATCCAGAAGTGTTAATTGTCATTTCTATCATTTTGATACATGGAAAGAGAATCAATCATTAGATGAAATATTTATGACATTCACTTACTTTATTTAATTAGCATTGTTATTATTGGGAACTAGTTTGGTCTTAGGATTTAATAATATGTACATGTAATGGTTCATGAATATTGATTAGGTTAGAATGAATATATTATAGTACATTTGAATCATAATAATGGTTTCATGACCAGTATAGTAGGAGAAGATGAAGAATGAATCGTCGTCATCCATGAAGTTTATAAATTAGAACCTCATGCAAGTTGAATTCATTTACAAAATAATATAGAGAGAGAGAAAGAGTATAGATATTGATAAAGGTTATTTCATTAACATGATATAATTACAGTATATATATTATACTAGATCTATCATGTCCAGGTTTAAATAGGAGGTGAGGAGAGAACAACAAAATAAGATAAATTGAAATGAACCTAAATGAAAAAGAATGGTGTTTTACCAATTGAAATAAACTATTTGAGAATCTCTTTAAGGTAAGGTATTTTGGCCTTTTGGAAATACTAATAGCTTCTTAGACATGGGGAGTGACTAAGGAAGGGTATTCGGGAAGAAATTTGAGGATATTCAACGCATAAAAAAGTGAAAAGAAGTGGGAGTGAGGGGTGGGGTATAGTGAATGGGAGAGTTTTGATAGTTTTTAAAGAATTATATGATTAATTTCCCTAAAGACCAGAACTAGTGATGACTAGATGACCATAAATAGTAATAAATGCATTTCAGTTCAATCCTAGTGGTCTTAAATCACTTATGATTTCAAAAATAGTGCATTAAACAGAGAATTTTTATATACGGTATTTTACCGTATTTCACTATTCATAAAAACTTTGAGTATTTCAGATAAATAAAAAAAATTTCAACCTATCCTTTTTAAAGCATATAATCCAAAGATGAAGTCCATTTTTAAAGAAAATTATACATATTTTAATTTAATATTTAATTGAAGTCATAATTTATTCTAAAAATAGATTAACAACATTTATTTACTTATTCTAAAACATAGGTATATCATATATAAACATGAATATTTTTTATATACTGTCATAGGTTACATTACTAATCATTAGGGTATATCACTTTTCATAAGGGTGTGTCACTATTCATAATTGTATGTTATTATTCAACAAAAATTATGTTTTTCTTATCTAACTCTGAATAACTTACTGATCTCAATCGTGTATGTCATATTATTAAAATTCAAATCACATAGGTGGAAAAAATATGGTTACATGACTAGGTTATAAAATAGTTGTGGTTTGTAGAGGCCTAGTGTTTCATGAATTATATAATAAATCTATTTGTAAATCTGTGGGGTGGTACATATGACACACTTTGGGTATGACACACCATTGTGATTGTTTCACCATTGTGGTTGTCTCAACATTGTGAACATCTTTCCATTGTTATTCATGCCTTTAAAAATATTGACATATAAATTTTTCAACCAACTGATTATTTGATTCTTCTAATTTATTCTATTTGTAAACAAATTTTATTTTTTCCATGTTTTAAAATTTAATTGCTAAAGTATAATTTTGATTCATATTTTTCAGATACCTAGATCCCATAATTATATAAAATAGATATTTTTCTAATTCAAACCCACCTATTTTTCTCGTCCCTTTATTTATTCTCAATACTCGTTTAACTATTTTACACCCAATCCTCATCCTTCTGACAATCCATTCACCATCATCCAAGAAAACCAAACTTATCTATTGGAACAGATTAAGGTGACTCTAAAGGACTAACGATGATTTCCATCTTACTAAGAAGATAAAATAAGAATCAGTATTCAAGTTGTTGTAGATCCTTTAAATATAGTTCATCCAAAATGGATTGTAGTACCCAAAAGGATATTGAATTTGAATTGATTCATTCGAGTAATTAATTTTTTATTATTGTACTTAGACATGAAGGTTATCAAGATTGGTTCTCCTTGAATTAGACACAATTTTAGCCCAATCTAGTTTATGTGTTTTTTTCAATATATTGATTTTGGTTTTAATGATTACAAAGAATATTGTACTACAACTAGAATCAACGGTCAAATAATTGATTTTCCCCAAAATTTTTGGCATGTTATTTGGGTGTTCCACATTAAGGTGTATCAGATGACTATCTAGTCCTCATTCATTAATATTGTGACTTATTGTTTTTATTATGATGCATTATCCTATTTATAATGTGAAGTAAAAACAAGAACGCAATTATCTTTTTATTTGGATGTGGAATAAAGGTTATTGTTTGAAATTAGTCAACATATTTGGTTCCCAAGGATAGATTATTTTTCTACATTATTGTATTATGATGTCTACATGATTTATGTGATGAAAAAGAAAAAACATATCATGTTATGTAGGTATGTAATTGTTAAAATTTATAATATTATCAATCCTACCATGAAGTATATCTCCATAATTGATTCAGAAGTTATTTCGTCCATGCTAATAAAAAAATTTCTAGTTTATGACAATGAAGAGTCGATTTTAGACTATAATGTTTTTTGAATGTAAAATTTGATATTTCAAAGAATGAATATTAGTTGTAAACATGGAAACTGAGGTGGGTAGATTATAGTTAATAAATCAACGTTTACATCAACCCAATAATCCATCCTTCAAAGACAGAAGACCATGTTGATCCTGGTTTGGAACTCGAATGATAGAGATGTATATGGATGTGGAAGAAGAAGTCGATACCATTATATTTAAGGAAAGGGACTTATCATATTTATTATGTATGTGATCCAAATCTCTACCACTAATCTCCAACAATTACATATAAAGCTCTTAGTCCTATGTGGAGACTACCTAATAGTAAAAAATATGTAACAAGTGACAAATAAGAAACAAAAAATATTATAGAGTAGAATAGAAAATGAGTATCTCAAAATCTAATAATGATAATAATGATGATGATGAGAAATAAGATGATGATGATGATGATGATGATGATGATGATTGTCAAAATAATGGAAATGAAAATGGAATTAAATATTCTGATAATGGTGATGATGATGATTTAGATCTTGTTGGATCTAATGGGAAGATGAGAATAGAGGATGTAACATCTCGTCAATACTTGTTTTCATATCCAAAAATATTTTCATTATAGTTTCTAGGGATGATCTAGACTTTTTAGTTTAATGGATGTTACATATAGAAAATATGAAGATTATTTTTTGGAAAGGTAGTAATCATCATGTCTTGAGGTTGTTTATGAATCTGAAGATATAGTTCCTTCCAAAGAGTTGCTTATTATTAATGTTGTTGAGTAGAATGTGGGTGAAGAAATGATAAATGAGGATATTGATATTACTATTGATAGACATATAGATGTTGTACCAATAACTGAGGTATTAATGGAAGATGAACATATTTTTATTGAACAAAATATTTCTATTTTAGATAATACCCTATATTGATGAGAATAAAGATGTTTAAATAGATGTTTTTTTGCAACATTTGATGTTTATATGGTAGAAAAACTTATTTATCTTGAGATAGTTGTTGATGCACAATTTGAAGATTCTTATAGACATGTTAAAAAAATAGTTTTGGTATATGATGGTGTTGTACAGAACATTGTTGTATCATCTAGGGTTAATTATTCAAAAAGATGTATTGAACCCATGATAGTGAAAAATGGTAAGTTTTATGGTGAAGATGACTTTCCACTATAGGATAGTGGAACTATTTTTGATATATAAGGGGTACTAATGGATCAATGATTTTTGATGTTGATGTTTTGGGTCCGTTATAAAAAAAATTCTATACAAGAGCCTTCACCCACTCTCCAACCAGTTTTGGGCATCTAGTCATGAAGGGTGACATAGATGGTTTTACAAAAAATATATTTTATTATTTTGAGGATTTTTTGATGAATCAACCACCTCAACTAACTAATCTATCATAAAATAATGAGATATACTAATACGAGTTAGTGAGTCTCCATATCCATCCTATGATGATGCATAATTTTCATGTGATAATGATAGAGAATAATTGGATTATTTTTTATATGGAATCCTTAATAACTTTTATTGAAGTGTTTATGTCATCATTTATGGATTCTAGGGTTTTCATTCTTAAGAGTCTTGAATTTCAATCTTCCTACACTTATACCTCTGATTATACTCATGTTGATGTTGAGCTACTATGCTCAGTGATCAGATAAGAGATTATAGTGGACTCATCCAGTACGTGAAATGATTCCTTTTCACAACCACAAGAAACATTGTGAATAATAATTTATTATTGTGATCATTTTCTCAATATGTTTACATTCTATTAACATGATTTGATATATTATTGAGGGAAAATTATGGAATATATTAAATATTGTATCACAATTATTTAAACTAAGAATACCATGGATTCCAATTTCATGTTTTTAATTGAGAATTCGAGTATTCAACTGAATACTTATCCTTAATAGAGAATGTTATGTAGTTGAATAAAATGACTGCAGTGTTGAATTAGTTTATAGAAAATATGATATTTTTTATTGTTATGCATCATGGTGGAGAAATCATCATGAACATAATCCACCTTATGATACATTTATTTCATGTTCATTGGTCTTCATCAGTGTCTCATGATTCTATAATAGAATGTACCCATTTTATTCTCCGGTCACAACAATATGAGTTGATATAAAATTATCTCATCGATCGAATGTATCTAGACTCACCAATTCTCTTAATCTAGCCTTTTTTATTTAATTTTCCTTACTTCCTTGTAAATCTATTCATCTTATTTGACACAAAATTTTCAATGATCCTTGTGAATTTTTTTACACTTCTAGAATTCATGTTATTGTTCCTACCACTATAACTCGAGCTAAACGTTCTTCATGATACTTGATCTATGACATATATAAATGGAACGAATCAATGGACCCTTCTTCTACACCTGGAGATTTTTTTTCTGAATTTTTTTTATTTCATTGATGGGTTTTTTCAATGGATGTTTGTGTACTAACTATACTTATTCATATTATTTATATTTCATAATGATTTATTTTTTAGTGTAGTATTATTTGTTTCCTTCGGAATTTCATATTTTATTTTGATTAGGTAACCATTTCTGATAATACCAAAAGAGGGTGACTATAGCATTGAATTTATTCTATCCATAATACTATTTTTCTTTCTTTATATTAGATACAACAACTATATAAATATTTATTTTTCTTTGATATCTTTTGAATGATATTTCATGATTTAATTTTTTTCTTACCTTCAATACCATGATTTGTGATCATCAAGGGGTATATTTATGACCTCCATGTTTTAATGTCTACATGATCATGATTATTATAACATTAATGAAATTCATGTTTTTTATATGAATTATATAATTCGATATACATGATGAAATGTTTCCTAGGGATGAGTAATTACTAAGGATAAGTCACCATCAACAATGTCTCGACGTTATCTATTAGTAACCATTACAATAATCATTTTGTATTGTTTTTGAATGACTCAACCCAATGATTTAATAATATTAATATGAAATTTTGTAAATGTATGAGAAACAACCTATTTAGTATTTTAGATACGTAAAAAATTCCACACTAATAATACAAGACGTCATTAGAATGTGTCTCACCACTAGCTATGAAATTATGAAATTTATAGAAGTGACATTCCATAAGAATGAGACACACCCTGTAACAGCCCGAGATTTTATGAAAAATATTCTTTTTTATTTCACTAATGTCTTGTGTTGTATGCTACACCAAAAGGATCTTGCACAACACGCATCCTTGACTTTCCTTGCATTACACGCAATCGCGACCTTCCTCGATAGCTTGCGTCGTACGCAATACCGAGTTTCACTAAACAACGATATGCTATTAAAATATTATTAAAACTAGCCATTATGAATAATAATAACCACTTTTTGAAATTTTATTTTTCAAAATGGACTTCATTTTTGGATTCAGAATACTGAAATTAGCCTACGGTGAAATTTTGGTATTATTCTGAAAACTTTCAATTTTTGATGAATAGTGAAACCACTAAGTGGTAGGTTAAAAACTGAATTTTGCATAAAACTTAATTTTACCGCTTCTGTGAATGGAATTTCGAAAATCCAACAGACACGGTTGATATCAGTAAGTAAAATTTTTTTCAATGAGATAAAAATAATTTTTTGGTAAATAGTAACTTTTTACTTTTTTTACCGCGGTTAATAGTAAATAGGGTAACTAAGGGTAAAAATGATATTACTATTACGCTAACACATGTCCTAATTCTATTGGATAAATTTAATTCGACCAAAAACAAAATTAGGAATAAAATATGACCATTTAGGCCCACATGGGTTAGATTAGGACATTTATTATTAATTTATTTAAAGAAGGGTTAAAATAGTTAAAATCAAAGTTTAATAAGTAAATAATTTTTAATATGGGGTTATACATAAGATAAATTCGACTATAAATATTCATTAGAAAGATAAAAAATATTTCCTACATAATGATATTTTATTTATAATTTTTAGACTTTATATAAATTAATTTATTTATGACACAACGATGATGCAGTAATTACCCTTTTAAGGAAATATTAACATAATTGATGTTATAAATGCTCAAATGAATGTAATTTGAGACTTTTTATGAATTCCACTAATTTTCTAGGTTAAGATGATATATTAGTGTTGATTTAATCAACTTTGTTTGAACATATAATTCTGTTATGACTTTCACAAAAATCATATATCAAATAGTGTCAAAATTGACACAAAATAGTTTTTAAATCAAATATTATATTATTAATTGTTATTTTATTACTAAAAAATCTAAGGTTAGGCCAAATGACTTAGATAAGGATATTTATATTAATAATAAACAATTTGGGGTTCGTTTGGCATGTTATAGTAAGTGTATTAACCATATAGTGAAAGAAAACAAAAAGACACGGTAAAAGTTAAATTATTTAACTTAGAGTTAAATCTAATTGATAAGGTTAAAATAATACCCTAAACTTGTCTCAATCCTATTGTTTGATAGGATTTCGACCCATCCCCACTTTATCTTCGAAATATTACCCTTTGGAACCATTATAAACCGATTTTGACTTTAATATAAAATAATATTTTGAGATATTCCTAAGGTGCCCCTCTCCTCCCTTATAAAAGGGCACCTTCTCCCTCTCCTCCTCACACCAATTTGAGCATTCAATCTCGGAAAACCCCTGCCAAAATCCCTTCTACAATTCCCTAGAATAATCCTAGAGGTCTTGGTCTTCTTTAAAGACCAATCTTAGTTCCATAAGTGGAGGATTCAAAGAGGCGTTTCAAAGAAGAGGTAATAACCATTACCGATCTTTTCAATTTCTTTCTTCTTCAACTTCTTCTTCTTTAGTTGTTTCATGAAAAAGTAATAACATCAGTATTACTTATATACTGATATGTTATTATAAATATGAAACAACCCTAATTCACCTTCTATCCATCCTACGGAAAAATGAAACCACCGCGCGTGCGTACGTACGGAATACCGTCTCCACGCCGTGGTGTAATCTATTTTCCACCACCACCTTACATGGATGGGAATAATGGTGTAAAGAATAACTATACATAGTTATTAAAACATAATATTAATTCTGATATATTTTATAATCCACTCCAATTCAATTCAATATTTATGGAAATGATATCATCGCTCGTGCGTACGTACGGACTACCGTCTCCACGACGCGATGAGATTCATTCTCCATGTTAACCATTTAAGAATGATTATAAAGTATATATAAGAAATAATAATGAAATATATGAAATTATAAAGCTACTGGATTTATGTATATATATATGTATGTCATCTACTTACTTCCATTCAAGACAATAATGAAAGGAAAACAGCATTCATACATACGTACGGACTACCGTCTCCATGAATGGTGTTTTTCATTTCATTTATCTATCTATTATATATATATATATACTGAATATATATGATATTAAAATAATATTTTATATTCTGGAAGTAAGTAAATCATGATATAAGTAATAATAATGTCAAGAACAACAAGTCAAAACACCTACGATAAATGAAACGATTTTACCCAAAATGATTTTTTAACATGGAATTTACAATAGAACGGGTAATATAATGTCATAAGTGAACCATATATGATATCATAACAATTAATATGATTCTTTAATAAGTCAATGACATTATTTAAATCATTATACAAGAGGTTCGGACACATACGAAGCAAATCGGACCTAAGGTAAGGGAAATATCACAATCTCATTTTTATCCGAGATTGTTTATTCGTAAGTATTTACTGGGGTGTATTTTATAATCCACATCATGTTCCCTCAATATGTAATATTGTTTCCATCCACTTACAATAGTTTAAATCCAATTTTACCCTTCGGTGAGTTTTTATTAAAGAATATGAAAGGAATCTTTTGTCGTTTTTTTCGTACGAGGTACTTTTTGACTTTTCCGACAAAAGTACGAAGAATGATTTTTTTTAACTTATACGGCATGAATGGATTTTTAAATAATTATTTCCAAGAAGCTTCCTTTACAAGTTTTCAAGTTTATTTTTAATCAACTTCTTTTATTTTAAAGTTGTATGACATGTTATGAAAGGAAAAATGTTTTTGAAGAAGAAAGGATATTTTCCTCAAGAATGGAGTTCAAGTGTTTTATCAAAATTATTTTCCATCTAAGATAATAAAGGGTTCTGTTTTTATCCCTATTATTACATTGATTTGATCATGTTGTGATGGAATTATTTTTATGAATTCCTTTATCTTATATGAATTGTTTTATGATGTCATGTTGTTTCAAGAATCCCATTTTTGTTACATGTGTTATGCGATGATGTATGATTTATGATTATGTGGCACACATAAGAAAGGATTAATTATAAGATGGGTGGGACCTATATCTCCCTCCAATGCATTGGGTAAAGATTTTATATCTCATGAGATAGACAGGGCTGGAATGGTAGGTTATACCGGTTCAGTGAAACAGGACTGAAACGAGGGTTACTCGATTCAGAAAGGGACTTTGTCCACTAAGATAGTCTTGGCAATGAGTCTTGACTAAAAAGAAATTATTCTCTATGATTATGTGTGAATTCCACAAAGTTTCATGTTTTATGTTATGATTATTGTGATTACATTTCACTGCCATGATTTATCCCCTGTTATGAAATTATGCTCTCTTTTGCAGGTTCAGATTTCCAAAATGTTAAGTTCTTATGAATACGATGTGATTGATATTTCTTTTGTTTACCCTTACTGAGCATTTGAGCTCACCCTTTTATGTTTTATTTTCCCCAGGATATAAAGAAAGGTTTTAGGTAAAAAAAAAGGGAAGATCTTTATAGGAGATGTTGAAGATCTTTCACCACGATTAGAAGATTACGTTCCGAGTTTCCAAAGACACTAAACTATTACGATCCTTGTGTGTATGTACTAAGTATTCCGCAAATGTAATGTAATGTCAATGTACGTCAGGCTTCGGGTCTCTACAGTTGGTATCAGAGGAAAGGTTTAGTCAACCATTGGAAACTAGGATGCGAGAACTTTAGTGAGATCCCTAGAGATATTTATAAGGTTTGTCTAGGGATGTCCCTAAGGATAAGTATACGTATAGGATACAGTCCTATAACTACGGTAACGATCTTATAATTTAACCTAAGAAGTTAGATATTGAGGATACTCCCCCTTTATAATGTTGTTTTCCTTAGCATGATTTTTCCTCTCACATTATTCTTTTTGGGTTTTAGACGATGGCTGGAACCCGAAGGAACCGTGTTGATCAATGAAATGGCCAATGCAATGATTGTCCTCCTGAACAAGCAAATGTTATGGGAGATGGAGTGCAAAATCTTATTGCTATACTTACACAAGCTATGAATCATTCTGGACTTCCAAATGAGCAGAGAAAGGAACAGTATTCTATTGAGTCCTTCATGAGGCAACGTCCACCTTCTTTCAGTGGGACTTCCGATCCACTTGTTGCTGAACAATGGATCAGTACCACTGAAAAGATATTTTCAGTTCTTCAATGTTCTGAACATGATAAAGTCATATTAGCAGTATATCGTTTGGAAGGTGAAGCTGATCAATGGTGGAATCTTATCAAGAATACGAGGCCAAGAGATGAAATTGAGTCCATGGAATGGGACGAGTTCAAGAACTTGTTTTTCAGTAAGTACTTCCCTCGTATTCTTCAAACAAAGATGGAAAAGGAGTTTCTTGAGCAGAAGCAGAAGGATGAAGAATCTGTTGGTATATACGAAGCGAATTTTACAAGACATGCAAGGTATGCATCTGGCATTATCATCCAACCTGAAAGTAAAGTTGATCGATTTTTCCGTGGCTTAAAACCAAGTCTTAGAAGGGCATTAGCTATACGAGAATTCAGTAGCTATGAAGAAATTGTGCATTGTGCTATGAAGGTAGGAATGGAAGTTGGTGTTACATATCCATCTCAAGGTTTTGAAAAGAAACGAAAGATGGAGTTCAAGGAGAAATCTCTGAATAATGGTGAAAAGAAAATGAATGTTTCCTTATGCACAAATTGTGGAAAGAAGCATGGTGGAGATTGTCTTAAAGGGACTAGAAAATGTTTTAAGTGTGGAAAAGAAGGTCATCAAGCGGCTGAGTGTCGAAGTAATGGAAAAAGGGTTTCTAATGATGTGAATAAAGCAAACACTGCAGAGAATGCACCACCAACACTTCAATGCTTCAAGTGCAAGGAAATGGGGAAATATGCTCATAAATGCCCTAATCCAAGGGTTAGTGATGATCGACATGAGCAACCGCTTAAGGCAAAGGACAAAGGGAAGTCACATGCGATCACTATTGGAGATGTTGAATATGACAACGATGTGGTGGAATGATTAAGTGTTTATGTAATGGGATTCCAAAATAATGTGGTATCATAAAGTATTGGAATATTTATGTATTGGTCTAATGTGTTATTCAAAGTGATTGAGATATTTTTTGAAATAAGACGATATGCGCATAATGAAAGGAAAATGAGAAAATGAAATGTTTAACAGTATTCATGAGCTCATGATTGGTATAAGGGCTAAGTGATATCATGGTTTCAGTATATAGAATTTTGAGGAGTTTGGTATGTGGAAGGTGTTAACTTTTAACAGTATTCATGATTTCACTAAGGTTCAATGGGTATTCATTCTTCAAGAGAATACATGATTAAGGCCTTTGAATGTTTGGAATGTGACCAACAAGATATATCTTATGATATATGGGGATCAACGATGGTATTAAATCTCTGGTAATCGTTTTCACTATGTTATGAGAGTGGACTGCAGTATTATGGATAAGACTAAAGATTGGAATGGATTATGTTGGACATAAGTTAGTATTATTGATGGGATGTTATAGTAATGTAGTTTTAGAAAAAAGAAATACAACCTGCAGGACGGGCGCCAGCCCATCGCTTCGGACAAAGATGTGGGAATCGAACCCACAACCGAAGTGCGACTGGCCTTTATCGCCTACCACTGGCCTACAGGAAGTCCCTGTTTAGTAGAAACTAGTTTTATTATATTAAGCAGTATGATATATGAAGTATAAGTCCATTTTAGGAACCATATGTGATTAATCTCACTATAGATCGACTTATAATTTTTGCTAACCTTTTGTTTGAGACAGATGGAATGACCTATCATACTAACACTTCACGAATAACAAATTCAACTTCATTTATTTAAGAGATGAAGTGGAAATTGTTCAAGGCATGAACAACAGTGAGATTGTACCAAAATAAAGAAAGTATTTATTCTAATTCAAATTTTCAACTTTTGGGAAATGACCTTGAAAACCAAAAATGTTGTCCTAGTTATCTTATAACTGATGAATCAGATGGTACCTTAGATCGTCACAAATTTATGGATTTGTGATTACTGGATTTTCCATAGCCATGTTCTCTACCACTCTCCATCAGAACATGATGGTTAGATTTCTCTTCCATATCCATATTTTCACCTATGTGGAAACCCAGTGATTAGTTTATTTGGGTAATCGTTACATTTCATATTTTAGTTTTTAAAGCCAAGTTTTGGTATTCCTTTTTACGATGTGGGTTTCTATTAAAGAAACTTTCGAATAGTAAACCATTTATAACCCCGACGAATTTCGAGGGCGAAATTCATTTTAAGGGGGGTAGAATGTAACAGCCCGAGATTTTATGAAAAATATTATTTTTTATTTCACTAATGTATTGTGTTGTATGCTACACCAAAATGAGCTTTCACAACACGCATCCTTGACTTGCCTTGCATTACACGCAATCGCGACCTTCCTCGATAGCTTGCGTCGTACGCAATACCGAGTTTCACTAAACAATGATATGCTATTAAAATATTATTAAAACTAGCCGTTATGAATAATAATAACCACTTTTTGAAATTTTATTTTTCAAAATGGACTTCATTTTTTGATTCGGAATACCGAAA
Organism: Viscum album; assembly: GCA_963277665.1. Classification (NCBI taxonomy): domain Eukaryota; kingdom Viridiplantae; phylum Streptophyta; class Magnoliopsida; order Santalales; family Viscaceae; genus Viscum; species Viscum album. The sequence continues at coordinate 1,676,050,823 of OY728161.1, read as the reverse complement.
TTATCCTAGGGTGAAATTTTGGTATTTTTCTGAACACTTTTAATTTTTGATGAATAGTGAAACCACTAAGTTGTAGGTTAAAAACTGAATTTTGCATAAAACATAATTTTACCGCTTCTGTGAATGGAATTTCGAAAATCCGACAAACACAGTTGATATCAGTAAGTAAAATGTGGTTCAATGAGATAAAAATAATTTTTTGGTGAATAGTAACTTTTAACTTTTTTTACTGCGGTTAATAGTAAATAGGGTAACTAAAGGTAAAAATGATATTACTATTACCCTAACACATGTCCTAATTCTATTGGATAAGTTTAATTCGACCAAATACAAACTTAGGAATAAAATATGACCATTTAGGCCCACTTGGGTTAGATTAGGACATTTATTATTAATTTATTTAAAGAAGGGTTAAAATAGTTAAAATCAAAGTTTAATAAGTAAATAATTTTTAATATGAGGATATACATAAGATAAATTCGACTATAAATATTCATTAGAAAGCTAAAAAGATTTCCTACATAATGATATTTTATTTATAATTTTTAGACTTTAAATAAATTAATTTATTTATGACACAACGATGATGCAGTAATTACCCTTTTAAGGAAATATTAACATAATTAATGTTATAAATGCTCAAATGAATGTAATTTGAGACTTGTTATGAATTCCACTAATTTTATAAGTTAATATGATATATTATTGTTTCTTTAATCAACTTGGTTCGAACATATAAATCTGTTATGACTTTCACAAAAATCGTATATCAAATAGTGTCAAAATTGACACAAAATAGTTTTTAAATAAAATATTATATTATTAATTGTTATTTTATTCCTAAAAAATCTAAGGTTCGTCCAAATGACTTAGATAAGGATATATATATTAATAATAAACAATTTGGGGTTCGTTTGGCATGTTATAGTAAGTGTATTAACCATATAGTGAAAGAAAACAAAAAGACAGGGTAAAAGTTAAATTATTTAACTTAGAGTTAAATATAATTGATAAGGTTAAAATAATACCCTAAACTTGTCTAAATACTATTGGTTGATAGGATTTCGACCCATACCCACTTTATATTCGAAATAAGACCCTTTGGAACCATTATAAACCGATTTTGACTTTAATATAAAATAATATTTTGAGATATTCCTAAGGCGCCCCTCTCCTCCCTTATAAAAGGGAACCTCCTCCCTCTCCTCCTCACACCAATTTGAGCATTCAAGCTCGGACAAACCCTGCCAAAATCCCTTCAACAATTCCCTAGAATAATCCTAGAGGTCTTGGTCTTCTTCAAATACCAATCTTAGTTCCCTAAGTGGAGGATTCAAAGAGGCGTTTCAAAGAAGAGGTAATAACCATTACCGATCTTTTCAATTTCTTTCTTCTTCAACTTCTTCTTCTTTAGTTGTTTCATGACAAAGTAATAACATCATTATTACTTACATACTGATATGTTATTATAAATATGAAACAACCCTAATTCACCTTCTATCCATCCTACGGAAAAATGAAATCACCGCGCATGCGTACATACGGAATACCGTCTCCACGCCGTGGTGTAATCTATTTTCCACCACCACCTTACATGGATGGGTATAATGGTGTAAAGAATAACTATACATTGTTATTAAAACATAATATTGATTCTGATATATTGTATAATCCACTCCAATTCAATTCAATATTTATGGAAATGATATCATCGCTCGTGCGTACGTACGGACTACCGTCTCCACGACGCGATGAGATTCATTCTCCATGTTAACCATTTAAGAATGATTATAAAGTATATATAAGAAATAATAATGAAATATATGACATTATAAAGCTACTGAATTTATGTATATATATATATATGTATGTATTTCATCTACTTACTTCCATTCAAGACAATAAGGAAAGGAAAACAGCGTTCATGCGTACGTACGGACTACCGTCTCCATGAACGATGTTTTTCATTTCATTTATCTATCTATTATATATATATACTGAATATATATGATATAAAAATCATATTTTATATTCTGGAAGTAATTAAATCATGATATAAGTGATAATAATGTCAATAACAACAAGTCAAAACACCTACGATAAATGAAACGATTTTACCCAAAACGCTTCTTTAACATGGAATTTACAAAAGAACGGGTAATATAATGTCATAAGTGAACCATATATGATATCATAACAATGAATATGATTTTTTAATAATTCAATTACATTATTTAAATCATTATACAGGAGTTTGGGACACATACGAAGCAAATCGGACCTAAGGTAAGGGAAATATCACAATCTCATTTTTATCCGAGATTGTTTATTCGTAAGTATTTACTGGGGTGTATTTTATCATCCACATCCATGTTCCCTCAATATGTAATATTGTTTCCATCCACTTACAATAGTTTAAATCCAATTTTACCCTTCGGTGAGTTTTTAGTAAATAATATGAAAGGAATCTTTTGTCGTTTTTTTCGTACGAGGTACTTTTTGACTTTTCCGACAAAAGTACGAAGAATGTTTTTTTTAACTTATACAACATGAGTGGTTTTTTTAAAACATTATTTCCAAGAAGCTTCCTTTACAAGTTTTCATGTTTATTTTTAATCAACTTCTTTTATTTTAAAGTTGTATGACATGTTATGGAAGGAAAAATGTTTTTGAAGAAGAAAGGATATTTTCCTCAAGAATGGAGTTCAAGTGTTTTATCAAAATTATTTTCCATCTAAGATAATAAAGGGTTCTGTTTTTATCCCTATTATTACATTGATTTGATCATGTTGTGATGGAATTATTTTTATGAATTCCTTTATCTTATATGAAATGTTTTATGATGTCATGATGCTTCAAGAATCCCATTTTTGTTACATGTGTTATGCGATGATATATGATTTATGATTATGTGGCACACATAAGAAAGGATTCATTATAAGATGGGTGGGACCTATATCTCCCTCCAATGCATTGGGAAAAGATTTTATATCTCTTGAGATAGATAGGGCTGGAACGGTAGGTTATACCGGTTCAGTGAAACAGGACTGAAACGAGGGTTACTCGATTCAGAAAGGGACTTTGTCCACTAAGATAGTCTTGGAAATGAGTCTTGACTAACAAGAAATGATTCTCTATGATTATGTGTGAATGCCACAAAGTTTCATGTTTTACGTTATGATTATTGTGATTACATTTCACTGCCATGATTTATCCCCTATTATGAAATTATGCTCTCTTTTACAGGGTAAGATTTCCAAAATGTTATGTTCTTATGAATACGATGTGATTGATATTTCTTTTGTTTACCCTTACTGAGCATTTGAGCTCACCCTTTTATGTTTTATTTTCCCCAGGATATAAAGAAAGGTTTTAGGTATAAAAAAAGGGAAGATCTTTATAGGAGATGTTGAAGATCTTTCACCACGATTAGAAGATTACGTTCCGAGTTTCTAAAGACACTAAACTATTACGATCCTTGTGTGTATGTACTAAGTATTCCACAAATGTAATGTAATGTCAATGTACGTCAGGCTTCAGGTCTCTACACACCCAATGTCACATTGCTAGTATTGATTCAATATTCTAGGAAACACCTCCATTATTAACATAATTTTAATTTTTAATTAATTAACTCTAAAATCTTGATTACAAAATTTTATACTTAATTCTATTTTTATAATTCATTAATAAAATATTGAATACCATATTTAAAGGAAATGTCGGATCTACGTTAGAGGATGGAAAATATCTGGATGCACATATGTATACTCATTACGTTTGATAATTTTATGAAGATAATTAAACTCCCTTATGTAGAAGCGATGTAGTAGATAAAATACACAAAACAACTATTCATACACATAGATGAACCTAATTGAATGAAATTACATGTTGTATGTTGCAACACTCGACTGAGTAATCCAAATATTATTACACAGTCAATGCTTCCATATAGTCAATAACAAAATTTTGTATGAAAAACGAATCTACAAAATATTTAATGATAACCTATCTTTAGATGCAATTCAAATCAGTTTCAAGTGTTATGAGATGCGCATCCTAGCAAACTGATCATCACTATCCCATCATAGATTTAATTTCATTATTTTTTTATTTTATTTTAAATTATTAGAATAGAGTTTGTTCCTATGTTTATTTCTCAACATGAAATCTCTTTTTAATACTAGATGATACATAAATATTTGCATAATATTTTTTACACACGTACTCCCATGGAAACTGTGTAAAATGTCCTATGTAACCTGTTATATCTTGTACTCCCATAGATAATAATTTAATATATCCTATGTGGAATAAATTTTGTATAATATTGTAAAGCTTTAGCTTGGTTATGGATCAACCATTTTTTAATAAATTCCATTTTTGTGGGTGATCACTAAGTGGACACGATGAAGTCTGAACTTGTCACAGATCCTCTTATTTTCAAAATTACACTACATGTTTTATTTGTTATTATTTTGAATCTATTATTTAAAACTATAAATTTTATATCTATAAAAGAAATTAAAAAATTTATAATTACCAATAATTAGTTTTTTTATAATATTTTAATTATGTAAAATGTTTTCAAAGGATTAAGTAATGTTGTAAATTATTTATCCATGATAAAATCAATCTTATAAAATATTGTTTGAATTTTTGAAATTTATAATGATATTATATTTACGTTAATTGATTTATTTTTAAATTAATTGAGGTAATTTATTTTAATCCATTTTGAACTAAACTTTTTTTGGGTTCTAAATTAAAAACAATATTGGGTTACTCACTCAAACTAAATGTTTATAATGATATATAATGACATTTCTATAAATAAATTACAATAACTATTTATTTTAACAAAATTCATTGTTGATATGTTTAATTTATAACATCATTATTCATTTTATGGACGTTTTATGATCATTTGGACCTGATAACGTTTTGAAATTAATATTTTTAAATAATTTTTTTAGTAAATAAAATTCCTATGAAATATTCACTTTCATGGGATTATTTGATTTTAATTTTCATAGAAATATCCAAATGATTGATCATATTTATATTTATTTATTATATCATATAACATTTATACATATTTTTGTTCACACTCTATTCCATCACGTGGATAAATAAGTGATAAAAGAAAATGCCTTTGAAAATGTTGAAGAAAATACACGAACAGTTTCATGATTTTCAAAGGGTCAAATTTGAAATCTCCCAAGATTGTCTAAAGCAATAGTGTCTTACAACTACTTGCATGCTATTATACTATTTTACAATATACATGAGTGTAAAACCACCATTTTCTTAGGGTCATATTCTTACCTATAAATAGAACCTTGGGGTCTTCATTTTTATAGATGAATTCTCCTAAATCCTGAATGTTGCTATTGTCACCCAAGTACTTCTCCCTAGTCCTATAAATCCTCAAAGGTGGTTATTTAACACATGTGATGAGGTAATTAATGGATCTTCATAGTACATTATTTCATTATGTGTTTAAAATCCATAACATTTGTGCACCTCAATGCACAAAATACCCTTAATTCAAGAAGACATGAATGAATTTAATTTCTTATGTTAGATATTGAGCACCCAACATCATTTAGTTCCATTTAAGTCACTTGGAGTATTGATCCATGTCTTACCCAAGTCAATTCAACCCAGTTGTTCTTCACTTAAGTTGACATCATATTTCCCAATACTGATTAAAAAATAATACATACTCACTAGCCACTAACATGAGAACCTCATTATAGATGTTCACCCAACCCTTCATCATAATTGATCCTTTTATAAATCCACTTTCAATGAAATTCATGGTAGGTCATTTCTTTCATTGGCCCCTTTTATTAAAAGTGATATTTTTGAAACCTCCACAATGACCTCCTGATTTTGAAAATCTTAGTGAAATTCAAACCATAATGTCTCCTATTTGTATTTGTATCTATATGGTTAGAGAATTCATACACTTTTATTGTGAGGGGGTTGGGGTCCTTGTGATGTTTTTGGTTTTGTATCACTAGGATATGGAGGCATCATCTCCTATGAACATTGTTGAAAAGTTCCCAATCTCAGATTCTAGGGATATGAATCAATCATCCTATTATTATCTATAAGACCCAGAGCCTCTAGTACATTTTATGGATTGTATGGTTCATGATTTCTTTTTCTTTTTGAAAAAGGATAAGTTTCATCCCCGCTACGGGACCAAATTTAGGGCAACAATCATAGCATAAGTCCCCAGAAATTTAGGCCTAACCTAATTAGATTCACATAAATTTCAAATTGATCGGTTCATTTCTCTATGCCCTCATCCACCATTTCAATGGTCTGTTTAACCGTTGGTAGGTCCTCTTCTACCAGTAGGAAAAATTAAGTGTGTGACTTTTTTGAATTTTCACATCCTATGGTTTCTCATACCAATCATGAATCATTGGGTCTTAGAGAATTGTGATGATCACAAAATCTGCACTAGAAATACCGAATGAACATTGAGAACTCTAATTCCCATCATAACTGGGATATGTAGGAATCCATCACATGGGGACTAAGATCACTAAAAATACTCTTCATGTTTCCATCATGAATTAACATAATTTGGCCATCCTCCTTTAGAGTAACCACTAAATTCCACACACCATTAATCTCTATGAGTTATGATATATCTCGTGTACCCTGTTACAAGGGAATGTGTTTCAGGTGTTAGCCCCGACATAATCCCCTCAAAGGCCTATACTCCCTTAAAATAAACTATCCATCTACATGTTATTTTATTCCCATCCATGTGGGATACAAAAAAATCATCCTTAAGGTTCAAATCCAAAATTTCAAATCAACCATTTTCTCTCTGGGGAACATTCCTAGTATGGTGTAGTATAACATGTAAACTAAAATCCTTCTAGTTTCTTTGGGATGCTTTAGAATAATCCTCACGCCATGTTCATTCTGGGAACCTTCAACCTATATTTACTTACAACATGGAATTACACTATATTGTTAGGTCATTATCACACAACCTTATAAGAATATGATGTATCCCAACAAGTGGCACTACTCTATGAATGTTATTATTCATTTAATAAGAATAAATAGGTTTCCCAACTATGGGTATGATCCCAACATCAAAACAGCTTTTGTCTCCCTAAAAGACGATATAATCCATAGTAACATCTGTCTCCATAGATGATGAAGAATTTCAGAATTCCCCCCTGAGTGGATTAAAATATATTATTGTCATAGTAATTGCCAAATAATACCGATGTAGTATATGAGAGGATATATTTGATAGAGAACCTCTAATACATATAGATATCTCCGTCATTGAAGAACCTCAAATACATATAGGTGATTCTAAATTCCACACAAGCTAATAATTGATTGAAAATTTCAAGGGAAATCAACATTAAACTTGGTATATAAATATGGATTCATTATCATATCAAAAAAATATAGGAGAGTCCCAGAATAGGAAATAATTACCCTCAAAATGGTGTTATGCGCCTAACCTCCCAACCTCTCAACCAATGCTATTTCATAAGTATTATAGGTTGATAAACCTCACGAACACATGGTATTGGAAATAATGTCCCACGGGATAAGTACCATTTTGTGTTTTCGGATCCATAAAAAAATATAATGGAAACCAGCCATAAAGAATGATTCCTAACCAGAACACATGTTTCTAGGAAAAATGGTGAATCCAACATGAATACTAAATCAATATGATACTATTACCCCTATGAGGCCCCTGTCAATTGATTAAATAGGGTCAGAAAAGGGAATAATTCACACATTTGTTCATCTAAAAGTTGATACATTAAAATATTTCATCATTTTTATTTATCATATATACATGTACATTAATTACAAGATCTCCATTCACTCAAAATGGATTCCCTCATGTTTGAAACTATGAATAACACACTTCATACTCAAGTTAGATCCCCTTATGCTCAAAGGATATCATCACCGACTCATTGTGCTCCATAATGGGTCTAAAATTCATTGGTCTAAGAGTACCATCAATACAGTACTATCATGACCATAGAGGCTACCTGACAGGATGTCCACATCAAGAATAACCCCCTGGTCTTTAGTCACTGATGTCTAGTGGTCCCGAAGAAGATGGTTCTAGCTACAATAATAAACCATTTCAGATGTTTTTCCCTGGAATGCAAACAATAGTTCCTCCACTATTCCCTGTAGTTCAACCATGAGGCCACACATGGCCTCATCCCAAAGAAAAAATGGTCCTTCCTGAAGGATCTTACCAACAATCACTACCAGCAACGTTGTGCAACAATGAACCCTCAACATGGTAAGGGTTCCATTTTTTATCTTTTCAGAACTGGTCCCATAAACATTGTCACACAAGACATAAAATTTGGTAAAATATCTGGCCAATAGGGACCTGATACCTACCATTACCCCCAACTTAAATGTCTTCCCACCAAGATTGGTAGGATATAGAGAATGGGCACAAACACTCATCCTCTTTAATTATGTTATCCATCAGACTCATTTGGTTGCATTCAAGTATGTTTGTCAACCAAATGGGGATTCCATTAGCCAACAACCACATAGACCTTCCAGTTTCCATTATGTCTTCTAATAGTCTCATTTGATAGCACCCTAAGAATTAAATCATAAATATCTAATGTAAAACCTGGGTTAGGTTCAACTCACTACCCCCAGGTAGGAGTACTATCAGTATCCACTAATAAGAAAGGGAGGATTGGAGAATATATGTAAACATAATTCAAATATAGAATGGATGTATATTACTGTTTTGGTAGATGATGTCACCAAGAAAATTTTGGAAATTTTGAAAGGGCAGAAAGAAATACCTTGACATATTCTGGATACATTTTGGAATATCATAATCGGAAAACTAGTAGTATTGAATTGAATAAAAACATAATTATTTCCCCCATATATGGTATGAATGATCAACATTCAACCCAATAGAAGATACATTCCTCAATTCCAATCTAAGGGTTATTTGGCATACTTCCCCATATCACACGAAATACCAGTTTAGGCACATGCACTCATTCCAATTGAAGATAATCAGTCTATTCTGATTGATACCCCCAACAACAGCACATAAACCTACTCATGATAACAAAATTTTATAGTATGTGGCCTAAAATACATATAATAGTGAAACTAAGAATAAATCATAGTAACCATAGTTGGATAATCAAGAGTTTATTTGATATTTTCCTCTTCATAATACTAGAGTACATGAAGCCCTCACACATTTATCTACTGCATCTCAAGATCTAACCCTCCCATTACATATTATAGAATAATTAGTTGTTATTTTGATGATCCTCAATAGAAACATTATCAAGAAGGCTTTCTCCATGAAAATTTTGTCATTTCTGAGAACCTCTCTGTTTGGGAGCCACGACAACCCTCTACGTGGCTAGAAGACCAAGGAGGATGAGGATTTTTCAATTTCTATAATCCACTGTGGTGCTCCACCCTAGAATTTCATTCACTAAGAAAATTTTATTCAGTGTAAATTTTTACATTCTAAAAAAAATTGTAATTAAAAATGTAGTGATGAGAATTCCTTATTATCTTGAGCCACTTGAAAATGAAAGGCTAGTGATTTCTGGTTCTTTTTCACTGGATGATGAAATTCATTCTTAGCAAGAATAATTCCCAAGGTTTGAGTCATTCTCCAAACCATCATTAGGTCAGTTTTCTTATAATATATCAGACAAAGAACCAACAGATACCATTTATTTTGATAAAGCAATTAGGAATTTTCCACTCTGGTCAGACCATGTTGAGAAACCTCTATAAAAAGATAAATAAAATATTTTGAATATGATAAAACAAATGTATAATGGTAAAATACAAGTCATGATCTGGCCATTGGTAACCTGTTAATAAAATATACAAAGTTGTTGGTAGAATATTGTATTTATGATATTTGTATCAATAAACTAAAGACTCGTCATCATATGAAATACAAGGTATTATAATACTATCAATGTCTTGTCAACGTAATATAGGGGTTGAAATTCCAAATTAACATTCCATATCTTCAGTTTTCCTGATATCCAATGATCATGATACAATCGTAGGCCCGTCAATGTTCATGCCTCAATGCAATAAATTGGTTCATACAATTGAATTCAGAAACCCTATCTTGTTTTCATATCAAAGGATGTGGTGCACATAGAGAATTAAATTTTTCTATGCTCTAAAATCAACAATGCCCAAAAAATGTTGTCTCATGAAATTTTATTGCACCAGGACAACAACAACAAACAAATACTATTCATGACTAAAGATATTCTCAGTAATAACATGCCTCGAGTAGTTTTCAACAACGTCATTCTCAAATAGTGAAATCTAATGAAATTATTCTCCATCATTCATCTGAAAACATTATGAAGGATACTTGATTACAGTATGTTAGCCATAAGAGTGCACAAATATATGAAATAGTATCATGGTCTTCAAAAATTTTTGATTTATATGGGTGTCAGATAATTAATTCTACAAATGATCAGACGAGAATTTGTAAAATAGGAGGAGCGTAATTGCTAATATAATCCATATTAGTTTAGGAACCATCCCATCCCATTGGACTGGGGTCTTTTTTAACCCATCCATTTGTGTATAAAAATATAACCCGAAGGGTTGCAGAAGAAGAACAGGAACTACCCCACCATGCATGTCTAGGTGCCTTTTCCAATCCACAATACACCTATAATTAGAAGTTAGCATTCTCCTGATTGGGGAAGAAGCCAAAGTGTGAATGCACCACTGAACTATATTAGGAATCCAATCATATTATTTTCCATAAAACATTTACTAGGAAACTAAATTATAGGATAACAATGTCATGTGTAGGATGAATAAAAATGAAATCTCACCAAGAAACTTACATAATTTCATCAATGAATTGTTAATTAGAGAATTTCATTAATACCATCATTGATGATCCTTCCAAAAATGATTCATGTTTAGGGGAGTCATGGGATGATGTTCTTATTCATATTTTTGTACACGCTAATGAAAATTAAGGAGGTGTGTGTGCCCAAGATTAATGAATTTCCCATTATCTTGTTATTCCCTAGGATAATTAATATCCACCAATTCGAAAGTCACATAATTAGATGAAAGGTAATAGTTAGATCTTGTCTCAATTTTAAATTGGATAATGTAAAACTATTTCACTTGAAGATATATTTTACCACTAATTTGTGGAGACTATGTAGTTAATAAGGCTCAATTTAGAGTTTCTCCGATGAAGCAATCCATCTAGGTAAGCTTCACAAGAAAATCCTAAAATTTCACTTCTAGTAAGATCTCCTCAAGAAAGTGGGGTTTTTTGAAATTAAAGATGTGGAAAATGAATTTCCTCCATTTGGTTAACATCTAGAATGGGGTCTAGATTATCCTTATAGAAATGTCTCAATGGGTTATCAATGACAATCACTCGTAGCTCCATCTCTAGTGGTCTTCCCAATCATCACACTTGTTCATGCTCTAGCTTCCACACCTGTTCAGGTACTATCTCATCCGGGTGTTTCCCAAATTATTAATATTGATATTGTGTCATTAAAAACTCTATTGGAAACTATGGAACAATTGTACGCATTGGTAAAACCAAAAAAATAATGCATACCTTGAATGGGAAGTTTTGATTCCTCCCTCGCCAAAAGTTGTATGTACCACATTTCCAATTGTTAGTGGTTAAAGATATATAGAGAAGAAGTAGGATCATTTGTTTTCTCACTCTGATCCCATGATGGGGACCCGTCAATAATAATAATCAGCAAATATTTGAGGTTTTTGTAATCAATGTAGGGGTCATATTTGTCTTGTATACAAGTTTTTAGTCTTAATCAATCACACGATGGGAAGTCCTCCATCAAAAAATCATTTTCCAATTCAGCTCAATGCTGTAGAAGATAACATATTTTTATATTATGAACTACAAAAAAGATAAAATGAGAGTGTTTTAGATTTCATGGATCGATGGAAAAGAAAAACCTATTCATTAAACTTACCACACCCATAAGAAGATTATTTTCAATTTGTGTGGTAAATCTTAATATTGAGTTCCACACCCCACTAATCCCTATGAAATAAAAAATGAGTGTTTTGAAGACTTTATTCTATAACCGAACATGTGGATAATTCCATCGTTGAAACCAATTCTATGTATCATGTAATCCCATCAACTCCGAGAAGGATTAGTTGAAAAGAAGAGGCTACTGCAGTTTCACTGAAGTAATCACATGTACCTTATTCTAATTAAAATTCCTCAACATACTATAGGGATCCCCCTCCAGAGAATCAGTAGAAAAAACATACTCATCATGGTGATCAAAAAGATCAAATGAAGAAACATTTTTAGGGGTTAAAAAATAAATTATATTCTTTTAGAAATGACCAAGTCCCCATGTACATCATCTCAACATTAGAAAACAATAATTTTTTGTTTCCAAGACCAAATAAACATAATAAATAAGGATATGAAGATCTACCATGTTATTTCCCCTTTCTTTAAATTTACTGGAAACCCATCTCGAAGTGTTTTTTTTAAAACCTCCTAAAAAATATTGTGGACCCCGTGTAGGTGAAATTGAAACATTCACCCACCTAGGTAGCATGTATTATTACTACCAATCCAGAGGTTGAAGAACAGTGGTAGGAAGTCAAATGAAAGTGTGAAAAAATGTGTTATGTATTTATAGACACAAAAAAGATCAATCAAACTCATGAAATTATACAACCATAGTTGAAACAACATAATTTTCCAACAACAACTTCCACTACAACCAAAGTATATTTATGTAAAGTTCAATCCTCCAATGTAAAATCCTCAAGGAATAGATGTGGTCAGAAGGTCAAAGAGTAGTCAAAAGTAGATGATATTGTGCTAAGCCCAAATGTGTCCTTAACTTTGGCATGTTTCATTCCATCTCTTTCAAAATCGCATGCACCACATTTCCAATCAACAAAACAAGAATCAACATGTCTGGAATAATATTTATTAGATGAGGTGATGATGTTCAGTTTTGTTAAAATTATTCACATAATTGACCCTATGAAAATGATTAGTCTCAATATGAACTTAAATTACATGTACTTAATTGGGGAGCTAGAGGATGAATACATCATGTTTAAGGACACAAGGGATGATATGGGTATTGTAGAATCCAATATTTTAATTAGACCCCTACTCGAACTATTTATGTAGCATAAACTCCTGAGAGATTCATTCAATAGGAACAATATTATATAGGGAACTCTCCCACACATGATAGGGTCATACCTAGCATGATCATATTGGAAGACCAATTAAAGGCCTTACCTTCTAATTTTGGGCATGTTAGAGGACATGGTAATCCTAATCCTCTAAGAGATGTAGTATTTTCAGCTTCGTCCTTGATATATTGTCCATCTACATTTGGGGCATCATCATCAATGGATTCTGAAAAACCACATCTACATGTTGTAAAATGAAATTATTTGGAACAGAATTTTGAAAATTTGATGATAATGCATCATGTAATAACCATGTTATCCATTATAGATGATCAAAATATGTCAAAAGATCATCTGGATGCACTTATTGAGGCTTTTCAAGTGCTCCAATGTTTGAAACTAAGGTTACTACTGTTTTGGTCTACCTTATATATAATGATACATTATAATTTCATGTTGTTGTATATCTAACAAACCATGATGGGGATGATTTGGTAAATGGACACAATATGCTCTAGTATTTATCTAGAATGTTCAACAATACAGAAATTTGATGATCCCCCATTTATAATGGATCAGTATTCCAATGAATTACCATCCATACACTTTATTAGTATGGTCCCACTGATTCTGACATATCTCCATCCAATTTAATGTATCATGATATTGACAAGATTCAATAAGAAGATATAGGTGAGATTGCAATCCGAACATAGTTTTTTGATCTTGTATCTTATTCATATTTAATTTTTGTCTTGTAGGACACAACATTCAATATTCTTCTTCGATGGCCTTGGGTACATCAAAATATGACTATTCATTTTTCATACAAAATATTTCTCAAGTTTTTCTTCAATGGTAAAATTTGGAAATTTCACATTGACAAGGCCATGTTCAAAACTTTTGAATCATTGTATATTTAGGAGGTTTTCATTGACACAAAGGGATCACAGTTTGTGGAAAAATATATGACAAGATTCAATGCTCAAAATGGTCTGTAAAAGATCCCAGATAACCCAATCAAGAATCTCAATGTAGATTACGTACTACCTATCAATAAAATTGAGAGGGTAGACTAAAATCTAAGCACTCGTTTTGTGTATTCCAAAGTGTTATTTGTGTAAATTGAGCATGAAATCCCATGATAAATTATTTATTTACTAACTAATTGTGAAAACATAAATGGATATGTCTTCATTCCATCTACCAAACATCAGAATGTTTCTACATAATCATCCATGATAGAATAAATTATTGAATTTATAGGGAAATATATGGATGATGATTCCCAACACATCATTTACCCTTCAATGCTCAAGGAATACCCTTAATCATCAGTAGGGTTAAATATGGTTTTCTCTTCTCTGGACGTCCAAATATTAAATCATCCCCTAGCATTGAATGTAATTCTTTATCACCTACCCACCATGTAGAGACATAATAAGAAATTTGTGATGATTGAGAAGAATAATATATCATTAAAGGTGAACATAAAGCATTTTTGGAATGTGTCTCCACCACTGTGGATGATATTAGTGAAATAAATTTCAGTATAGAGGATGTTCCACACCATACTCGAATTAGTGAAGCTGTGAATTAAAATAATAGAAAGATGTATATTTCATTTCTAATGTCACAACATGATGTCTTTTCCAGAAAATATATATAAATTATGTGTCTTGATCCCAACATGTATACCAATTATTTGGGATTTTCAGAAGGGAATCATTGATTTAAGTAAAAAGTTAGAAGAGTGCACTCAACCCATCCCTCCATAAATAAGGTTCATGTCAAAAAACTTATCAATGATAAATTTAATAGTGGGGTTAACAATCTAAAATTAATGTCCACTATTATACCAGTGAAAAATATTAATGGAAAAATCTGTGTTTTTTTGAATTCATAGATCTGAACATGCATTGTCCCACAAATGACTTCCAGATTCCTTTTACCGAACAATTGATTGATGAAACCGTTGTATATGAATCTCTCCACACCATGGATTGAAACTAAAGGTATTAAAAACCCAAATTTCCCTATATGATTTGTAATCTACATAATTCATATTCCCTCAAGGCATATTTTTTTATCGGGTAAATCCCTTTGGCTTGAAGACTGCTAGTGACACATATCAACATGAAATACAGAACATTTTCAAAACCATCGTAGATAAATTCATTGAATTTTATGTGGATAATCTAGTGTATATGTCTATTTTACTTTATTCTCACTTGGATTATCTATAAACCATATTAAATAAGTTTAGACAATAGAATGTCACGATTATCACATTGGAACATTCTTTCGGGGTAACTAGGGGAAAATTTCACAGTTTTTTGTACGCCATCCAAACATTGAGTTGGACCCATGAAGACAAATTCTATACTTGACATGTCACCTCTATGAAAACTAAAAGAGTTTAGAATAAATCCAGAACACATTCCCAATATCCGTATCTTCATTAAAAATTCTACAGGAAAGTATTTCCCTTTTTCCAAATTGATGAAGAAGGGGGCCACATATCAATTGACCAATGACTTAAACGTAGAATCTGATACTCTCATTAAATAGATATTTAACCCACCGGTACTTATGACACATCTTGATATTATTTATGTTACATCCTTGGAGAAATCACTAGGTTCCTTCCATACATAAAAAATGTTATTTATAATGAGATCAACCTTTACTATCTTAGTAAAATCATGGTCATCATAGAGATTCAATATTATGATATTGAGAACAGATTCCTAGAATTAATATATGTATTTTTGTAATTGAGAAACTATTTTAGCATCATGAAATCCACTTAGTATCTCAGAATAACCCCCTCTAATTTATCCACAGTCATTATATTCATACATGATGTCTATCTTGGTGGGTGGTTATTCTACAATAGTTTGATATAAAGGTTGAACCTCATAGTGTAGTAAAAGGAAATTATTTACTAGAAATCCTAGATAAACTCACACATATAGAAGAGACACCATTGAATAATAAATTTCCTTGTAAATAAATCTTCTCTATTAAAACATGTACCCAAATATGGGAAATGTACATTGATGGTGCTTTTATAAGTCTAATTGGGAAGATATTTGAATACCCTAAACTCAAAAATGTTGGGTTAAGAATTTTTCATATCTCCCCAGAGAAGGTACTATTTCGATATTCCATTCTGTTATCATAAGATGGCATAAATAATGCGGCAGAATATCAAGCCCTCATTATAGGATTTGAATTAGCACCCTAACTACTAATGGATTACCTGGTGGTGAATTGTGATTTAGAAGTGGTAATCAATAAAATAAAATGGGATACAAAATTATAAAATACGATATAATTCCCCTTTGTGTTTATGATATAGTGTTAATGGAACAATTTCCCTCAATTTCAAAATTGTCTTACATACCACTATCACAAAAATTACCAAGATTATGCATTGTAGAATGCATCCAAAACCTTGGAAGATCCAAATCAGGATGAAACAATAATTAACATTTCTCATCATCAGGTTGATTCACTTTTTTATAAATCAGAATAGAGTAAATAAATTAAATTAGTCCCATTTCTATGACATGTGGTCATACCATGGGATGGATGTAAAATATCATGTAGTATCTCCAAAAGGGGTACTTCTACTCAATAGAATGAAAAGGGAAAATATCCAGTGACAAGTAATTAATTTCACACTTTATGATTTCCCTAATCCATAGAAGATCATTTATTGATGAGGGTTCGATGGAATTATTCTCAGATGAATTGACAGGGATGAAATTGTAGCTGTCAGGAAAGGAATACATTTAGGAGCCAATGGTTCCCACTAGTCTGGGCATAGGATTTCTGATCAAATCTGGAAACATGGATACTTTTGGACTTCAATGATGCAAGATTTCCAAGATTTTATTAGGAATTGTTATCCCTTCCAAATGCATTCCAACATTCTTCATCAAACCCCAATGTTTCTAAAATCAACTAAATTCCTTTATCCATTTAAATCATGGGGAATGGATACAGTAAGACAATATTATCCAACAACATCTATGAAATTCAAGTATATTCTTACTACTACTTATTTCTTCTCTAAATGGACTCAAGAATAAAAAATAAATGAATTCAAGGGAATTTTTTTTAACATTTTCAAAGCTAATATCATTACAATATTTGTTGTCCCTCATACCATATTGATGGAAAATATCACCAAATTATGTTATGTTGATGTAAATAAACTGTATTAGGATCACAATATCAAATATAACATTTCATCTCAGTACCGTGAAACATAAAATGGGAAATAGAGGATTTCAACATGTCCCTAATGAATATAATCCAAGAATATTGTGGATATAGATAAAAGGTCTTGGGTTGATAATATCTTGGACACTTTGATGGATTTTCAAACCACTACCCATACTGCAACACAAACAACTAGTATTTATTGGTGTATGAGATAGAAGTATTTATGAATATTGAAATAATATTTCATTCAATCTGATTTTACAAATGTGACCAACTATCTAAATACGATTAGTAAAAAAAATCTATTTGATGATTTAAAACTATTACATGAAAAGAAATTTCATACCTAGAATCACATGGAACTCTATAAAAACATAATAGAAATATATATAAACAAGAAATTTTTCATTCACTCATTTCTTCAAGGAGAATTGGTATTAGACCTCCAAACATCGATGATACTGGGAAATAAGATTCCAAATATTTTTCTAATGTGTGTAGGACCTCATTAAAAATATACAGTCCACTCTAGTAGAGGTTATTCCCAAATATCAATGAGTTGAGAACTTTATAATACTACAACCAATGAAAAATTCTTGAATAAATAAATTGTGTAACCACACCAAGATATGTCCTATTTGCATGATGAAAAACTACATAGAAACAATTTCCTAGTTTCATGATGTTAAATAGAATAGTAACCATATGTATCTATATTACATTGTGTTTTATAGTGTATCATATTTTTCCATGTTTTATTACATTAAACAATATATCATCATTTTTATCACAAAATTACTCTAAACTATACGATTATCATCTACATAATTTAAAATTAATAAATCCTTCAAGATGCCACAAATAGTCATTCTTTATGACCCTTTTAAAAATAAATAAATTCAATGCACAAGCATTACTCACATCATCGTTACTCCCTAGTGGAACATGAGCCCAATATCTCCCTATGTTTTAATTAGATCTCCATAGGTACCCACTTTTCATGAATTATGTGTGGCTTGATTTTTCCCCTTGCAAGATACATAGTGACACCTGGGTCTAGTCCCCTAGTCCAATCACGATGTTTCATTAAAATTAAGTGACTTATGTCCTCACCACAATACATTACACTACTAGATTATTTTTGAACTATGTATGGAATGATTCTCATCTCGATGAGATATGTATAGATGGCCAGATCTATAATTTTGGGCCTGACCAAGACAAAATATAAAATTCCCCCATTTCTTTTTTTTCAGTCAGATATGTATAGGGAATACCATCTTTAATTACTATGTTTGGAATGACTCTCATTCAAATGAGATGCATAGATAATCCCCGATCATCTATTGAGGGTCAAGAGATAACTAAAACACTCCCCATTATCACATTAAAAAATAGATGGTGTGGAGAAATATATCATAAACTATATATGGCTTGATTCTCATTCTAATATGATATTTATGGACACCCATATCTCTAGTTTTGGTCCCATCCACGACAACAAATGTAATAAAAATTACTTTCATTCCATGTGGGTATGAATCAAACCTATATAGGGAATGATTTTAGAACTACATGTGGGTTGATTCTTTCACCAACAATATAGGTACTGACACATGTGTTTTAGCCTTGTACCATACCCAATATCTCTATATTTTCACTTCAGTTCATTTCTGTCCAAACTTTAAGACATTAAAAAGCATGGGAACTCAAAGAACTGTGTGTGGCTTGATTATCATCCTATTGAGATATATAATAAAAACATGGAGTTAGTTCATAGTCCCAACCATGATATAAAATAAAATTTCCCTTCTCCCTCATAAAATTTGAAATCTATGTACGATCCCTTATTTTGAATTAATTCATTGAAGAAACCATCAATGAATCAAATGATATTCCCATTATATATATGAGTAAGATCTATGTCAGGGACTCCATACTCATGGCCAATATTGATCAAAATATTTCTCTGTTGCATTGTACATTACCCATTTCTCATTTTATACTCATAGTGGTGAATACATTCAGATTTATATAATCATTCATTGATTTCTGGTGAAAGAATATCTGATACCTAAGATATCTTTTTTTCGACTATGCAGTATGTATTCGTAGATGGATTTTCATAAGTCAACCATATAATGTAAATTTTATCCAGAAGATTCCATGATTTGGATATATTGAATATTCTTTAGTTGGCCCTACATAATATAAACCTCAAAATGATTTTTTCATACAATGGTAACTTCGTTTATAGGAGAAGCATATCCTCTCCCATTAATTATTTGATTGCATTATTTAAGAACCCTAACATTATGGAGGAAATTTTTTTTCAATTTTTTCCTATATCCTTCCTCACAACCTAAAATAATCAAAGACTGTGGTTTACGATTTTTTCCATCACTTGTTAAAAGAATACTCATATTACCTTGGATCATTTGACCACATGTCATCCATTATTTCCATTATATTTTGGACCTAGTCATATGAAATGAAAACTATAAACACCATATTTATAATGTTTATACCAAACCATCATAGAAACTATATTCCTCCATTTATTTGGAAATCATGACAATAAATACACTCTCTATATTAATGTAATTTTCTCCCTAAACTAAAATATGTGCTTTGGAAAACATGAATCTCCAAAAACATTATTCATCTTTAAAAAAAAGTTTCATACAAGAGATCTCTTTTTCCTAGATATGAAGTAAATTCCCTTAGGTGGCCTTGAATAAGCCTCCATATAAGGGTCTTGTCATTCAATAGAGGCCCTTATTCGGATACGCAACACATGCCTTAGTTTCCACCACATAATACAAATCCCATAATGGGTTATTCAAATAGTGGTAACTTCTTTCTTGGAATTGTTATCACGACCCATACTTTAGATGCATTGTTAATAATTCAAAATTGAAGTACACTTATTACAACATATAAAAAAACCATGAAATGACCGTATAGGTATAATGTCTTTAGAAACTGGAAAACATAAACAACTGGTTCATAAAGCATCTACGTTGTCTCCCAATTATTTCACCATATCTAGAGTCCCTTTTTGGAATATCCTACTTAATAACCTTTTTCAAAACCTAGGGAAATAAATCATACAAAAGGGTGAGCTAAAATGCTTAGTAAGGGAAAAAAGAAATATCAATCACATCATATTCATAAGAACATATCATTTTGGAAATCTTAACCTTGAAAAGAGATCATAATTTCATAACATGGGATAAATCATAGTAGTGAAATGTAATCCCGATAATCTTAACATAAAACATGAAACATTGTGGCATATACACCTAATCATAGAGAATCATTTCTTAGTAGTCAAGACTCATTACCATGACTATCTTAGCGGACAAAGTCCATTTCTGAACCGAGTTCACTCCTCATTTAAGTCCTGTTTCACTAAACCAGATTAACCTTCCATTCCAGCCATGTCTATCTCATGAGATATAAATCATTACCCAATGCATTGGAGGTAGATATAGGTCCCACCCATCTCTTAATGATACCATTCTTTTGTGTCCCACAAATCATAAATCATACATCATAGCATAACCCATGTAATAAAAATGGGATTCTTAATCATCATGTCATCATAACATAATCCATATAAGATAAAAGGAAATCATAAAAATATTTACATCATAACATAATCAAAATAATGTAAAAATAGGGATAGAAATAGAACCCTATATTATCTTAGATGGAAAATAATTTTAATAAAACACTTGAACTCCATTCTCGAGGAAAATATTCTTTCTACTTCAAAATTTTTTTCCTTTCTTAACATGTCATATAATTTTGAACTAAAAGAATTTGATTAAAAATAATCTTGAAAACTTGTAAATGATTCTTCAAGGAAATAATTTTCTAAAAATCCATTCATGCCTTATAAGTTAAAAAAACTTTTTTCTCGTACTTTGGCCGGAAAAGTCAAAAAGCACATCGTACGAAAAACGACAAAAGTTTCCTTTCATATCTTTTACTAAAAACTGACTGAAGGGTAAAATTGGATTTAAAAAACTGTAGTACGATGAAATATTGAAGAAAAATGGATTTGGATTATAAATATTCCCCAGAAAATTCTAAAATATAAACAATCTCGGATAAAAATTGAGAATGTGAGATTTTCCCTTACATTAGGTCTGATTTGCTTCGTAAGTGTCTAAACCTCCTGTATAATGATTTAAATAATGTCATTGACTTACTCCAGAGTCACACATATTTTTATGATATCAAATATGATCATATTCTTAGCTTCTTATTAGTAATATTTCATTGCTACTTGTTATTCAGGTGTTTATTACTTTTTGTTCTTATGCGTGTTTTGTCGAATAAATTCTTATTCTTCCTTTTAGGTTATAGATACCTAATTTCCATAATGGTATTATTGTAATATATATATCATATTCACTCATTAAATTCATTTATGTAATCATTATGCAATGAAGATCATGTAGAACGAGTCTTATCACATCGTGCAGACGGTATTCCGTACGTACGCACGAGCGATGATATCATTCCCATGATGGTGGAATTGTATTGGAGTGTATGTATACTATTTCAGAATACATATCACTTTAAAATAATCATAAATATTTATTCTTTACACAATTATAACCATCCAAGTAAGGTGGTGGTGGAAAATAGATTACACCATGGCGTGGATACGGTATTCCGTACGTACGCGCGCGCGGTGATTTCGTTTTCCGTAGGATGGATAGATGGTGAAATAGTGTTATTTCATACTTATAATAACATATCAGTATATGAGTGATACTGATGATATTACTTCATATTGAAACAACTAAAGAAGAAGAAGTGGAATAAGAAATAAAGTTGAAAGAATCGGTAATAGACATTACCTCTTTTTTAAAGTGCCTCTTTGATACCTCCTTTTAGGGCACTAAAATTGTTCTTTGAAGAAGACCGTGACCTCTAGGTTGTTTCTAGGGAAATGTAAAAGAGAATTTGGCAGGTTTTGGCCGAAATTTAAGGCTCAATGTGGTGTGAGGATGAGAGGGAGGAGGTTCCCTTTTATAAGAGAGGAGAGGGGCACCATTGGAAAAATTAAAAATATTATTATATTATAAAGTCATAATCAGTTATTAATAGCTCCATATTGATTTTTTTTGAAGCTAAGTTGGGTATGGGTCGAAATACTCTCATCAAATATAATTTAGACAAGTTTATATTTCTATTTTAACATTTTAATTTAGATTTAACTTTAAGATAGATAATTTAACTTTTACTGTGTTATCTTGTTTTCTTACACTATATAGTTAATAAACATACTATAACAAGACAAATGAACCCCAAGTTGTTTATAATTAATATATAAAACCCTATCTAAGTCATTTTTCGGAACCATAGATTTTTAGGAATAGAGTAACAATTAATAATATAATATTTGTGTTAAAAACTATTTTATGTCAATTTTGACACTATTTGGTAATTGATTTTTGTGAAAATCATAACAGAAATATCAGTTCGAAAAAAGTTTTTTAAATCAATAATAACATTCCATATTAACATATAAAATTATTTGAATTCATTAAATGTCTCGAATTACATTTATTTGGGTATTTAGAACATCAATTATGTCAATATTTTATTCATAATATAATTACTGCATCATCATTGTGTCATAAATAAATTAAATTATTTAATGTCTAAAAATCACAAATAAAATAACATTATGTAGGAACTCTTTTTATCTTTCTAATGAATATTTATAGTTGAATTTATCATATGTATAACTATATATTAAGAATGATATAGTTATTAAACTTTGATTTTACCTATTTTAACCCTTCTTTAAATAAATTAATAATAAATGTCATAATCTAATCTACGTGGGCCTAAATAGTCATCATTTATTCCTAAGGCTGTTTTTGGTCGAATTACACTTATCCAATAGAATTAGGACATGTGTTAGGGTAATAATAATATATTTTTTACCCTTAATTACCCTATTTCCTTTTAATCGTGGTAAAAAAGTAAACAGTTACTATTCACCAAAAAAAATTCACCTCATTGAACCACATTTTAGTCCTTGATATTTACCGTTTCTCTCGTATTTTCGAAATTCCACTCACAGAAGCGGTAAAATTAAGTTTTATGTGAATTTGGAAATTCTCCTAGGAGGTGGGTAAAAGACAGTGAAATGTTCAATAAAATGTTTATATATCTAAAATTATTATAAAATGACTCCAATAAATTGTATTGAACTTAAATAGGTATTATGATTCAATTTTGACCTAAAATAAATTTAAATAAAATAAATAATTATTTAAATAAACAGTCAGTTTTTAAATAGTAGCGTAGTGTTTTCACTATTCATCCAAAATTGAATCGTTTCAGAAAAATACCAAAATCTCACCCTAGGCTAATTTTGATATTCTGAATCCAAGAATGAAGTACATTTTGAAAAATAAAAATTAGAAAATTTCAGAAAGTGAGTATTACTATTCATAATGGCTAGTTTTAATAATATTTTAATAGCATATCGTTGTTTAGTGAAACTCGGTATTGCGTATTACGCAAGCTATCGAGGATGGTTGTGATTGTGCGTAAAGAAATCCAATATAGTGTTGTGTGTAGTGAAATATTCCTTTGATTATTATATAAAAACAAAATATTTCTCATAAAAGTCTTGGGTGTTACATTCTACCCCCCTTAAAGTGAATTTCACCCTCGAAATTTGTCACATTGTAACAAACAGATGAGGATACCTCTCCCTCATAATATCCTCAAGCTCCCATGTAGTTTCTGCTAATTGGTGGTTCCTCCATAAAACTTTCACCAAGCTAGTGCTCTTGTTCCTTAGGAATTTTTCACTACGATCAAAAATCTCTATCGATTGTTCTTCATAAGATAGATCATGTTCCAGCGGTACAACTTTTGAGCTGAGTACATGTGAAGGATCAGGTATGTACTTTCTCAGGATAGATACATGGAACACATCGTGAACTTGAGGGAGATTTGGTGGAAGCGCCAATCAGTAAGCTAACTTCCCAACACGATCCAATATTTTGAAAGGACCGATAAACCTAGGTCTCAACTTTCCCTTCTTTCCAAATCTCATTACTCTCTTCCAAGGAGATATTCGTAAGAACACTTTATCACCCACTTCAAACTCTAGGTATTTTCTTCGGTTATTGGCATAACTTTTTTGTCGACTCTGAGCTGCTCTTATGTGTTGTTAAATAGATCTGACCTTTTCTGTCATCTCATCAACAAGATCAGGTCCTAATAGCTTTCATTACCCAACTTCATCCCAGCAAGTTGGAGTCCTGCATTTCTTTCCATAGAGAGCTTCATAAGGAGCCATATGAATACTGGAATGAAAGCTATTATTATAAGAAAACTCCCCCAAAGGCAGGTTTTGATCCCAACCACCTTTTAAATCCATAGAGCAAGCTCTCAACACATCTTCTAGAGTTTGAATTGCCCTCTCAGACTGACTGTCTGTCTGAGGATGATAAGCAGTGCTGAAACTCAACTCTGTATCTAGAGTATACTGAAGACCTCACCAGAACATTGAGGTAAACCTCGGATCCCGATTAGATACATTGGAAAGTGGTACTCTCTGCAATCTTACCACTTCCTTTACATATATACTGGCACACTGATCACGAGAAAAATCATCTCTAATAGCAATGAAGTGTGCTAACTTCGTAAGACGATAAACTATAACCCAGATAGCATTATTGCCTTTGGATGTTTTAGGAAGTCCAGTGACAAAGTCCATAGTGATGTTTTCCCCTTTCCATTCTGGTATGGGTAATGGTTGTAATATCCCCTTAGACTTTTATCTCTTAGTTTTAACTTGCTGACAAACCAAGCATCGAGAGACATATTCCGCAACATCTCTTTTCACGCCAGCCCAACAGAAGTACTCTTTCAGGTCCCTATACATCTTTTTTTACTTTCAAGATGAATATAAAATGAAGAACTATGAGCCTTATCCAGTAGCTCATTCTTTAATTCTGGGATGGGAGGAACACAAACCTGATTCCTGATCCTTATTATCCGATCACAATCAAGGTTGAATTCAAGAACATTTCTCGCCTTCTTTTGTAACTCTACATCTTCTTTTTATGCCTCTTTAATCTTCACGTGTTTAGTTGGTCGAACATTCATCTGAGAAAGATAATATTTTACCCATTCCATTATAATTGAAAGGTCCATCCTTTATAAATCCATAAATATTATATCTTTTGTGATCCTCTTCATGGATAAGCCAGCATGGTCTTGTCGACTTAATGTGTCTGCTACCATGTTTGCATTCCCAGGGTGATAATGAATTGAGCAATCGTAATACTAAATTAGCTCCAACCATCTTCTTTGACGCATATTCATCTCCTTTTGTGTGAAAATATACTTTAAACTTTTATGATCATTATAAATATCACACCTTTCACCATAAAGGTAATGCCTCCAAATCATTAATGCAATGATTACTGCAGCTAACTCCAAATCATGAGTTGGGTAATTTTTCTCATGGATTTTAAACTATCGTGAGGAATACGCTATCACCATATCATTTTGCATGAGAACACAACCCAATCCTTTCTTGGACGCATCACTATATATCACAAACCTTTCTCCACTGAATGTTAGTGTGAGCACAGGTGCACTGGCTAACCTTCTTTTTAGATTTTTGAAATTCTCTTCACATTCCTCCGCCCAAACAAACTTAACTCCTTTCTAAGTCAACTAGGTGAGTGGGTTATATAACCTTGAAAAATCATTCACAAAACATCATTAATATCAAACCAAACCATGAAAACTTCGGATCTCTGTTACTGTTGTTGGACTCGACCATCTTTCGATATCCTCTATTTTTGCTGGATCCACAGATATCCCCTCTTTTGAGATTATGTGACCAAAAAATGAAACTTTTTGAAGCCAAAATTCACACTTGGTAAATTTGGTATAAATATTATCCTTTCTCAGGGTCCAAAATATCATAATCAAGTGATCTTCATGTTATTCCTTACTCTTTGAATAGACAAGAATATCGTCTATAAAGACTACCAAAAACTGATTGAGATAGTTTCTAAATACTCTATTCATCGTATCCATGAAGATAGCAGGGGAATTAGTAAGACCAAATGGCATCACTATAAATTCATAGTGTCTATACATTGTACGGAAAGCTGTCTTTGGTATATCCTCCCTTTTGACCCTTAACTGATGATACCCTAAACAAATATCAATCTTGGAAAAGTATTGAGCTCCGTGTAGTTGGTCAAATAAGTCATCAATGCATGGGAGAGGATAGTTGTTCTTGATAGTGATCTTGTTAAGTTCTCGATAATCACTGCAGAGTCTCATTGATCCATCTTTCTTCTTAACAAACAGAATAGGTTCTCCCCAAGGTGATGCACTAGGGCGTATGAATCCCTTCTCAAGATTCTCTTGGAGTTTCTTCTTCAATTCATGCAACTCAATTGGGGCCATTCACTAAGGTGTCATTGAAATAGGTAAAGAAACCGGTATGAGTTCTATTGAATACTCAACTTCACAATTTGATGGAATACCCGGTAATTCCTCTGGAAATACATCATCAAACTCCCATACAATGGGAATATTCTTAATCATGAGTCACTGACCAACCATTTGAGATAAATAACCTTCATTTAGTGGAATCAAGACCCCTAAGATGGAAGAAATTCCCACTGGAAGGTTATGTTCCTCCTTGCATCGATAAACGATCATAGATTGATTTGGAATATGAAATATCAATTCCTTTATTTAGAAATTAATATGAGATCCATATAAAGAAAGACAATCCATGCCAAGAATCACATCAAATTCCACTATAGGAAGGATCACAAGATTTGCAAGAAGCACTATCCCACAAACTTCAATCGAAGAATAATTATAATCTTTTGATGCGTCTGTTGTTCCATTGGGGGTTGTCACAGCTAACTCAACATCTAATTGTTGAGGTAATACGAAGATACCCTTAGAAAATTATTCAAAAATAAAAGAGTTGGTGGATCCAGAATCAAATTAAACATTTTCTACTTTATAGTGGATGGTAAGTGTACCTTTCACCACTTCATTATCGTACTTCACATCGCTGATAGAAATTTCATGTGAGATTCATTTGTCTTTAGCCTTAAAAGTTTTTTGAAATCAACCATCATCAACAACCCTTGGATTAGGGAATTGATTAAAATAATTCCACATTTCCTTGCACTTGTAACATTGAAGTATAGGAGGTGCACTATGTGTAGCCTTTCTTTTGTTCGCATAACTAGACATCTTCTTCCCATCATTGCGGCATTCAAATTCCCGATGGCCTTCCTTTCCACATTTGAAACATTTGATTGTCCCTTTAAGGCAACTCCCTCCATGTTTCTTTCCACACATTGAGCATAAGGGAAAACTCACCTTTTTTTTCAGTGTGCTCTTTAGATTTTCCTTTGAATTCCATTTTCCTCTTCTTATAAAACCTATATGACTGATGGGGTACTCCAATCTCCATATCAACCTTAAGAGCACATCAAACGATTTTCTCATAACTATTGAAGTCCCTTATGGCTAACACCCTTCACATACTTGGTTTTAAGCCACTAATGAATCGATCGATCTTACTCTCAGGTATGATAATAATCCCAGAAGTGTACCTTGCATGTCCTATAAAATTTTCTACGTAGGTACCAACAGATTCATCAACCTTTTTCTTTAGTTCATGAAACTCCTTCTCCATCTTTGTTCGGAGAATATGAAGGAAGTACTTTTTGAAAAATAAGTTCTTGAACTCTTCCCATTCCATGGACTCAATTTCATCCCTCTACCTCGTATTATTGATAAGATTCCACCATTGATCAGCTTCACCTTCCAAACGATAAACTGCTAATATGAAATTATGATGTTCAGAACATTGAAGAACTAAAAATATCTTTTCAGTAGTACTGATCCATTGTTTAGAAACTAATGGATCAGTAGACCCGCGGAATGAGGGTGGACGCAGCCACATGAAGGATTCGACAGAATGTTACTCCTTCCTTTGCACGTTTGGAAGTCTTTCATGATTAATTGCTTGAGAAAGTTGTGTGAGCATGGCTACAAGATTTTTCATTCCAGCTCTCATAACGTTTGGTTGCTCAGGGGGACAATCACTGCATTGCCCATCGCATTCCGCAATAACACAATTCCTTCGGGTTCCAGCCATTGAATAAAACCAAGAATAATAGTGTGAGCAACACTAATTATAATAGAAAAAACACATAATCAAGAATAAATTTTTTCACTTAAGGTCTTATCATAGGTTTTTCATGGCCATTTCTAAAACACTAAGATTGTGTTCTATGCATAGACATATCCTTAGGTTTCTTACTAAGGCTTTCAAATCCTAGTTTCCAAAGGGTGATTATACCTTTGCTCTGATACCAACTATAACAACCCATAATTTACATAGATTGTTAATACTTCAAAATTGAAGTACACTTATTACAACATATAACAAAACCATGAATGGACCGTATAGGTATAGTGTCTTTAGAAATTGGAAAACATAAAAAACTGGTCCATAAATCATCTACATTGTCTCTCATTTATATCATCATATCTAGATTCCCTTTTTGGCATATCCTACATAATAACATTCTTCCTGACCTGGGGAAAGAAAACATACAAAAGGGTGATTTCAAATTCTCAGAAAGGGTAAACAAATGAAATATCAATCACATCATATTCATAAGAAGATATCATTTTGGAAATCGTAACATGCAAAAGAGAGCATAATTTCATAACATGGGATAAATAATATTAGTTAAATGTAATCCCACCAATCATAACTTAAAACATGAAACATTGTGGCATACACACATAATAATAGAGAATCATTTATTAGTAGTCAAGACTCATTGCCAAGAATATCTTAGAGGACAAAGTCTATTTCTAAACTGAGTTCACTCCTCATTTCAGTACTGTTTCACTGAACCAGATTAACTTGTCGTTCCAACCATGTCTATATCATGAGATATAAATCATTACCCAATGCATTGGAGGGAGATATAGGTCCCACCCATCTCGTAATTATACCATTCTTATGTGTGCCACAAATCATAAATCATACATAATAGCATAACCCAAGTAATAAAAATGGAATTCTTAATCATTATGCCATCATAACATAATCCATAAAAGATAAAAGGACATCATAAAAATAGTTCCATCATAACATAATCAAAACAATGTAAAAATTGGGATATAAACATAACCCTTATTTTCTTAGATGGAAAATAATTTTGATAAAACACTTGAACTCCATTCTTGAGTAAAATATCCTTTCTACTTCAAAAACATTTTCCTTTCTTAACATGTCATACAATTTTGAACTAAAATAAGCTTATTAAAAATAATCTTGAAAAACATTAAATGAATCTTCATGGAAATAATGTTCTAAAAATCCATTCAAGTCGTATAAGTTAAAAAACATTCTTCTCTTACTTTGGTCGGAAAAGTCAAAAAGTGCCTTTTATGAAAAACGACAAAAGATTCCTTTCATATCTTATACTAAAAACTGAACGAAGGGTAAAATGGGATTTAAATAATTGTAGGAGGATTACATATTGAAGAAACATGGATGTGGATGATAAATATTCCCCAGTAAGTTCTAAAATATAAACAATCTCAGATAAAAATTGAGATTGTGAGATTTTCCCTTACCTTAGGTCTGATTTGCTTCGTAAGTGTCCAAACCTCTTGTATAACGATTTAAATAATGTCATTTACTTATTCCAGAATCATAATTATTTTTATGATATCATATATGGTCATATTCTTAGCATCTTATTCATATTATTTTATTGCTACTTGTTATTCGGGTGTTTATTTCTTTTTGTTCTTATGCGTGTTCTATCGAATAAATTCTTATTCTTATTTTTAGGTTATAGATAACTCATTTCTAGAATGGTATTAGAGTAATATATATCATATTCACTCGTTCAAGTCATTTATATAATCATTATTCAATGAAGATCATGTAGAACGAGTCTCATCACATCGTGGAGATGGTATTTCTTACGTACGCACGAGCGATGATATCGTTCCCATGATCGTGGAATTTTATTGGGGTGTATGTATACTATTTGAGTATCAATATCACTTCAAAATTATCATATATATTTATTTCTTACACTATTATACCCATCCAAGTAAGGTGGTGGTTGAAAATAGATTACACCATGGCATGGAGACGGTATTCCGTACGTACACACGCGCGGTGATTTTGATTTTTGTAGGATAGATAGATGGTGAAATTGGGGTTTTTCATACATATAATAACATATCAGTATATTAGTGATACTGATTTTATTACTTCATAATGAAACAACTAATGAAGAAGAAGTGGAAGAAGAAATAAATTTGAATGAATCGGTAACAGACATTACCTCTTCTTTGAAGCGCCTCTTAGAGACCTCCTTTTAGGGCAATAAAATTGGTCTTTGAAGAAGACCAGGACCTCTAGGATGTATCTAGGGAAATGGAAAAGATAATTTGGCAGGGCTTGGCCGAGCTTGAAGGCTCAATGTGGTGTGAGGAAGAGAGGGAGGAGGTGCCCTTTTATAAGAGAGGAGAGGGGCACCTTTGGAAAAACTAAAAATATTATTTTATTATAAATTCATATTCGTTTTTTAATATCTTCAAATTGATTTATTTCGAAGAAAAGGTAAGGATGGGTCTAAATAATCTCATCCAATAGAATTTATATAAGATTAGATTTCTATTTTAACATTATCATTTGTATTTAACTTTAAGTTAGATAATTTAACTTTTACCGTGCCTTCTTTTTTCTTACACTATAAGACTAATAAAGATACTATAACTATCCAAACGAACCACAAGACGTTTATTATTAATATATATAACCTTATCTAAGTCATTTGGCCGAACCATATATTTTTAGGAATAAAATAACAATCAATAATATAATATTTTTTTTAAAAACTATTTTATGTCAATTTTGACACTATTTGGTAATTGATTTTTGTGAAAATCATAATAGAGATATTGGTTCTAAAAGAGTTAATTAAACGAATATTAACATGTCATATTAACATATAAAATTATTGGAAATCATAAAAAGTCTCAAATTACATTTATTTGGGTATTTAAAACATTAGTTATGTCAATATTTCATTAATAATATAATTACTACATCATCATTGTGTCATAAATAAAATAAATTATTTAAAGTCTAAAAATTAAAAATAAAATACCATTATCTAGGAAATATTTTTATCTTTTTAATGGATATTTATAGTCCAATTTATCTTATGTATAACCCTATATTTAAAATGATTTAGTTATTAAACATTGATTTTAAGTATTTTAACCCTTCTTTAAATAAATTAATAATAAATGTCATAATATAATCCAAGTGGGCCTAAATTGTCATATTTTATTCCTAATGTTGTTTTTGGTCGAATTACACTTATCCAATATAATTTGGACATGTTCTAGGGTAATAATAATATCAATTTTACTCTTAATAACCCTATTTACTTTTAACCGAGGTAAACAAAAGTAAAAAGCTACCATTCATCAAAAAATTTTATCATCTAATTGAACCAAATTTTAGTCCTTGATGTTAACCGTGTCTCTCAGATTTTCAAAATAACACTCACAAAAGTATATAAATTATGTCTTATGTGAATTTGGAAATTCTCCTAGGAGGTGGGAAAAAGACGGTGAAAAGTTCAATAAACTTTTTATATATCTAAAATTATTATAAAATGACTCCAATGAGTTGCATTGAACTTATATAGGTATTATGTATCAATTTTGACCTAAAATAAATTTAAATAAAATAAATAATTATATAAATAAAAATTTTGATTTTAAATAGTAACCTTGTGTTTTCACTATTCATCAAAAATTGAATATTTTCAGAAAAATACCAAAATTTCACCCTAGGCTCATTTTGATATTCTGAATCCAAAAATGAAATCTATTTTGAAAAATAAAAATTTCAAAAATTCAAAAATTTTGAATTACTATTTATAACAGTTAGTTTTAATAATATTTTAATAGCATATCGTTGTTTAGTGAAACTCGGTATTGCGTACGACGCAAGCTATCGAGGAAGGTCGTGATTGTGTGTAAAGCAAGCCAAGAAAGTGTTGTGTGTAGTGAAATATTCCTTTGATGATTAATATAAAAACAAAATATTTATCATAAAAGTCTCGGGTGTTACAATTGTCATCCTCAAATGTCTTTATCCCTTTCCCCATGTCATTATTCTGATTTGGTAATTACTAAATAATAGTTTACAATTATTCACATCCATACTTGATTATTATAGAATGTTTTCAAAAAAAATTACCAGGAAATTGGAGGTTCATAAACCATTGGTCAAAACTAAAGACCGTAAATTAAATCCCTCTAATGTAAATACTACTTGACTTCACTCAACACAACCCCCAAATTTACATACTACATGACCTTAAACTACACTACATATTATAAAAAATCTTCTTTTTGGCCAACTTTTCCCTCCTTCATATACTAAATCATTTATGGAGTGGTTTTCCATTCATGGCCTATGTCATCACAGGTTTCCTCCTCTATTATTAGATATATTTTCTTGGAAAATCTTTTTATTGTTGTATTCATACACCAAATCATGAATATCATAGTTTATTAGTTAAAGAATTTCAGAATTCATGATATCACCTTTTATCTGACTATGTAGTACATGCCCTAGTTTTCCATTCATAAATATGCCTACATAATATAAATTTCATCCTAAGGATACCACTATTGACAATGAATCACAGTCCCTATTTGGATCTGTATAATATAGTCTTCATAATTTCTTTTCATGCATTGATAACATTATTATGGAAGAAGACACCCTATATTTATATATTTCTTGTTTTAGATTTGATGATAATTATAAATAAACATTACTTAATATTCGCCTTGGCTATATCTAAATAATAATATGTCATTTATCTTCTATAAATTCTTTTTTTTTGTGTGTTATAATTCAAAATTCATAGTCAATGTTATTCTACCTTAACCATTAGCCAAATTAGTTTAACATGCATGACATTAAACAAAAAATAAAAAATGACAGAGTACACACTATATTATGATCCCACAAAGGAAGCATTATAAAAAATTCAAATCTCATCCTTTTAGGCCTACACATTGTAACGTTTAGGCAATATATGAGGGATATAAGTTAATAGAAAAAACATATTCATTTGAAAAAAAATAGAATAGCCTAAGAAAAATCCAAATCCCACATTCTATATCCACTTCATATAATGAGATGACACTAATGATGAAAATATTATAGGGTCGTTCATATAACCCCAGTATTAGTAAATCTGTTCTCACTAGGCCCCTTAACATAGATAAAATTAAAAGCACCCCCATCACTGTCAGTGTAGTTATAATAATCTGACATAAATATGAAATGTTATGAATATTATATTTGATATTATAATAAAAAAAGAAAACAAGGGTGATGTTATAGATGATAACAAACATTTTATTTTATAAAAAAAATTTCTTTAGAGGAACATCATTACACTAGAGTCTCTCTATCCCATGTTATAAAATGAAATCAATGACATTCTTCATTTTTTTTAGTGTTCTATTGGGCCTTTTCATACACCTATTGAAGTTTTAACAACCCCCAAGCCTCTATCTTCAAGGCCTGATGAAGTGATGCCTTTCTTCCATTGAGTATTTGCGTTCCTTTTTGGATTCTCCTTCTGTGCAGTCTAGTTTTTCAATATATCATTGTATAGAATCCAACTCTTATTGAAAAGGTGAAATTTGAATAGTCTTCTCTATTATTTTTTTCAATGATGCTAATTTTCCACAATGATTGCCTTTAATTTGGGATACTATTTCTTGGAAGTCCTCAATTTAAGTCGGAATGTTGAATTCTATTAGATGCAACAATAGTTTATACTCAGGATCCTATTTTAAAATGTATCATTCACCACATTATGGATTTCATAGTAAAAAATTCCGTTGAATCCAAACATTATTACCAAAACTGAGATTCATGGAATTTTATGGCATTTCTGAGAGGGTTGACTCAATGATAAACTTCTATATATCTTACTATGGTTTTCATCATATGATGCTGAGAGAATTCTAAAACTCTGGAGAAGAATTAAAATCACAGTCATCATGAGGGGAGTACTCTGGGCTTGATGAACATAAAGAAGCTCAATGTTCTTCTTTTTCCCTGACATTTCCTACACTAGTTCCTACTAATGGTCGAGTTGATGAAAAAATTTCTCCCACATAACTAGTAATAGATGTTGAAAATACAACATAACAAATAAAAAAATCCATGACTAGGTTAATACAAAATGGAATGAATATGATATAATTACAATGGTTATAATATTTTTACCTAACAATGTGTCAGTAGTCCATGAAGATTCATCACATGCATTCCTACCCTCAGAATTTTTGGTTAACACTTCTTGGTGGAGGGTACTTTCATGAACCTGCTCAAGGTTTTCTAGAAAACCCATATGAAGATTTTCTATTTCAAGGCTCACCTTATCCAGCACTTCTTCAATAATGGGATTTGTTTTAATTTCATCCTCTCCTTTAGACCCAATTATTTTAGTAGCATCTTTAGATGTAACTACACATTCCATCCAACTATTCTTAGAAAATCAGTCATAATATGATTGATTGGATGGATAATAAGAACTCATCTTTATTTGGTTCTATATAAGTGACATAAAATTATTCATAATTAGTAGTCATATATTCATGTTCTAATAATTCGTCTCAATACATGGAAAGATGCATCATAGAATACATTGACATACCATATCCTGAATTAGCGTCACTCATTGTAGCACATTGAGTGGTTGGTTCATGAGGATACTTTTGACACTGAATAGCCTGTTCTGTAACAACTATAGGGTCTCCATCATTCGTCGTAGGATTTTCTAGTACATATAAAGAATGAGGAATATTATAGAAATATAAGTCTATTGTTAATACACATTACCTAACATGAGTAATTTCTTACTTACCAAGTGTCTCCTCTCTCACAAATGCAAGGATATAACGAGTGGTAATAAGATATGTTGTTTTCCCCGTTTAGGATTCCTCTTCAGTTAAAGGAGTCAATTCAATTGTAGGAATCTACACTTGACCAGAAGTTACATTTTTTGGATCCTTGAGGACCACCAATAAATTCAATATGATAAAAAATAGAATAAAATTATACAATTCCTAGAAGTTTAAACATTTTATATAGATAAGACTGAAATTTGTGCGGTTGGGAATGCTCACCACATCAGAATATATTATTAACAATTTTTTTTTCTTCAATGTATTTTTTTATTTTTTTTATTTTGTGTTGGAATTTAATAATAATCTCCAAAAATAGGTATTCGAGACTACAAGCCTCTTTCTATATTATTATTTATGTCATGTTGTCATGGAAATATCTCTCTTGATTCACGAAATGATTCAACATCCGCATGTTTTATACCCCCATGACTATACCGTTGTTATGGAATGTATGATGTTTTTTCCATAGACATCTAAAATTTATTATGGTATTTCCCATAAAAAAAATTCATTGGATAAATTAAAAATGAAACGAAGGAAATAATATCATAGGAAATAAACTTATATATCCATTATTGAAAAAATTACACCATTTAGCATCAAATGAAGGAAAAATTTCCTCAATGGTTCCACAATATCTCATTTCATTCCCCTGGATTGTCTTTGGTATTGACTTTTTAGTTTTATATATAAAAATATCTTGCTCCCGGGTGTAATTTCTTACTTCCTCCTGATAGATCTCAAAAAAATATCATATTAGGATTGAAGATCTCTAATTTATGGAATATGAATCCTCTCATATAAAAGAACCCACATGGTTTCAGCGTCAAAATACAACATCTTCCAAGTTTGAACTGCCTCTGGTCATACATATTTGTATTACATCCCATCGACCCATGAATTTGATCCTAAAGTCATAGATCTTAAAGGCTTCCAGATTCCTTTCATCGTAGACAATGTAATGGAAAATGGAACTCGCTGCTCTTCTGAACAATGGCAGCTGGACCTCCTAGGATTTACTTTAGCAAAGGTTTTTTTGTGAATCCAACATGATTATAGAGAGGATATTGTATCTCGCAAGTGGTATCTTTGTAAGGTAAGGAAACTTGTCATCTTTACCCTATAACTAAGATGAATCAGCCAATAATTATGAGAAAACACATTCCAAATGAGACAATTCTTTCATAATCCCTCTCAATACTCTAACATGAGGGACATCATTGTTTAATAACCCATTAAGTTATGGTGAAACATAATTATTAGCATACCTTATAGCCAACCTGGTCTCATCATTAGCTACAGGTAAATTAACCATTCCCTGATCCTCTCTAATATTATTAGCAACCATATCTATTAAGCCACCATAGGAAGCTTTTCTAATATGAAATGAACTAGAGAAGATTCAAGAATATGTTATAGACAATTGAAATGATGTGTGAATATATAAGTAGTATAGGCCTTGAATTTTATTTCCCCATCAATCTTGTAGTCCAATGCACCATCTCTACAAGACATCATATTCGCCATCATCTCTAAATTGGAATTCCCATCATAAAAAAGTCTTCTTATAGGATGAATTCCATAGGAAAATAAATGAAACTCCATAAAAAATCAAAATTATATTAATGTTAGAATGTGTCGTGGATGAAGGTGTAATACTAGAGAAATATTTCATAGATGGTCATAATGAACATCTAGGGACATGTATCCCACTCTATATATGATAGGTTCTAAGATGTGTTGTGACCCGTCCCCATAAAAAATAGAATGGTCATGCTATGACGAAATAATACATACCTTTAATGATATTCAATAATATCCTTCCGATCATCACTATAATAGGGGTATCCATCCCCAAAATATTCTTTTATGACAGCTTGTTCTCTATAAACAATGTTCTAGGCATTACACCACCCATGGAATCTCAAACAGGAAAAAAATATACACTATTTCACAGGTCATGAAAACCCATAAGATGCATCTTCATAGTAATTTTAGATTTGAATCCATCCACCACAGTTCAAACTCTTCATTATCTAATGTTATCACTAATGTGTCGGGTATACCTCTATTTTCCACCTTCAGACAACTTGTAGGACGCATACAGGTGGGACCTTTTTCTTTATTCCTCATGAAGAATATTTCCATCCACTCTTCTTGATGAATATCTATTCTTATAGAGGATTCCATATCTGCATTCTAGATTTTATAAAATATCTTCAATAACTCACATGCCCATGATGGTGTCTTTTCTATAACATTATATGTTATCTTTTGAGGAATAAATTCATCATGTATTCATCATAAAAATGGATATCTTAAGATATTATAGAAAACCAAAAAATGTATGCCTACTTATCAATGTGTCAAATGGAAGGAATTTGTCTCTCGACTCCATCATCTCAGCAGCTGTGGAACAAAATCATCATTTTTATATACATAGGTTTCCCAAAACCATATAACCTCATAAATTCATATTCTTTTTAGATAATAAGTAAACTCTATACATGATTTTTGAAACCCATATTCCCACACCAATGTAGTATTAACACCCCTTCCTTGTTGAATGTCCCAACCTATCATAGAACCCTTCAAATAATCTATCTATGAATCTCAAAAAAATTGATGAATTAAAGCACATCTACAAGAAATGTGAATTTTATTTTAAATCTAGACCACATGGGATTTAATTTATGAAATATTCATTTGATGTCATCCCGGCTTTGATATATGTTCCTTTGATAGAAACATTGGGAAATGAGAAATTAGTTTCGACGTGTAATCAAGAAACTAGTACAATATTCTTTTGGGTCTAGTATGTTTTCATCCTGTAGATGACCCTAACTATAAGGTGGGAAACAAATACTTCCTGGGAAATCATAGTAAAACTTCTTCATATAATTTTCTAGATTGTGATGTATAGTGTCACAAACATCATATAAATAATTCACAATGACTTTCATTATATCTTTAATTTCCATGCCAGACAATTCATCATCATTTACAATTATCTTGAGTTCCATTGAACATGAAAAAGATACCTAAACTAATTTTAAAGTAGGTTAATTATTTAATTTATTAAATAAATTATTAACATTTGAATAAGTCATTGCGGTATGCGAGTGGAATTGCAGCATAGAAGTGTGTTTTTCTACATTCAGTACCCATCAAAAATGCAATGAATCATTTTGAGTAGTATTATAAGAAATCCCATGTAAATTGAATAAATTTCCCACAAAGAACCATAATTTTTAAAATAAAATCAATGATGTGAAGGGTGTATATATAGATGTTAAAGTCAACATCAATGTTGATACCTTGTTCCCCAATACCTTCAGTTCCACTATGTGAAATACCTAGAGGGACCAATAAAAAAATTTCATCACATTAACCTTATGATTATACCATCACTTCATTCAGATCAAATCCTAATGGTGGATTTTGTTGAATCACCATTCCATCACATGGGTAATAAATTATCCATATGAAATTCCATAGAAAATGTAGACGAAAATACACACATAATTTCAATATTTTCAATGGGTCATGTTTTAAATCCCTAAGGTTGGCCAAAGAATAGGTGGCATGAAATCAAAAGTGTGACACTATACTGGCACACAACATACATGACCTCTATACCACCCATCACACATGGTCCTATTTTCTCTTATAAATAGACCATTTTCATTTTCATTTATGTGGAAAAATTTACATGAAGAACAATTGTTTCTCTAGTCACCCAAGTACATTTCCATAGTCCTTAAAAAACACGAATGAAGTATTTTAACACATTAAGATAATGAATTAAAAGAGTATTATAGAAATTAACTCTATTAATTTTTTGAAATATAAAAAACACGCACACCTCAAAGTGCACAGAGCCCTTAATTCAAGGAGAATTGTGTTTATTACATTCATTGTAAAAGATCGTATGCTCCCCACTTCACGGAATACCTGTGAGGACTATTAGTGGATTGATCCAAGTATCTCCCATGTGTATTCATCATGGGTTTTCATCACTTAAGGTGACATCATGTCTCCCAATACTTCATGCATTCCCACAACTGCACGTCGACCACTCACATGACCTCCCCTTCTTTGATGTTCACCCTAACATTAATCATTCTCGATCATTTAATAAATCCTCATTGAAATTAATTTAGGGAATTTATTCCTCACAATATGCTCCCCTTTTATAGATTGGATCATGATAAATCCTCCACAAAAAAGTTCTAATTTAAAATATCATATGGAAATGAACACCAGTGTGTCTCTTATTTGGATTTGTATCTCTATGGTAAGAGGTCTCCCATACTTGTCTTGTAGGGGGTTATGGTCCTTACATTTTCTTTGGTTTTGTATCTAGATGATCACAAGGGCTATTATCCCAAACACAATATTGAGGAGTTCATGGTTATCGATTTTGGGGATAGGACCCAGTCCTCATCTTCTTATCTCTAGGAACTAGAGCCTTTGGTCCATAGCTGTGAGGGTACAGTTCAAGTGTTCTTTTCTTTTTCTATCAAAGGAGATGTTTCCCTCCCCACCAAAGGTCAAATTTTAGGGTACAAATCATGGAAAAATCCTCGATCCTT
Source organism: Viscum album (assembly GCA_963277665.1). Taxonomy (NCBI): domain Eukaryota; kingdom Viridiplantae; phylum Streptophyta; class Magnoliopsida; order Santalales; family Viscaceae; genus Viscum; species Viscum album. The sequence goes on along the minus strand of OY728161.1, from coordinate 1,676,010,639 downwards.
TTGTTCCAAACTTAATGACAATCAAATTCAATTCCCATTGAATGTTACAATGCATCGCTCCCTCATCCACTTTTTCCATGGCCTCTTCCACTATATTCTTATCCACTTCCTCTAGCATAGAATGAATATTGTGTTCATTTGTTGAATTTTTAACATCATCTTTTTTCATACAATGAGAATGAATCTTGTGGGAATATATATATGTGATAATCACAACAACTTCACAAGAAAGAAAGAATGAAATAAAAGAACTCTGATTCCCACCATAAATGTGATACATAAGAAGACTTCACATAGGGTCTGATCATAGTGGATATACTCTTCAATAATCCATCCATAATTCCCTTAACTAGGGACTTCCCTTTAAGAGTACACCACAAAACATGTACCTTTTTAATATCATTGAGTATTGATATCTCTCATGGACCATGTTATAGGGGATAAATTTCATGTGTAAACCCCAACATATTCCTATCAATGGGATATTGTCCTTTGAAATAACCCACTAAACTACATGGGATTTGATTACCATCCAAGTGGGGTAAAGATGAAGCCTAGATATGTGTCAAACCCATCAAATCAAATCAACCATGTTCTCTCTACTATAAAATATATGTAGGGTATAATATAATGTGGAAACTCATATCCTTTCTAGGATCCTTAGGCCGCTTCAGCATAAGTCACACAACATGATTTGACTAGGAACATTCATCCTAGATGTCCTTCCTATATCAAATTAAACTGTATGGTTAGGTCCTTATCACACAACCAAAAATGGTTTGTTCTGTCCCATTAAGCAGTACTGAACTACGAGGGTTTTTATTACATTCACAATGACACATAGATATCTCATTTATGTGTATGATCCAAAAATCAAAACTACTTTTATCTCCCTAGATGATGATAATCTCCATAGTAACCTCTCTCTCACATGATGACAATAAATTATAGATTTTCCCAGAGAGTTTTGTTTATAACAGCATTTTCGTAATGAGAAACCAAATAAATTCAAAGTATTATTTAACTAGATTCAATTTATAGAGAACTTCAAATACATTAGGAAATATCAATAGATAAAGAACTTTGAAACATATGGATGATTCAGAATTCCATACATACATTTTTTTAAATTATAAAGGGAAACCAACATTACTCTTGTTAAATTAAAAACGATTTATTAACATAACCTAAATCTATAAGACAGTAACAAAATAGCAAATAATTCACCTCAAAATGTGTGATGTTCCTGAACTCCCATCATCTCAACTGATGCGAGTTACTAACTGTCATATTTCAATAAAACTAATGAATTCTTTCATTTGGAAGGAAGATCCCATTAGAAGAAAAATTATTCGATGTTTTGAGTTCCATTAATAATTTTGATGGAAACTGTCTAGATGTAATGATTCATACACTGAATAATCGTTCATGGGGAAAATGGTTTTATAAACTCATAGCTATTTTTTCCATGTGAAATATGAGGAAACATATATTATTTACTCAATATTTATATTTTATGATAAGGCACGTTGTTCCTGAATTAAAATGATTACTTGATATCTAAGGAATTAAAGAGAAATGTATTGAAAAGTGTAAAAAATTATATAACCCCTTGATAGATCAGTAGTCTCATGACGTGAGTTAGTAATATAAAATGAAATGGGGTCTTACAAATAATTACATACTGTCTTTTGAATTTCCATGAATATAGACGTTCGTGATTCTGGAGATAATGATCACCGATAATTAAACATTTATTTATTATGAATCCTTGTATTGCTATCCATGATATTATGTTAATGATATTATTGTTGGAGGCATTTCATTTTTTATTATTGATTATGTCGAATATTTTAACTATCATTTTCATTTTCAAATTGATTATTCCTTACGTAATCACAATATTCATGTTATTGATTAAATGAAATATGGGTTCCTATATTAATCATTCCATATTTATTCTTCCCCTAATATTATTCATGATTTAATAATGAAATATTCTACTTTACGATACTCTTACTAAGAACAATAGCTCAATCTTATTTATTCCTTTCCAAGGAATCAAGGAAGGGTGTTTTGAGTGATATGAAAGGATATACTAGAGGAAAATATGACATTATAAAAAACAAAATGTGATAGGTTTTGTATATAATAGTAATAAAAGACTCATTTATGTATCTTTTTTACCAATATGGAAAAATTATATGGTCCTTAATGATGAATTTCTTTGTATCATATGCCAATGTTGTAATGTAGACACAAGATCTAGGCTACTATGGTCGGGGTCCTTCTAGTTGGTATAAAATGAAGTTTAGTATAATAATCGGGATCTATATTATGGAAAACATTATATTGAGAACATAACCATACAACATACATTTAGGATAAGTATAGATGAACACCATAATGATTTAGAAAATATTTGAGTTTTTGGTTATTCAATGAAATATTTCATTGTCTAGATAAAAAATATACGAATTTTTGTTTTGGATCATACGTACCTGTCGGTAATAGATCTAAAAATGGTTTATTTTTTATGACATGAATATTTCCAAGTGGCTGATAATAAACCTTAGTGTGCACCGAGATCGACAATATTAGGGAATATTATTTAGGAATTCAATTTTTGGTAGCCCATTATGAAGTATATGAATATATGATGACCATGAATGACATTGGATAAAATTAATTTCACTTAGGTTGTAAAGTGTATATCTGAACATATTCATAATTGGAGAAATAACCTATTTTATGTTTTATGTTATTAGAGATTAATTTGAGCAAGTATATTTTTGGATACATTTTGTAGAAATAAAACCCATTGGTTATTATATAAAAATTTATTTAAGGAAAAATAAATTTAAATTTTTTAAACAAAATAATAACGGTATTAATATCAATTATTGTTTATCATAACATTTATTTAGGGTTAATTATGGTTCATTAAAATTTAGAGACCTTATTGGCATAATTTTAATATAGTTGGTGGAAACACATCACATCTGGTAAGGCCATGGGGCTTGAGCCCATAAAAAAGATGGGGAGTTGTTCATTAAAATATGAGATGTTATGATTCATATAAAATTTATTAAAATTAAATAGATTGAAAATTGAATATTAAATTTATTTTTGGAATTATATTATAAAATAAAATAATTTTTATTTTGAGATAATTTCCACCAATTTAAGAGATATTTAATAATTATAATTTACAATATAGTTTATCATAACAGTTTATTTAGGATGAATAAAAAACAATATTGGGATTGAAGTTAAAAGTTATAAGATCACCATTATGGTGGAAAAATTACATGTTGATAAAAATATAATGGATAATTAGAATGTAGGTTTATTTATTTGTGGAATAATATTGGTTTAAACATTTCTAAAAATAGTTAAAATGTATTATTTCATTATATAAAAGATTACACATATTTTTATTATTCTATGATTTTTAACCAATTAATTTTTTATTAATATTTAATGATAGTAAGAAGATATTATTATTAAATTATAGAACTTATTGTCCTTTAAAATTTAATTTCAGTGTATTGGGAATAAAAAATTCATAGTGGATATTAATTTAATTGAGTATGGAATGAAGTGTAAATCGATTGATGAAAAAAGAAAGGATGACATTTTACATAAGATATATCAAGTGTGTATATTATAATATATTTATTGATGTTAATGTAATTCCTCAACATAAGTAAAATGATCTTGAAATAATAATTTTATACTACTTCCCTCATATCATATGAGTAAATAGTAATTTATCGCATAAAAATTATTTTTTTTATCCTACACTTTCTACTAAGAATTCACTTTTATTTGATCAATAATATTTATCAGTATCTATTATTGTATATGATCTTATGGAATTTACACAAAATTATATTAAACCAATGTACTCTTACTTGGAAAATTAGTTCTATGCTAATCAATTTGACCTTTTTATTTTCCTTTCTCTGTTATCTGTATGTGGTTTTAGTGACACTTATCCAATGTGAGATTTTAAAAAATAGTATTTCCAAAAATAAACCCATTGATTACATGGAAGAAATATTAATTGTAAGGTAAAAATTTATTTAATTAAATATTAATGTAACAAAAAATTATTAAAACTACTATATAGTATTTGATAGAGTGTGTGATCCACAATACTGAGATTAAACAACCCATGAAATATATCTCTTTTGATTTATCTTATTCGGTATCATGCATAACACGATACCCCAAGATGAAATGAACCATAATATAAAACACATTTATAACCTATAATTTAACTTTTTTCATATGATTTGGTCCAATTTTTTTGATTTTTATGGGTATCTTTTCTATTATAAATTATATAATAGTCATTTAAAATAAAAAAATGTTTTTTGAAATACTTTATTTTTCTATGAAATTATTTGGCCATGTTGTGTACAATTAATTTAAAATTAATATTTAATATTTTTTAATATTTATTTTAAAATATTATACTACATTTTAAAATTAAAAAATCATATTATGGGGATTTTTTATTTTCATTAAATTTTCAATTTTCAATGAATATTGAAATATACTGCTTTTTTATTGGTAATTTCATTTTAATTTACATATTTTAATACATTAATATATTTATATATATAATGTTAAACTAAATTTAGTTTAATTAAGATTAATTTTAACTCATTTAGCTCGTTGGAATACATTTTATTGAATTCTGAAATATTTTCAGTTTTTAGTTATGATATTGTTCTCTTTCAAAAATATCTTTTTCATCACTTTTGTAGGAATATTTTTAAATGGGATTGTAAAAATTATTTTTATTGAAAATTGAAGGATATATTAATTTTTTTAATGAAATTAATTATATAATAATTCCCACTAATGGTTTTTCAATTATTAATAGTAAAATCATTAAAAATTAATTACATTGGTTATGGTAATAAAATATTTATAATTGGTAATATAAAATTTTATGTGATGAAATTACCTAAAATTTTATACAAAACTAATTTTATAGATATATATCAAATTTATATCTTATAGTTTTTAACAATTATAATTTCTCGTGTGCTTCTGTCTTTAAAAAATATGGGTTTAACTGCTTCTTTTGAATATTTCAATGTCGGTCATATCCCCCACAAATAAATACCAACCACTCTACTCTACACTACACACATCCATTGGAATTTGGTAATGCCAATACCTACCAAAATTACATCTGTAATATATTAAATATTCCGAGATCACAAACATTGATCAGAAATTTATCATAGGATGTTTTTTTTTGTGAAAACATAATGAAGTTGTTCGTAGAAGAGGTAAAACTCATAGATGAGAATTTTTTTTATTTTTTTTGTTCTAACTCCTTCAAATAAAATTTAAAAACAACTATATAATTAAAATAGTAAATTTTATATACTGATATTTAATTATGATATGGTTATATGCTATGTATATCTCCCCATCCATAAAATGGTATACATAAATATTGATCATGTGTACACAGGACTTCAGACTCACGAACTAATGTATTTTGTTATCCACCACCACCAGTAATCACATTATATAATTATTGATTTAAAAAATGTATATCATATTTTTGAAATGATTGTCTTATTTAATATTATTTTCACATATACCTTATTAAATTTCATTAATTTCAAATTGTGATAATGTCTTTTATTTGTTTTGAGGACTACCACACAACGAAGCGATGTGATTTGTTTTTTACATATGAAATAAATTGAATGTTAACTGTATAAAATTAGTTCTTATTTATAATATATATGACATGAAATTGATTAATTGATTTTTATATATCCAAATAATGCATATCCTTTACCCATTAAGGAAATAATAATGTCCATTGTGTGTATGTAAGGCCCACCATATCCACAAAACAATTAGATTCATTCTACAAGTAATAATTTAATAAATGATTCAAAAATTAGATATAATGAAAAAATTATTTTTATAAAATTAACATCTTGATATAGATTATGGAAGTATAGGATATTCTCATGAACCATGTCATTCATGTTAAATCATTCACGAGAAAACAATTTAATTAACACTTGAAATAGTGAAAAAGTGAAATATTATAAACAAATATGTAGTAAAATGTCATAATGGAATAATTTAATGTATTTAAAATAAGAATATGTTTTTATTAAAATATAATATGATTATTAAATATATTATAGCTAATATAACAAACATTTATCTAAAAAGAAGAATTATATATTGGATTACATCTCAATTTCCCTTCATTAAGGCATATTGTAATATTTTTTCATATTAATTAATTAATATTCAGTATTTAATGGCCATGTGATAGGTATTAACATTATACCATATTAATTCCTATTATTTTAAGAGTTAATTTTAATTATTTCGTCTGTTTGTATTTTAATTTAATGTTACCATGGGAAAAATAATTTCATACAATAATATTTTTTAATTGTGTTGTATTACACATTCATTGTCCTTGATAATTTAAGATAATGTGTTTAATTAATTTTTAATATATATTATAATGTAATTTAAAAAATTATGTATATTAACATTTAATATAGATAATATATTTATTAATTAATTCTATCTTTAATGTTATAATATTTTTAATGGTTTATTTCACAATCTCATTTTAATCAAGATTGTTTATGCTTGAATTCCCATAAATGTAAATTATTTGAATCATTGGATAATAAAACCCTTTAATTTTATTCTGTAACAGTTATTCATTATTTTTACATGTAAAATTAAAAAACATATACTCATTGGTATATAATTATATTTAAAAAAAATTTAATATTATTTTTATTTATTAATCTCTAATATTTATAATTAATTTTTCCTCTGAAACATAGCTTCCTAAAAATGATTTCAATTTTTTTAACTTTCTACAAATTATATTTTAATGAAAAATTAACACATTAATTTATATCAATTTTTTAATGGGAATCATCATGTCATCATCCATACAATTCCTATAATTCATTTGTATTGAATTTTAAAAAAATAATTATTTTAATGTGAACAACTTGTATGGATTTTCCTACTTTCATCATCACTCATTGTTTTAAATAATCCCTTATATGATTTAAATGATATATTCAATGAAATTTATTTTATAATTTATTTTTATCATTTAGTTTTATAAAATATATTTTTAATCTGAAAATGGTAGTTTCCTCAAGAACATTTTAAATGATATTTTTCTGTAATTTATATTCATCAATGAAAACAACCCTTAGTATTAGATATAGGTCATCTAAAATATGATGCATTTACATCATATTTATTATTCATATGAATGAACTATTACCATTTTGACCATGTCATGTATTTATATTTACTTCCATGATTCAGTTTAGTTTTCAGCAGCATTCATTTCAAAAATATTCACTTTCCTATTATCATTGGACATTAAATTTTCCAAACATTTCAAATTATTTATCATTGAAATGTATATTTCTTAAAAATTAATATCATTTATATGTAAAATATTATACATTTAATGATAGTTTTAATGTGTGAAAATATGGATAATTTTTTATATATTAATCAACCATTATAGCAGATGATTGAAACCATTGGTCATGAATTAAATTTATTATTAAATATATGAGGAATTATTTTGATATTGAGTGATGGATGTGGCCTAAAATTAGATACATCCTTGATGGATCAGTATTCTCAGGATGTGAAATATAAATATAGTATTATATGGGGGTTTCTATATAGTTTTGAATGGTATTATAAATGGCCATGACAGTGGAGGTGTCATGATTCCAGATATCATGAAGTAAAATAATTATGAATTTTGTTCATCGGGAATTAAGTAATTATTATCCATGATATTTTCCCATTGATATTATCTATATATGCATTAAATTATTTTTTATTGATTAAATGGAATTTTTTTCTATTATATACATTAACATATTTATTTTTTAGTATAAATTCATTTTGGTAACACTATTTAAATAGAATATTTTTTTAGATATTTAATATTACCTATTTTATAGTTCATATATATTCATGATATCCATATTTTTTAAATAGATTTTGTATTTGGTTATATAAATTTAAATATTCATTATTCCTTATATCATCATGATATTGGTGTTATATAAATAGTAGTTGTGTATTTTTTTTAAATATTCATATTTCTTATTCATTATCTAAACAATATTGTGAAGTTATTCATGAAACGGAATAATTTTTAGATATTTACCTATACATATTCAATATTCCATACTGATTTTTCTCTATTTACTGATGATAACTTCGAATTAACATAAATATTAAAGTGCATTAGGGATCACCCTTATTTTCTTCCATTCCTAAGAATACATTAAGTTTACTATGAAGGATATCTATTTATATTCTTGAAGTATAATTTATAATTTGGAAGAAAATTAATTTTTAATTTGTGTATTCATATTTTATATGGGTATGATATATCTATCTTGTTTACCAATATTATTAAACTATATTTTCTATTGGGATGATATTTCATGTAAATTTTACCATTGTAATAAAAAAGACATGGGCTCTACTATACTGTGGTTGGGTTCAATAAAATTATGTCATCTGAAGGTGGATATAACTAATTTTATATAGCACAATACATCACATATTATTTTGTTAAAAATAGTTACAATAACATTATATATTAAACACTTCTCATTATAGAACAAAAATCATATCATGTCTCCTAATGTTGTATACTAATTAAAACCCATAGATTTAAGTTGATATATATTTTTATCAGTTTTTATATTGTTAAAATTACATGTGTACACATTGGAGAAATTATGAGATAAATTTATGGTGAATTTTATAGGGATATCAATTTAGTAGAAATGTATATTAACATTAAAAAATAAATAGAGAATATTATTTTTTATAATGAGTTTAATTTTCTAATACAATAATTAAATGTGTGTCTTAGATAATGTAATCCTTACATATGTTAGGAATATTATTATTTTTTATCTAAAAAGTGTAATAAATATTATATATGATGAATATTCTTGTAGTGTATGTAATTTCCAAAATTAATTAACATTTTTTTAAACTGATATTTATATAAATCAGTTTATATAATGATGAGGTTGTATTTGGTTGCATAAATTTTCACATATGACGATAAAAAATTGTTCTATATAAGGATAACATTAATGATAACATATAATTTCTCTTTTAAATTCCAAATAAATCCAAATAAATATAATTAATAATTAATGCATTAGAATTGAGTTGATAATATGTATGATGAATTATATAATATTAAAAATTATAATAAGTTGTATTTTTTTATTATGATAACAATTGAAAACATTATTGGAATAATTTGTGAGACTCATTTGATTTTTAAGGTTAAAACTAAAAAGTTGATGAATTTAATAATTCTTATTCACTCAGGTCATTATAATAATAGTAGCATTAAATCTCACGTGACATTTACTGTGGTCTTGTGACATAAAACTCTAATGATATTTAATTTTATCACTTAAAAATTATAAAAATAATATTTCATGTCTATGATATGTTAAATATCACCCATGAATGTATTTATGTTGAAGGGTACATTGAGTATCCAACTGGATTCCATTGTGATATTGATGGTGGGTGAGTTCTCATTTATAAGAAGGATCATTATGTTTTAAACCATTTCCCAATTGAAATTTATTACTATATTAAAAAATTTCTGAATGGAAAATATATTAATTTTATAGTGGAAAATAATATTTATATAAAATAATGAAAATATTCATCAATAATCATTATCATTTATATTTTAATTTCATTTTATAAAAATTATGACACTTAATCCAATTTAATATCTACATAATGAAATATTTATTTTATATTGCAGTCCTTAGAGTGTTGAAATATTATTTGCGTATACAAATATCAATTAAGTAGAATAACATTATTCATTCACATGAGAATTATTCATGGGTAATCTTGAAGATGATGTTAAAGACTAAGGCACAAGTATTATCTACTCCAATTATCGTGGAAACAAATATATCAGTTGATGGTAAATATAATGATATAAATTAAATATGATCAAAATAAAACATTGGCAGTCTAAGATACATGATTAAATTAATATCAGATATCTTATATTTTATTTATTTAATATATAAAAATGCCATCAGTTTCCACTAACAATCTCTCGAATCATTATTATAAAGAAAATTTTAAGATATTGAAAATATTTTTTAAATTTTTTATATCTTAATTAATAATTTGTGTATTATACCTATATTTATTTTATTGTTATTATTTGGAAATATCTATGTATGATAATATAATGGAATTTAGAAAATTATTATTCTTTTTAGGGATGTATGTGGTCTTACAACCAATGAAACAATTTTTCATTGCATTGAGTATAATTAAACTCAAGTGTATTTTTTCACTCAAAACATAATATAATTAATGTTATTGAACCATGGTATAATTAACATATAGGGATATGTAATTAATATTGTTAATAAGATTCAAAAATCTATGTGATATCAATTATTCATTGAATATAGTAAAAATATTTTTATTTTTATATCTCGATATCTAGTATGACAATTTAATTTTTTTTTCATAGAATAAAAATACATCAATTTTTTTCTTCATATAGATATATGGGTTATTAATAGATACTATAATATTTAATTTATTCCCTTGAAAAATTTTAATAATTTATTTGTAGGTGATTGGAATGTTGCTTCAATACATTTACATTTTTCATAATCATGAATATAAATAATATAATAAATAGTTTTTTACTTGTATGTAAATGAACATTTAATAACTCATTAATGAAAAAGCCATTCTAAATTTTGGAACCATGGTTCTATCTAAAACAATATATTATTCCGTTGAATAGAAAATTTTTTATGGACAACATCAATTCAATATCCCATGATCTGTTAGGATTCAATTCAAATAAAATAATATAATTAGTTTTATTACTTTGGAAATGGAAATAAGACAGTGACATGGAAAAAAATCATAAAATGTTGTTTCAAGTTGACATGACACGGAATATAAGATATTTTATAATGGATATCTATTTCATATAGTGTTAAACTTAAATTAATATTATTAAAATCATGTTTTAATGAATGTATAATAAATTTAGGAGTTATGATGGGAAATGAGGATGTATTTAGTTATACCTCATAACCTCTAAAATTTGGTTTGTTTGAATATTAATGTTGAATTTATTATTTATATCCTTAATTTGGTAAACTAAACTCCATTATGAAAATATTGTATCCCCACTAAATTATGAACATCCATTTGTGTTGTTCATGTTTTTTTTATGGTGGAAAAAATTATAACTGGGGATTTTGACATGATCATAATTCCATTCGTAATAACTAATGACTTAGGGATTACTTTTTTTCTTATATCCACTGATTTAATATTTATATACCATTACATATTCATAAAATAGAATCACGATTGATACAAAACATTATATATAATTAAATGACTAATAATATATAAAATATAAACTAATATTTTAATAAATTATTCATTTCCATTCATAGAACATACAATAAAAAAATTATTTAATTTTAAATATTTATATTGTGTGACTAAAATTATATAAATAATGTTATCAAATAAATAAATAGATATACACGGATTTTTAATGAATTGTAAATATATATTTTTTAAAATCATGAAGGGTGGATCCTTTATACTTCTACAGTGATTTATTTTTCAAAAATGATTTCCTATTTTTTAATTTTTTTTCTTAGTAGGCTATGAAGGTGGTGATAATGTCTCAACATTTAACATGTTTTTTAATCTTTAAAGATAATTTTTTTATATTCTATGATTTTATATATAGATACCGATATATATTTTTTAGAAATATTAATTATTTTATGATTATGCCTCTTGAAAAAGTTTAATAAAATTGAGAATTATTATCGATTGATTCCATTTCATACATGAATACATAATAAACTAGATCATAAATGATTTTCATCATCTCTTATATAGGTTGTCATAACTATTACCCCTTATAATAATGTTATATTATAAAATATATCATCAATAAAATAGAATAGATAACATAATGAATTTTGAGATAAGAATCTCAGTAAGTGTAAAATAGGGTGATATCGATGATAATTTAAACAAGAAATGATCGTATATGATATTAAAAAAAAGATATTAACCATAATAAATCACATACATCAATTAATATATCATAATGATAAGGGAGGGAAAAATCATGGAATTTCATAAGACATGGCTCATATGTTGATCAAAGAACATAAGCCATTAAAAAAATTAAAATGACATAATACCCGTTTAAAAAGAGTTTCATAAGGTTGGGTTCAAAAAATCATGGAAATATTATGGGACATTCCAACCTTCCTCACTATATTGATAAGTGTTAGTTATTCTACTTGGTCTTATATTAAATCCCCATGACAACAATGTCTAAAAATAAATTTCAAAAGCTCTTGAACATTATGGGAATATTTTCCATTTTAATTATTTAAAATACAGATGCATCAAAAAATTAAATCAAAACTCTATATGGTGCTTTATTAAGAAATAAAAACCATAAAATATTAAAAACAATATACCATTTGAGAGTACACATAGTAACCAATAGAATTTTTTTATCAGACCCAAAGATTAGAAAACAAAAAACTCACAAGTCACATCTACCATAAAAACAAAACAAACTCAATGATGCAAATATTTCTTCAATGCCCAAAATATCATGAAGAATCACTACATCGGTTATATTTGTTTCCATTACCTATCTTTTGATAGATGAAATATGCAAATGATCAACATTTCCATAGAATGGGGTAATTTTTAAAATAATCGGATCTTCCAATTGACTCCCAAACAAACACCACTATGACAAAAATATCATCATATTTTTTATAAAATGATTTTAAAATAGTTTATATTAATAGAAAACATTTCAATAGGGGGAAAAATAAGAAGAAAAAAATTTATAATAATTTTGAATACCCATAACTATGTTTTCGCACACACCATGTATTTTTAATTGGTAGCTCCATATGAATTTTTTATTTCTATACAGTCCACCATGTCATCACAAGGTGACCAATACTGTGTTACCAAATAGAACCCACCCCATCTATAGTGTCACATATAATCGTAATTTACTCACACAAACCATGTTGTACAGAATCCATATAAAACCATTCATAATCCTTTTACTATTAAGTCATTTCAAAGAAAACATTCAAAAGAACCAATAAAAAAATTTAAAACAGAAAATTTCATCTTATAAACCAAATAGGTTTAATGAAATTATACCCATATTAAGAAATTATCAACCACGGATAAAAATTGGGACATCCAAAAAGCTTCAAAAAATAATTTCACCATTATTTCAGTTAAAACATTTAATTAAAACATATTCATCAAACACTAAATAAAGTTTTGTTGTGATAAAAAACAATTATATCAAAAAATTTGTTAAAAGGAAAATGGTATTATAAAAATTCAAGATTAATCACTACCCATGATACCTTTTTCATTAATGTAGAAGCCCAACATAGTTTTGTTTTATGAAAAAAAATTTATCAAAGGGGGTCATCTCTCTATCCTGAAATTGAGCAAACTACAATATCCCCAACATTAATCATTCCATCACTATAAAGTTGAAAACAAATGTCATATTAGAGAAGTTATGTACAATGATCTGACATTTCATTTCCACATCCCATGTCTATAATTGAATTTGACCTTGTTTCCATAAGACCAATACTATAATTTTATTTTTATAGTGTATTATCTTATATTTCTTGTCCCCAAAAAATACTGTTTTGTGGATCCATGGGGAATCCCGCTCATGTGAATAAGATCCATATAATCACATGGTGATAATCAATTTTTTACTTCTTCAATATAGATATATGAAACACATTTTTCAACAAACTTATCCTTAGTGGAAAGTCAACATATAAGACACCCCACCATCTTGTACAATTATAACAAAAGGGACTACATATCAAGGATACAACATCCATACATTAAAAAAACATTGATTCCTAATCATTCATGAGAGTCTCAAAGAGTCAGGATCACTTAGAAAAAATGACTATCAAAATTAATGATGATAAAAAAAATTAGTTTTTACAAATCTTGGCTATCTCTATTCCATTTTGACCCACTATATATTAATTGTTGTCTCTTTTATAAGGATGGTTCCAATTAGTGAAATAAAATATGATTCCAACCATTATTGTTCTCAACATAAAGGATTATAGTAAAATTCTTCAAAGATGTAATTTTATATCATTTCTAGTTAATATTAATTATATTGGAAACCCAATAATGGTATATACTCCTCCCAAATCCACTCAAATCGATCATAAAAGAAAATCTAATTTCCTCCAATATTTTGATTTTCTATTTAGACATCCCATCTATTGTATAATGATATGTTATACTCTTATTTAATTGTGTTTTAATGGATTTATGTAAGGATTTAAAAACAAATAAACATATATATGGGGTCATAGTCAGATTAAATCAAGAACATAATACCATGGATATTTAAACTGTCCCAAATATAATGTTTTTAATATTATTCTATTATATTTGTTTCGCACGTAGTTATAAATTGATCTAACATCTTTATAACATCCACAATCAACCATATAGAATCATTTTTCCAAACCATCCATTGTAGTACTATAATAGAAACCATGTTTATCTACTCCACTTTCCATACAATAATTGAAAAATAAAATAACATTCCCCTTTTTCATTGATGCTCATTAATATATAATTGAATATGTGGAATCCCAATACAAACATAACTACTTCTCTATAGATAACAAACCACCATAAAAATAAATCGAATGATTTTTGAATTTTATGAATCACATGATGAATAGCCCACATAGAATGGTTTTATAAAGTAAGATGTTATTTATGATAGTCCCATGGTATGACAATTTGATATCTAAACTACCACACTATATGGCCATCTAGTTTCCAACATTAAATAGTCTCACCACTACATATTTATGACATTATTGAAAAAATATTTGGATTAAATATCCATGAAACTCGAACCTAGAAACCCATAATAGGGGGGAAATGAATCTATAAATAAAACTACAACACATACTTCTTCCAAGAAATATAGATTCATATTCAATATGACAAGTATTATTTTACATTAGTCGGATGAAAAATTCCAAATTTTCAGATGTATTCATTATCAATTCATATACAACATAGATCCTTTAATCTAGTGTGTACATCATGTATATGTCAAACCTCTATACATACTATATCCATATATGTTTTCTCATAACAGAAAAACTTTTTAAAAAACATTTATTCGAAAATTATGATTTGTAAAAACTATTAATTTTTCACCAGAGAAAATTCAATCCTTTATTCAATAAATGTACTATAATTGTAAATACAAAATCGTTTTTTGGGTTGTTCTCATTGAATAATAGTGAATGTGAGTGGTAAAAACCAACATGGTCTCCCTTCATTAGAAAAAATTCTAAAATAAAACTTTACAAATAAAAATAGACTAAATATCCGATCCTAACTACGTATATTTTGGATTGAATCATATGTAAGTATAACAATATGTTATTGAATATATTTATGTGATTAATAATTACATTGAAATGGATTTCCTAAAATCCTTGTTGCACTCTTTGGTGATACTAGAAAAGAATATTTATATACAAAACATCGGTGCTATCCTACTAAACCATGAAAACCATGTATATCGAATACATCTTATGGTGGGTTCTTGGAGATAAAAACAGTTATCATTTCATGATTTTGAGAAAATCCTTTTCAAAAAATGATATGTCAATGAACCACTCCTATTTTATCCAAAAAAAACTGATTGGTAACATAGAATAAAAAAGGTCTTCTTATACGATAACTAAAACTATATTTATATGTTTTTGATGATCACATTTACCCCTATAATACATTAGCATATCGTCATAAAACTCCACCATAGTGGAGCTAATAATACTATAAAATATTTTATTAATCAATTCCCGGAATAAAAATGGTGAATTTACAAGACCATAATTCCTAAAAACATAATCATTATAGACATATCTACTTGTAAATGACTAATTTGGAATAAAATCCTTTTAAACTATTATATGGTGTAACACTGACCATATTTTTATTTTATAGACCCATTGGGATCCCCACAAATTGATCAAAAATATCATCATTATGTGGAAGTGGATACATATTATTTAATATGGCATACTCTAGGTTATTATAATTCATAAAAAGACTAAGTCATATATCCTCCCTCTTCACAAACAGAATCAGTGATTCCCATGTAAACGATGTTGGGGAAATTAATCCTTTTATTTCAACCTCATCACAATGATCATTCATTTTCCTCAATTCTATAGGTTCTATCCTATAGGGTGTATGTGAGATAACTATTTTCCTTGGTATGAGACAAATCATAATATCACAGTCATAATTGTCAGTTAAACTAAGAAATTATTAAGGAAAATGAACAGAAACTATGAAAAATGCTTGAAAGATATTGATTCCCTTTCACAACAACAAATTTAAAATCCAGGAATACTATCTGATCTTTGATAGTTCCAACCACACATTCTTGGAATTCTTTATTTCATTTCTTCTAAATTAGTATATCATGAAATGAGATGCTCAGAATCCTAATGAGATATGAATTTAAACATACATGTAATAATTCAATAAGGTCTTAGAATGATGTAAACTAATCCATATACATAATAACATCATATAAATCTGAATAAAAAATAGATAAATCCCAACACAAATAATCCCCATAAATAGATATTGAACATTGTTTACAAAAAATGGATCAACATTCTCTTTGTAAAATAATAGTTTGTTATTTCAAAATAAATGGAATAATTTAAACATTCAAACCCATAAGAACAAAAACATGATAAGAAAATAATTTTATAAAATCAAATATATAAAACTCAATAGACCATATCAACCATCAAAAATCACTTACTCATATCCATGCAATTTTATACTCACTAGTATTTTATTATTATTCACTTGGTGAAATTATAAAGGCTCAAGAGTCATGGAGTCCCTAAAATTTCATTATCTCAATAATTTTCATTGACTAGGTTGCTTATTATACACTAATCCCATCAAATAATATAATGTCTAAATGAAATTATTTTTTTCTCTTGAACCTTACCATTGACAGTATTGAAAATAGTTCTTAATATATATATTTATGATACAATTTTTATTGTAATTTAGGTGGTCTCATGATAACTTTATTCATATGGTCAAAAAATACACATTGAAATAATTTATCTTGTATATCATTTCTATTGGAGTTGTTATTAATACCATGGTATATATTTGAGTTGTATTTCTACTCTAGATGTAGGTATTTCAGTTATTATAATTCCTAACATTGTAACTTTTACTATTTACTTCTAGAATATACATTCCCCGTATATCCTTATTTCATGATATATCTACCACATACATTATCTCTATATTTACCATGTATTTTTAATCTATTATTCATATAAAAACACTCATTGTATGAATATCATGTTATAATACCAACTCAGAATTTTGTTCCATAAAAGACACACTCGAATAATGTTCTGATGCAAATCAGCAATAATTCCAATATTTAGTTATAATCTCCATCATTAGGATGTTTTCTAACTTCAAATTGAAGCCATTTTTTTATATTAACATCAATGGTGTGAGGATAGATGTACCTATTGAAAATTTATTCAAAATCCAACCATGTCATACATTAGTTTATTTTATCCTACATTGATAATTCAAAAATTTGGAAGAAAATTTCCCCAAAATATATTTTTGAAACATTAATTTTATCTCTAATAGTGTACCAATGAAATTAATGATTTGATTCATGGTATTAAACTAGATTTATTCACTTTATATATCAAAATCAACAAATATATGCGTTGATTCTGATTTTTTAATTGATTATAATAATCCAATTTCCATGTTTTATCATTACTATTTACCTTATCCACCACATGAAAATCATATACAATAATTTCGTCCAGATGTTGTTTCACCTATGCCTCAGATAAAATACAATTTTTTATCAACACCTTGTTTATTTATATGTTTCCTACCATATTCAATTCACTATATCAAGATAAATACATTGATATGTTTCACTCATTATAATCTTAAGTCATAGATGTTTCAATTTTCCCTAAACACATATCATAACATAGATTTACAAACTTCCATAACTGTAATCATCTTAACTATTCTTGAAAATATTTTAACCATTCCTTTAATAATTTTTTTTTACTATTTTAAAAAATCATAACTTTTTTAAAATTTTATAAAAATATTCTAATTATAATGGAATATTTATTCCATGTTGGAAGTATTATTATCGATGTGAGTCATAAAAATATCATTAGATAAACCCATGATTATGAGGTTATATTACATATAATTGTCTAAAAAATTATATGTAACAATACACCCTAGTAACATTATGTTATACATTACAAAAAATATAAATTCATTAATACACTACAATCCATATCATGACAACAATACCTATTTAATACCAACTAAACTCATGAACCAAATGAGAAAGATAACATTTAGTTCAAAAATATATGATGTACTAGCCATGAATGATACCATTAGTAACATCCCACCCCTCCAAAATATCATATGAATAGTAAGTTGTGCAACAAGGCGTTATGTGACATCCCAAATACACAAAATCCAAGTAATAAATTCTAATGGAAACATGAATTTGTTTCGATGATATTATAATTGAAAAAACAAAAAACTAAACAACATAAACAAAACATACCAAAATTTTTCATGATTCCTGATTAAACAATTCCACATAAAAATAACCAAACAATAAAAAATTAGAGTTTGTAATGAAACCATAAGAAACACGTTAGATAAATAAATAGAACACAATACTCAATACTCCCATGTGATTTAAAATATAAAAAATTAACAAACATGATGCACTGAATCAATATATAATTGAAATGGTATCAAGAATATACATTAATGAATAGAGAAAACATGAATATAATTGTGTATTTATTGATGGAATCATCCAATGTAGAATATTTCCCATGATGGGGGTGTTATTAATCTCAATAGAATTTTCATAATGTCTTTCTAAATACCACTATTAAGGAAAACCCCATTATTAAGATATATATATATATATAATAGATTGAAACCACATTAAAGAAGCATATAACAATGCTAAAAAATTCCAAGATAAAAAATATATATAAATATTTTAAAATTATATGGTGTACCCATTACCATGTTCACATACCCAACATGCATTATACGATAACGATTCCATTCTAATGAGTGGTATCTCATCAATATACCATGCCTTCATAGGTTATAAAATATAATTTTATCCATTAGTACAAACCCATTCCAAATGGTTTGTACTAGTGAAAATCAATCCATGCCAACCATTTATGTTTAAATCATTGTATAAGAATTCATAATCCATTGAATAATTAAATACTTTTAAAACCCAATTTCTATACAAAAAAAACTAACCCCAACTACAAAATCAACATTCTTAAATAATAAACCAAATTAGTTTTTAAAAATATATACATATTTTCAAAAAAAACACATACAATACCAATTAGTATTTATAATATAATCAGACAAGTATTAAACCACAATTTCAACAAATAATTTCAATTTAAACTATGCATTAAAGTTTCAAATCTATTAGTGTTGATTGAAAATCACCCTACAGCAAGCTATTTTTCAAAAAGGAAGAACACTACAAAATTAATTGATCTGATCACAACTGACATTAACTTAAAGATTAATCTAGACCTCATATGTTCCTTTGTTATCTAAAGAATCAGTTACATGTCAAAGGGGACCTACTATCCAGCCTCAAATTGAGTGTGCTATATCAAATATCAAGGAAGTCCCTAAAATAATTCAAAACATTAAATTCGTTGAATGACCACCAATATACCTACCTAAATATTAGGACTACCACCGGTAAAATTTCTTTTAATATTTTAAAATCCACCCAAATAATCATTATTGATCTCATGGAATATCAAACTTTAGAAAATGCATTGGAGAGTATTATCATTATAAGACCGCCATAACAGAATCGTACATCAATTCACATTTATTAATCAAGACCATAAACCATTTATCATATCATAAATACTATAAATTAAGTTAGGATTCACAGATATTTCATCATCATAATCATAAACCATCATGATAAAGTATAAATATTGTGTTTTTTGATCAGGTACACCGTTATGATAATGTAACATTAAAGGATATCATAAAAGATGAAAAATACATAAAAAGATCACTAGAATATTTATTTAGGAAACCACTAATTTTTAATAAAATTTTCATATAACATCATCCTATATATTTGGGAATAATATATCATTCAAAATATCCTTAGAAACACATTAAAGAATCAAGAAATGATTGAGTATTAAAGGTGGTGGTAAATTTTTTCATGTGATTTCTATTAAAATAATGATTCATTTTAAAAAAAATTATCAAATCTTCCACATATTAAAATTCATTTTATCATTTATATAATATTAATAATTTTTTTTAACATCGATATAGATGATGTAACACCATATGATTTTCTGAAATATTTTTTTCAATTACTTTAACCTTTTTATGATATATTTATTTATATTAAATTCATTGTTTAGATTTGGTAACACCAAACACTAATATAAACATTAGTTACCTGTAATGCTGAGTTTAAATGAAATATTACTGAATATTAAAATATTATTGTTTAGTATGATAGTTATCTCATGGTAATTCAAATGGCGGTTATTAATAGGATTAAAAAATTAAAAAATTATATAATATAACATCATTCAATTAGAGTAAATTTAATTAGAAATTGTAAATAAAAACCATTTGAAAATGAAGAAAATCTTTTTTATAAGGAAATATTTTTATTCCCAAAGCTGAGTTTACCACAATAAAAAATTACTTATGGTGATTCATTTTTAAAAAATATAATATATTAAAAATTCAATATAATTTTTAATATTGATCCTATGTGTTTTTTGGAATTTGGTAATAGTAAATAATTTTGTTTCTTAGAAACTATATTTTCTAAAAAGTAATTTTATCTCATTCTAAAATTATTTTTAATATTGGTGTTTACCACAGTTAGAAACTATTTTCTAAATAATGAACATAGATTTTTAAATTTCCAAATAAAAATTATCTTTATCTGAATTTTTAATAATTTTCTAAAATGATAAATTTCTCCATATATAGTGAAAAATACATGATTTTTAAGAAGATGACATTTCATATAATATATTTACATGAAAAATTTTAGTATTATATTGTATTAAAATTATATTTATTTAATTTAACTATTTATTATTCCATTTTATGTAATTGGAAACAATTACATATTGATTTTTTATATTAAATTTTTCATTAATTATGAGAATATTCATTGTTATAAACCTTGTATTTACAATGTCTACAGGTATAATATTAAATAAATTTCTACTATATCAATAAATTAAATTTCTAAATATAGATCTCATATTTAATAAAAATATTCGGTTGAATTTAAAAAATAAAATTACATCAATTTGACCATTTTGAATAGCATGTGCGGTAAGAAATATGAATCATGGATAATGATCAAATGTAATTATTACGGGTCACTATAATACGATAATTAGAAAAATGACATATAATCTTTTCCAAATCTCATTGGGTGTAAATATTTGAACAGTATAATTTATATGATCTGTAATGGTAAATTTTGGGGGATTTTTGCTTATATAAAATGTGGTTATACATTTTTCATTTCAAAATTATAAATGTAAAACTCACCTATCTTATATAACACCGCCCCTATCCTACCCCATTAATAATTAAAAAAAATTATCCCAATAACTAACTATATTATATTCATAAGTTTATTCCCACTTCCATGACGTTTCTTAATGACATAAATCCAATTTTTGATGAAGTGAAGTTATAAAAAAATGTTGTATGAAGATGATCTATGATTACAATTTTTTTTATTTTAAATATTATTTTATCTCATTCAAATATTCTTCCAATATGATAAAAAAAATAAAAACATTATTTATAATATAAATATATTTTAATATTTTAATTACATAACCTATATCAATCTCTTCTTCAATGAAATGGGATAAAAAATTATCCTTCATATCTACAGTGATATACAACAATAGAAACCGATGTTATTTGTTTACCATCACTAGTATTCATGAATAAATATAATTATAGGTTTAATATTTATATATTATATTTTGGATATTATTTATACCTATGTAATTATAGATTCACTTCTAATTTTTTACCTCCAATCTCATGGGATAAAAATAATGTTACTCGTGTGTACGGTGGAGTACTGCCTCACGAACCAATGTGATGTGTTTTTTCATTACAATATTACCTAGAAGGTATTAAATTAGTAATTTTTTTGGGATTATCATATTTTTATAATTATTAAATATCATATACAATCTTTTAATCAATTTTTCGGGGATATTATAATGTTGTTCGTGTGAACGGATGAGTACCACCTCACAAAGAAATGAGATACATTTTTCACTAACACATTTCATGTAATATAATAATGTAAAATTTAATCAATATATGTGATATATTTAAAAAAATTATATAAAACTAATATACTATATAAATACACATCTTTTCATCCATTGAAGCAATATGAAAAACATTGCTGTATATGTACGACCTACCATCTCTATGAACGAACTCTTTCATTTTCAATCTCTATATATTATATATTAATTTAAATAATTAAATAATTAATATATTTGGTATTCATATCACATGTTACATTTTTCATATTATTTTACCATGATAAATTTATGGGGGAAAAAAATAAAAAATCAAATATTTCTAGAAAAGTAATTATTTTATTACATGAAACATGATTTTTACAATGAATTGTTAACCATTAGGTGAAAAAAGGTGAATGTAGAACACATATAGAATGATATAAATATATATATATATATATATGGTATATAATATTTTAATAACAAATAAAAATCTATTATATAGGAGTTTCAAACATGTATGATGAGAGTCGAAAATTACTGTAAGGTATTTCTATTTAACATTTCACTCCAAGGAGAAACATGTCAAATTAACATCATATATTTGTTATTTGAATTATAAAAATACCATGAATGTATTTTAGGATGCATATACTAAAAATTGTTGGTATTTTCATATCAATTTATGATATTTCATTTATGTAGTTTATGGTTCAAAAGTTCCAAATTCGATATGGGATTTTTTCCCATTTTTACATATTTGAGACTTATGTTGTGTTATGCATGTATATTTTATTATGATTTGAATATGAATTTACTTTTACATGAAATGATATTAATTTTATTATTCTCATAATATTTTATCTTTACATTCATTTTATTCTGTCATGGGGATTATGATTCAATGTAACCAATGTAATTTATGTTTTAGGATAAAATCTAATTATTTATCAAGATTGTTTTCGTTTATTCTAATGATGTATAATTTTTTTCATTAATATACCATGAAACTCATTATTTATCCATTAATTTTCATTATTAAATTTTAAAAAATAAATAAATATATTTTTAATGAAAAAGTACATATATTTTCATTGATGTTTATAATAAAATTATTCATGTATAGTTTAAATAAAATATTTTGGAATAGTTTTTTCATATTTTTTCATTTTAAAAAGATATTTTTTAATGGTAATATTTATTTTTTTCAAGAAATGTGTTGAAATTTTTTTAAAATATCCTTTCTATTTTTAGAGGATATTTTTTAAAAAAAAATTATTTTATATAGATGTTTTATGTTTTAAAAAGTTTTTTCTATATTAGAGATGATATATTCATCAAGAAATGTTCCTTATGATCATTCCAAACCATTTACCATATTTTTTTGAAATGAATTGATGTTACTTATGTATTAATGGGTTTAATATTGAATGATAGCGTCCATATTTTTAAATATGGTTAATGTTATTCAGATGAATATTTTATGAAACACATTTATATTCATTAGTAATTATATGGTGAGTTCATAATGTGGATTTTAAACCCATTTAATTTACATGGTTTATGATATGATGATATGATGAATGTGTTATGAAATTATGGAACACTTTTTAATGAGTTTCATAATGAGAAGGGTTTTACCTTTGTCTCTTTCTAATGCATTGGGTAAAGATATATATCTTATTGGATAACATTTGGAAACTAGTCATTTTGATTGATCCACTATAGTAAATAGTTCAATTATGATCTATAATGGGAAATAGTTGATGATTCATAATCTAAAATATTAACGTGGTGATAATTTATGATCCACTATATTGATTATAGATGTACCTATCCAGGACATATGAAATGGTTTTGAAACAATATATGTTAATTCAACACATGTCACAAACCTTCCCAACTAGTATGTTCTATAACTACACCATGATAGCCTAAAATTGGTGGGGGTGAGAGTCCAACACCAAGAATGAATATAAAACACATGAGAGCACTTGTCCTAATGTACATATACACATTTAAATATATTAATGATCACAAAAATAATGAGATATATATCAGCTAAATACAATGAATGCATACATCTAGAATCACACTATCATAGTATGATAATAGGAACTATAATTAAACTAGGAAAAATAAAATCCCACCACAATGAAACAAAAACTATATCCAAGATATATTGTGTGTGAGGAAGGTTGTCAATATAATGGAAGTAACACAAATAGATCCGTTTCCCTCACAAACCTCTTTCTACTCATTGTCCATCTATGGATCAATTAGATGTTTGATAATCAAACTAATACATGATATGTGTAGGAAAATAAAATGCATGGGACTTTATAATGATGAATTAATATTAAAAATAATTAAATTTTTCTCCTAAAATCCCACCAATTAATATCTCACACATATTACATTGATCCTATGAAAAAAAACTAGTAAATTTATTCATATTTTTAATATAAAAAATAAAATGGGAATAAATTCAAATAATGTGAAATCATACCTCAAGCATATTTGATTTCTAATTAACATTAAGAATGTGCCACTACTTTTGCGAGATCCTAGATTCCCATTGCACTATAGTCAATGATCAATGTTCTTATTTTTGTTCTCTAGATAATGTATCTTCAAATTTTTATCTAATGGATACATGGTTATGTGGTTATCCTTGATATTCCATCATAACCATATACATATAAAAAACATCAGTTAATGTATATTTAATTTGAGTAATGAATTTAATAAATTAATGTAACTAAATTCATGTCCATGACCATTCCAACCCCAACAGTTTTATGCACTCCTTAGTGATATAAATACAAGTGTAAAAACTAATATTTGAACTCAAAAATAATTCACAAATTTTACATTCTCATCCCATTCTAGTTCTACTACTAAAATTGCTAATATGATTACATTTTCATGGATATGGAACTCTTGAATCGTGAACTGGAACATCAAGGTAATATCATAAGTATGGTTTCCTTAGAATACATCCATGACCATCTATAAGTGTCCCATATGTTCCTCCCTAGATACTGAGTACATTAGGATAACATCGATGATAAATACCAAAAACTGCTATAGGGAATTCTGAATAAAAAACATTGTGTGTCCCATTAGGAAAATTAGAAAATTCTTCATGGAAAAGAGAACCACTAAGTACTCATAGATACTATAGTGAAATATGAATTTCAATCTTTTATATCTTCATTCTATACTATTATTTAGTGATATCTCAATCAGAGGTCAATGTTTGTTAATGGTCATTCCACTCTCAATATATCATAGATCACATTGATCCTAAATTGTGGATACTATTTCATAATGGTCACCAGATTTATGAGATGGTAAAACTCACAAAATATCATCTCGTATCCATATTCTTGTTCAATAAAATTTGTGATGCCTTATGTGAAACACTGGATATGACACTACCCTTCCTATGAATGTCCTACAACATTAACATTAGCTCAAAGTTCCCTATAGGATCCATATAACATGATAGTGTAGATATCAATGTCGTACTTGGGTGTAGGTCATCGAATAATCATATCTCTCATTGGGGATGTAGGTCATGGATATCCTCGGGAAAAAAATCCTCATAATCCACCACATATCAATGGAATTCACAGATCAGAGCATCCAATACACAATAATTAATTTAATAAAAAAATATTGAACTCATATTCACCCAACTATACATTATTCCACTATACATTTTCTGTTTTTTATCACCAAAAAAATATCATCTCTTCGTTTTTGACACACCACATTTTCCCATTGATATAGTAAATCATTAAATGATACATAGATAACCACTCCATAACAATGATTTATCGATGAATATTCATTACCACTAAAAGGTATTCCCATTTAAATACCTCATCTCCAAGCATCAAATCACTCTGTTGGGTGAATGGTGTGATCTCCAAGTCGAATCCATTAAAGTATATTAGTGAAATTGATTAGACAAAGGATCCCCCATAATCTATATGTATTGAACTATATATGTAGTGATAAAGGAATGACATGAACATGTGTCTATCTATAATGACAATATCGTATGGAATATATTTATCATACCTTATATCCTCTAAGATCCTCTAGGTCATATTCAATGAAATCATGAAGCTTCCCTCACTCCTATCACATAGGTCTATGAGGATAGTAGGGACCACCTAGGTTGGTGTTATTTATGGATCAAAACATCTACCACCTCCATCTACTCAACCTGCTCCTCTTCCATGTCAAGTACCCAATAGACGTGTCTGATCATACTTTTGTATATACCATTATGTAAAATCAACTTCATTCTAGTTATATAGATGCTGGTTTGTAAAATATAATTCATGATGTACCATATATCACAATAGTAGTACCACCTCTCTAAAAAATTACATGTTCCATACTGTAAGCCTTGATCTATGGACCCTACATCCGAGGACCGCAACTTTAATTACCACTTAAATCTTAGTCCCTATGTCTATCTTTTTCTACCTGCTTCAAAAAACATAGTACATAAATTCCCAATATCTGTACCATTTTTCTATGTATACTCATCCAGAAAAATTTCACCTAAAAATTCATGCTCTATAACCAATGTATATTTATAAATTCATAGACTTATAATGGCGTCTTTAATATTTGTTTACAGTTTTATTTAAATAGTTTGATCAAGATAGAATTTATATCATACCATATCTATCATGTATCGAGATAGGTTCGTGAATGTTAATGAATATTCTACCATATTTATGATTCCCAAAAGAAGTTGTAGAATCTCATAGACGTAAACACCCCTCATTGTATATTTTCAATACAACTCTATAAAAAGACACTCAAACTTTTAACATGCTAGAGTTTCCTCTTCATATTACTCATATACTAATCATCAACATCATCATGCAGATCCATGGAGAAGGATGTCAATATATACTATTATCTAATTAGTCAGTGTCCTGTCATAATGGACGACTCACATCTCTACCTCACGCTAGTACTCATCCACATTAGTGTTCGGCTCACCTCATAACCTGATGGGTTACAATCAATGAAACTACATAATCATTCTAGTCCTTACCCCTCATATAATGGTACTTATAGAACAATTCTTTCCTCTATTGGTGGTGGTATGACTGGTGTATCACCTAGAGGTTACAACTCCTAAACATGTCCATATATCAAACCCTTATTAGTGAGGGGATCATCTTCATGATCCAACTATTGAATCCTAGTAGAAATATGTTATAGAGGAATCCTAAAATGAAAATGATATAAAACAGCCAAAGAGTATATTAGGAGGGTTTAATCAATAAGGAGATGTAATCCACAACCCATTCTTATATGATGCATGTGCCATTGTTTACCAAACAACTAATTTCTACACGTACTGATTCAGCAATCTACATGGTACAATCCTAGTGTATGGATACATCTGATGTCTTACCAACACTATATTACATGTCAAGATATCAAAACATGAAGCACATAACATAGTATACCAAACTAATCACATAGATATCACATAAAATTTTGAAAAAAAAAATTGATTTCACTTTTTCATTACCCTTCCCAATGGGGATCGTGTTGGGACTACCACATGCCCACATCTAATAATCCATAGGATGTTGACCATTGTTGAGTTGGAATATCAAACACTTGGTTGGAATTATCCTAATGAAAATTCACACACATATAGATATCTAAACACACAATATGATGAAATTTAAAATAATTTATAACCATGAAATAATAAATATAAAATACCACAATCAGAGTATGAAATCAAGTACTGGAATGAAAATAAATAAAATCCAATACCAACAAAAAGAAATTAAAAAAATTCCATCATGTAATTTGTTGAGGACTACTATCATCATAACTATTGGAATACACATTTTTATGTCTACATCAATAATCTCTTCATTGTCCTGGTCCCTCTATGTCTCCATCAAAAGGATTATCATCTTTATAAGACATGAAAAGTGTCCGAAAATCCCATGAAGGGGTTATAAAAACATTACCTAGAAATAAACACTAAAAAAACTAACGATATAGCATCATAAATAGTAATAATCTCATCATGGGTATATTTTAATTATGTATAAGAAGAACATCCAAATATAATTAAATAGACACAATGACTTTACCTAGGGTGACAAATATAATGCAATCGTAAGATTCATTCTCAAAGAATCGACATTAAACCCATCCATGATAAAATAATTCAGGAGTCGGATAACACTTATGAATCCCATATAAGTAGTCTTGATCCATGTGACTATTCAAAAAATTTACATGTTATAAGAGTGAAGTTAATGATACATATATATGGATCAAACACTAGGAAATAAAGTATACAAACAACCCATTATAGATTAGACCAATAAATAGCCTATTGAATCCCACGTATATTGGGTCAGGAAGAATCCAAGAAAAAATCCCAAGGAAATAATTATGGTATAATATCTAACATTAATTTTCCAATAAAGATTACAAAATCTATACCAAAGATTTATGTTCTTCAAATGGAATCACCGTATTACACATAAGATGAATCTAATTACTAAACCTATAGGAAATAGATCACGAAAACATAACAAAATGATAATTTTCAATTATGATGAGTAAAAGTGATCCATGTACTATTTAAAAGATTATGTGTCTTATAATGTAAGTAAAAAACATATCCCTTCATCAAAATTTCCTACCCATATATCATGGCTTAGGGCCATGTCTATGTTAGTGTACATGTCATGTCTGAACATGTGTACCTTCAGCTTTTTTCATGTACACTCTAAGGTACCCACTAGGTAGGGGTCACACATAGTGTGATATATATTACACACCATTTAATAATTATATCATCCATGGAAACCTTAGCATCATAATCAGGTCCCCAAGAAATTTGTGTTCCCAAAATACAATTTTTAAACATTGGGATTTAAAAATTTCCTTATGATCCCTAATAAGATTCTAGAATTCGTCTCTTCCACCCTAAATCTTTCCTATGAATCTCATATCTATGATTTCACAGACCATTTCATCGCTATTGGATTAATTCCATCTTTAAATTCATCATATATTGCTACATCAAGAAACAACATCATCATATATCAAAATCCTATTAAACAATACCTCTAATTTGGTTTCAATCCATCATCGATTCCATCTCAGATTTATCAGACATCAATTTAAAACAGAGAACTATGATTTTAGTCTACTTTGATGAAATATTAGTTGTTAAATGTTTGATTATATTGTATTTCATTGAACCACAATCCAAAATAAATACTGGCAATGTGAAAATGATGAAATTTAGGATAAAAAGACACATTAAATAGTGTAATGAAACATAGCCATTATGATGTTCTCATTGGTCTTTATCATTATAACGAATCACAAAAATACATATAAAATAAAAAATTCTTAAAAAATTATAACAATTATTCCCACACCCACAATAGGATCAATATACAAATCGATTAGTTTGTCGATGGATTAAATTTCATCATGGGATGAATAAATTGGGGGTAAATACATTTAAAATAATCTTATAACTCAAAGATACTTGATATCTATCATATAATGAGAATTTTTCATTTTCATTGGTGGAATCCTTCAATCTAATAACACATCAATCGAAAATCTATGATCCTGTTGTTTGTCCCCTTAAAACATTATTCCAACACTGTCGCTAGTGGCTCTATGATTATG
Source organism: Viscum album (assembly GCA_963277665.1). Lineage (NCBI taxonomy): Eukaryota > Viridiplantae > Streptophyta > Magnoliopsida > Santalales > Viscaceae > Viscum > Viscum album. The sequence goes on along the minus strand of OY728161.1, from coordinate 1,675,980,250 downwards.
AGTAAAATCCATAGATTATATCATATCCATATACATATAGTAAAATTCATTTCATGTAATTTTAAGGAAATGAATCAATTTACTCTATTAATTTATTTAAATGATCTCCAATGACTACACCGAACCTGAGGACCTGACCCACTCTAATGTAATGTTGGACCTAGGGTAAAACCCACTCCCTGAACACAATTATGTCCTAAAATTTTCAAAATTATCATCCATTTATAATATATTAAATTATATCAATAAAAATTTATACTAGTGAAAATTAATATATTTTTGATATCTAAAAAATTAACTATAGGCTCACCATGCCTCGAAATAAATATAAAAAATAATTAAAAATATGTATTACATATTAATATGGATCATAATTTATTTATTATTATTTATCAATATCATGGACCATGTATTATAAAATGTTAATGTTTTATTTTAGGAATTAGGTTAATGATCAATAACTGGTTGGGTATGAACACCATAAGATATATAATGTTGACATACCACTATTCTAACACTATTCTATCCTACTATCATAGATTGATAATTCATTATTACCCATTTTAGGAAGCTACACTCATACATTCTTAAGTTTACTTATTCATTTTGCAAGGAATGGTATAAGTTGGGTATATTCTAAGAGGAGTAATATATGAGAAGATGTTGGTGGGAGATATTCAATATCATTTATGAAATAATAACATTATGTTTCTAGTCTCTAAAAAATATTATGGTACATGACTACATAATTAGTAAATATATTGAATATTTATCTATAAATTTGTGTTGATTTTATATGAATATATTGGGTCCTTATATATGTTACTGGTGAAAATAATTATTTCATATTCAATAATTATGATTCGAAAAGTTTTATTATAAAAATGGGAAAATATCTAATTATATGATAACATCAAAATGTGTTGTATAAAATATATGATGTTTTGATTAAAAAAATACACACTTATATAGATATTACAAGTGGAAGTGGTTATAGAAAATTGTATTCTAGGGGTATTGAAATTAAAAACAGGAATTTCGAGACTGACTTGAGAATTAATTGTTACATGAAAAATAGTCTTCAAATACACCTAATTTGAATCTATATAGGGATATATTTTAGAAATTAAAAAAATCTTTATAAATCATGATGTTGGAATTAAATAATGACAAGGAGTGAACATGGTAAAATCTATGGTGTCATATATTGAAAATAAGGTGTCATGATTTTGATATCCAATAAGATATATAAATGATTACCTAGTTTCTTATTATGATTATTTATTCTCTCACTATTTACATGGTTTTAATGTATGTTTAAAACTAGAAGGAACTGAGTTAATTTTAAATTTTCTGGATATTTTATTTACGAGAAACCAAACCAGTTAATCACTAGCGTGAAGTAAACTATGCCATTTCAAAACCAGTTATCAAAATATATTATAAATAAATTTTACTATAACTGACTATAAAATTGAAAAAATAAGAGAATAAAGAGTCAAATTAGATCTTAGGTGTATTGTACAATTTAATAATGAAGATTTAGCTTCCGATATGCCCATAGTTTGTGAAGAAACACCCAATGAAATGTATCATGTGGAAGGGAATGTGTATTTAGTGTTGAAAAGGATGGAAATTTTTTTTTTAATTTATGTTAAATTATGCATAATTTTTTAATCTAATGGATGAGAATAATGGTTTCTCTAAGGGATCATCAATCGTGAAATGTTATAAATGTGGAAGTAATGTGAATTATATGATACAATTATCTAGGTGGAAATTTCATATAGATAATCTATAATGTGATGTGAGTAATAGTTATATATCCAGTGATGAAGATATGAACATCAACATATTATATGAATGAAAAATTATTTTAATATTGACTATGATGAAAATGGGGATACAAATTGAAATTAGTTGTATAGATGTTTATAAATTATTCATATCTCATATTATAGGAATGAGCAATGATAAAATATAATGATGAATCCTAGTTCATCATTAATGATTAATGTGGAATGGTTGAAGAGTTTTTGTCTTTGATTTCATGAATTATAAATCGTAAAATACATTATTATTGTTCTATATAAGTTTTTTATTATGGATTTTCAATAATATGTTCAATCATATTGAAAACATTGAATGTGATCAATAGAAATGTGATAGTTTACCAAGAAAAATTATTAAGGGTAGATGAATTTAGTACTTGTTGATGATTTGTTTAAAATGTTATTTTTCATCATTGAAGTAGTTTTAATCATGTATTAAGGAAATATGTTCAATAATCATTGATTTTATTATAGAAATAATAATGTATGTATGTTTAAATTATCATTTTATTGTAATTTGGGTTATTAAAATGCTTCAATAGAATGTATCACCATGTTATTAACATAGATGGAATGTAATAATTGAAATCATTTTAAAATTATATGAAGGATTAAAGATACATTTATTTTGTGTAATTTAGTGGTATTGTTTAGAAAATTTTCCAAGTTAGATCGATGTTTTGATTAACAATTTATTCGGTGGTTCAATATGATGTTTCAAAAATGTTATAGATATCGACGTGTTACAACATAATATGGACATTTATACTTATTTTATAACCATTGATAATAATTTTGATAACAAGATATATAAGGAATGATATATAATACTATTAATGGTCTTTTTATCCATTAGTAATTCATTAAAAAAAATTCATCTTCTTTCCTTGGAGTAAAATATGATGTTGAAATTTATCGAAGTACAACAAAATGATGGAATTTTTATTTTGAAACAATGTTATGTTATGACCTTTGAATATAATTCTAATTATAATTATTCATAATATAGTGATGGTATCTTATCAATTGGATATTCTAGTGAAATATATCAAGTCCAAAATTTGTTACATGTATCTCTATTAGAGGAAGTATGTACATGACCCTTCACCTGTACACAACCCAGAGGTTGTAATGATAGATCATGATCTTTCTTATACGAAACATTTTTTTGAGATGTGAAATTATAAACATAATGTTTGACAATGAAATACCACTCATTTGGAATATGTTTTGAGTTGAATCCTCTATGTTATGAAAAACTTGTAGGAAGATAATAATTAAATTATAAAAAATTATCCTCTTTTATTTAATGTGATGAATATATATACTAATGGTCTTTTTAAGTGGGATAGAATATATCACCATTTAGATTTTATGAAATGTTTTCCCAAAAAAAAATTTGTATTTATTTACACAATACATTCAGTATATAATTAATTACAAGCATCACTATGTTTACAATGAATTTAATGAAGCACAAAGTTTAAACAAAACAAAATAATCTATTAGAATATTCATATATAATCATATAGTCCTATCTAAGAATTTATAATATAGGGTATGAACATGATTAAATATATTATAATTATATATGGTATATACTTGTATATAAAATAAAGAATTTGGTTAAAAATTATTTATAAATTAAAAGTAAAACCCATTTGAAAAAAAATTACCAATTTCAAAAGATATTTTTTAATAAAGACAATGATGTTTACCTTAATATATAAAACCAATAACATTTGGGGACGGATTTCATTGAAATTTGTATATTATATATTCAATATAATGAATATCATTTATATAATTTCTTTTAATGTAATGCATTTATTATTTTTATATGACATGAATTATATTTTTATTCTTATAAAATTGAAATTCTTCATTTACCTTATTACTTCTCAAGCTGTAGGAATGTAATAATGTCTCTGTAGAGACCCGAAGCTTAACGTACATGGACATTACATTACATTTGCGGAATACTTAGTACATAACAAAAAACACACACACACGGATCGTAATAGTTTAGTATCTTTGGAAACACGGAATATAATCTTCTAATCGTGGTGAAAGATCTCCAAAATCTCCCATAAAGATCTTCCTTTTTTTTACCTAAAACCTTTCTTTATATCCTGGGGAAAAGAAAACATAAAAGGGTGAGCTCAAATGCTCAGTAAGGGTAAACAAAATAAATATCAATCACATCATATACATAAGCACATAACTTTTGGAAATCTTAACCTGCAAAAGAGGTCATAATTTCATAACATGGGGTAAATCATGGTAGTGAAATGTAATCACAATAATCATAACTTAAAACATAAAACTTTTTGGCATTCACACATAATCATAGAGAATCATTTCTTTTTAGTCAAGACTCATTGCCAAGACTATCTTAGTGGACAAAGTCCCTTTCTGAATCGAGTAACCCTCGTTTCAGTCCTGTTTCACTGAACCGGTATAACCTACCGTTCCAACCCTGTCTATCTCATGAGATATAAAATCTTTACCCAATGCATTGGAGGGATATATAGTTCCCACCCATCTCATAATGATACTATTCTTATGTGTGCCACAAAATCATAAATCATACATCATTGCATAACCCATGTAATAAAAATGGGATTCTTAAACAACATGACATCATAAAACCATTCATATAAGATAAAGGAATTCATAAAAATATTTCCATCACAACATAATCAAACCAATGTAATAATAGGGATAAAAACAGAACCCTTTTATTATCTTAGATGGAAAATAATTTTTATAAAATACTTGAACTCCATTCTTGAAGAAAATATCCTTTCTACTTCAAAAAAACTTTTCCTTTCTTAACATGTCATACAATTTTAAACTAAAAGAAGTTGATTAAAAATAAACTTGAATACTTGTAAAGGAAGCTTCTTGGAAATAATGTTTTAGAAATCCATTCATGTCGTATAAGTTAAAAAAACATTCTTCGTACTTTTGTCGGAAAAGTCAAAAAATACCTCGTACGAAAAAACGACAAAAGATTCATTTCATATTCTTTACTAAAAACTCACCGAAGGGTAAAATTGGATTTAAACTATTGTAAGTCGATGGAAACAATATTACATATTGATTTAACATGGATTTGGATGATAAAATACACCCCAGTAAATACTTACGAATAAACAATCTCGGATAAAATGAGATTGTGATATATTTCCCTTACCTTAGGTCTGATTTGCTTTGTACGTGTCCGAAGCTCCTGTATAATGGTTTAAATAATGTTATTGACTTATTACAGAATCATATTCATTGTTATGATATCATATATGGTTCACTTATGACATTATATTACCCGTTCTTTTGTAAATTCCATGTTAAAGAAGCGTTTTAGGTAAAATCGTTTCATTTATCGTAGGTGTTTTGACTTGTTGTTCTTGACATTATTATTACTTATATCATGATTTACATACTTCCAGAATATAAAATATGATTTATATATCATATATATTCAGTATATATATATATATATATAATAGATAGATAAATGAAATTAAAAACACAGTTCATGGAGACGGTAGTCCGTACGTACACATGAATGCTGTTTTCCTTTCCTTATTGTCTTGAATGGAAGTAATTAGATGACATACATATATATATATATACATAAATCCAGTAGCTTTATAATGTCATATATTTCATTATTATTTCTTATATATACTTTATAATCATTCTTAAATGGTTAACATGGAGAATGAATCTCATCGCGTCGTGGAGACGGTATTCCGTACGTACGCACGCGCGGTACTTCATAATGAAAAAACCTAAGAAGAAGAAGTGGAAGAAGAAATAAAGATGAAAGAATTGGTAACGGTAATTACCTCTTCTTTGAAGCGCCTCTTTGAGACCTCCTCTTAGGGCACTAAATTTGGTCTTTGAGGAAGACCAGAACCTCTAGGATGTTGCATGGGAAGTGGAAAAGAGATTTTGGCAGGGGTTGGACGAGCTTGAGTGCTCAAATTGGTGTGAGGAGGAGGGGGAGGAGGTGTCCTTTTATAAGGGAGGAGAGGGGCACCTTAGGAATATCTCAAAATATTATTTTATATTAAAGTCAAAATCGGTTTATAATGGTTCCAAAGGGTCTTATTTCAAAGCTAAAGTGGGGATGGGTCGAAATCCTATCAACCAATATGATTTAGGCAAGTTTAGGGTATTATTTTAACCTTATCAATTAGATTTAACTCTAAGTTAAATAATTTAACTTTTACAGTGTCTTTTTGTTTTCTTTCACTATATGGTTAAAACACTTACTATAACATGTCAAACGAACCCAAATTGTTTATTATTAATATATATAACCTTATCTATGTAATTTGGCCGAACCTTAGATTTTTAGGAATAAAATAACAATTAGTAATATAATATTTGATTTAAAAACTATTTTGTGTCAATTTTGACACTATTTGATATATGATTTTTTTTTGAAAGTAATAACAGAATTATATGTTCGAAAAGAGTTGATTAAAT